>OX383957.1:21109437-22309437 GCA_947532105.1 Athrips mouffetella | reverse complement strand
TCTCCAGCCACCCATAATTATTGATGAAGTGCTCCTACCATATGGACATTTTCGATTCGGCTTTTTTACAATCAATTGCACTAGACATGCAGTAAATGTGGAACTATTTTGCTTTTATGTAATCTTCGTAGTTTTCCCTGTATAGAATGGGCTGGCTGACGAGACGTCTCTACAGCCACCCAAAGTTTTCACCTCGTAGTGTCATCAGTTTTGATGCACTGAATCTGACACTTTACTGATGGAATGAACCAATTTCCACTAAATTTTGGTGTATGCCACTTGGCCATATCTCGCACGGGTTGCTGGGGAGACGGACACCAAAGTAAGAGTTGTGTCAACCAAAGAGATTTTAACCTCGCTGCGAGCGTAGCGAGGTTCAAATCTCTTTGGTGTCAACAATACTGAGATTTTACTTTGTTTACTCGAAAACACTAAAATATTTCGTAAGAATATCGGAAAAACTGGTACGATTAGGAGCAAGATTTTTCTTTTATAATGTCTATCGTTAAATTCGTGAAGAAACAGTTATAAATCAAACACAATTTTCGATTTTAAAGCGCCACGAATTTTTGACTGGTAAGTAGGGCTGACTAGTTTTGATACTTATGAGGGTCTGGTCCGCGCGCGGTCGTACCGTTGTAGTCCTGCATCCGCTTCCGGTGCGGTTCTTTACCGCTTGCATATTCCGCCACGGGATCAGTACGTGTTTCTATAGTAAGCGAAACATGACGCAGATCGTCCGGTGCGTTTGTCATCCGCTCGGGCCCCGGTGTCGTCTGCCTGACGCGCTGCGGTCAGGTTCATTAAGTTCGTTGTCCGCGTCAAACACCGCGGTTCATTTACTCTTGCGGGCTTTCGCACCTGATCACTATATTTGAAGTTTTCGCCTATTAGGAAAACGACAACGTAATTCAAGCGCAAACAGGGATCGGGTGCGAGTAATTTAAAGTAGCCGCCATTTTGACCTTTTTGTTACAGGATCGCTTACTTTTAAAATCAAGATCTACGGGGTCTATTTGGTCTCTGATAACGGATAAAAAAACTGGAAAATCTGGCTGCCATCTGACCTTTTCACTGACGGGGCCAATTGCTTTCAAAATCAATGTGTGTTTGCTGTCTAGTCATCTTAACAAAATAAGCGGTGTTTTCTTACTGGTTTACGGTACAAAGTTCAATCTGTGAAGCTTAAAGTGCTCTTGTATTGACTGATATTAACTACATGTTGTCCACAGGCACGCGACTGCGACAAGTGAGACAAGTTGCATTGTTCATATAAACAAGACGGCAATGAAACTGAGTTGGAATTGAATTGGAATTGAATTAGAACTTAATCAAAACTGAATCGAAATTTAATTGGAATTGAAATAGAACTGAATTAAAATTGAATTACTTTGAAATTTAATTAGAATCATGGAAACTATTGATCCTAGTGTTTTTAACTTTTAGGCAAAAATTAAAGTTCTTGAGATCTTTACTTCGGTTGACATTTTGTTAAAGTTAAAACCGCTATATTCCTGTAACTACTTGCTTTAGATTACATGTACGTTCGGACCAAAGATTTTGAAATCAATGCACAGGTTTTGGACAAAGTCGAGATCTTTATTTCGGTGTACAGTTGTCAAACTGAAAACCGGTATAACTCTGTAACTACTGTCCTAAGTCTATTCATATGTTCGAAAAAATTATAGATCTCGTCGAGATAAACGGATTCAACATCTCGCAAAGATCTCTTTATTGTCAATATCAACAATTATACTTCGCCATAAATGGGAAATTCAATCAAGATCCTCAAAGGGTGACACTGCGCTGGCTAAACAGATAGACAAGGGTTTCAAAATTTTTATTTATTGAGATAATCTACAGCTCATTAACTAAATCCAAAGTTGCTAATAATGGGTTATTTTGAATTAACTTTACCAATGACAACCGTTAATCTGGTAGAACATTTGGATTCCGAGTTATGTACCAAAGCAATAAATTATTATACTTATCTTATTTTGGTCGGAGACTAAGAGTCTGGCCACGAAACCGCGCGACCGGCGGCAAGAATTTTCAATACAGCGCCCACACAGCGGAATAGTAGGTACTCAATAACGCAGACATTTTGCAAAATCAAAGGTCGTGCTGCCGGTCCCGTGACCCTACCATTAGTACGAAAAGTATCAAGAAGTTCTAGTCCAATTACCCCAGTGTTGCTTACTTTAAATTTTCATTTCCCTATTATTCATGAGTTTTTGGTCGACCTATACCTGTATCTTTTACGCTGCTGCTGCTGCATCCCTGTCTGTTGGTCGTGCGAGGGCCCCATACAAAGCCCTGCCTGCAGGGCCCTGCTTGCAGTGCCACTGCCAATCGTACTTTGTGTGGGCATGCAGGGCCGACAAAATGGCCGTTACATCAGCCCTGCAACACCACACACGGTACGATTGGCAGTGGCACTGCAAGCAGGGCCCTGCAGGCAGGGCTTTGTATGGGGCCCTTAAGCCTAATTTGAATACATATATACTAATCTATCTTTTTTGGCGGGAACTCGACATGGACGTTTGCCTGCTTAATTGAAATTTAGTTTTTTTGTGCATTTAGTGATTTAGTGGATAATAAAGATAGTGTGTTATGCAGTAAATTTACTACGGAGTGCGCAGCTGATGAAGATTTCAAGTGATCTCGTGTTCAGTCTCGTCGTAGTCGCCTTGGCATACGCACGCACGCATCGGAAGGCAGAGCTCTAATCACTTACGACTCTGAACCAGTTATTCTCAAACTTTATCATGAGTAGTGATGCGAAAGTTTGCAGTGCCTGCAACGAGCAGTTGTTTGACGGAGTGTTTTGTTACGGTTGCAAAAATGACTTCGACTTCATGTGCGTTGGATTGACGGAAGATGGATGGAGGAAAATGAATAAAGATAGGAAAAAGGGTTGGCGTTGTCACCGGTGCAAGCAGGCCCCTAAGACCAGCAAAGATAATCAACCTCAGTCGGAAACGGGAGCTGGGGTCATGACGGGGGCATCCGAAATCACCTTGGCTTCCCTGCTAAACGAAATCAGGTTGCTATCTGGTAAGCTGAACCATCTTGAAACCCTACCTGAAGACGTTAAGGCAATTCGAAATGAAGTGGAGCAGATGAAAATCTCATTTAATGAAGTTAATGATGCCTTAAAAGGACTTTCGGTCAGAGTTACTAACACGGAGAAGAAACTGAAAGAGCTGGAAAAAGCTAATAAAGATCAGGAAGTTACTCTAAAGATGCATCTAAACAAGTTGGAAAGTGACAAACAAGAGCGAGAGCAGTTTTATATAATGAAAAATGTGGAGCTGAAGGGGCTACCTCAGTCCAAAAATGAGAACCTACTTGATTTAGTATGTGCAATCGGGAAGAAGATTCAATATCCAATAGTGAAAGGTCAAATTGACTTCGTAACTAGGGTGCAATCAAGAGACCCAGAGCATATCAAACCAGTTATTGTCTGTTTTGTAAACCGCTACGTGAAGGAGGATTTTGTAGCGGCCGCACGCGCATTTGCGAAGACTTCTTCGCTAATGGCAGCAGACCTTGGTCTAGTGGGTAAAATATCTAAAATTTTTGTTAATGACCATCTCACGATCTCCAATAAGGCGCTGTTAACTAAGGTGAAGAAAACAGCGAAAGAACGGGGGTTTACCTACGTGTGGGTGAAATTCTGCAAGATTTACGTGAGAAGAGACGACACCTCTCCCATTTTAACAATGAAAACCGAGTTAGACCTGTCAAACATTGCCTGAAATTAGAAACATACGGACCAGTAACTAATTATTTAGCTTTTAATTGTTTTCAGAGATTCACATATGTTTGTGTTATAAATGTTTTAAGGTACAATTTTATCTACATTGTTAAGCACAGTTTGAGAGTCATAGGCCCTCATAAATCACTCACTGTATCTAACGCAAACTTATTAAAAATATACTTAATGTTTTGCAATACAATTTGCAACCTTATATCTAATGCGCTAAATATCTTATTTCCTAATGAGGTACAAAAATATTCAATTTCATTTGTAGTGATACTTATTGTCCGGCTACCTGAGAATCTTTTGTTAAGCAAATTGATTCTTTTGTTGCTTAATCACCGGTGGACTCACATTTTATCGCTAATCTTTTGTTGTCTACAATGTTGCAAATCCATTTGCTTGTCGATAAATACTTTTTATTTCTATATGATTCATAGGATAACATGCCATGATGCCTGTACTTAAGGTCTATTATCAGAATGTCCAGGGACTACGCACAAAGACAGCAACGTTTTTAAGGAATGTCTGTATTAATAACTACGATGTCGTATCGATATCAGAGTCTTGGTTACTGGACAGTGTAAATGATGCGGAATTATTTGACGGGCGGTATTTGGTATGGCGTCGGGATAGAAACTATGCGAAAACGGGCCAAAAAATGGGTGGTGGGGTTTTAATGGCGGTAAGGCGGGATTTAGTGGTTACTGAGAGGCATGACTGGCAAAGCTCGGCCGAAGATATTTGGATCACAATTAATCTCCATCAGTCAAGCTCCAAACCTCACCAAAATATAAACATCTGCACACTATATCTTTGTGACGAGCAACGCGGTAACTGTTATAACACCCAATTATTGAATTTTTCTAACAAACTTAGCAGTCTAGTTATGAGTCATCCTAATGACGTCTTCATTATAATGGGAGATTTTAACTTTAGTAATAAAGTTTCTTGGGAACGCATAGGGGATAGTATCGAATTAACGCCGGGTAATGTCATTGATGTCAACGTGACCACTTTTCTTGATATTATGAACACCTGTGGCCTAAGTCAATATAATAGCGCCTATAACTATAGTAATAATCGATTGTTAGACTTGGTCCTGTCTAATATACAGTTATCTGTGTTGGAATGTAATTTTCCATTGGTGCCTGAGAATGAACATCATAAAGCTATAAACATATACGCAGATACTGTTCAGATTGATGAGTTGATTGATCAACCGCGTCATATTTATATGTATTATCGGGGTGATTATGATGCAATAATGTCTGAGTTAGATAAAATCGATTGGACCTCATTCCTGAATGCCATAACACTAGATGAAGCCATAAAAAATTTCTATGATAAATTATACGAGTTAAGAGATAAATATATACCGTTTAAACTAGTCTGCCCTAATACGTATCCACCTTGGTACAATAGTGCACTCAAAAAAATTATCAAAGAGAAGTTCAAATATCACAGTAAATTTAAAATATATGGCAACAAAACTCACTATCAAACGTTTTCATTTCTACGCGCTCGAGCTTTAAAGGTTGAGGACAACTGTTTTAAATCCTACATAGCTAAAATACAAGCATCTATAATTGAAAATCCGAAGGCATTCTGGTCGTATGCTAAGAGTAAAAAAAGCACCGGAGGATACCCTAGTAGAATGAAACTTAATGACAGAATTGCTGCTAACGGCTCTGATATCAGTGACCTTTTCGGTGAATATTTCCAATCTACTTTTCTTGATAAAACAAATGCATCAGTTAATGTACCTCACTGTACTTCCAATACTATCGGTGACATCGCCTCCGTTCACGTGACCGAGATTGAAGTGAGGAAACAACTTGAGTCACTTGACATGAAAAAGTCCGGAGGGCCTGACTTAATACCACCTATTTTAATCGTAAACTGCGCCAGAAGTCTAGCGGTACCAGTCACTTTATTGTTCAAGCGATCTCTCTCTGAAGGTGTTGTTCCTGCAATTTGGAAAACTGCTTTTATAACTCCCATATTCAAAAAGGGTGATAGAGCTAATATAGCTAATTATAGACCTATCTCGAAATTGTGTCTCTTTTCGAAAGTGTTAGAGCGCATAGTCTATAATCAAGTATACGCAGCTCTTAAATGTATGTTTTGTGCTGACCAACATGGATTTCTTAAGAAACGCTCGACTACATCTAATCTTTTAGTAGTTGCTGATATTATAACCCAGGGTATGGAGGATGGGGCTCAAATTGACGTAATCTACACCGATTATAGTAAATGTTTCGATCGTATCGATCACAACTTACTACTTACTAAACTATCGAATGCAGGTATCCACGGTGACTTACTCCGCTGGTTTACTTCGTATATTGAAAATAGGAGTCAAGCAGTCGTTCTTCGGGGTTACACGTCTAAGTGGTCACAAATTCCATCAGGAGTACCACAAGGTTCTCTTCTGGGACCGCTGTTGTTTATCATATTCATTAATGACGTACAAAATTGTTTCCTTAATTCTAAAATATTACTCTATGCAGATGATATGAAAGTTATAAAGACAGTGACCTCTATTAGTGACGCTCTTGCTCTTCAATCAGATTTGAACCGCTTTGAAAGTTATTGTGTTGTCAATAAACTGGACCTCAATATTTCTAAATGTTTTTATATCTCATTCTCACGTAAAAAGCACAACATTGACTTCAATTACAGCCTGCATGAACAAAATATCAAAAGAGTTTTTTCAATTAGGGATCTTGGTGTGACTTTTGACGATCAACTTCTATTTGATAAACATGTGGATACAATTGTCGGTAAAGCTTCAAAAGCATTAGGGTTTATTATGCGAACTTCATCAGATTTTACTGATCTAAAAGCTATCAAGATATTGTACTGTGCGTTTGTGCGTAGTCACCTGGAGTATGCATCTTCTGTATGGAACCCCCAATATGAGATTTATAAGTCTCGAATTGAGGGCATACAAAAAAGGTTTCTGCGTTATCTTGATTATAAGGCCAGGGTTAGAACGTCTGGTTATTTCAATAGATGCAAAAGATATCACTTTGTACCTTTGGATGTGAGACGGAATATAACGGACATTTGTTCAGTTGTTAATATTGTCAACGGAGTTGTTGATAGTCCTGACCTATTGTCCAAAATTTATTTCCGTACTAATCAACTAGGCTTAAGGACACGTCCAATTTTACATGTACCTCATACTCGAACTAATTACAGACGAAATTTTTTCTTTGTTCGGGCTTGTCGTGAGTATAACACTGTAGATGATACAGTGGACATATTTTGTATGAGCTCCTTGACGATCAAGCGCATGCTTACCTCTAATATGTTTCATGTTATATCTCTATAATAGTTATTATTCTATTATTGTCGAATCTCTGTACCTTTTCTCTTACTTTTTCTTTCTTAACAGTCACTGAAACTTAACTTTGTTTTTTTTTTTTTTTACCTATAGGCTCAGATCAAATAAATAGTCTAGATGGAGCGCTGTGAACAGAAAACTGAGGCCAACTTTTTAAACATGTGTTGCATGGACCGGTGTTGCCATAATCAAATTGTGCCAATGTAACAAAAATATCGTTACGTAATAAAGTTATCACATAATATCGAATCTTCTTTTTCTTATTGTAGGTATAGAAAAAAAGAGAGAATAGATAACGATTGAGTTCGGTTCTAGCGCCTGGTAATACAATTAATTAAAGTGATGGCGGTAATAGAAAGGAAATAGGGAGTTTTAGGAAATAAAATTACTGGGTAATTTGTATGTGCATTTAATAACTGACTTGTTTTCCCTGTAATATTTACATAAACGACTATGACTAACATATTCAGCTAAAAGAAAAAAATATAAGCAGATATTACATTTATCAGTTACCTAGCATCTAAGTACAAGCTTCGCTTTAAAAAAATTACTTTGGAATTATTTTTTTTAACTCTGCTCATACTAAAGTGGTCACCTGACCGACCCATTTGTGTTGAGATGTTTTATATTTATCTTAGTACTAGCGGTATACTCTGATATACAGTGAAATTGCAAATGATGGAAAAAGAACATTTGATCTTAAGGTCCTATTAATCAATGTGACCCGTAACACATCTAGAAGAACATAGTAAAATGTGTAAAAATTCTTAAATTCTGGTGTTTATTTTATAAAGGATCAATTTTGACTATTAAAATGTTATTGAACATGACTTTATTTTTTTTTGCCATTAGTTTTATTTTTTAACATTAGCATAAACTTATCAAAGTTAACTATGTAAGCGAGCTTTAAAATATTCGATTAAACTATCACGCAGGACTTAAACAAACAACCGAAAAAAAAACATAATTTAAAATTAAACAGACTTTAAGACTTAATAGGTATAAGATTGTGAGGTTGGTGCCAGTCTGATTATTATGAATAAAACACGTAAATGTGTCACTCGTTAGTCGTGGTATTGGTATGCATATGTTTTATTTCAAATAATCAGGCTGCCCCCACCCTCACAATATTTTATTTGTATCTTTTAACTCTTAAAGTCGGTTTAGTGTTTTAAATTACTTTTTTTTGATATCTCTAAAAAAATAACACTACTTCTAAAAATATTGTTCCGTTCGATTACCATTACTCGACATATCTGACATATCATATCTTTATCTTTGTCTTTTGTATTTTTAATGAACTGCTGAACCAATTTTAATGACACTTGCACTATACCCTTAAAGAAATAAAACTTTGTTCAACTAAAAAAGAATTATTGCAATTTGTCTTTTAGTTCCTTAGAGATGCGTGGACAATTTTTAGGGTTCCGATACCAAAATGGTAAAAAAAGGAACCTTTATGGTGCGACTTTGTCTGTCCGCCTTGTAGGCCTTGTAGCGTCACTGATGTTAGTTGTTAAGCTCTTTATTTGGCTCGCCAACCCACACACCACGTTGCACAACCTACTCGCTGTACGGTCGGTTGCAGACTGAGTATGCACGCTCGAGACAAAGGCTATACACTACACGCCTGGTTGTCACACCTGTATATCTCAGCAACCACTCATGCTATCAACTTGAAATTTGGAACAGTTTTAGAATATGGTTGTCCAACTTAATTGCGCATGAAATAATAAAAAAAATATTATTATTAATATAAAGGGGGCCCAAATAGGGGGGGGGGGGGGGGGGGAAGGATGATATGATGAAAATTTAAAAAAAAAATACCATTCCCCCCCCTTATCTCCGAAGTTTGTGAATCGAAAAATCTGAATTAATTACAGTCAATATAAGTTTATGTAAATATATCAGCAAAAATAAAACTATTTTTCAAAGTTACACAGTTTTTTTAGAACCTGTACAAACAAATTTAGTTTTGCGGTCCTAAAAGTGGACTTTATTGCTTCCAAAAATACTAGAGATATATCGGAAACCACGGCGCGCGAGTCCGACTTGCACTTGACCAGTTTTTTTTTTAAATGAACCGATTTTGATGAAACTTGCACTCAACTTGCACTGTACCCTAAGCAGAATATTACGTAGCTCCTGTCCTGAGATACGCGTCAACGTTAAGTTTTACTGAACCGATTTTAATGAACTGCTGAACCGGTTTTGATGAAACTTGCACTTTTAAGTCGAAAAATACCTAGTTAAATTAAAAAAGAAATAATTTAAGAAAAACATACATACAATAATGAAATTTTGTGTTTAGAAGCTTAAATAGACTAACCTACGCGAAAATTGTGTATTTTGACAAAACTACATACTTACGGGTAGAATTGATAACCTCTCTTTTTGAAGTCAGTTAAAAACAGAATTATTTGAAATTTTGTTCTGTGTGCTTAGCAAATAGCGTAACTGAGTGCATCCCATTTTTTTTAAAGTATGTTTAAAATATGCAAATTAATTGAAAAGAACATACACATTTTTCTCGTGAACTTAATTTAAACCATGATTAAAATTTAATTCATTTTATAGCTCTACCATTGGACTATTTCATTATCAATACTAATCTGTTATAAACACCCGAACTGTAGGATTTTTTACATATTGTTTTTGTTTTTACCGGTCAAATTATTTATATGGCTCAAAATCAATCATTCCGATGCTTTAAACACTAATTCGCTAGGGAAACTTACATGTAAGGTACCTTGAAACTTGGCTCATAAACAGGAATAGGATAGTTAAAGATAAATAAAAAATAACCAATTTTTTTTGCCCATAAATGACGAGGTTTTAAAATAAATCGTTTTCGTCCAATATCGATAGGTCGTATGGCAGAATGTTATGAGTAGTCATTGCCTATCATAAAAAAAAACAAACAGCTGTATAAACCGACCACAGACTACTTAGAACAGTTGACAGTTTTTTTTTAAGACTGGCCATGGCTACTTTTCATTCTGCCATACGACCTATCGATATTTGACAAACAAAATTATTTTTTAACTTTATTATTTGCAACCGAAAAAAATTCGTATTTTTTATTTTTACTTATTGACCTTATCCCTGTCTATGAGCCAAGTTTCGAGGTACCTTACACATAAGTTTCCTATGCGAATTACAGCTTTTATGGCAAACCACTAGCACTATATAAGGTGTTTTTTAATTAGACCCAAATAATGTTAGGGTTACCTCAAGGACCTAATTAAATACTATTGGTGTTATTTTTTTACATTTCTATTCGCTAGTTTTCGAGAAAAATCCTAAAAACAATACCGTTAAATATCGTAAAATTAACACTCCGTATCAGCACAGGCGGCAGAGCGGAGTCGTGAGCCAATCACGCGCAAGCCGAGTGCGCGGTTCGGGCGGTTTCGGCTCGGTTTCGGGCTCTTATTACTGTCGAAATAATTACTACAGGATGATTGCAAATAATAATAATTTTTTGTTTGAAAATTATAAAAAAAATACTAGCGGTAGGATTTTTCTAAAACTTCGATAAACCTTTTTCTTTATCATAGTTACACCACCCCTAGAAATATTTGGGTCTAATTTAAAAACACCTTATTTTGTGTAGACTCTTGAAATACTCACAATATTTGGAGGTTGTCTCAGGTCCACTTCACCTAATCCCTCTAAGTATGTAAAATCTGATAGGCAAAACAAATCAGTGTTGTATAAATTATATCAACATGTCTTATAAAAGTGTAAAAATTGCAATTATTAGAAAGTTACCGTTGGATATCCGGTTTTTGATACACGACGTAACCCTTTCTTGGTGTAGTATAAATCGGTGACTTTAAAATGCTCTGAGCATACTCTACTGAAGTAAGTTGGTTGCCATAATGGTCCCTGTCGACTTTCACGTATGCCTCCTATCCATTTTTGTTTAATTTTTTGATCTCGATCCGGAAATCTGAAAAATAAACGATAAGCGTTAAATATATGATTACTAAGTTTTTAAAATATTTATCATATCTTCATTCATCATAAAATAACGTTACTTGTCACAGTTACCAATACTAGGATATTATTTATAATGGCAACACTTATGTTCCAAGCAATAACCTAAAATTTTATTTTATTTACTAAAAATATTAGTTTCTAAGTTAACTTACGCGTGAAATGTGATTCCATCCCAATTTTAATCTTTTGTAGATTGTTTATTGCACCCTTTTACAACACTTACTGTCCCAAGCAATTAACTCAAATTTTATTTTGTTTTACTACAAATATTAGCTTCCAAGTTTACTTACGCGTGAAATGTGACTCCATCCCGCTTTTTATCTCTTGTGGATTGTTTATTGCACCCTTTAACAACACAGTTTGGCATTTTACATTTTAAAAAACTGAACTTTTTACCACAATGTTTGTACTTGCCGCGAAAACTCGACTGACTGGCAAGTCCACAGATTAGATAGAATATCGAGTCATAGTTTTGTTGCATTTGTGTGCGTGACTGTGTACGTACACGGCGAGTCACAGTTTTACCGGCCTCACTTTTTTGTTCACAGCGCTACATCTAGACTATTTATTTGATCTGAGCCTATAGGTACCTATCCAGTTTCCAGTTTTATGTATTTCTCTTATCCTAAGAACATGTATTCTGTAACAAACCTAATTATATATTCTAAAGGTGAAGATTTATTATTAGTACTGATTTTATGTATATGCAATACTTATAAATGAAATGTATCTGTTAATCTTCCGAATATAAATAAATAAATAAATAAATATTAAGCCCCGTTTGTGTTGTCCCAAAAAGTCACGAACATTTTCCTTCGTAAAGTTCACTATCGCTTTACGAGGGGAGCAAAAAGAACGATTAGACATCAGACATGGCTGTATGGGCTTTGTACTCTTTGCCTTTCCGAAAGGAAGAATGAAACCAAAAAAAAAATATACTAATCTGTGATTTGAACGGGACTTTTTGGCGGGAACTCGACATGGGCGTTTGCCTGCTTAATTGAAATTTTGTTTTTTTGTGCATTTAGTGATTTAGTGGATAATAAAGATAGTGTGTTATGCAGTAAATTTACTACGGAGTGCGCAGCTGATGAAGATTTCAAGTGATCTCGTGTTTAAGCCCCGTTTGTGTTGTCCCAAAAAGTCACGAACATTTTCCTTCGTAAAGTTCACTATCGCTTTACGAGGGGAGCAAAAAGAAAGATTAAACAAATCAGACATGGCTGTATGGGCTTTGTACTCTTTGCCTTTCCGAAAGGAAGAACGAAACCAAAAAAAAAAAAACCTCTCCACCCTCTGTGATTTGTTTGGAATCTCTTATCTCTTGGTTCACTTGGTTGGGGTATATATAATGATAGATAAGATAAATAAAATTATCACATTTCAAATAAAAATACATGAAAACTCTTACTTAAGTGATAGGTTTTAATGTAGAAGTATCCGATCACTAAATATCAGGTAAGGGTAGAGATTTGATTTGCGGAGATTTTCCAATGTGTTTACGTCTTGAAATCTTTCTGAAATCTTCTTTATCTTTCTGAGTGATTCAATGTTTACAGTATGCTGGGCCAGTATCAGACGGAGCGGAGGTTGACTTGGTGCTATACAGGGCTGGCTGTACTGCTTTCTGTGTCAGTGATATGCATATCGGTTGCCTACAATCACTGGCAGGCAACCCTGGACGTATGTCCGGGTGGTTGGCTAGAGAATACCAGTTGTGGATGCATATTCTTCGGAACCAGCACCTCCCAGTATTTCAGTGGTGGCCACAACTCCTACTGCTTGTATGCAATATTTGCACCCATACCCATATTGGCATATGCAATCATCATGGCCTTGTTTCATATGTACCGAGTGTGCATTAACAATATTGGGCAGTATGAGGATGAGAAATCAACTACCATGGAAGAAATGTTAGTAGTACTTAGTTAATATGTCAGTAATGTATTATTGTATTTCGTCCTCCCACGGCGTCAAGTAAGTGGTAACAAGACCAGTATGAGATGAACCAATCCTGTCATATGTACAACAGCCAGCACATAGAAACAAAACTAATAAGCTGAACTAGTACAACGATGTGACAAATGCCCGATACTAGACTTGTTCAAGGTCAAAATGTTTCTACCAATGAGCGGCTGTTACAAGGTACAAATACTTGGAGTAGAAGATCTGCTCAAGGTCTAAGTGTTGCCACTTTATTTATTTATTCTGACAACAAACGGTCAATACAGTTAGGTAGTAACTTAAGTATTTCATCCTAATAGACCTGGAGTGTCAACAAGGAGTAGTGCTTATAGAGAAAATAAATCGATCGTTGTGTTAGTACAGCCAACAACAGGTCAAGCCCGACACTCGCAGCGTGGTAACTGATCCATTGAAAATTTAATAGTGCATTTGGCACCGATAGATTAACTTTTGAGAATCATCTTAACTGAATAACTTGCGAGTGGGCTAGGTACATTACACAACTGATGTACTTGTACATTGTATAACCAATGACTGAACAGAAAACCTAATGGGTTGCCTTTATCCAGCAGAGGTCTTTTGGCTTATATGATGATTATGAATTTTGTCTTCTATGATTTCAGTGAGGGTGAAGCAATTATGGTGTCTTCAAGGGCAAGAGTAAGCCAACACAATGATGCAGTGATCTACTGTTGGATCCCAAGCTCATGCATTGCCACAGTGTTTTGCATCTATAATATTGTGCATGCTGGTATCATCACACATGGCTTCTTCAGGACTTGCACTCAATATCGTGGCTATTTAGTTAGGGTAAGTCAATACAAAACTAAAAGAATTATCAGAAATAACCGGCCGGTCTGTTTTCTTTCATATATTTTCATACAAATATGTGGGCAAACGAAGCGTCAATATCTTACCTAAATTTAATAAAAATACAAATCTGATTGATGAGGTCTTTAGATAAGAACCTTATTAACAATATTGTCAAAGATTAGGTATATCTAAAATGTTGTAGAAAACCCGTGCAACACTTTAAACATTTTAATTCGCTAAATGTAAGAGAAATCTGATGAAATGTAGTATACTTTTTTCTCAATGATGCACGAAATTTCCTGGATACCGTGCACAGGTCTAATCTTCAAGAATCTTAAGTCAGATATCTTATTTAATGGTCTCAGTGTTTATTCACAGATATTTATTTTGTTTAGGAAATATATTAACGCTTCGTTTGATCCCTTACTTGTATGAAAATGTACGACAGAAAATAGACCGGCCGGTTATTTTTGCCAGTGACTGTATTTGTACTTGCTTGCATAGTTAACTTAGTACTTAACAAACTTATTGTGGCCAAAGGCAGCCTTATTCCTGTAAATAGTTTCTTTCAGACTACCAAAGAAAAGGAACGAGAGCTAATGCTTATTTAGTCAAAAGTTTGCCTGGAAGAAATTACTTCAAGTAATAAGACTGCCTTTTGCACACATTCTGTAAACCAACTTGTAATAAGTATGTGTACAAAATATCTTTGATTTTGATGACAGGCCATAAAAAATATTTCTGTTTTTTTTTACATTAAAATACTAAGGTAAGCGTCATTCATTACATTACATATCTTCAAATGTTGTGAAATCCTAGTGTAAAGTTTACCAAGATTGTTCTCTGCTCTGTGTGGGCCCTAATTTGTAACATGATTGATAGTTATAATGACAATGCCACACTTGGCACTTTCAAATAAAAACTGCACTGTTATAGTTTATAGATAAACCGCCTAAATGAGTCCTCGCCCGCGGGGGTAATACGAAAAAGGGGGAACGAAAGAGGTGCGGGCGGCGGGGCATTCTCATTCTCTACGCGCATCCGCCGTCCGCACCTGCCCTTGTACCCCGCGGGCGAGGACTCATTTAGGCGGTACTACTTTAGTAGTATTATATGATCTGTGGCTGTTATAACCACTTTGTTTGTTATTTATTAATTTACAGGAGTTCCATGCGACGGGCGACCACGCAAGCGCGATTCACTTCCGCCTCGCGTGTCAAGCGATCTTCGACTTTATGGACTACATCCAGAAGGACTCTCCGAACAGCCGGCGCGGGAACTTCATCAACACCGGCGCGGCGCTGCAACTCGCCATCATCGCCTCCTGGGCCTCTGTCATCGTCTGGATACTGGTCGCAGTGTACTCCGCTATGAGAGCTTATAGGGAGAGGGATGTTCTTACGTGCTGTGGGAACTAGAACTAGTTGTGAATAATTTAAGTATCCAGCTACAACCCGTGCGATAACGAATTAAGAGCGATGGGTGAAGGGAAAATCACTAAAATAACATTAGTAAAAATAAATATGTTAACTACCGCGCGTGTTCCTTCCATTTTTACCTAGCGCTCATAATTCGTAGTGTGAGATGTACTACTTTTTTTGTAGGTTTGAAATAGTGTACATAATTTTAACATGTTACTTAGACCATGAAACTGAACAACTTTCCCCAAGGAATATAGGTCGAAATACGAAAATACTAATTTGAGCTCCTATACAAAATGTGCTTTCAGCTGTTGCAGTTTTTATGGAAGTAAATTTTTTTTTCGTGTTTCGACATATGTTTCGGAAAGTTGTTCAGTTTCATGGTCTGAGTAACATGTTAAAATTGTGTTCACTATTTCATTAGGACCTTATGTATGGATTGTAGAATCCGCCGTATTACATTTCGGCACGCCCGATTACAAAACGTCGCCGTTTTTCAATCCGCCGGATTACAATTTGGCTGAAATAATGTACGCCGCATTGAATGAGCACTTTGCGTTCGTCAAAGCGGCGTAGTAACGTGGCGCCCAATTGCAAACGGGCGCTTCGACGATGCGCCGCTTTACAAAACGCGCGCCCAATTCGTAGAATGCATCGTTACAATGATCCGGCGGAACGACAGGACGGCGGATTGAAAAACGGCGACGTTTTGTTATCAGGCGCGCCGAAATGTAGTACGGCGGATTCTACAATCCGGCTGCCACTTATACATTGGTTAAGCATAAATATCTCCATAGTTTATATGCCATAAATACCATTATTGAATGTGTCCTAGCTAGACCCATGACTTCTTCTTTCTTTTACTGAAGGATGAAATTGTATGATATCTTTTATACTTTAATGTTGTATTTTGAAACTAAAGTGCTTTTATGTAGTGTGAACTGAACAAACAGTATTTTAGCTGTGCGGTCCAATTTGCGCTAACAGACTGCTTTAGAGCACTGTTAGCGCGCTTAAGTCGGTCCAAATTGACCAAAAGCATGCTCTAAAGCACTCGCTCGTTCACCGCCTTACGTCATTGATGACGTCATCGTTTCTGCTATCAGTGCTTTAGTCAAATAGGTGGAGCAGTAAAAGCGCTAATGTCAAAATCGATTTGACACATAAAATCCCACACATTTGCAGCCAGCTGATGTTTCTCAAGTTTTGATTTTAATGAGTTTGTCTCTAATGGAAATGAGAGTGGATTTGGCGCACATTTTTCAGGGATTAGCTTAGGCTTTGTTAAAGAAAATAAAAACAAAACCGAAACTTTGACACATGAACACGTGAGCGCGCTTAAATCCATTCCAAATTGACTACAGCCATTAAAGCAGTGGTAGCTTTGTGAGCGTGCTAAATCAATTTGGACCGTCCGTCAGTACTATATACGCTTTTAGCAGCGTTTGTACAATTTGGAACACAGCGTTGATAACATTACATTACAACGACTTTAATCTTAGTATAGAGTAAGACTGAAAATGGGGAATATCCTCCTACTTTTTGTAGCTATATTCTTCACTGACCAGTTACGTATAAGTATACCCACCGTCTAACAACTTGAACAATTATTGAGTAGTGAGAGAGGTTGGCTTATTCCTTTGAACCGCACATAGACGTATTCTATCCATGAAACTGAACTTTCCCCAAGGAACATAGGCCGAAAACTAATAATGCCTTGAGGATGCTGTTGAAATTATCTGTCCTCTTCAATGGAACCGGTATATTCGCGGATGCACGGTGTTCACGCGAGCATGCGTAAGATGATAACTTTCTCTTTTTGGGCGAGACAAAGCAGCAACGGGATCCTAAATATAGGCAGTGGCTGGCTACTAGGTTTGATAGTCCAATTTTAAAACAGTACCTGGGCGACCGAGCTTCGCTTTTAATCTTAGCCCACCATGTAAGATGGTTTAAAACCTTTGAATTATTTTAATTTGAATTTTATGATATTTTTACATCCAATGAATTTTGTTTTAGCTTTTCATTTATTTTATTACTGTAATATTTAATATTATTTCAATATGTGATATTGAAATTGTATATTAACAATTATTTACTTATTACACAGTATATAATTTATTTTATTTATTACACATCGATGGACTTTTGTTTGACATAAATAAAGAAAAAAATGTGACCAATAAAAAGGGAAGAAGAAGAAAAAGTCGTTCAGTTTCATGTGCAGAACAAGTGGTTTAAAGGATCGCAGTACTTTAACATCCTGTATAGAGAGTGTAAGGGACACGCTTCCAAAAACAAAGGGCACAGTCAATGTAACTCAACAACTAACCGGACATAGAAAAAGGACGGTTTGCACTCCGGGAGTGCCGGCAGAAGTGAAAACTTAAACATCAACGTTGTGCATTTTTAAATATTTTGGAATGGTTAGGGAATAATTTCGCACGAATTGTTTTAGTTATCAGCATAAAAGTACATACAATATTCATTTATTGCACTATCGTAGACAAACATGACAATTTATATTACATAGTATAGACAATTTTCTTCAGATCTGACGCGCCGCTTAAGAAGTTTTCACTTCAAAACTTAAACATCTGACGCGTTTTTAACATTTTTCACCCATCTAAAAAAGTGCCAAGCGCCGCTAAAGAAGTTTTCACTTCAAAAAAGTCCTCTCGATACAGAATTGCATACTTGATTAGACGGTTTGTATGGATGCCGATTTTTTTTTCATGACCTGAAAGCTTTGTTCACTGAAAGTTGTTCAGTTACGTTGACTGATCATACCCATTCAGTTTTAGGCAACCTTGTCCCTTAGACTCTGCGTAGTCAAAGTGATTATTTTCCTAGACTTTTATATGCATTTTAATAATTATACTTTTAAATGTAATTGATTCCACCGGTTTTTACAATTTTATCCATAAATGTGCCTTTAGATTGTAAGTGTGTTAATCGTGCCGTCCAATGCAACTTTACATCACTAATTTATATTAAGAAGTCAATTTTTGCACAAACTATTTAAATAATAATATTGTCACAATACCTAATAATGAAATAAATATATTTACTTTTTATAAAATGGTTTAATTTTTCTCAGTCAATGAAACTCTTCATTACCACATAAAATAGTATATTCGTAATAATAACCACAATACAAAAACAACAATTTTCTTTATGTAAGGTCCTAATGAAATAGTGAACATAATTTTAGTTTTACTCAGAACATGAAACTGAACAACTTTCCCCAAATATCATAGGTCGAAATACGTAATCTATTTTTGACCTCACATAGTAACTGCATCAGCTAATAGCGAGCGCCTTTTGTATGGGAGGTCAAATTTGATTTTTCGTATGTCGACCAAAGTTTCTTGGGAAAAGTTGTTCAGTTTCAGTTTAAGTAACATGCTAAAATGATGTTTACTATTTCTGTAGGACCCTATATACCTAGTCTTGCTAGTCACCTTAAATAGTAACACCAAGAGGAATGTGAAGCAAGGCGGGATCTATCAGGCGCACGCACTCCTTTCGCTACTTTCAATATTCACAAAAAAATTGAGCTTTTAGTTTAATAGGATTGTGCAAAACAGTCTTTTTTACGTATCAAGTACTAATCAATCATTACCATAATGTTACGCGAATGTTTAATTTTTTGTTGTTTATAGGGTACCGTACCTCAAAAGGAAAAAACGGAACCCTTATTGGATCACTTTGTTGTCCGTCTACTGTCTGTCTGTCAAGACTCAATACCCCTTTTGTCAGGAACGGGTGAAGTTGACACTTGAAATTAATTTGAAAGAAATTAAGATCCTTGGAACCTTGAAGGTATGAACATTTCAAGTTTCTGCAACAACATAATGAAAATATACAGCCATATATGTTGCCATCACCATACCTATCGTTGACCTAGGATCATAAAATTTGGCAAGAAGCTAGGTCTTACCTTGAAGGTATGAACATTGCACATCACAGCCAACGGAAAAAGTCTGAAATATTACAACTTTTCTCACAACCAATTAAGGTAGGTAAGCTACGTTTCAAGTACATTCTTATTAAAGAAGGGTCAAATTAGAGTGGACGCAGAGTTTATAAAATCAAAAGGCAACAGCTTATAGAATATCATAATTATGGTGGACAGGTACGGAACCTTTAGTGTGCGAGTTCGACTCGCACTAGGCCGGTTTTTTATCACTAGACTTTGGAAGTGAAACCAATGATTTACGGTATATAGCATAAAAAGTCGAGAATCTTGGATCCAAGATAGCATCAGAGACTTTATACGTCATATTTCGCGGATACGATTTATACTCGTATATGATACTGTGGTTTTCCACTAGAGCTATGCGAAGTAGCTAAGTTGTGAGCTGGAAAATTCAAACCAATAAGATTACTCCATTCGTCAGCGCTTTTGACAAGCTGGGATCATAACCTGTAAGTACTCCCAATTGGTTGGAGTCTTCCTAGCTCACAGCACTGGTGGAAAATGACCCTAAGTATCATAAGAGAATTGTGTGCGAAATGCTCCGGAGGCCCTCTCAGGATCCTCATTTAGTACATCTCAACCAGTAGTTAGGGGGGATGGAAAATGAGGACACCCCTGATGAAGCCAAAAGAGCGGCTCGCCACATATAACTGGCCGTCATCCTGGATGGGGCTTGAAGCGAAACAACCCACGCCGCCCGTCTCCAGCTGGGATAGTGGGTGAAATAGATCCATGGACGTGATCTGATCACCCGTCTGCGCGAGCCGCGGCGTCCCGATTAGAAATAATAATAATAATAATCATCCGAGTACTATTACAATGTAATAACCATTGAGAAAACTAATGATGCCTGAATATCAAAAGTAGCTATTATTGTAAACATTTAAAAAGTATCTACATAACATGTGAGGACGTAGTAGAAAATAAACCCGTACAGTATATATAGCAAAGCGCAGGTATATCTCTCACTTACATTAGTACCCGTATAGGGCAGACTCAAATAAATTTATCAATTTACGTACGCGTAATAGTAGTAAGTCAGTAAGTTTCTACTTAAAATTTTGGCAAGTTTTCCAAATACATTTAAAAGTTTATACAATTGTAGATTTAGTCAAGCCTTACAACATTTGCCAAGCACAATATATTACGTATCTTAATATAATATAAAACATCAACACAGTTAAAAAATATTGTGGGTAACTGCCATATGTTATCAAATTAATTCAGTCTATAATAATACCTGTGAAAATATTCATAAGAATATAAGGCAACACTCTCCTTAACTAAATACTATACAAAATAAAACAATATTGCTAAAAAAGTTATCTAATAAAATATTCCATTGCAAATTCCGTAGGTCAACATAACTACATCTGATGGTTACATATATCCGCTTCAAAATGCTCAAAATCTTAAAAAAATAATATCTCGGATTAGCATCACATCTAGTAAAGAGCGTCAAGGTTCTGTTGGCAGGTGGATAAGATCGGAACTAATGCTGCTATGCTAGGAATTCGACACTTTACGAGCAAAACATATATACGGTCCTAACAACACAGTGAACTTTATTTTAACACGAGCATAAAACTGAACAACTTTTGTCAAGGTACTTAGGTCGATCGATATCCGAAAAAAATTTAACCTTATTAGAGAGATTTGATCCTTATGATCAGGGGCGTAGCTACCGCCGTATCTGCCGTATCAATTATACGGGGCCGCCAACGTGCGTAAGCGGAAATTAATAAAAACTGTGGCAATCGAAAATCTTTAAAAGCAGTTTTGTTTCTTTTAAAAAATAATGGAATGTTTCTTTTGAGTAAAAGTTTCTATCTCCAGAGAGTACTTTCCCTCTAGGTGGCGTTAATAAATTCCACCCCAGTAAGCTGCCGTTATTCATAATCTAAGTTCCACCCTGTATATGACAGCAGCGCCGCCCTTCTGTCACCGTCCTCCATGACAACAGACCCTGGTCGCTCTATACTCGAAAAATACAAAATTTTGACAAATAGATTATAGCAAAAACTTAAAAATGTCAGTACGAAGATAGATCCAAGAAATATGCCAGATTATAATGACGTTCTCCACGATCTTGCTATAATCGACCTGCCGAAATCTGTTATGTTTTTCGCATGCTAGGTAAAACAAGGAATTTCGAAACTTGGTCCATTAATAGGGATAGGATTATTTATTTAAAAAAAAATCGGACACAAATAACAAAGACAATAATTAATTTTATTTTTGTGAAAAATGTTAACCGTATGGCAGAATGGAGTTCGAGTGGACGCGCGGTTTTTAAAATCAAAGGGCAAAATCTTGTAGTATATTATATGGTGGACAGGTACGGAACCCTTAGTACGCGAGTCCGAATGGCACTTGACCGGTTTTTTAGGGTTCCGTACCTCAAAATAAAAAACGGAACCCTTATAGGATCTCTTTGTTGTCCGTCTGTCTGTCAAGACTCTTTTTCTCACGAACGAGAAGAGGTATCAGGTTGAAATTGATAACGAATATTAAGGTCCATAAACCACACAAGATCTGAAAATTTAAATTTTTTACAACGACGCAATCAAGAGATATGGCTTTTTATGTCCTCATCTCCATACATTTATGCAAAAAAGCAAAACCTGCAGGGTACTTCCCGTTGACTTAAAATTATGAAATTTGGCAAGAAGCTAGGTACACAGTACAAATAAAGGGAAAAGTCTAAAATCATTAAATATTAAAAATTTTCTCACAACTAATAGTAACCAATTAAAGTGAGCTCCCGTTTCAAGAACTTTTCTATAAAAGAGGGGTCAAGTTGGATGGTCGCGGAGTTTTTAAAATCAAAGAGCAAAAGCTTTTAGCATATCATATGGTAGATAGGTACGGAACCCTTAGGGCGCGAGTCCGACTCGCACTTGGCCGGTTTTTTTTATTCTACAATAGGCTATAAATGCGTTCCATTGTGTTCGAACGAATAAAATTGATATTTTTACTTTACATTAAGGACCATATCCCCATTAATGGCGGGCCTAGTTTCGAGATTTCTTACATTCGGATTTACCTAGCGAATTATATCATTCGAGATCTATATTTTGTAGCAATTGATGTAATAACCACCCCCTAATTCACACAATGTGCGTCTTACATGCAATTAATTAAATATGTAGAATACCATAACTACAATTGAGGCACACCTAATTAATAACTATCCTATTTTTTTTAAACTTTAATCAATATTAAAATTTCTAAACATCATAGTAATCACAACATTATTCTTATACATAACAAATATAACCTACCTAATGTTTTGTCTAATATTAGGTCTTTACCTATGAAATTGCCGTTTTGTATGGCGAATTTTAGGTAAACTCAATTTTCAGTACTAACATTTTTGCATTTTTCTTAGGAATTATAAATCCAATCTTTTTGATTTTTTTAGGCATTATTGAGAAAACATTAGGCTAACAGAAGCTTAAATTTAATTTTCGAAAAATATTATCTGTACAAAAATATAACCAATCTAATGATGAAATCGGACGACATTTAAGACGAACAATTTTCGAACCTTTAATTTTATATAGCAAACTAAAAATAAAAACTTTATTTTATGCGTAAATTGATAACCTTGAAGTCAACTTTAAAATATAAGACAAATGAAAAAATAGCATTAGAATTATAGGAATTATGATCTCATTAATCTGTAAGAAAATTTCGGCAATTTCATAGGTATCATACCTATTATTTCGAATTTGTGATTTTTATTTTCAAAATTTAAAGGGCTGGCAAAAACTGAAAGGGCACAACGAAATTGAATAACTAACCACTATTCGCCCCATGGCAAAAGTCTCTATAGCTCCATGTAAATTTTTTTTGCGAACGCTAGACTCCAAACGTTCAATTTTATATTGTATGCCAATATTTTTTTTTTATTTCAGGTAATGTTTTTCGGGAAAGTTGTTTGGGGATCAATGTTATGTATGATCTTGAATATTCTTGAATGTTGAATCGTATTTCAAGGTCGCAACAGGGGGAAAGAAGTGGTCTCTGCCTACCCAAATAGGCATGATGTTTATTTATATTTTGTACCTACGAATATACAGGGTGTAAGGGACAGCTTTCCGAAAAGTGATAAGGCATGACCAGTCAACGAAACTGAACAACTTTCAGTCTTCTTCTTCTTTCGTGTCGGCAAGAACACAGGCTAAATCTTACTTGCCCAGAAATCGGCTACCGTGGTAGCTCTCTGGTTACCGTCAAGTAAGTCCTCACGCGAGCAAGTGGTCGGGCACGCGGGACAATTAGTGAGGTGTGCCATGGTTTGCAGGAGTTCTCCACATTCACAGCTAGCGTCTGCGCTACTTAGGAACCCCCACCGGCATAGGTTATCCTTGCTTCGGCCAACTTGGGTCCTCAGCATATTTAGACTTCTCCAGGTTGGCCAAGGTTCCTTATAGCCAGGAGGCAGGTTGAAATCAGTGAATGAAACTTTCAGGAAATGAATAAAAAAACCGGGTCGCCATGCAAAATTATCAATACAATACAAAATCATTTATTTCTCAACAAAAAAAAAAGTAATCACATTATAGCATTAAAAAAAAATATATATTTTGAGGAAAAGGTATGGGCACAGCTAGTGGTTGGTTTTAAGCCCACCCAGATGATCAACATGATCGGACATTTTGTGTGGAGGCCGATAATTTTCTTTTCCTGAAAGTTTCAATTACTGAAACTTGTTTAGTTTCGTAAACTGATCATGCCCCTTCAGTTTCTGGAAAGCTGTACCTTACACCCGACATATGATAGTATCGTTGACTTCATTCATTTCTTTCAGTTTTTACCGACCCTTGCACCATACATCATCATAATTATTGTTTGTTATAAGTATATCAATTTTCAAAACTTTATAACGTGTTTGTAAAATGGTTTGTAACAATATAATCTACCAGTAATGAACTGTAATTTCGGCTATCTATGGCACTATTTATAAGGGTATACTACACCGATACACGAAAGAGTGGCGTTTTTAAACCAAATCCTAACCTCAAATTAATGTAAAATGTGTTAAAAATGTAAAACGCTACATAAACGTTTATCTGTGTGAGTATTGTGGTTACGAATGTGTACCTTCTGAACTGAAAAACTTTCGTGAACTCTATTATAATAACATAGTATCATTCAAGTTGTCTGATAATGTAATAACCCCCTAATTATGATGCATCGTACGCGCCCTCATCAGAATTTTAAAAATCTGTTAAAAATTAAAGACAAAAAATGAGGAGTCTAAAAAAGAAAACGATCGAGCAAAATGAAAAAAATATACTCAGAAACATGTTTCTTGTAAGGGTATTTCTATAAGGTTAGGATATTCGCCACTGTAACGAATATGCTATGAAAATTTCAATAGCCTACCCCTACCTGTTATGGTTCGCCAGATACAGCCCTTAAAGGTAAGCCAAAAGAACAACGAAGTTTACTCGTAGTAATATAGTTAGAGTCCTCTAACTATCGTTTTTATAAACTGTCCCGAAGAATACTTAGCCTGCCTACTGCTATGCCTGTCTTAGATAGAAATAAATACTGACGATGTCGCCACTGTGTGACAGACGCAGTTTTATTTAACAGTTTGGCCACGAAATTGTCGCTTTGGTCATAGTTTTTTTTTAAATACACTGAGTACTGTGTAGGCTGTGTATTGAGAAATCGCCGCCGAATGGCTAAAAGGAGTAAATTTAAGTTTATAAATAAATTTCGCCTATTCGTAAAGCCATACGATTAAATAAATAAATTGAGAAATCGGTGGCCAATCCGTAAAGCTGCATATCTTTTTAAAGCAGAGCGTGTCTGGACACTCAGAGCGCTGAATCATTCAATGCTAAGAGCCGGTGAAAAAAACATGATATTTTACCTCTTTATGACATCAGTTGAATTATTGAATTTGGCCAAATACGTCTTAATAAAAGATGTGAAAGCCATATTGAAAAAAAAAAAACGCTTCACAAACAAATAGGCGCCATGTGGGTATAAATAATCTAAGAGAAAATGCCCACTACCGCTATGGATCCAATGTTGAAATAAAATATCTGAAAACCAGTCCTTTACTCCCGGAGGGTGAATGCCAATACACCGTCGGCGGTGTAGATCAAGCAAGTCCTTTATCCCACACTTAGTTGCAGAAAACTTCCAAAGTTGCTTTAAATCTATTGTCGTCACTTTCTTTGACAACAAAACAAAGTGTCAGCAGTAGATTTAAAAGTAAAAAAAAAAAGCTTTGTGAACTCCCTTTGCAACTGAGAATTTGGGAAATAAAGTTTGAATAAAACTTGCATATTGTGTGCTAATTTAGTTTACCAAGCAAACACAATATGTGTCTCAGTGGTGCACTGTGGCAAATACACACAGCTCAAAAAATTGTGGTTCAGTTATTTTGGCACTCAGCCTCCCAATCCTTTGGAACCATTTTCTCCAAATGCTGTACAAACTCGGTGTAGCTGCACGGGTCATCACAGAATGGTAATTTCAACTCGGTGGGCACTTCAATTTTCGTATTGTTCCGATAGAATACCTGAAAAATTAAAGTTATTTTTCAAAAACAGTTTCCCTAAAAATATGCTGGTGACATCAAACATGTGAGTGGAAAACGTATCACATAAATGTTTGTCCTTAGCGGGGATCGAACTCGTCTCCTACATTCTAAAGGGGTGTGTTACTCCCAACCGTGCACAGACAGAAAAGATAGGTAGAATTTTTTTTGTAAAATGTCTCAAATTGTTTTTAAAGCTTGCCCAAGAATCTACTAGCAATAATGTATCGGTCGTCGTAATAGGAGTTCCAAATTAGGTGGACCTTGCTCTAAACCTGCTAGAATGAAACATAACACAGTTCAAATACTGCATATAGGCACCATAAAATATGTCGTTTATTACTAGGTTAAATTGTATTTTTGATTCGACATGGGTAGTTGGGTGAAAATTTACGATTTCACAAACTCTATTCGGTATTATAATTTCACAATCCGATAGATTACAATAACGCATAATATACGGTTTGGTCAGGCTTGATTAATTTGTTAAGGACAAAAAAATACGTAAATCGAAATCATAATATCGAGCACTAAACATAAATAAATAAATGGTTTTTATACACCTATAGAAATTATAATAAATTATTATTTAAGGTTCCCCTCGCGGTGTTTCATCAGTCAAAGTTTAAATATGGGACAGTCCAGATACTCGCACAGCGTCATAAGAATTTGGTTATCTGATGACGAGCTCTTACAATGCCAATATCACAAATCCCTGTGATGTGACATATGTACTGTAGAGGTTTCAAACAATTGTTATGAAAACTCTACCATGGTTTTGTTTCAAAGAAAATGATTTTTTTATTCCTCTTCATCGAATGGTTGCTTTTATACTATTGAGACTATTTACATGTAACACCATTGTAATACCATTTGAATCTACGAATAATTTATTCGTAATTTGAATGCAAATAAATGAAATAAGAAATATGAATCACACCCCTGAGCTACGCCCCCCAGGTTACTTAGGGCTGTCATAGTACCTTGACGAAGAAAGCCTCCTGTTCCACCTCCTCGTGCAGCTCCAGCACAATGCCGGCTCCGTACTCAGGTTCCAGGAGGTCCTCGAAGCCCAGCGCCCGCCACAGACCGACCACATTCACGTCGTGAGCCGAGTACACGTACAGCGACCGGTTAACGTTCGCTTGGTTCACTGTCTCCTCAAACGACTGCTTTATCTCACCAAGGAGTGGACCTTCGAAACACAAACATAATAGTAGTTTTTACAACAAGTACATTAAACATGACTTTTTATACAAGGCTTACGTATTTGCACGACCGGCAGGGGAGTCTGCCCCCCCCTGCTGCCTGCTGGGGGGGGGGGGGGGGGGGTGCTGCTTTGCTTTTCACTTTGATTGCGAGGAAATAAAACTTAGTAGTTTAGAAAAGTAGTAAATGAGAGGTATTTCGGTATGACTGGCAGGAAAGTCAATTTAGAAGAAGAAATTACTTTTTTGACCAACTGCATAAAATACAATTTTAGGCTGCCTATTACCCAGCATAAACGACAACTTTTCGAACATGTAGGCAGAGCATTTATTAGTTGGAAATAGGCAAGCTAGTTCATAGTTTTTATACCTTCAGTACTAGTGTTGTAAACTAATTATGGATGGAAAGTTCAAAAGCAGAATATTTGACTTCAGACCCTTATTTGGACTAGTTAGGAGGTAAACATACTAAAACTCTCGGATGTTTGGTATCGTTGCCTAGAATTTCTCCAATACATTATTCCTATCTTACATAAGATGCCACAATGCAGTAGCGTTTTTACAAAGGTCAATAGCTATTTTTGTTTTATTTAATTAAATTTATGTTTTCCATACATCTTACTGTTATAGTACTGTCATCAGCAAATAATAGTAGATTTTACAACAACTGCACAAAACGAACCATTTTACCGAGACTTTTAGCAGCCCGAGCCGAAGGCGTACTGATAGTAATGTCGAGGATAAAATGGTTCTGTGGACGAGTTATAAACTCTGCTTTTCACTTTGATTGCGAGGAAATAAAACGTAAAAGTACTCTCTAAATGTAACTGAAGAATGAGTTGTTCTGCTTTAGTGAAGAATATGTTGACGCGCGCGCGGCGCGGGGGGGGGGGGGGTGCAGCAGGCCCGCGCGCAGGGCGTACACCACCGCGATTACTTGCATGCCCTAGTGCACAAAATTCGATTTTGTGCACTAGGGCATGCACAAAAAAGCACTTTCAGAGCATGAGAAGTGAAAAGACAATTTATGTGTGGTTGTGTTGGATAGGTCATTTATGTATAGTATGTACAGCAAATGCCCTAAAACACTGCCTTGTGGCACTCCATAATTGATAGTCCTCACTTCAGATCTGTATGTGACATCAGTTTTCATAAATTCATCGACTTTTGTTATTTCAGTAAATTGTTGTCTATTTTTCTCGTGGCATTGGATAGTACCAACCCATCCCCACCCGTGGGTGTCGTAAGAGGCAACTAAGGGATTATAAGCCGGGGAATGGGCCGCAGCGTCATTCATTCTTTGTAACCATCTTATATACTGCGGTCACCAACAACCGCCATGGTGCCAGCCGCAACGCTAACGTACGTGGTGACTCTGGTACTTCCCCTCCACATTGTTCCAGCAGCTGAAATTCTGGAGGGAGCTCCCGTCCTACAGTGGACATTTCAGGGAATGTTATGTATTATGTATGTTGTCTATTTTTTAAGTAACTATTCGATCAAGTGTGAGACATTTCGGCGTATACTCGTACCATACAACTCTAATTTCCTAATCAAAACGAGATGAAACTCATGAGAAGAAAATTCTGTTACAATCTGCTTATACGAGTACGTGTTAACAAAAGTGAGAAAATAGTTTATTCTGAATCGAGAGCAGATTCGATTTTACACTGAGAAATAATATTTGTGAATCATTTGTAATATAATATTTGTGAATCATCAAAATTTGTAATTGTGCATCAAAATTACTACGAGTAACTGTGGATCAAAAATAATTATTATGCATCAAAAAGTTTTAGGTTCGTTAGCCTAGTTAGTTGGTTAGATCCAGCGGTTCGATCCCTTATCGGGATCGGTAAGGTTGGGTTAGGTTGTCTTGCGACCACAACGCACTAGCCGAGCGAGCGAAGCGAGCGTGTCGCGGGCAGCGGCCGGCGAGTGCCAGACAGAAATAAGTGGCTAAGAAAGTTTTATTTAGTTGCACGTTGTTCGTGGCTGAGTGAGTAATTTAGAATGCAATAATGCTATTAAAAAGAAGTCTGGTTAATTAACACCCTTTTACACTTTATTGATTGAGTTATTTAAATATTTATTATATTCTGCCGCCAAATGTGCATCACGCACGTTATTTTTTATATCTAAACGGAATTTGCTTTACGTACCTAAACAATATTGGGGTGTTTCAGTTATTTCGTTGATAAATTGTAATGGAAAAGATGGAAGTAAGTAATATGTTGGATTTAGGGACGCCGACTTTTTAAGTGTTCGGGAGTCCCGCTAACGATCGACAGTGTCCCTGTACACTGTATGGGAAGTGTGCTCTCAAGGGATACATATTTTCGCTGGTTTTCATATTGGGAAACGTGTTTGTCCGCATCTGTCACTTCCCCTTTCTGCATATCGTCTGAATAGTGTGCGCGGGAACTTTTCGCGAGGATTTTTAAACGAATCATAAAATGATCATCAACATTAACGTGGTTTTCTAAAAGTCGACGTCCCTAACGGGATAAGTAAGACCTGTGTAACTATCTTACCAACTCTAAGCCTCTGCATAGTTTCATTATAGTTCAGAAGAGCCAGACTGAGCATATACGGTGTACGCATTTTATTTGGAAAAACATTTCTTGTCCAATCGGGAAGTTTCAACCCAAAGTCTTGTTGTGCCAAAAATGTGCTATAAAGAAAATCCAGTTTCAGAACACTGTGCATGCTTTCGTTCGCGTGTTTGCTGATGTACTCAAAAGTTTCCTTGAACTTTGGGTCTGCATTTTTCTCTGCCAGCAATTCATTGTACATTTCTTTCCATATCTTGCATGGTTTCGTTGCTGATACAGTCTGGGAAGAAGAAAGTACGAAGTAAGAGTAGTTGTTTGTTGAAGCTTACAAGTCGACCAAGTGCGAGCCAGATGCGCTAATACGCATCCTCACACAATATATGAAGTTCGACAAAGTCATAGCAGTGGAGTAGAGTATTTCATTTATTTAATAAATAAATTTATTCTAGTTTTGGTTGTGCCCTATAATCACACCAAGATTGATGCTGGCGTGCGTTACAGTTTCTAGAAAAGAACAAAAACAACAAAAAGAAAAATCCTTCAATTTTTTCACTGTAACTGTAACACATATAATATAACTGTAATCTCTTGCAGAGATAAGCCCGCCTTTGTAAATGTCCTCTTGCATGTAATTCTCTGTATGTCAATTGTGCAATAAAGAATATAATACATATTCTTTGAACATTTTAACTGGCTTCCTGTTACATTTAAAAAGATAGAGCCCTTTAAAGGTAGTATTCAGATGGAATGCAGGCTTAGTAAAAGAGTCCCTTTTGCACCCTTTGGGTAGGCACACAAAAAAATTGTTTTTATTACTCCTAACACAATTTCAAAAACGATTCTAAAAAGTTATAATGAATTTAAAAAAGTAATAAAATCATAAAAGTACTAAATCGTTCATACATCTTTATTATCTTTAGCTTTATTGTCAGGACTTGGTGGCTCCATTGTAGACTTTCATAATGATGACAATTATTGCTTATAGCTGAGCAGAATTAATGGTGTGTGTTTTTATCACTCACTAGATTCGTTTTTACTGTCTTTTTTATTTAATTCAAGTTTATATACTGTAGCTGTTAAAAGATTAAATGAAATCAAACATACCTTATCTAATTCTCGAGGCAAAGAATGCACCGGAATGGGTTGCCACGGTATCTCTGGATGCCACATCTGTCTCTCGGTAGGAGGGTACAACCCCGTCAAGAAGGTATATGCACTCATAAGACACCTAGACTTGTCACTGCTGCGCACATAAATATCCTTCTCGTAATATTCTTCAGGAATAAAGTTAGCATAGTAACTGCGGTACTTTTTACCCAACTCATATAACTGCAGTTTGCCTGTCTGAAATAATTAAAATTAAATTTATTAAGCTTGAAAGGGTTATTTTACAGGTTTTCTAGTCCTCGCACTAGGATTCCCTGTATCGCAAAGGCTGTCTATGTTATTGTCTTTCTTCGTGGCGTAAAAATTTTACTTAAAACTAAATAAAAAAAAACGGCCAAGTGCGTGTCGGGCCACGCACAGTATAGGGTTCCGTAGTTTTTTTATGATATTTTATCGCAAACCGGGTTTTGAGTAAGTATTTCATAACGTTTATAACATAAACTTTTTACCTCCTAATGCTCAACGAGGCCCTAGCGCTTGATTGCTATTGCAAATTTTATTATTTTTAGTTTTTTGGCTATAGCTCATTAACCTGTAATTAAAGCCTACTTAACGGTGATAGTTTTCCTTTTAATTTCATCATATGTGCTACTACTGTGAATTTTTTCACATTTCCAGCTACAACCGTTTAGCCGGCGGGGGGGGGGGGGGGGGAGACTGGGAAAATTGCGCTTTCAAGCTTAATATTTCGCAAACGGATCATCACTAAATCGAAAAATTATCTCAGCAAACTTACATTATTTTTGAAAGACCTATCCAATGACACCCCCCACTATGGGGTAGACAAGAAAAAAAAATTCATCCCCACTTTACTTGTAGGGGACTACATGTACCGTGAAAAAAAACGTATTTTTCAAAATTTTATTCTACCACTTTGTCGAAGTAAATGAAATGTATATTCGTACAAAATTTCAGCTTTCTAGTACCAAGGGTGTTTGAGCTAAGCCGCGGACAGACAGACAGACAGACGGACATGACGAAACTATAAGGGTTCCTTTTTTACTACGGAACCCTAAAAAGGTATAAGAACCAAAAAATAATAAAGATAAATATACAAGACCCTGTGTGTGCGTGTATAGGTGTTGCGTGAATGTGTTGCAAACAAGTTGCGAGTATGTGTTAGCTTGAGTGCGAGTGTTTGGATTAGGGATGTGTTAGGTAATGCAAGGGTCTCCAAACTACGGCTCGCGGGACAAGTGCAGCCCGCAACACTGTGTTTTGTATTCCGTGAGGACCTCCAATCCGGCCCGCGAGAGCAGACTAGATATGCTCTGTATCTCGTATGTGGTCCGCCATGGTACATAATAAATAATATCCAAAGTTTTTATTTAATGACTACATTATTAAACTTACGATTCAGAGGGTGACTTTAAATCGTAAGTTTAATAATACTTAAATATTTTTCTTATAGATCTATCAAAATCGGTTCAACAGATTAGCCATGGAAGTGTAACAGGCAAGCAGGTTGAAGTTACTGTCGCATTTATAGTAGTAGTTTGGGGTGTGGATAGACGGCCTTTGGGCTAAGTCTTGCGTATCTTAAGCCTTTGACTCTTGCGCGTGTTTCGCTCTACACACTACATAAAAACCTCTACACAAAACAAATTTAGTGTATGTACACATTTCGTCTCCTGCTCAGAATCTTTTGTTTGATGTTTCATAAACATCTGCTGTCAAAAATGGCTTCCGACGCTTCCAACGTAACTTGAGATTATTGATTTGATATCGCCGAGAAGAAAACATAGATTTCGTATAAGACCCTATTTGCTACAAAGAAATTTCAATATGTATATCAATAATTAATAAAAATAGTTTTAACAAAAAGTAAAACCTCCTCCAAAAAAACCACTAAAAAGTATGAAATAAAATAAAATCATCAGTAACTAAAAAGGAAAATAACCAAACCATCTCTCATTTTAATTAAATATTATAAAAATCTATTCTTTTTGGAGTCGGTGCCAGGCAAAAAGTTGCGGGCAACTCCTAGTATGGTAACTTCTGTCACAGAAGAAGCTGAATTACTGACTGGTTGTTTTGGTTTACCTTTGAGGTGGTCCCATTATTAAGTTAGTCAAGGTAAAGTTCGAGATGAAAAGAGGGACCAGTTAATTTTATTAGTAAACATTCGATGAAATGACAGACAAAATGTACCGAGGTTTACCTAATAGAGAGCCACTTTCGAAGATTTCCATGGAACAAAATTTTTGGGCTTTATTTAATTGTGTTGTTCATTTACGTTATTTCAGTATGAGCACTCAAAAACTTATGTCTTTTTAACCATGTTTCATTAGGAGAATTGTTGTAATACTATTGAAGCCGTGGCCAAAAATTTTAGCAGTATCGCACCTTATTGAATCAAAAAGGATACTTAGTTGACTAGCACCGTAAAGTAGTTATGTCTTGCCTTGGCTGGCACCGACTCCAAAAAGAATCGATTTTTATAATATTTAATTAAAATGAGAGATGATTTGGTTATTTTCCTTTTTGGTTACTGATAATTTTATTTTATTTCATACTTTTTAGTGGTTTTTTTGGAGGAGGTTTTACTTTTTGTTAAAATTATTTTTATTTTGTAAGTTTTAGTGTAATGGGTCTAAGTAATACAAATAAGTTTTAAACTATAGATTGTTGGTTAAGTAAGTAGTTACATACCTCGCAGGTATTGTAAAATGGAGTAAGCCTGATTATTTAAGATAAAAGTTAGGAAAATCAGGTTAAACTTTTAAAAACACCTACACCTACTAATTGTCATTCATCTGGTTCCATGACAGGACCAACGTAGCTTTAATTTCGTGATGCAATGTAACTGAGCCTTTCAAGCTTTTCACACTCTATACAATTGAAGAGGTACCTATGGGATATCTTTGAAGTTCATTGTGACCTACCCAATTACCCATTGATAGGTTCCAACCAGGACACCTCTAAGTCAAAGAGAATCCATCTGCCTGACTGGACATAAAATACTGTATAGTTGATAGCGCATTTTTAATGAAAAGTAAAAAAATATATCGTATTTTATCCTGTGTTTCTTGAGAAACGTTACCCTTATTTTGTTACACGCTATCACCTTGTATGTTACTGATAATAAATTTCGATCGCCCGACTGGCTCCGAATTGAGAAAAGGTAATCGTTGATATGACAAGTATCAACAGCGATTTCCGATTTTTTTTTTCGTATTTCGACCCATGTTCCTTAAGTAAAGTTGTTCAGGTTCATGAGGAGGTTCACATCCTTCAGGGTTGATATACCTGTTCTGTTACAATCTGTATAGCTAATGCACTACAATCATACCAAGTTTAACTCTTATAATGTGCTACCGTCTTTACTATAGAGTTAAACCAAAATCGCTAAATTTTTGTATGGGAATGCCCCTTATTATTTCTTCTTATCTTATTAAAAATAAATAAAAATATAAATTAAATAAATCGAAATCAATTTAGCCAGTGTAGACAAATAGTGAACATATGTAGTTTGAAGAAATGCACATTGTTATAATAATACCGGGTATTGCACACTTTCGTATTCGTAATATTTTTCTTTAACAAAAGGTAAAATGTGATTATTCCAAAAAAGGGTGATGGGCAAAAACGTATGTATGGGTCATTATCAGAAATCCCTAATTTATTGATATCGAAAAAAAAGCTGAGCTATCGACAAAATAATGACTGATAAGGATTTCTGCATGTATTACGAGAAATAGAAACGTGTATTTGCAGAGATACTTACAAAATACAAATTCCAGATCTTATAGAAAAATAGTAATAGTATCTAGTCTGCGAAACAGGCATGCAAATATTTATATAAATGAGCAATAGTCGTGCCTATCACTAATTATTCGTGGCTTTATACTCTCTATACTCCTTTAGGCTATAAAAACAATGTTCCATTAACCATTTAGTCACTCGTGTCTTAAACATGTTTCCATCTAATTGTTTTATTTCATCTGGTAGTTTATTATATATCTCTATACACATATTGAAAACATTTTTCGTATAAATATATTTATTACATGCTGGCTTATGTAGTAAGTTTAAATATTGAGTTCTCTTTGGCCTAGTATGTATATATAAAGTGATGAGGATGATCTTTTACAAAACAACATGCACTTTTTATGTATGCGCAGGGGAGGGGCAGGATATTTAGACTTATAAAAAGTGGTTTACACGATTCAAGATAATCAGCCTGGCAAATTGCTCTGATACACTTTTTTTGAAGTCTAAATAGTCTGTCCACCTCCACGCAGTTTCCCCACAAAACAAGACCATAATTTAATGTTGAGGATACATAACCGTGATATGCCGTCAGAGCTGCGTCTTTTGAGACTGTTTGCGATAACCGTTTCAAAGCAAATACAAATTTGTTTAACTTTTGGCAATTCATTTCATTCATTCAGCTTGCTAAAGTAGGTGTAACACAAGAAAGAAAAGGGCCCTAAAGGCGCTCTCCGAATTTCTTGAGTGTACACTAGCGCCACTTCAGTAAAAATTCATTACTCGCTGAAAATCTGGTCGACACGATTGATGTACTGGACCTGTAGTTTAGAACTTACTAATTTAACTGCCTGTAGTTTTAGATATAAAAAATAGTAAAAACGGATCGTGTCGACCAGATTTTCGATAAATGATTTATTCAGCGAGTAATGATTTTATTTTACTCGAGAAATTTGGGGAGGCCACTTAAAATTAACTTGTGAAAATTTCGACGGATTTTTGATGCTAAAACTCTGTTTTTCTTCACTCAAAGCACCAAAATCATCATCGCTATCATCAGTAGTAAAACGATGCGAATCTTCAGCTGACATTTCAAGTTTCATAGATTGTATTGCGTTAAATAAGGTTACAGTACCTACGATATTTTCTTAATTATAATATTATAACATAATTACAGTAAATTGCTCACAATACAGGAGCACCAATAATTTTTTTATCATGTATTTTATTTTATTTTTGTCATTCTGATCACAGATAATTGAAAATCACATTCATATTATATTTAATATATAGCTAATTTATATATTATTATATATATTAAATATATATAGCTATAAAATATTTTCTTTGATTGATTCCAAAACTACTTTATGATTTTTTTTGCTGGAACCGATATCAAATGAATCTGGAACGACGGATTTGGATGTAGATGATTTGCAAGGTAACATATTGGCGCTTGTAACTGTTTTAGCCACAGCATTGCAGCTGCTGGCGGTGGTGACGTCATAAAATGGGATATTTACACTCGCGTTTCTTACATCACCTAACAGCGTCACTTCGTTAGTTTTCAAGTTCTCAGGGATAACATGGAACCCTAAGTATGCACCGTGTTCAGTGTTCACATTGAGTATTAGGAGTTTAGGACTGCAGCTTTTTCTCTTTGATCCTTTTTCAATTTCCACTCCGTTCTGGCTTTTCTCTTCTCTCTTTCTGTCATATCCGCTATAGTTTTTATTTTCTCTTGTTCTTTACGCCTTTTGTACTTCTCTTTTTCCTTTTCAAGAATATGTTTATATTTTTCGGGGTAATTTTGTTTTAGGTGTTCGTATCTCTTCTTTTTGTTAGGTCTTTTTCTTTCTCTAGTTTCTTCAGTCTTTTTCTTTGGCATTTTAAATTATTCTGTAAGTTATCAATAAACGTTACTTTTTATTTAGGAGTTAAATGAGTATGGCAAATTAAATTTAAAAATATATAAAATTGTGCAAATAACATTCATGACATCGTAACACACGTTACGTACATGACTAAATGTTACGTGCATGACCATCAAAAAGCTAAACAAACAAACAATTAATCATGACTGTAACGTTCAGAGTCGGCTGACATATTTTTATAGGTGTGCACAAAAAATTGACATTAATTAATTGACATTGAAATTGACTTATTCTACCATTTATTGATGAAGTATTTTTTTATGGCTTTATTGTTACCTACATATTATGCGCGCCAGCGCCAGCTCAGACACAGGAAACAAAACAATTTATTTACAACCGCACATCCAAGGTGTTTTTAAATAGTTACCTATTGTTTTGGTTTGAAAACACGATTAAAAGTTTAATTTTTTGTACTACATTTTTGAACTAGCGCGATTTCAGGTCGTGGCGGCCCCTTTTCATTGAGTTCAAGTCGTATTTGTAAAGTCTTTTTCGCATTTTTTAATGTAAACGACACTGTATTCGTCCATTTTTACAGTAATTAGGCAAGTACGCTATAAAAACAATCATTTCTAAATTTTCAAGCGAAATTGTGAACATTAACTGAAAGCTGTATACGAAAAGTTTGTTTACGTATGATCGGCAACAGCGCCTTGTCACTGAACTGCATGCGCATCGCGACCTGGCAACGTATCATTGAGCAGCGCTCCTGATTAGGCAAATTTCTCATAGAAAATCTTTTGTTTCACGCGCTCGAGCGTGTTGATGTTTCTCTTTCACACTCATTGAATTCTGTATAAGGAATTGTACTGAAGATTTTTTCATAGGAGCGCAATCGCTGGTGCTCCACTTGGTACAACTTGACTACGTAAACTGTTGCGTAATTATTTCTTAGGCTATTATAATGTATACAACGTATAGGGTTATGAAAATAGGTATGTAATCGTATGTAACTTAACTAGGTAGGTAATACATCCTAAGTTTGAGTTTTGTGAGAGAGGGAGTGCACTGCACCAGTGCTCTTTAGGACGAGCCGCCTCTGGTAACGTTACACATTTCGTTACACTTCATAACATTCATGACATCAAAACCCGTGCGACATCAACTAAAATTCAAATATCTTTTATTTGCAAACAACTATGAATTGTGATACCATTTTCAGCAATAATAAACTTATTTAAACATATTAGTAACGTTAAACTATAATAAGCAGTTCTAACCTTGCAATTAAACCCAAAAATCTATATTTTTGGCGACAAATCTGTAATCGACTTCTTCTTCTTAGTCGTACTCTTCAGTTACTGAAGGTCGTGTCTGACTTGGAACGCCATCGTAGATGTTTCAACCAGTCTCTTCCATTTCTGTCTGTCTTCAGCCAATCGAAGGGCGTTGGTAATAAGAAGGTCCAGAAAGGTTTTAATTTGGTCAGACCAACGGTGTGGTGCTCTTTTGCCCTCTACTTTGCCCAGAATAATCAGCTTTTCGAGGTTAGCAGGCTCTTTTCTGGTTATATGCCCGAAATATTTCAGAATCTTTTGGTAGCACGTTGTGGACAGACGTATTTTGACCCCCAGTTGATATAGGATAGATTTATTGGTTTTCTTAGCCGTCCACGGGATCCTCAACATTCGCCGCCAACACCACATCTCAAAACTGTTGATCTTTTTTTAGGGTTCCGATACCAAAATGGTAAAAAAGGAACCCTTATGGTGCCGCTCTGTCTGTCTGTCCGTCTGTCTAATAGCGTAATTTCTTGAGATAACTACTGAGGCGATGGCGGTAGTTTTAATATGCATCAATGCAAGAAAGTAAAGTAAATACGTCTTTATTTGAGTAGGTAGGCACAAACACTTATCATTTCTAGATATAAATTTAGGTATGGTGTGAAAAAGTGTTAATAAGTGAATGATTGATTTTAAAAAGCGTATAAAATAGACGATATAAAAAATAATTAGTCATTTAAGTTTGTTTACGTCTGCTTGGCACTGGATTGAACAGATTGGACTTGTTACAGATTCACTGACTTCCTGACGAATATTCTGCAGCGTTTTACCCAGACATATGAATAACCTAGCTCCTCCGCGGTTTTATTTGTTTTCCGGAGTTAAGTGATCGTTAACAAAGATGCGCTGGACTTCGCTGAATCCTATGTCAGCTGCTGCGAATTGTTTCAGTTTTTTAGCGTCGGTATCATTGTCTGGAAAGTGGCGGCTATAACTCCGATTTACAAAGATGGTGCTAAAAATTCCCCAAACAATTATCGTCCGATCTCTCTACTCAGTGTGTTCTCTAAGCTTTTGGAGAAGATTGTTAATACCAGACTCATGGATTATTTCGAGGAACTTGGTCTTCTTTCCCCAAGACAGTTCGGGTTTCGGAGAGGGAAATCTACCGAGGATGCTATTAAGCTCTTGACTGATTTAGTGTCAGCTTACCTCGACAACGGTCTGCATTGCGTTGGTGTCTTCCTGGACTTGGCCAAGGCTTTTGACACGGTTTCCGTCCCTATCCTACTCCGCAAGCTGGAGGGTATGGGAATTCGTGGCATGGCCTTGGCCTGGTTTCAGAGCTACTTAACTGGTAGAGGTCAACTAGTTAAGGTAGATTCAGTTAGCAGTTCCGTTCAGTCAGTCAGTTTTGGCGTGCCTCAGGGCAGTATACTGGGACCCACGCTATTTATAGCATACATGAATGACATTCACAAATTGCACCTAAGTTCAGCCGAGGTCATTTGCTATGCGGATGACACTGCGGTCTTGTTTTGTGGTAATAGCTGGGATTCCACTTTTCAGCTAGCGGAGAGAGGCATGTCCGTGATATCTGACTGGCTTCAGAATAATCTATTAACTCTTAACACAAAGAAAACCAAATTTATCTCGTTTCACATTTCCAAATCATCTGGTCCTCCTGCATCTTCTGGTATTAAAGTCCATGCCTGTTTGTCCAAAAATAACTGTAGCTCTAATGCTTCTCCAGATACATGCTCCTGTGAACGCATTCTTCAAACCAAAGAAATAAAGTACCTTGGAATCATTCTTGACGAGAAACTTAACTTCCAATCGCAAATTAGTGCTCTCTCAGCCAGAATTCGTAAAACAATTGGTATTATTAAAAAATTACGTAATGTAGTTAGCCTCCCCATTCTAAAATCTGTATACTTCGCTATTTGTCAGTCTCTTTTAAACTATTGTAATGGAGTTTGGGGATGTGCTGCTAAATCGTTCATGATAGGTTTAGAGAGAGCTCAACGTGCCGTCTTAAAAACCATGTTAAAAAGACCCTTTAGACACCCTACAAACCAGTTATACGTAGAAGCTAAGATTCTTCGTGTCCGTCAGCTATTTATCTTAAAAGCATGTCTCAACACCCACAGACAAGTGGTTAATTCGAATGACTACCCAGATCTGCTCAAAAGACGAGTATACCGCGTTAATATTCAGCCTGTTAGAACCTCTTTTGCGAAAAGGTTTTCAAATCACTCATTCCCTGCCATCTATAACAATATCCTAAAACACAATGACATAAAATTTTGCTCAGCTGTTGAATTAAAAAAGATACTTCACACATTTTTATACAAATTAGATCACATGACGACCGAAAGTTTAATCCCTTCTTAAACTTCATTCTTTACACTCTTTCTTTCCACTCTCTCTTCTTTTCACTCCCATTTTGCTTCTGTGTTAGCTTTAGTTCATACCTACTCATTCCTCCAATTTTATTTTTATTAGTTTTTATATATATTTGTTAGTTCAATCAAAGTCTGTATTGTAATTTGAATACTGGTCCTTCAAGATACAGGCTTTGCCTAGTTTGAAGGCCTCTGGTGTTTCCGTAATTAATGAACCTAATTTTAGTAACTAAATAGTGTGTATTCTATGTTAATTCGGTTACCAATAAACATTTTTCATTTTTTCATTTTCATTGTTTTTTAGCTGCAGATACGACGTTTTCCTTCATGTATCTGTTGATTAAGCAAGCTATGATTGGCTTTTGATTCGCGTTATGAAAGAGATGTCGCGCTGCGTTATTTCAATATTCAGTTTGTTACCGATTTTAGCAAGAATATCAAAAAGATTCTCATCCTTTTTCATTGGTACTCCTTTTATGTCTTTATTATTTAACCGAGCTTGCTGATCTCTGACGTTAAGACTATTTTCTATTTCAAGTATTTTGTCATCTAAATTTTGTAATCTTTTATCAGTGATCACTTTCTCCTCCTCTAAGACTTTTAGTTTTAAATCGGTATCGTCAACTCTCGTAGTAAGCGTTTGAACATTAGAAGTTAAGCATTCAACTGAGGTTTTAACTACGTTAAAGTCACTTCTTAGCTGATTTATATCATTCTCAAGGGAAGGTAGAACATCTAGTTTCTCGTTGATTGACTTTAGGATAATATCGAACTGGTTTGGAGGTTCTGAAAAAGCACTAACAGCTGGTGTTGGCATCTCGGTGTTATGAGATGAAGTTGTAGCTGAAATATTAAATTCCGAGACTTGTTTGCACGCAGTGCAGCGCAGTTGAGCTAGGCGTGCTGCACCTAGTTTTCTGTAATTTTTCTCTTGAATATTTGCGCAGGCGAAGCAGAATGTAGTTATACATCCACCACACTTAGCACCATCCGAGAATAGTTGAGAGCATCCAGGGCACATGTTCATGGTTATCCGATATGGTACACGTTTGTATGACGGTAGGTAACTTGAAGAAACGCAATGTACGCGATAAACAAGTTTTCGTTGACGTGCGTTTAGATCGGCGCTATGATCGCAACTGATATATGGGTGTCGTTACTATGTTTATATATGGATAGGGATAACGGTTAAGATGGCGTTAGGGGTAGGGATAGGGGAAGGGGTAGGGGTAGGCGAAGAGGTAGGGGTAGGCGAAGAGGTAGGGGTAGGCGAAGAGGTAGGGGTAGGGAGAGAGAGAGGGAGAGACTACACAATACTGCACATTGTCTGGATTCCACGCGGGTGAAGCCGCGGGCACAGCTAGTGCCTTAATATCCTGTGATTAGGTATAAGTATATTCGTGTGTAGTTTAAGTAGGTTTAGCCCTATTTTATATAACACTGTATTTTTAACTTTTATTTTAATTTAAAATTGTGTTTTAAAATTTCTTATCATGTTTATTAATGCACATCCTTGTGCCCGTTTCAATGACATTCTTCCACACCTGATAGGTTGGCTGGAAGAGATCTCTTAAAGAGATAAGCTCGCCTTTGTAAACAATTTTCATTTAACAACTTTATGTTATTTGTTTGTTTTTGTTTATATAAAAGTGAAAAAATTATAAATATTAGCAACAAGTTTTACATGTACATAGGTTTGATTTGATGGTACTCACATTAGTTAATGCCCCTAACCCATCTGGCCATTGATAGTTTTTAAATGGGTCACTTTTGTAAGTGCTTTCTGGTGCTCTTGCTCCGTGACGAAATATCTGTAAAACAATTAAAACACAGCTCAGTAGAACAGCGGACTATTAGAGAACTTGTCATGTGAGGAACTATCTGGAAGAGGTAAAAATAAAACCCACCGAACCTCATATGCTAAACACCCCTCACCAATTTCTCTGAGTGTGGTTAATGATATGAACGGCATAGGGCAAAATGTGTGTTCATCTGTTGTTAGGTGTAACACTCACAAGTTGTTTAGCGCTAAAACACTTACCGTCTTACTACAAAAAAGTTAGACATCTGTTGAACAATTGATTAAAAAAATCGTACTAAATAACTGTCTATGTCATTGATGCGCAGAAGTCAAGTCACAAGAAAATAAGCCATTTATTACTTCAGCGCATCATAGACATAGACAGAGTTATTTGATACGATTTTTTTAATCAAGTGTTCAACAGATGTCTAACTTTTTTGTAGTAAGACAGTTATCATTTATCAGGCTGTACCTACTTATAATATTTTAAATTGGCACTGGACATGTCAAATCATATAAAAATAAAGAGCTATTAAAAACATAGTCATAACTGTAGATTTAAACACTATATAAATAAAAAACGGGCCAAGTGCGAGTCGGACTTGCGCACCGAGGGTTCTGTACCACTAAGGTAAACATATTGTGCATATGCACTATACCCGTTTTTATGATAGAGCTAAAACAAAAGTAGCATAAAGGCACATTTTAAGTAGGTAGGTTCCATAATTCATTTATTTTATTTTTAATATTTATTACTTAACAGAAATACATAATCTGCTAAGATTTCAACTGTTTACCTATTACGGTTCATGAGATACAGCCTGCTGACAGACAGACATGTCCATTTTTCACCCTTTTAATACGGAACCTTAAAAAGAGTTATAAAAGATAAATCATACACTAAAGGGTTCATTAGGTTTTGATTATGTTGCTGAAGCAATAAAAATTAAATAGTAGAATATAAAAAAGCGGTAACAATACTTACGATGATAACAAGACGTAAGGTTTTAGATTCATAAGGCAGTGTTTCACTGAGCACGCAGTAGCCAAGCAAGCAGCTGAGCACCGCGAGACCTAGCACCACCACGGCTACAGTCGTGGAGCGCCGCGGGATCGGTTGGCATCCACCACGATCCCTCTTCGGAGACCGCGGCCGCCGCCACGTATTCTCATCATTGTCGTATTCCATCAACATTGTTATGCCTTATGTTCGAACTCTTTCAGTTCAACACAATAGAGAAACAATAAAATCACTGAAACCCGCACTTCGCTACTGATTTAGTAAAGAATTAAGAGCAGAATCATTATTATTTACTGAGTACAATTGTACAGAACTGAGTTTCCTGTACATAGAATTAATTTTTAGTAATGTTATTTTCTTAGTATTATATAGTCTAAGGTTATTTCATTATAAAACAAGGATAAAACCAAAGAAATTTGACCTCCGAGCGAAGCAAGGAGGTTTTTGTTCTGACTGAGGATAAAACGGCCCATACAAAGCCCTGCCTGCAGGGCCCTGCTTGCAGTGCGCACTGCCAATCGTACCGTGTGTGGTGTTGCAGGGCCGATGTAACGGCCATTTTGTCGGCCCTGCATGCCCACACAAAGTACGATTGGCAGTGGCACTGCAAGCAGGGCCCTGCAGGCAGGTCTTTGTATGGGGCCCTTAGAACAAATACAATATATATATTTTTTTAAAGGAGTTTATGGCTTGGTTGCTAGGACCTTTAAGCCAAGTCTTTATTTAGGAAAGTTTTCTAGCACTATAACTTCGTCACGGTATTTTTCACATAACGGAACAGCGGATAAGGATTCGTCTATTTGATCCTCAGAGTAAAAAACTATAGGGCCCCATACAAAGCCCTGCCTGCAGGGCCCTGCTTGCAGTGCCACTGCCAATCGTACTTTGTGTGGGCATGCAGGGCCGACAAAATCGCCGTTACATCGGCCCTGCAAGACCACACAAGGTAAGGGCCCCATACAAAGCCCTGCCTGCAGGGCCCTGCTTGCAGTGCCACTGCCAATTTTAGTATCTGGATATTACGTTCAAGCTATTACTAATTAAAACATATTGTTTTAACCATTTTTTATTTCCAACAAAACATATGACATACTTGATTATATCAAAACACCATGGCAACTACCATAGACCATCCACAATACTCCGCCTCACGAAGATTTCGAAATATTGATGGTTTCCTTAATAGAAGACAGCTTCGTGCCACTAAGTGCTTTGGTCAGCATGTCTGCTATCATCTGCTGTGATGGTGTATATTCAACAACAACCTGTCCATTAGCAATCACTTCTCTGATGTAGTGTTGCCTTATATCAATGTGTTTTGACTTAGCGTTTATGACTGGGTTTTTGGCGAGTTTTTGCGCAGCTTGGTTATCATTAAATATTTTTACCACAGCATTACTAATAGTAAGATCCTTCAATAGGTTCTTCAAATAAATTGCCTCTTTAGCGGCTTCTGTTAAAGACATATATTCGGCTTCAGCTGTTGATAAAGCCACTGTTCGTTGCTTTTTAGCTTCCCAGCTAATAGGCGTATCACCCATTGTGAAAATGTAGCCAGTGTATGAGCGTCTATCAATATCACATGAAGCCCAATCAGCATCTGCAGCACCTTTTAGTAGTGGGCGATTTGTCTTTTTATAAATGAGCCCCTCATCTCGTGTTCCTTTTAAGTATCGAAGAATACGCTTTGCTGCTTTGAAATGTGTTTCATCATAACAGCTATTAAATTGGCTGAGATAACTCACAGCAAATTCTATGTCTGGCCGTGTGGCGACTGCTATATACATTAGCGTCCCAATCAAATTTTGATATGGCAATTCCTTCTGGCACATTTTAGCCTTTTTTAACTTTTGACCAACTTCTATAGGAGTAGGTGAAGGTTTGCATTCTTGCAGTCCAAACTTCTCTAGACTTTGGTCTATGTACTTTGTCTGACTCAGCTTTATACTGCTATCATTTTGCTTCTCGAAATGTATACCAAGACAGTATTTGATTTCTCCAAGGTCTCTGAGATCAAATTTCTTAGCAATTTTAGCTTTTGTTTCTTGGATTAGCTTCTTGCTTCGGCTAGCAATAAGAATATCATCCACATATATGCTGAGAATAACTGTATTATCCAAATCTCCGCCTTTCGGTGCATATATGTAAGTACAGGGATCGGTAAATGAAGATTTGAAACCAATTTGTTTTAAACTTTCGTCAAGTTTCAAAAACCATTGCCTTCCTGATTGTTTTAATCCATAGACTGCCTTGTTAAGTTTACATGCAGTTGTAAATTTATTGTTCTTCAGATCATCTTTCATCTTAATTGCTTTTTGTATTATTTCTTTATCTCCATTCTTGTCTTTAATAATTTTTTCTAAAAATTCTTCTAGTTTATTTGGTTTCTTCATATAGATGTCTTCATCTATTTCACCATTCAAGAATGCAGTACATATATCAATTTGATCAATATGCATACCAAAATTGACTGCTATAGCAATTAGTAGTCTGATCGAACTCAATCTTTTTACAGGAGCAAAAACTTCTTGATAGTCTTGTCCTGGTATTTGAGAAAATCCTCTGGCAACTAATCGTGCCTTTTTCCTCTCTAATTTACCGTTGGGTCCAAATTTTTCTGTTAATATCAGTTTACTATCAACCATATTTCTTCCGGTTGGTAATTTTTGGATTGTCCAGGTATTATTTTTTAAATGTGAGGAAATTTCTTTTTTAATAGCTTCATCCCATTCATCCATTCTATCATTAGTTAGATGAGACATATCATAGTCTTCTGTCCATGCAGGAGGTCTTCTGACTCTTTGTTGTCTTTCATTTATTACTTCTGGTGGTGGTGTAGTATTTTCAGAACTCTCAACTTCTTCAGTATCGAGAAAAATATCTGTCGATGAATTAATATTTCCATCTTGTTCAATTTCAGATTCAACTCTTTCATTCATTGTATCATTTTCCACCAGTACTTCATTTGGTTCCTGTTCGACTTCATTTTGAATGGGTTGTTTTTCTTCTGCTTTATTTTTGCTTAATATTTCAATAATTGCAGTATCTTTATCATTCAGGTTATTTTTTTCTTCATTTTGTTTACCTTCATAGTACATTTTCTTCATTATTCTTACGTCTCGGCTTACCATTAACTTATTTTTGTCTGGTATCCAGATTCTATACGCTTTGCATATTTCTGAATAGCCGATAAATACTCCTTCATGAGTTTTTTCACTAAACTTTCTTTTTTGTCGTCTGTGCTTTATCAGAACAAATGCTTTTGCACCAAAAATTTGAAAATGATTGATGGAAGGTATCTTTCCAGTCCACATTTCATATGGAGTTCTCATTTCTATGACTCTACTTGGAGTTCTGTTAGCAATGTAATTGGCGGTCGTTATTGCTTCAGCCCAATAAATCTCTGGAACATTAGCATCTAGCATCATGCAACGTGCTTTCTCCAAGAGCGTTCTGTTTTTCCTTTCAGCCATTCCGTTTTGTTGTGGCGTGTAAGGGCAGCTTAATCTTCTTTGAATTCCGTTATCTTTTAGGAATTTATCAAAATCTTTGTTACAATATTCACCTTTGCCATTATCACATTGTAAGAATTTTATTTTCTTTTCTGAGAATCTCTCCATTTCTCGTTTAAATTCTATAAATTTTTCGAGAACTTGGTTCTTTTTAATTATTGTGTATACTCTTGTATATCTAGTATGTTCATCTATGAACGTAACAAAATACTTAGATTTTGCAAAAGATTCAACCATAGGCCCACATACGTCAGAATGCACAATTTCTAGTGGTTCCGATGTCCTCTTTTTGTTTTCAGGCTGTTTAGGAAATGGTTGTCTTGACATTTTTCCTTTGACACACACTTCACATTCATTGAGTTTGTCATTTGCATTAAAAATCAATCCTCGCATAGCTTCTCTTTTCATGGCTTCTTTCAAGTCATGCTCATTTAAATGAGCTAGTTTGCGATGAATATTATCAATATCTGTTAGGAATACAGCTTCTTCTTCGTCATTTCTTATTGGTTTTTTATGATCTACATTAATATAGTAAAGACCATTAATTTCTTTTGCTTTTAATTCTATTCTACCAGTTTTTACATTTTTCACTGTCGCATTTTCCTTTTTAAATAGAACTGTATGTTCCCCCTTTTTAGTGATTTTTGCAACTGATAGAAGGTTTGTAGATAGATTAGGTACGTAGAGGGTATTCTCTAACTGAATGTTTTTATCTTCATGTTGAAAAATTACAGTACCTTTTCCTTCTATTGGTTCACTTTGACCATTTGTAGCAAGTCTCAATTGGCCTTGATCACCTTTTGTAATTGACGAGAATATCTTTTGGTCGCTGCACATATGACTGGTTGATCCACTGTCCAAACACCATTCAGTTTTAAAAGCGATGTTTTTATTTTTATTAGCGTAATTTGTCTTTTCGCTTTGAGTCTTGTTTCGACAATCTTCAGTTTTATGTCCAAATTTATGACAGTTTTGGCATTTGTTTTTATAATTAAACTTTTTAAATTTTCGAGATTTCATATTCTTCGAATATAATGCCTCACTTTCAGTATTTTCATATTCAACTGAAGCAGCATTGCTCTGTCTAGACTCATATTCTTCTAGTATTTTAATCTTAAGTTCTTCTGGGGTTGGTAACTTATCACGGGACTCTATGGCAATTCTAAAATTTTCGAATTTTGTAGGTAAAGAGTAGAGCATTATGATACTTAATAGATCTCCATTAATTTCTACTTCCATGTTATTTAACTTCGCTACAATATCTTCGAAATTATCAAGATGATCGCGCATATTATCAGTTTCCTTACATTTTGTTAAGATAAGTTGCTTTAACAACGATGCTTTGCGAGCAGGTCCCTTACTTTCATATTTTCCTTAAGTTTATCCCATATTTCTTTAGCAGTTTGACAATTACGGACAGATTTTAATTCATTAGGTGAAATTAGCAAAAATAGTTCGGATCTTGCTAGAATTACCTCTTCGTCATATTTTTCCTTTTCTGCAGGTTCTGTTGGCACTTTTTTCTTTCCAGATACATAATCCCAGAGCTTACTTTTTAATAAGACAGCTTGTGAGTGAATTTTCCATGTATCGTAATTATTTTTATTTAACAGCTCGACTTTATATGTATTTATATTTCCAGACATTCTTATCACTTTTTCCCATAACCTTTAGTATCTGGATATTACGTTCAAGCTATTACTAATTAAAACATATTGTTTTAACCATTTTTTATTTCCAACAAAACATATGACATACTTGATTATATCAAAACACCATGGCAACTACCATAGACCATCCACAATACCAATCGTACTTTGTGTGGGCATGCAGGGCCGACAAAATTGCCGTTACATCGGCCCTGCAACACCACACACGGTACGATTGGCAGTGCGCACTGCAAGCAGGGCCCTGCAGGCAGGGCTTTGTATGGGCCGTTGTACGGTTGGCAGTGCGCACTGCAAGCAGGGCCCTGCAGGCAGAGCCCTGCAGGCAGGGCTTTGTATGGGCCGTTTTACATCGGCCCTGCAAGACCACACACGGTACGATTGGCAGTGCGCACTGCAAGCAGGGCCCTGCAGGCAGGGCTTTGTATGGGCCGTTTTACCATTCAGGAAAAAAACGGTGTTAAAAATCACGCATAAAATGGCTATTACGGATTATTTACGCTTCCGTTCTTAGTATTAATGATCAATTCACTCTTAAAAATGCAGATAAAAGTGTGCAGATTACCTTAAGTAATGTGGAAGCTTCCTGAATGAATAAGAATCACACTTGACGACAGTAGTTACTTTGACCCTAGCTAGCCTACGTATTTAGCACTCGCGGTATTTAATTGATGTTGCGCACTGGATACACTTTTGTAGTTTATAATTATTTATTACGAGATTTACGTATTTTCTGTTTTTACAAGTCCAACACACAGACTACTTAGGAGATAACAACAGTGACACAGTCACACAGTCAATAAGTCAGTAGCCTAGCAACGATTCATAGAGAACATGAATATGTATGCGAACTTCTTTCACTGATGCTAGACCAAAGATTTCGGACCTCCTTGCTTCGCTCGGAATAGATACCTTGCTAATTTATTTTACTATGGGATGACATCTGCCAACATGTCCCAATTTTTTATGTCAAATTATCAATGATCACTAGGAAATATTCAAAATAACCTGTCAAATCCATAGAACGACGCCTTCGCTACCTTGTGACGAATTATTTCTTTAATCCTCCTTCTAAGTACCCTTATTTTTCTGTGTGCTAGACCTACCAACTTAACATTCACAAGTAAAAAACGATATATTTTCACTTTCGCAAACAGAGTTTGTACTAGTATTCAATCGTGCTAATTTTAATTGTAATTTATTTATTTATTTTACTATATTTATTAATTAATTTATTTATTTTACTATATTTATAAATTTATAAATTTATTAATATATATTTTTTTTAAATATATTTATTAATTCTTTTTAAATTTAGCTTACTTATTTATTTTTCATGTTTCTGAATAAGTACCTATAACTAAGTACTCCAAAACTATAACTTTTATTAAAAATTCAGTAAGTTGTTTACATTTGTTTAGCTTTGCCAGGATTATAGTAACAACTTAGCATAATTAATTGTTTGCTTTTCAGTGCTTTTTCTGTTTCCTTCTATTTTGTAATCGTAGATCTTGTACTTACTATTCTGGCCGGCACAGCCATAACTGCACTGCACTAAGTTTGTTATGAGTTACTGAGATTTTTTGTGGTATACTATGATTGGCGTTTATATATAAGTTCTGATAAGAAATATGTAAATAAAATAAAAGAAAAAAAAAAAAAAAAAATATATAAAATAAAATAAAACAAAACAAAACAAAACAAAACAAAACAAAACAAAACAAAACAAAACAAAACAAAACAAAACAAAACAAAACAAAACAAAACAAAACAAAACAAAACAAAACAAAACAAAACAAAACAAAACAAAACAAAACAAAACAAAACAAAACAAAACAAAACAAAACAAAACAAAACAAAACAAAACAAAACAAAACAAAACAAAACAAAACAAAACAAAACAAAACAAAACAAAACAAAACAAAACAAAACAAAACAAAACAAAACAAAACAAAACAAAACAAAACAAAACAAAACAAAACAAAACAAAACAAAACAAAACAAAACAAAACAAAACAAAACAAAACAAAACAAAACAAAACAAAACAAAACAAAACAAAACAAAACAAAACAAAACAAAACAAAACAAAACAAAACAAAACAAAACAAAACAAAACAAAACAAAACAAAACAAAACAAAACAAAACAAAACAAAACAAAACAAAACAAAACAAAACAAAACAAAACAAAACAAAACAAAACAAAACAAAACAAAACAAAACAAAACAAAACAAAACAAAACAAAACAAAACAAAACAAAACAAAACAAAACAAAACAAAACAAAACAAAACAAAACAAAACAAAACAAAACAAAACAAAACAAAACAAAACAAAACAAAACAAAACAAAACAAAACAAAACAAAACAAAACAAAACAAAACAAAACAAAACAAAACAAAACAAAACAAAACAAAACAAAACAAAACAAAACAAAACAAAACAAAACAAAACAAAACAAAACAAAACAAAACAAAACAAAACAAAACAAAACAAAACAAAACAAAACAAAACAAAACAAAACAAAACAAAACAAAACAAAACAAAACAAAACAAAACAAAACAAAACAAAACAAAACAAAACAAAACAAAACAAAACAAAACAAAACAAAACAAAACAAAACAAAACAAAACAAAACAAAACAAAACAAAACAAAACAAAACAAAACAAAACAAAACAAAACAAAACAAAACAAAACAAAACAAAACAAAACAAAACAAAACAAAACAAAACAAAACAAAACAAAACAAAACAAAACAAAACAAAACAAAACAAAACAAAACAAAACAAAACAAAACAAAACAAAACAAAACAAAACAAAACAAAACAAAACAAAACAAAACAAAACAAAACAAAACAAAACAAAACAAAACAAAACAAAACAAAACAAAACAAAACAAAACAAAACAAAACAAAACAAAACAAAACAAAACAAAACAAAACAAAACAAAACAAAACAAAACAAAACAAAACAAAACAAAACAAAACAAAACAAAACAAAACAAAACAAAACAAAACAAAACAAAACAAAACAAAACAAAACAAAACAAAACAAAACAAAACAAAACAAAACAAAACAAAACAAAACAAAACAAAACAAAATAAAACAAAATAAAATAAAATACTAAAACATTAGATTTTTTAAGATATTTTGATTTTTGTAAAATTTAACCGAGTTTTTTGACCGACTAGCATGGGCGACAGTGAGACGCTTTACACTTCACTAGCTCATACAGAATATGTATATGGCGGACTCTATAGTTTTTTACTCTGAGTCACCAACGGCAGAATTACTCTTGATAAAAGATGTGAAAGCCATAATGAAAAAAATAAATAAAAATCGCTTTCAACTATCAAAGAGTATAGTACAGCTTGACCAACTTATCTGTAGAAGGCGCTACGATCGAAAAGGATTGCCACCTATTACAAAAATAAACAACTTCTGCCTTTTTAGTGTTCCGATATCAAAACGGTAAAAAAAGGAACCCTTTTCTATGGTGCGACTTTGTCTGTCTGTCTGTCCGTCTGTCACACTCACACCTGTATTAAAGCAACCACTCATGCTATCGACTTGAAATTTGGAACAGTTTTAGAATTATGGTTGCCTAACTTAAGGCGCTAATAGCGGTCAAATGCCTAACATTACGTTTAATAAAAATAGTTTTAACAAAAACTACACAACTATGGGATCCCCTCAAAAGTAAAATTAAATAAAAAAGCAGTACAACGTCTTCTGTAATAAAAGACACCAGATTAGATACTGTTACCAGCAATGCAACTTCTTAGCTGGCACCGACTTCAAAATGAACTGTTGTAATGTACCTATAAATTTATAATTGAAACAAATAACAAGCTTGGTTATTTTCTACTACTTCACTTATTTACTGATTATTAACTGTTATGGTTATTTTATACTTTTAAGTGCTAATAGAAACCTTGCAAAACTTTGAAGGATGTGTGTAGTTTTTGTTAAAACTATTTTTATTTTACAAGTTTTAGTGTTAAGCAAACACCATAGGCTTAGTGGGTGATTCGGACGCTCGCGTTCGGACACCGCGTCCGAAACAGGAAAGTACATATAATAAATTTTTTGGAGTGGGTGTTACGGCCACTTGCATTTTTTATGGCTTTTTTTGGAAAATTAACATCAGCAACCAAATCAAATAATATTTTATTTTACTTCATAGCATGTGTAAAAATATATAATAGTTATTTAAACTTGTTTTGTTAACAGAGAGTCCTTACCTTTTTTTTTTAACGCAAAGTGGACTTTCTTAGAAATATCAGTGCTTATTTTTGACGGAGCCTTCTTAGTTCTTAGTTCACCTTTTGGGTACAGAGCCCTCTCCGTACCCAAAAGGTGAAAAGCGGGACCCTATTAATATGTCTCCAATGTCTGTCATCAGGCTGTTTCTCATGAACCGTAATAGGTAGTCTGTATTTCTGTTGCTGCTATAACCACAAATAATAAAAATAAAAAAATACAAAATACAATACATAGTAAAAAATAAAAAATACAAAATACAATAAGCAATACAAATACAATACTTTTTACAATACAATCGCAAACGTTCCGGAAATGAAAAAAAAATCGGCTTCTCCATACATACTGTCCAATCAAGTTTAGAGAGGCCTATTTTTTCCCATTTCCTGAAAGTTTTGTTCGCTGAAAGTTATTCAGTTACGTTGACTGATCACGCCCTTTCAGTATTCGGAAAGCTGTCCCATACACCCAGTATTAATCCTTCCTAAGGTTTGCGATGCTGTCTGTACAAAATATGCTAAAAAAAAGTGAGCGTCCGAAACACCTACTCCAAAACATTAACTGTATGTACTTTCCTGTTTCGGACGCGGTGTCCGAACGCGAGTGTCCGAATCACCCACTAAGCCACACCATAAGGTATTGGTACATACATACATACATAACATCACGCCTCTTTCCCGTTGGGGTAGGCAGAGACCACAGTCCTCCACCTGCTACGATCTTGACATACTTCCCTTGCTTCCTGTACTTTCATCAATCCTTTCATACATGCTCGTCGGTTTAGGGTACTTTTAACCTGGCCTTTATTCAGATAAGGTAAGGTAAGGTTCAGATAAGGTATTGGTACCAAAAGATAGATGGTAACACAGACTGATCCTATTGTATTTTACATTTTTTTATGGTTTTCCATAACCTATGATCCCTTCTTAGGCCGTTATTTCACTGGGACACCAGTAAAGACACCACAGACGCCACACCCTGCGGCCACAGTATTAAGGGCTGTATTTCACTGGAAATTGGTTGCGCAACCAAACGGACACCAGGTAAGTAACTCTCTATAGAGCTGTATACATTTTGTTGGTAGCGGCGACTGGTTGCGCCACCACGGTGTCCCAGTGAAATATCGAGGGTGGCTAGCACAAAAGACGTGGTTTTGTCATATCGTTTTTTACAATCATGATGTCACTAAAAAGGGTCGAGCATTTCACGGATGAATCTCAAAATAAAAATAAATGGCTATCAAAACCATTAAAAAAATACAGGGTGATATATCATAATTTTAAGATGGTTGTCACTTGAATAGAATTGTATTTTTGCTAACCACGTTTGAGAAAAAAAAAAGGACGGCTTGCACTCCGGGAGTGCCGGCAGAAGTGAAAACAAATAATTTTTAGTTTGACAGCTGCCATTTGAAATGTAGATCTCATCGAGACCTATCATTTGACTCAGCACATGAGTAGTCCAGGGTCAGTAGTTTTCAAGTTATTGCGATTTTTAGTTTGACAGCTGTCATCCGAAATGTAGATCACATTGAGACCTATCATTTGTCTCAGCACACGAATAGTCTAGGGTCAGTAGTTTTCGAGTTATAGCGATTTTTAGTTTGACAGCTGTCATCCAAAATGTAGATCTCATTGAGACCTATCATTTGTCTCAGCACATGAGTAGTCTAGGGTCAGTAGTTTTCAAGTTATAGCGATTTTTAGTTTGACAGCTGTATTAGTTTGACTGCTAAAAAAAAAGCCGAGACTATGACAAAGACAAAAAAGATGTTTTGGTCTTTATTACACTTTAGAACTTTTGCATGTATAAATTGAGCCTGCTTTATCTTGGTATGATTATTTGCAAATCCATTTCTATACTTCATCCGAGCTCTGAAGATCTGACGCGACAAAGACAAAATAGATGTTTTGGTGTTAATCACACTTTAGAACTTTTGTGTATAATTTGAGCCTGCTCTAACTTCGTATGAGATCTGACGCTACAAAGACGCGACATCTGATTATATTTTCCCCATCTACAAAATGTGCTAGGCGCCGCTAAAAAGTTTTAGCTTCAAAAATCCCCAGCAGCAGCACCTGTTTTTGTGGCAATTTGCATAATTTCTCCAAAACAAGAAAAGAAAAGTTAAATCTTATTGGAAATGTCTAAAAAGTGATTACCGTTCCTATCAAGTACAAGGTAAATTCTACAGAATTTACGGAATTACAGCATGTTTTTACAATTGGGTTTAAACCTAGGTTAATGAAACTTTACACAGGTCTTTAACTAGTGCTTCTAACCAAAGAGATTTTAACCTCGCTGCGCTCGGTCATAGAGGGATCGTTAAGAGTCATATTAGAAAAAAAGAGATAAACATGTTTATGATTATCTACTTTCAAACGTCGCTGTAACGCTTTTTGACCAGCTAGAGATGTGCAGGCACTCGATATGACGAGTGCGATAATGTAGTATTTCGACTTTTTTAAAACGATAGTATTAACATACCCACATTAAATATTGACGAGGCTTTGAGCAGATGTTAGACGCTCATGATGAATTCAAAATTTTGTGACTTTTAAAAAAATCGTCTTGAATTCGAATGTTTTGTATGCTATTTACAATAATGATCTTTGAAGAGAAATCAAATGAATAGAACCAACATTTGTCGTTGCACTTATGTTTATAAAAGCGCACCCCGAACAATTCATACATCAAGCGCGAAACCACAAATCGTCAGAATTTGAAAATGACAGAGACTTACGCACGTCCACGCAGTAAAACTAGGCTCGATAAAAAACCCGGCAATCGCGCGGGCGCGAGTCGCGTATGGTGAAGGAGTCTATTCCAAGGGGTGCGTAGAGTGTCTTTTTCGCATTTCTGTATTTATAGTTAATATTATAAAAAAAAGGAATTCTTCAGAAATGAATTAAGCTGCTTTATTTATTCTCTCATTTAATTCAAATGAAGAGTAAATGAATAAAATTACAGAACGTTACGAAGTATATTTAAAAAGTTATGAATCTACTAATAAAGTTACCTACTACCTAAAATAAAATTACAGAACGTTACGAAGTATATTTAAAAAGTTATGAATCTACTTATAAAGTTACCTACTACCTAAAATAAAATTACAGAACGTTACGAAGTATATTTAAAAAGTTATCAATCTACTAATAAAGTTACCTACTACCTAATAATAACTCTTATTTTCGTCACCATTTTCACTCAAGTCTCTCTGCAAGTGTTGTTTATTTAGTAGTTTTATTGCCTAGTTGGGGTGGAAATTTGTCGGAATATACCTCCTCGCGGTCCACCCTGGGCAACGGCTTTATAGGTCTACCCTATAAAGGCGGCCAAACTATTCTGTCTCTCTCATCGGCCCGCTGGATCTGCTCCTTCAGAGACTCCCAGCGCAACCTGCGAATATAAATCAGAAATGTCCTTAAACGGTCCTTTTAAGGACCTGAAGACTAGGATTGTCGGACCTTCAGTCCACATTCTGCAACTTAACGTAGAAGGATCCTCGAGGTCCAAATGCGAAACCCTAGCCAGGCTGGCTAAAGACAATGACGTCGATGTGATAGTCCTGCAGGAACATCACATCGACAACATTAATAACTTAGATAGCCGGGGCTCTATCCCCGGTTTCAACCTTTTGGCCTATACTCTGTCACCCATTTATGGATCGGCAGTGTACTCAAAAACTTCTCTGAGTAACGTCACTGTTGTTAGTACCAGTGACGTTAACAACTTAGAAATTATTACTTTTAAGATAGCGGACACCACAGTCGTGTCAGTCTACAAGCCACCCGGAACCACTTTCCCGAGCCCACCTCTGCCTACCCATTCTCACCCTTCTGTCTATGTCGGGGACTTTAACAGCCACCACACATCCTGGGGCTACTCTTCGAATGACGTGAACGGCAATGTTCTTGCGGACTGGGCAGAACAAGAAAGACTCCACCTCGTTTTCGACCCAAAGGGTAGAGGGTCATTCCACTCAGCCCGATGGCATAGTGACACAAACCCGGACCTATGTTTTACATCGGGGGATCAGCGGGGGATGGCTCTGCCCGCTTCCCGCAGGATACTGGGCAGCTTTCCTAGAAGCCAGCACCGCCCGGCTTTTATAAAGATCGGCATTCAGGTGCCTCTAGTTAAGTCGGTGCCAAAAGCTCGCTGGAATTTCTCGAAAGCATCCTGGAAGCTGTATGGAGAGCGGGTAGATTCAACCATCCGCTGGGTAAAGCCCACGGTGGGAAACTACGACCGGTTCTGCGGGGTACTGCTCAGTTCAGCGAAACACCACATACCAAGAGGATGTCGCAAAGAGTATGTCCCGGGTTGGGATAGCGCAGTTGAAGAGGCCTATCAAGAATTTTTAAACTCTAACAACCCGGACTCTGCCACCGCTCTTCTAGCTGCGCTTGATGATTCCCGACGGCAGAAGTGGGTAAATCAGACCGAGGACTTAGATTTCACGCACTCGAGCAAGAGAAGCTGGACGCTGCTTCGTAAGATGGGGGGAGCCGCCGCACCGGTACCTACGGAGCCCACTGTTCACCCGGATGATATAGCTAAACGCCTTCAACATCTCACAAAAGGTGGTACGGTGGACAATATTTTCGCCAAGCACGTCCGAAAAAGTAACGTGGGCAAAATAAGTTCTCTTCCGGATAAAGGCACGCTGGACACCCCCTTTACGATTGAAGAGCTGGACGTAGCACTCACATCATGCAAGCCCGGCAAGGCGGCGGGGCTGGATGGCATCTACCCAGAATTCCTGGCTTACCTCGGGAAACGAGCCAAGCGATGGCTAACCGGTTTCTACAACGACATCTTAGAGACCGGTACACTCCCACCTATTTTCAAAAAAGCCAAGGTAATTGCCATCCTGAAGCCCGGTAAACCCGCTGACGACCCCGCGAGTTACCGCCCGATCTCGCTGCTGAGTGTCACTTACAAACTATTGGAGCGCTTGTTGTACAACAGAATATACCCAGTAGTGAACCCCCACATCCCCGCAGAGCAAGCAGGCTTCAGGGATAGCCGTTGCTGTGCGGACCAAGTGCTAGCCCTTACTTCGTACATCGAAGCAGGTTTCCAAAAGGGACTTAAGACCTTTGCTGCCTTCGTAGACCTTAAGGCGGCTTATGATACTGTTTGGGTTGACGGACTGCTACACAAGCTGAGTGACATAACTCCTTCTAAGAGGCTCCTTTTATTACTGAAGAGCATGCTAGGCCCTCGGTTCATAAAAGTGATGCTTGGCGCGAAAGAAAGCGGTTTTCTGGTCGTCAAAAACGGGCTCCCACAGGGGTCCGTACTTGCCCCACTACTCTTCAACGTCTACACGAGCGATGTGCCAGCCACTCGATCTGAAAAGTTTATATACGCGGATGACCTAGCTCTTGGGTTCCAAAGCAAGTGTTTTAGAGAAGGAGAAGTTGCACTCTCACAAGACCTTTCGGCACTCAATGGGTACTACAAAAGGTGGCGCCTCTGTTCAAACCCGGCAAAGTCTGAGGTAACGGCCTTCCATCTCACCAACTGTATGGCCCGACGAGAGCTGGAAGTGTTCTTCAATGGTGAAAAAGTGCGGCATAACTTCACCCCGAAATACCTAGGGGTTACACTCGACAGGTCTCTGACTTACCGAAATCACCTGGAAGTCACCGCACAGAAAACGAAAACCCGGGTAAACTTAATCGGTCGATTGGCAGGCACATCGTGGGGCGCCCGGGCCGATGTACTTCGGACATCTGCTCTAGCGTTAGTGTTCTCCACTGCAGAGTTCTGTGCTGCGGTATGGTACCGCAGTGCACATACTTCTAAAGTGGATGTGCAGTTGAACCGAGCGATGCGCATCGTCTCGGGTACGTTGGGCCCTACCCTCACACCGTGGCTTTCAGCTCTCTCCCACATAGCGCCTCCTCACCTTAGGCGCGCTCAAATCGCAGCGGGCGAGTGGATGAAAACCGAGAACTGCAGACTTCCGTACCAAATGCCGATCAGAAAGACCCTCGATGGAGTCATCCCAAATCGCCTAACATCACGCAAGCCCATTTGGTCTGACCCCGAAGTTCGGCAGTCCTCAGACATTCGCTCGTCCTGGCTGGCTGAATGGCAAACCCTAGAGTGCTCTGCGGGTGTGGTCTCGGACCCGTCTGAACAAGTTCAAGGCTTCTTATACAACAGACGTATCTGGACGACGCTAAACCGCATCCGAACGGGTGTAGCCCGATGTAACTACCACCTTCACAAGTGGGGTATAGCGGGCTCACCCGCTTGCGATTGTGGAGCGTCAGAGCAGACCACGGCACATATTGTAGGAGAATGCCCCCTCAGACGGTTTCCTGGCTCATACGAGGAACTTCACGGGCTTTCTGCGGCGGCTGTAGACTGGCTACAGCACTTGGATATTAATTTGTAAATATTTTAATGCAGGTTATATGTAAATAGGCCGAACGATAATAATAATTGCCTAGTTGCAATGCCGCTGCTATGTAGTTCTATTTTATCTTTAAAACTTGAAGGGACCTGAAAATAAATAAATATTGACTACCGATGATGTGGTACAGTCAAGAGTACGTCAAGCTTGACACATTGGACGGTGTACCGATCTTATTTTAATTGCTGTAGAAGTTAAAATCACGCTTGTAACACTCACGAGTTGTTTAGTGATAAAATAGCCCACAACAGATTAGCATGGTGTCAGGGCATGAAGACCCTATGTACCTACCTATTAGTGATGCCAATCATTACTCCGAGTAAGATGTTTTTAAAATAAACATTATTGAACACCCTGTATTATACAAGTTTTGTCATTGGTTTATTTGACACAGAAGTAGAAATTATGTCTTTTAAATCAATTAATTTAATAATAATAAAATCACACATTTCCTGAAATTTGCAAAGGTCAATACTTTTTTTCAAGGAGACCGATTTTTTGGTGCCATAGTAAAAGACGTTAGTGATGATTAGGTCTATTATTTGACATAGGTTTCACTTATGTACAATACTTTTCAATTTTTTTGGCTAGAGGTCTAGGGAAGAGTCGCATTGTCTTTGGTGATAATGTTTATTATTACATATATTTTACTAACAAATACCAATATATTGATGAATTAGACAACACAATGGAACCCTAAATCTACCAAGTCCAACACGCACTTGGCCAGTTTTTATATTACTCGGTAGATTAACATGTACTCGTAGCGATATAACCATTTACAGAGACCGTACTAGAATTATGAAGTGAGCATCTGATTTAATTCGATAACTTTTTAGACATTATCGATAACCACTATTTACATCTCTAATGGTGGATAATCAAAATCATTCGCGTTATGTAGATATTCTTGAATTTTTCTTGTAATTTGCAGTATATTTCTTTGTGGAAGGTTTTTTTAAATCGATTTACCTAATCTTTAATATAATTTGTTGTCACTTTAATGAGTATTACACATTTTTTTGCAAAAATAAGCTTTTAAATATTACTTACAAATGAAAGCATAAGAATTCTTCGATGTCCTGTTTCCTAGAAGAATGAGATCCGCATGCCGGTACGATTTATGTATTGTTCAGCATTTAGGCTTTTGTGTACAACACTTATATGATTAGATATAAGTATTTTAATAACAGTAAAATTATAAAAACTACAGAGCCGGTTCGCTCACGACAACATCAAAACAAATAGTTTCATAGACGACTGAAAGTAAAGACAACGTCATACTAGTTGTCAAGAGAACAATCAGATAACTTTTTAAGTTAGCAGAAGTGTAAAAAGAACCAAAACAAACCTGGTTCCAACTTGACGTTTCAAAAGTGCAACACTTGACAAGCCTTCAAATCCCGACCGAGCGTAGCGAGGTTCAAATCTCTTTGCTTCTAACACTGTTCTGTAGCGGCAGCAATGCGTTTGTATACATGAACAAATGGTGTTATTGGAGATTTCTCATAAAATACTTGGAAATATGCAGAAAAACAAGAACAGCACAGGCAACACTGACTGACACAAGGAGGTTTAAGTAGCAGCTCTTTATGCTAAGGAGGGAGCCATAACCGTATCCGTTTCTTGCGAGGGACCTCCATACTAAAATGTATGAATTTTTATTTAAATCCAAAAAACGTAAAAGTTTTTTCTTTCTCTTTAATAAATATATATCTTAGAACTAATAAATCTTGTTACTACAGTTTTTCTGGTAAGAATACTTACCCTATGTATATGACGGACTCTATGCATTTTTACTCTGAGGTTGTCAAAATGACGTAAGTAGTTCCACTTTTGGCCATTCTACAGAAAAGTTGGTCAAGCTCCGCGCAAGCCCGTTCTTTGCGCGCGAAAATCGTGTTACTCTATGATAGTAATTATACCGTCGGTTATCAGCTGTGCTTCGGAGGTAGTTATCGTACAATCAATCTCCTAGTTAGTCTGTGCGTCCAATAAAGAATAACGAATAGAGCTTTCTGCTGTGAAAACATCTTTATACTTCACCTTCTCGGAAAGTACAGTCAAGAGCAGGTCAAGCTTGACACTTGCAGCGCGACTTTAGATTCAATGGCTATTGAAATAAGAACGGTACTAAGTCCAATGTGTCAAGCTTGACGTGCTCTTGACTGTACCTCAGTCCTGTTTTAAAAACTAAGGAGAAGGTACGTCATTTCTATGGCATAAATATGCGGGGGGAAAAGTTATATGGAAATCCATTGTTAACGTGTTTATTCTTGAAAATGACCGTGTGATAAAATCTTACTCAATAAAATCAAAATTTCTGTTTTTTTCTTATCAACAGGGAAAAATTATAATGCATAAATATAAATTAGTGTTTAATTGTTAAATTTTATAAAGTATTACTAACGTTTTAACACTATCAGGGTAAAATTAAAAAGTTTTAACCTCCAAGCGATATTTTATCATCCAGTGATTTTCAAAACTTGGACCCCTGTTTTCTTTTCAAAGTTGTTGAAAGTTTTAATCATACAAGTTTGTAGTTTTGTTGGTGCGTGCTTTTTACAAAAAATGTCGTCAAATAGTGACAGTGATGAAGAGTTTTTGACGCCGCTAGAACTACAAGAAAGTGCGCAAGCGGTTATTGATTGCCTGAAAAATCTCGAAAAAATAGATCAATGTAGGTATGTGATAGTTTTATACGTCGAAAAAGCGAGAAAAAAGCGCATTGATTTTCGGAAACTGTTTTGCTTGCTTATTATAGTGATAAAGCGTATAAATAATAGGTCTTTACCTATGAAATTGCCGTTTTGTATGGCGAATTTTAGGTAATCTCAATTTTCAGTACTAACATTTTTGCATTTTTCTTAGGAATTATAAATCCAATTATTTTTATTTTTTTAAGCATCATTGGGAAGACATTAAGCTAACAGAAAATTTAATTTAATTTCCGAAAAACATTATCTGTAAAAAAATATAACAAATCTAATGATGAAATCGGACGACATTTAAGACGAACAATTTTCGAACCATTAGTTTTATATATCAAACTAAAAATAAAAACTTTATTTTATGCGTAAATTGATAACCTTGAAATCAACTTTCAAATATAAGACAAATGAAAAAAATCGCATTAGTATTATAAGAATTATGATCTTATAATCTGTACGAAAATTTCGGCAATTTCATAGGTAAAGACCTATTATAAGCCAAGTCTTTGTATTCCATGTTGAAAAGTACCATATTGGCAAGACATGATATCAATATAATGGAATACAAAAAACTTACATCATATCTGAAAAGGAAATCTGAAATATTTTCCTCGTAGGTGAAGTATAAAGCACTATGTATCACTCGAAAGAAAGTGCGATTCCCAACTCGGGTGTATTGAGCCCTTCGGCTTCGCCTCAGGGCTCAAACGACACCCTTGTTGGGAATCGGTCACTTTCTCCTCTCGATGAACAATGTAGAGGTACTATTGAAATATTGATCTAGAGTGGAATCTACCTAAAGTAGTTTTTTGATAAACTGCTAAACAAAGTAAAATAGCAAACAAACATCAAAATAATAAAAGCCCCTGTTTAAATTCGCCATGGTTATAAAGAAGATATGTTGTTTGGGAGCTGGGTACGTCGGTGGCCCAACGTGCAGTGTGATTGCCCTCAAGTGCCCTGATATTATCGTAACAGTATGTGATAAAAGCGCTGTGCGAATCCAGCAGTGGAACTCAGAGAAGCTGCCGATATATGAACCAGGGCTGGATGAAGTGGTCAGACAATGTCGAGGTAAAAACTTGTTTTTCTCAACTGACATAGTAACAGGAATTCAAGAGGCTGACCTAATTTTTATCTCCGTTAACACACCTACAAAAACTTTTGGAAACGGCAAGGGCAGGGCAGCCGACTTAAAGTACATAGAAGGGGCTGCTCGCATGATAGCTGAAATTGCTACATCAAACAAAATTGTTGTAGAAAAAAGCACAGTACCTGTGAAAGCTGCTGAAATCATCATGAAGATTCTCCGGGCTAATACAAAGCCCGGAGTGAACTATCAAATCCTATCTAACCCTGAATTTTTAGCTGAAGGCACAGCTATTGTTGACCTAGTTGAGGCTGAAAGAGTTTTGATTGGGGGAGAAGAAACTCCTGAGGGTCAGAAGGCTATCCAGGAACTATGCTGGGTGTATGAGCACTGGATTCCTGCCAAAAATATCTTGACTACTAATACTTGGAGTTCAGAGCTATCAAAACTGGCAGCTAATTCAATGCTAGCGCAAAGAATCTCTAGCATAAACTCCCTGTCAGCAGTTTGTGAAGCAACTGGAGCTGATATATCAGAGGTAGCCCATGCAATCGGCAGGGACTCTCGTATTGGCCCAAAATTTCTAGAGGCCTCCGTAGGTTTCAGAGGCAGCTGTTTTCAGAAAGATATGTTAAATCTCATTTATTTATGTGAATGTTTGAATTTACCTGAAGTAGCAGCATTCTGGCAACAAGTAATTGATTTAAATGATTATCAGACAAGAAGATTCACTAGAAAAGTCATAGAGTCCCTTTTCAATACAGTGGCGGACAAAAAAATTGCTATACTTGGATTTGCATTTAAGAAAAATACAGGGTACACAAGAGAATCACCCGCTATTTATGTAAGTCAAACACTGCTTGATGAAGGTGCAAAGCTGCACATATACGACCCAAAAGTTGAGCATGATCAGATAATATATGAGCTCAGTCATCCATGTGAAGGGTGTGACCCAGAAGTAGTGAAAAAAAATGTGCAAATACATGATAGTGCATATTCTGCAGCGGCTGGTGTGCATTGTATTGTTTTATGCACTGAATGGGATGAGTTTAAGGAATTAGACTTCAAGAAAATATATGAATTAATGATGAAGCCAGCTTACATTTTCGATGGAAGGAAGATATTGGACCATGAGGCCTTGCAGAACATGGGTTTCCACGTGCAGACTATTGGCAAGCGGCTATCACGAACGAGCAGTATTCGAGCACAAGGAAGCCAGACACAACCTTAGTTCATGTAAGTAAAAGTATTTTTTTTTTCTAGGCACCCATTTTACAGAAGGCCATCTGGTCCTCAACTATATTGTCCTATGAACTATTGGACTGAGACCTACACATAAGATAAACATAGAAAAAAACCTGTGGTTATTACACAAGTATTTTGTTTTGGACGCGGATGAAAAACTTCAAAGATAAGAAAATAAAATACTTTAATTTCTATTGAAGGGGTAAAAATTCAAACTATGGTAACAAAATCGTATGAAATGGCTTGATTTGTGAATTCAAAAATAGGTAGGTATTAATATTTTTGTATAAATTTAGTTTTTCGATTTACATTGAAAAGAAAAGCACGAACAACACTAATAAAATGTATAAGTACATATAATCGTGAACTTGCCGATTCTGTACATTGAAAAGTTTTGCGAAAATATTATCTAGGTCACAAAAAGGTACCTAGTAACATATTTGGGTAGTTTTAAGAATTTTTGTCTGTTTGTCCGTTTGTCTGCGCACGATAAACTCGCAAACCACTGAACCGATTGAAATGAGGTTTTTTAATGTTTTTTTGTAGTTTTTCTTTTTTTGTAATCGGTTCACTCAAACAGAAGCTACTCTAATGTAAATTATCAAGCGGCCTGTACACCAATAACTCACAAACTGCTGAACAAATTCGAATATGGTTTTCAATAATGTATTTCACCTACTTTTGTGCAACGTAAAAGCTTTGTTTCATTGCAATCGGTTCACTCGAACAGAAGATATGCGAAGTTTCAATCGGCGGCGCTAATAGCGCACAAACTAATGCACCGATTCAAACGGGGGTTTCAATTACGTATTCGCCCTTCTTCCGTGCAACATATGAGCTTTGTTTCATTGCAATCGGTTGACTCAAACAGAAGATATGTGAATACAAAGTTTCAAGCAGCGAAACATAAGTTTTGTTTCAATGCAATTGGTTCACTCAAACAGAAGATATGCGAGGACAAAGTTTCGAACGGCGAAAAAGTTTGATACTTTGCATTCGTCTAGCTTCTGTTTGAGTGAACCAATTGCAATGAAACAAAGCTTGTATGTAGTGGCTCATTGATAGAGATGAGTCCTTAAGTTATTTTATAAAATAACAAACTTCAAAATAAATATCAAAATAAAACAGAAATATGAAAATAAAACAGAAATAATGCTGGCTCACTAAAAATATTAAAAATTCGCAAGATAAACCGAAATGTAAGCAAACTCGAAACTGGGCGCATTAATAGAGATAGGGTCCTTAATTTATTATATAAAATATCAAATTCCAAACTAAATATCAAAACAAAACACAAACTATACAGTAATATTTTTATTTATTTTCGCAAAATATCGATTCCCGTATGGCTGAATGGAACATGGTCATTGCCTATCATAGAATTAAAAAAAAAGCTGTCATGTCAGAGCGGTGACAAATCAAAATATTCGATGGCCCTATCTTTATTGATCATATCTTTTTCTGTTGTGATGTATGTGTGATGTACATTATTGTGATATTTTGTACTCTTAAGTAGGTTCCACACGGCCAACTTTACACCCAATCTGATTGGCAATTGAATTGGCGATCAGATTGACCACCCGTCTACACGTACACAATCAGATTGCCAATTTCATTCGATTTTATGCTTCGTGCTGGACGGACGTCAGTCAATAATGCCGTAAAAAAACAAAAAAATGTTTTGGTTGCAGCTTTGGGTATCAAAAGTGAAGAAAAGGTTGTGGAAAAAGGAATGGCAATCATCATCATCTTATCGTGTGGGTTTCAAGGTCGATGACCGACCTTAATATCCGGGTATCAGAGTTGTTGAGCCGCGAAAGGCCTCTGAAATAGCTCTAATGAATGAATAGTTATTAAAAAGAAAACAACCTAAAAAGCCATTTAAATGTTATTAGAGAGTACAAGTACGTCCGCTCAGCAAGCCGCTTGCATGCAGACTGGTGCCGAAATTGCCCAATTAGCGTCCACACTACCCAATCTGATTGCCAATCGATCAAATCGACCGATCTCAACTCCCAATTTTCTCAAATTGCTAATTTGACCCAATCGCCATCCACACTACTCAATCTGATTGTCAATCTAGTCAGATTGGTCGCCAAATTGCCGTGTGTGGATGAGGTTTAAAGTAAGTTCCAAACGGCTAACTTTTCACCCAATCTGATTGGCAATTAAATTGGCGATCAGATTGCCCACCCGTCTACACGTACCCAATCAGATCGCCAATTTTGTGTTTTGTGCTGGACGGACGTCTGTCAATAATGCCGTAAAAAACAAAAACAATGTTTTGGTTGCAGCTTTGGGTATCGAACATGAATAAAAGGTTGTGGAAAAAGGAATGGCAATCATCATCATCATATCGTGTGGGTTTCAAGGTCAATGACCGACCTTAAAGAGTTGTTGAGCCGCCAAAGGTCGTCTGAAATGGCTCTAATGAATGAGAATAAATAGTTATTAAAAAGAAAACAACTTAAAAAGCCATTTAAATGTTATTAGAGAATATAAGGACGTCCGCTCAGCAAGCCGCTTGTATGCAGACTAGTGCCGAAATTGCCCAATTAGCGTCCACACTACCCAATCTGAGGGGCTAGAACCGAACTCAATCGTTATCGATTCTCCCTTTTTTTCTATACAAAAATAAAAGAGAGATTCGATAACGATTGAGTTCGGTGCTAGCGCCTCTGATTGCCAATCGATCAAATCGGCCGATCTCGACTCCCAATTTCCTCGAATTGGCCAATTTGACCCAATCGTCCTCCACACTACACAATCTGATTGTCAATCTAGTCAGATTGGCAATCAGATTGCCGTGTGTGGACGAGGTTTAAAGGATTATTCAATGGATTCTAACGCTTTTTTTTTTGCGAATCTCCATCGCGTATTCACTTCACTACTTGCCATTGGCGGAATTGTGAACACACAAAAGCCATTCATCAAAAATTTAACATTGAAAAAAATTATACACTATTGATGGACCAATTTTCGAGGTTCCTTACATTTCGACTTCTATTACGAATTAGGGCCAATACAGGCTTTTTAAATATTAAAGCAAAATAAATATTTAATTTCTAGTGGGAAGCCTGCGATCGCAGATGGGTGATAATGGAGGTATTATAAATGAATAAATAAAAATAAAAAACCGGCCTTTTATTTCCCTTTTTTTTAAGTTGAATTTTGTTTTTTAAATTTTAAAACAACTAATAAAATTATGTACGTCAAGCATACTTCAAGGAAAAAAAACCAGCCAAGTGCGAGTCGGACTCGCGCACTGAGGGTTCCGTACCACCACATAAACATAATTGTATTAGTTGAAATTTCAGTCAGTTAATGTGCTATTTTTTTTGAGTCCGACACGCGCTTGACCAAATTTTATTATTTGTTGTTATTTTATAGCTTATGCACTATAAACATACCAATTTTCAAGGTTGTAAGTGTTCCAGTTTTTAAATAGAACTAAAACAAAAATCACCTCCGCGACCATCCAACTTGACCCCTCTCTTATATGAATGTTCTTGAAACGGGAGCTCACCACAATTGGTTACCATTAGTTGTTAGAAAAGTTGTAATATTTAATGATTTCAGACTTTTCCCATTATTTGTACTGTGAGACCTAGCTTCTTGGCAAATTTCATAATTTTAGGTCAACGGGAAGTACCCTGTAGGTTTTGCATTTTTGAATAAATGTATGGAGATGAGGACATAAAATGCCATATCTTTTGATTGCGTCGTTGTAAAAAATTGAAATTTTCAGATCTTGTGTGGTTCATGGATCCTAATGTATGGTATTAATTTCAACCTGATACCTTTACCCGTTCGTGAGATAAAGGGTCTTGACAGACAGACAGACAGACGGAAAACAAAGTGATCCTATAAGGGTTCCGTTTTTTTCTTTTGAGGTACGGAACCCTAAAAACAAGAAAAAACTTTTGGGGTTTGGGAAAAAGGTTTTGTGGTGGTCATTGTTAGTGATATTAGTTGTTTTGTCCTTTAACGGTAGGTATAGACATCAAACACAATGCGTATTTATTTACATTCTGTCGTTAAGGGCTCCCGCACACGACCGAGAATCGGTGACCGATTTTTTGTCGACATCCCGCTCTGACGTGTTATCACCTGCATCTTCCCTCCTTGTTCTGGCCGATAATCGCCCACCGATTCTCGGTCGTGTGCGGGAGCCCTAACACTATTGATCATCCATCAGATATGTATAACATTGAAACTGTGTGTTTATTTTTTATAAAAAAATAATACAGGCCAATAAACAAAAACATACTGGACCACATCGTAAGCTGCAAAGTAGCAGCTGGCTCAGCATGAGGCCCTAGATAAAATTACATCTAAAGCCAAATGTAATGTCTTGACCTTCAGGGCTCCCGCACACGACCGAGAATCGGTGGCCGATTTTTTGTCGGCATCCCGCTCTGACGTGTTATCACCTGGATCTTCCGTCCTTGTCCTGGCCGATAATCGGCCACCGATTCTCGGTCGTGTGCGGGAGCCCTTAATGTATGAATGAAACGATGTCCTCACCGGCCAACTCGACTATCTAGCACTGCGGAGAGATATTGCATCTTTATCGCATGTATCATGGGGAGTGCTCTGAGGAATTGTTCGAGCTAATATCTGCTGTAGAATGTCACCAACGCACCACTCGCCAGAAGTTAATATTTCATCCATACCACCTAGATAACAGGCAATCTTCCACCGTAAGTTTTACAAAAAACTTCTTACCACGTACGACCGTTTAGAGGTAGAGACGTAGAGAGGTAGGGAGGGAGAAGGAGAGGGAGGGAGAGAGGGAGGGGGTGAGGGAGAGGGAGGGGGAGGTAGAGACGTAGGGGGACAGGGAGGGGGTGAGGGAGAGGGAGGGGGAGGTAGAGACGTAGGGGGACAGGGAGGGGGTGAGGGAGAGGGAGGGGGGCGTGATGGTGAGGGAGGAGGAGAGGGAGGGGCAGGGGGAGAGGAAGGAGGGGGAGAGACAGAGGGACGGGAAGGGGGAGAGGAAGGGGGGAGTGGGAGAGAGAGGGAGAGGGTTTCAGTTTTTCTCAATTACTTCTGCGAATTGGCTCTGTTTTGAAATACGAGTACACGTATTACATAAAGGTGTCTCTCATCTCTCTCTTTACATTTGTTAGGATACTGCTGCTAAGTTCCTCTGTTCTGAGTAATTTATAAGTAACGTCTGTATATTATATAAAATTCAGCTGGATCTTGAATTATACTCATTGATTTGCGCAGGTTTAGTCCTGTTTTTCCTTACTTTAAAATTACCCCGAAATGACGGGAAAATATCTCATTGCTACGGAAAACCGGTAACAACATAAATACGAAATCCACGCGAGCGAAGCCGCGGGCAACAGCTAGTCTTTATATATAAAAGAAGAAGGTGACTGACTGACTGACATATCAACGCACAGCCCAAACCGCTGGGTCTAGATATTTCAAATTTGGCATGTAGGTTCCTTATGAGGCCTAGGGGTGCACTAAGAAAGGGTTTTACAAAATTCCACCCCTAAGGGGGTAAAATAGGGGATGAAAGTTTGTATGAAAGTCCGTCAGTTTTGAAGTTAGGATTTGCATAATTTGTATTTAGGCTGACGACTAAAAACTAATATTTACGTGTCTCAGGGTTTTTAATAAATCGACACCCTTAAGGGTGAAAAGGGGGATGAAGTTGAAAAATCTTTATTTTTAAAGTAAAATCCACATAATTTATTATTTAGGCATTAATGATGTAATTCTATGCAACGTTCATCACTGTTATGAAATTCCACCCCGAATTCAACCCCTAAAAAAGGGAAATGGGGTGAAAAAGTCTAAAAACCAATATGGGTATCGTTTGTATGGTTTATCGGGTCGCTGATTACGAAAACTACAACAATTTTAAATCCAACGTGGTGGGCGTTATATACCATGATGGGGTTGGGGTGCGATAGGGTTGTAATGTGAATATGGGTGTCGTTTGTATGGTTTATCGGGTCGCTGATTACGAAAACTACAACAATTTTAAAATCCAACGTGGTGGACGTGAAATACCATCATCCCCCTGGGGATGGAGTAGGGATGCGATAGGTTTGAAATGTCTAAAAATTAATATGGGTGTCGTTTGTATGGTTTATCGGGTCGCTGATTACAAAAGCTACAACAATTTTGAAATCCAACATGGTGGACGTGAAATACCAAAATCCCCTGGGGATGGGGTTGGGGTGCGATAGGTTTGAAATGTCTAAAAATAAATATGGATGTCGTTTCTATGTTAGGGATAGCGGTTAAATTGGCGTTAGGGGTAGGGATAGGGGCAGGGATAGTGAGAGGTAGAGTTAGAGGTAAAGAGGTAGACGTAGAGAGGGAGAGGGAGAAGGAGGGGGAGAGGGAGGGAGAGAGGGAGGGGGAAGGGGAGAGTGAGAGGGAGGGGAGAGGGAGGAGGGGGAGAGACAGAGGGACGGGGAGGGGGATTGGAAGGGGGGAGTGGGAGAGAGGGAGAGAGTTTCAGTTTTTCTCAATTCCTTCTGTGAATTGCGCTCGGTCGTATTCATTCAATAACGAACGTCATTTATTAGCGTGCAACAGAGATAGGAGATAGATAGATATACGTAAGGACGACACTTGAGGCAAATATTCACGCTTATCGGTGCGATAGTTTTAAGTCTGGTGAAGGTTGAAACAATAAAATTTAAATATTAATTTTTAAAATCTGTTATTTTTTTATTTATTTTTTATGTTTTAAACTTGCATATTGTTCTTTATTCTACTTATAGAACATGTGGTTAAAAGGAAATCGGTACTTTTCCTTACACCCTGTATATACAGATATACAGGGTGTAAGGGACGGTGTACCGAAAACTGAAAGGGCGGTCTCAGTTAACGAAACTGAACAACTTTCCCAAAGAAACATTTTTGGGAAAAAAAAATTTGACCTCTCCATACAAACTGTTCGATCAGAGTGAGCAATTTGTATGGAGAAGTCAATTTTTTTTTTCATTTCCCAAAAATGTGTATACAAATATTGCTGGTTTAATATGGTTTAATAGTAGGATTTTTGTTGCACCTTGTTTATTTGGCCTTTAGGATTTTCGACCTTAGTGATCTACGGAATTTGTCGATGTCTATTTAACTTACAGAACTATTTTACCGGTAAACGGTCAAAATTATCACGATTCACCCTTGACATACTTCGCCGTTTGTTTCTAGCACTTTTCATCAAATAGTGATGCTCAATTACTGACACATATGACATTCCATCTCATTCGTCCTTAAGCCACGATCACACCTAGCTGAATTCAAAGACTAATTCGGCATTTAAATGTCCTCATCTCCATACATTTATTCAAAAATGAAAAACCTACAGGGTACTTCCCGTTGACCTAAAATTATGAAATTTGGCAAGAAACTAGGTCTCACAGTACAAATAATGGGAAAAGTCTGAAATCATTAAATATTACAACTTTTCTCACAACTAATGGTAACCAATTGTGGTGAGCTCCCGTTTCAAGAACATTCATATAAGAGAGGGGTCAAGTTGGATGGTTGCTGAGGTGATTTTTGTTTTAGTTCTATTTAAAAACGGGAACACTTAAAATCTTGAAAATTGGTATGTTTATAGGGCATAGGCTATAAAATAACAACAAATAATAAAATTTGGTCAAGCGCGTGTCGGACTCAAAAAATCTAACACATTAACTTACTGAAATTTCAACTAATACAATTATGTTTATGTGGTGGTACGGAACCCTCAGTGCGCGAGTCCGACTCGCACTTGGCCGGTTTTTTTTAAATAAGAGCACTGTTTACGAGCAAATAGGAGAAAAGAAATTGGGTAGTTGAAAGACCCATTTTGTGTTAGTGGGTACTTGTAAGACCTAAAGCAAAAATTCAAACGGCTATAACACGACATTACTGTCGTGTAGTTGAATTGAGAGCAGGAACGAGGTGATTGGACGCCTCCTTTTTTGAAATAAGAGCACTATTTACGAGCAAATAGAAGAAAAAGATTGTAACAACACTATTTTAAACTAATTGTATATTCATAGAGCGAAATCGTATATGTCCCAGGCAATACAGGATGCAATTTCTTTTATATCGCAATTATAAATGAAAATTAATTTGACTAAGCAGCGTAGCGTGTCAGGAAAAAGCGAGATTTCATTTCCAATGGCACTTCACTTATGTTCTACAATAATACTCGTACAGTCAACGACAGGTCAAGTTTGAGACTCGCAGTGCGACTCTAGCCCGTACGTCTATTGAAGTAAGAACGGTTTTAAGTCCAATGTGTCAACCTTGATTTGCTCTCGACTGTACAATCAAGGAATAAGAGTAAAAACACAATTGCATAAGAATTTTTTTTATTCAAGTTAACAACTAAAAACCTGGTTCACCAAGATACAGGCTCAGCCTAGTTTGGTGACCTCTGGTCTCTAGGAATATTGTTATTTGTAACTAAAGTAATTCCAGAACTGTAACACTTAAGTCTATGGTTATTAATTAACATTTTTTATTTATTTTTTTCATTTTCATTTCCTCGACAAAATCTTTCAACTGAGATGTTATGATCATGTTCCGTGTGGTGTCGGAATAGTACCAAGTAACCCATCTCTGGGTGTCGTCGTAAGAGGCGACTTGGGGATTGTGAACAGGAGGATGGGCAGCAGCGTCCTTCTTTGTATCCTATATATTGCGGTCACCAAATATCGCGGTCCATGGTGCCAGCCGCAACGCTAACATGCGTGGTAGCTCTGGTATACTTCGTCTCCACATTCTTCCAGCAAATGCTGGCATTCTGGAGGGAGTTCCCTGCCCTGCAGTGGACGTTTCATGGCATGAGTGAATCCATGGGAGAGATATTTGTTTTTTAGGAAAAAAATATTCAGTTAAATGGAAATAATTTACCTATAATTTGGTAATTTGATAAGGTGTATCTGAAAAGTTTGAATAGCTCAAATGTAACAATAGGCTATTGTGCCATTGTAACTATTTTCTATGAGCATAAGATTTATAATATTTTAATTCAAACATTAAAAAAATCTTAAACAGCATGTACAGTCGAACCAACTGATTCGTGGTTTTGGTGACTGCGGTACATGTTTTTAGGGTTCCGATACCAAAATGGTAAAAAAGGAACCCTTATGGTGCGACTTTTTCTGTCTGTCTGTCTGTCACACCTGCGCATATCTCAGCAACCACTCATGCTATCGACTTGAAATTTGGAATAGTTTTAGAATATGGTTGCGCAACTTAATTGCACATGAAAGAATTTCCAAAAAATGTAAAACAAAAGTTGTTCAGTTACATGGGTCGAGAGGTTTGCGAAAGTAACTCTCTTTGTCTCTTTCGCTTTCAGAGCTAATCCGATGAACCGATTTCGATGTTTGGTATGAAGATAGTTGGAGCTATATAGGAAACGATATTATCCTTAATTTTTAGTGTTCCATACCCAAAGCACACACCCCAGACACTACCTACCTCTAGCGCGAAATTGGAAGGTCGCGTATGTTCGCATATGCAGTACAAAAGACGCTCAGAAGGACCACGAGAATCTCGCGGGTGGGTGCGCGCGAAGGTGCGGGGTGGGTTGCATTGCAAAACTTGCAAAAGGAGCGGAGAGTGTCCGTTCTGTATGATAGTACCAAAAAGCAGAAACAAAGTAGAGTTGCCCTTTCTTGTTTACTGTATAGAATCAGGTGAAGCTGGCAAGCGGGGGTGCGGGGGACGTTACGCGATGCCACCGCCACCTAGTAATGAGTATTAGAACCAAGTGGAGCTCTAGAATAGAACCTAGTGGAAGCTGGGGTGTGCTTATGTTGTTAATCGCTATTCAGCACTAGATGGCTAATACATTTTTTCGACCAGGTACGTATAATAGGCACAACATAAAAACCCCCCGAGGGGGGGTTCTAGGTAAAGATAAGAAATAATTCAAAATGAAATAAATTAGCTTTATCTTCACTACATAGTATAAAACAAGGTCGCTCCCCGCTGTCTGTCTGTCTATCCCTATGTATGCTTAGATCTTTAAAACTATGCAACGGATTTTGATGCAATTTTTTTTTATAGATAGAGTGATTCAAGAGGAAGGTTTGTATGTATAATCATGCATAATATAGTAGAGAAATACTGATAATTTTAGAGATTTCTAATGTGTCAATGTCGTAAATAAACACATTTTTTGCGCTTACGTTGCAAAAGCTGGCTGAAACCTGCGAGATAGATCAAAACAATGTATTGCATATAATGTATTGTACACCTTCAAAAGGTCTACAAAAAAGTCCGCGATGGTACGAGTATATGCCTATCTCTTAGGGATAACCCACAATTTATGAAGCGATTTGAAGTAAGAAAAAGAAAAGTTTAATACATTGCGCATTTAATATAGATCAATCTGGCCCTTTACAGCATGTAGTTTAAATAAACATTTTCGAAGATATTACAGATTAAAATGCAGGGCCATAGCGGTCCCAGCGGTACCGGCCGGGGGGCCGGCGGCGGCGTGTGCCTATAAAAAGCTGTGAACGTTGTGTCGCAGCCGGATTGAAGAATCCGCCGTATTACAATTTCGTGCCACCGTATTAAAAAACGTCGCCGTTTTGCTTTGATTTCTCAGTTGAAAGATCGTAAAATTTTTGACCCCCCGTTTTACTTTATTCTCGAGTACGTCCCTGAAATTTGTCCCTAACAAGTACGTCTACTTGGCACTAGGTGGCATTAAGAAAATTGCCATCGCGATGCAGGATTGTATACTAAATTCAATGTTCTAGAATATTCTACATAAAAAATTAATAAATGTCAAATAAAATACTTAGGAGTGGAAAGTAAATCTGTTTCCGTTTATTTTATTTGGAACATCCGTGCAGCTTTTACATCCAATGACACAACACTTCATTTTTCACTGGGAAACACGTTAAAATAAAGATCTCCGAGGAACAGTAACGTGCACACTCCACGAGAACTAGTCGCGTACTGATGTCAGCGCTCCTAGCGTGGAGTATCAGGACTATAGAGTATATGACGTCAGGACTACATTGATTGCATCAATGCTACATTGCTTACAGCACCTCTACTTTGTTTCTGCTCTGTGAGTAATATCTTCACTAATATCATAAAGAGGAAAGATTTGATTGTTTGTTTGCATTGGAGCCATTCAAGTCATAACGTGTTTGGTGCGTGAAACGTGTTAACCCTGATGAACATAGAACCTATGTTGTGACCTATGTTCATCAGGGTTAATGTAGGATTCTAATGGTAAAGGTTGCAAGCAGAGAACCTCCCCGTGGTGCACCCTGGAAACTGTTCTGGACCCGGTAACGCAGGCGTCCAGACAGGCGAACTCTCTGTGTGACTGCTTCATAGCGATTACTCAGCTATCGCTATGTCCGATGCGGATCGTGATAAGAAAGGTCGCTTTCTGAAGAAAGTAAAAGACCCTACAAAAGGGCCTTCTCAGGCCCAATCCGAGGGTATGGAGTCGGATGCGTCTGACTGTAGTGCGCAGACCGTGACGTCTCAGGCTTCAGCTGCCCAAAGCGTCAAGAGGACCCACAGTCTGAGCAGCTCGGCTGCCAGTGGTGACGAGGCTACACAACCTTTCAAAATTCCTACCTCATTACGAGGAAGGGGAAGAGGCCGGCCGCGTGGTTCGTCGAAGAGTCGCGTTGAGCTTTCCGACGAAGAATTAGCGGGTAGGGTTGAAGAGATGGCACAAGCCAGACGCGAGTGTGCCACACTGATTGCGGCATCCGGTGAGAGAGAAGCGACCGCTGCGGACACTACTGGTGTCCTTGTAGCAAAAGCGTCTCTGGGCATGGACCTCGTCCTTGACGTTGTGCGTAGGTCTAAAAGCCTGAAAGGCACAAGCGTGAAGGCTATCAAGGAGGCCATCGAGTGCGTCCGGACCGCCGTAGATGGTCTGGCGAAGCGGAGTGTGTCTGATGAGACCCACTCCCTTCAAATTGAGAATGACCGTTTGCGAGTGGAGCTTAATGCCACTCGCAAACAGTTGGATTCCGTTTCGGAGGAGGCCCGGAAGCTCAGGATGAGCTGCTTAAGTAGAGAATCTGCTGAGGAAGAGACGATGGCGGAACGTTTAACGCACTCCATCATTGGCCAGGTGGGCAGGATTCTAGATGCACGGTTTGCGGGTCTGGAGGATCGACTACTGCCTGCAGTGGTCCGTCGTCCTCCATTAGCAGCCGATAAGAGGGCTTCGGTGGCCTCTAAGGCTACCACAAAACAGGTGCCAGCCGGTACTTCTGTGCCATCTGCAGCTCCGACTCCGACTTTCCCTGGCTCTGCTGCCTCTTCAGCAAAGCCAAAACAGAAACCTGGTGATGGAGAGGGTTGGCAGACAGCTGGTACCAGACGCGCTAAGAAGAAGACGAAGAAGAACGCAGCAACTGCAGGTCATTTAGCTGCTTCTGGTCCTCCTCCCCCAAGGAAGGGGAACAAGAAGAGCAAGGGAAAAGGGAAAAAACTCCGCGTCCCTAAGTCGGCAGCTGTAGTGCTGACTCTACAGCCCGAGGCTACGCAGTCAGGTCTGACCTACTCGAGCGTACTAAGTAGTGCACGGGAGCGGGTTAACCTGGCTGAGCTCGGCATAACCGGGGGTTGCCGCTTCAGGCAGGCTGTGACTGGTGCCCGCATGATAGAGTTACCTGGTGCGGATAGCGAAGAGAAGGCAGACAAGCTCGCAAAACAACTTCGGGAAATCCTTCCTACCTCTGTCAAGGTCACGAGGCCCACAAAATGCGCTGAAGTGCGTATTGTGGGTCTCGATGACTCTACGACGGAGATGGATATCAAGGCTGCCGTCGTTACAAAGTCGAATTGCTCTGCAGAGCTAGTCAAGGTGGGCCAGATACGTCAGGGCTCTAGGGGTGCTGGATCTGTTTTGGTCAAGTGCCCAGTCGCGGCAGCCAAGCTGCTTATTGCCGAAGAGCGGCTCTTGATCGGTTGGAGCTCCGTCCGGGTGCAGTCCCTGGAGCAACGACCGATGCGCTGCTTCCGCTGTATGGGACAGGGGCACATAAGGCAGAACTGTACCTCTGCTTTCGATTGTGGTGAGCTTTGCTTCCGATGCGGGCAGTCTGGTCATAAGGTGGTGTCTTGTTCCGCCACCCCTTACTGTCCAGTCTGCGCGGAGGCTAAGCTACCAGCCAACCATCAGATTGGCGGCAAGGGCTGTAATCCTCCAGCCCCTAAGAAGCGAAGAGCAGCCACCACAGCAGCGCCAGCGGCAGCGGTACCGCCCCGACTAGAGCAGCCGGCGGCGGTGGTCGAGACTATGGCTACGGACTAATCATGGACCACGACCGTAGCCATAAAATACTACAGACGAACCTGAATCACTGTGCAGGTGCGCAGGATCTGCTAATGCAAACCATGGCAGAGTGGTCTCTGGATATCGTGGTGGCCGCTGAGCCATACTTCGTCCCTACCCGTCCTAACTGGGTAGGTGACGAGGTGGGCTCCGTAGCCATTATAAGTTCTACCGCTCCACGTTCCCCACCTCTCTCGCTGAAAGAGAAAGGTCCGGGATATGTGGCAGCCGCTTGGGGAGAAATCACCTTTTTAGGTGTATACTTCTCCCCAAATCGGAGCTTAGCGGAGTTTGAGGCCTTCCTCGACCGGCTGGAGGTCTCTGTCCAGCGACTGGCAGCGGGGCAGCTATTTGTTCTGGGCGATTTCAATGCCAAATGCACGGCTTGGGGCTCTCCAGCAACAGATGCTCGCGGTGGCGTGTTGCGCGACTGGGCGGCAGCCCTAGGGTTGGCTCTACTAAATCAGGGCACCTTGAACACATGTGTGCGGCAGTCTGGGGGATCAATTGTAGACCTCACGTTTGCTACCCCCGCTGCTGCCATTCGTGCTCAGAGGTGGAGGGTTCTGGAGGAGGCGGAGTCACTTTCGGACCATCGTTATATAAGGTTTGAAATCTCCGCCCCCAATAACAGCAGTCGACCCGTTGCAGAGTCGGCTTTCCCGAGGTGGTCGCTTACGCGCCTAGACAGCGAAATTGCAGAGGAGGCGGCTATCGTCCAGGCGTGGTTCGCAGAACCGGTAGACGCTGTGGTTGTGGATGATGAGGCGGTCGCACTTAGGGGCGCCCTCACCAGCATCTGCGACGCAGCGATGCCCCGTATCAGACGGCATCCCCTGAAGCTTGCGGTATATTGGTGGTCACGAGAGCTTGCGGATCTCAGAGAGACCTGCATAGTGACGCGTCGTGCCTACACCAATTACCGTAGGCGTAGGGTCAGGGTACAGGAGGAAATTGACCGTCTCTATGACTGCTATCGCAATGCCAGGGGAGCTCTGCAGCTATTCATATCCCAGGCAAAGAGGAGATCCCGAGAGGAAATGCTCTCAGATCTCGATAGGGATCCATGGGGACGTCCTTACCGTACGGCGAGGGGCAAGCTGGCGCAGGGACCACCAGTGGTGGAGTCCTTACAGCCGCAACTGCTGGAGGATGTAGTGTCGGCCCTATTTCCGGACAGGGCGGAGCATACGCCACCACAAATGGTCTCTAGGCATGAGATGCTTCCGGAAGACGAAGCGTCTCTACCAGTTACCGACGGAGACCTCAGGGCCGCAATTTTGAAAATGCGGTCCAAAAAGACGGCTCCGGGGCCAGATGGGATACCTGGACGAGTTTGGGCCCTCGCCCTGGGACCCCTGACAGATCGACTGAGGGGGCTCTTCAATGCCTGTCTGAGTTCGGGCAGCTTCCCAAAAGTCTGGAAAGAGGGAAGGTTGGTCCTCCTTAAGAAGCCGGGGCGCCCTCCAGAGTCTCCCTCTGCCTATCGCCCAATCGTTTTGCTGGATGAGGCGGGAAAGCTGTTTGAGCGTATTTTGGCTAACCGCATCATCCAGCATTTGACAGTAGATGGTCCGGACCTGGACGAGTGCCAGTACGGTTTTCGCGCTGGTCGTTCCACAATCGATGCCATCGCTAGTGTGAAAACCTTCGCTGAGGAAAGTGTGGCACAGGGCGGAGTGGCATTGGCGGTATCTCTCGATATCGCTAATGCTTTCAATACTCTGCCCTTTAGTTGTATAGAGGAGGCGCTGCTCTACCATCGCGTGCCCCTCTATATCAGACGGGTCCTTGAGGCGTACCTGAGAGGTAGGTGCGTCCTCTACCAGGGTGGAGACGGAAGGGTCCGGCGCAGAGAAGCCAGGTGCGGTGTTCCACAGGGCTCGGTCCTTGGGCCGCTTCTGTGGAACATTGGATACGATTGGGCGCTGCGAGGTGAGCTGCCCTCCGGAATGCGTCTCGTCTGTTATGCGGACGACACGCTGGTTCTTGCCAGAGGGGCCAATTATGGCGAAGCGGCACAATTTGCATCAGATGGAGCCGAGATCGTTGTGTCGCGAATCCAGCGCCTCGGCTTAAGGGTGGCTGTCGAGAAGACAGAAGCTCTCTGTTTCTATGGGCCGCGGAGGAGGCCGCCTGCTGGTGCGAGCATTATGATCAGTGGATTGAGTGTCGGGGTTGGATTCAAGATGAAATATCTTGGACTCGTCCTCGACAGGAAGTGGGACTTCCGAGAACATTTTCGGCTGCTGGCCCCGAAGCTCATCGGGACGGCAGCTGCTCTCGGAGGTCTACTCCCAAATGTGGGAGGACCGAATGTAGGGTGTCGCCGCCTCTACACTAGTGTAGTGCGCTCCATGGCACTTTATGGAGCTCCTATTTGGGTTGATGCCCTCTCTACCCAAAACAGGGCAGAGCTGCGCCGCCCGCAACGCATAATGGCGACGCGGGTGATAAGAGGGTACCGCACGATTAGTTGTGAGGCGGCGTGCGTATTGGCAGGGTCCCCACCGTGGGATCTGGAAGCGGAGGTCCTGGCAGGTGTTTATGCCAGGAAGGTGGAGGCCCGTAATGCGGGTGCACATCCTCCTCGGGAGGAGATCGAGGCCTGGAGGGATGAGGCGCGGATTGTTCTGCTCCAGAAATGGAGTCTCCGCCTCGAGTCTCCCTCCGCAGGTGTCAGGACAGTAGAAGCGGTTCGCCCACTCCTCAAAGAGTGGGTGGACCGTATATTTGGCGGGCTAACCTTCCGGCTGGTGCAGGTACTGACCGGACATGGTTGTTTTGGCCGGTATCTGCACCACATAGCTGGCAGAGAACCAACTCCAGCTTGCCATCACTGTGACTGCGCCGAGGACACGGTGCAGCACACAGTGGTGGAATGCCCAAGATGGGCTGAGGAACGTGCTGCCCTAGTGGCGGTGGTGGGTGGAGATCTCTCGCTGCCGGTTGTTGTTCAGGCAATGGTCGGCAGCAAGAGGTCTTGGGAGGCCATGGTCTCCTTCTGTGAGTCAGTCATCTCGCAGAAGGAGGCCGCGGAGCGGGAAAGAGAGGATAATCCCCTGTCTCACCCGCTTCGCAGAAGGCGCAGGGGGCGCAGGAGACGGGAGTACGCCCGTCCTCCGCCCGCTCCGTAGGCTTGCGTGCGTCGGGCCGGGGAGCCCGTCGCTCGCTCTAAAAGGCCAGTGAGGGGGCGACGTCTGATGTGTGCTCAGACGTCGTCTAGGTGAGGGAGCCTCTCCAGAGGCTGTCGCAGGGTGGGTTGCGAAAGTAGTGCGAACGTACAGTGCTCGTGACCCACCCGAAATGCGAGAGTGGCACACGGTGGAGTTTTTAGTGGGTGCAAGTCCCACATAACCGTACCATTTCCCCGAACGGTGCGGCATGCGTATGCATTTTCTCCATCACAAAAAAAAAAAAAAAAAAAAGGATTCTAATGGTGAAAGAATTTTTCAAATCGGTCCAGTAGTTTTTGAGCCTATCCAATACAAACAAACAATCAAATCTTTCCTATTTGTTGAGTTGAATTGCAATCAAATATTATTTTCTTATTATAAAAAATCTGATAATATGTCTTTTTAAAAGCAAAACAAAATTATATCTCCGTGTTTTGACCATTTCTTGAAAATAGCGCATTTTAGAAGCCGTACAGCGCCATCTGTTGGTGAATAGCATAGCTTGATTTTATAATATTTTTTAAGAATATTATTTTTATTGACGTTTTAAGAGTTTTTAGGGGCCTATTTCAATTTTTACAACACCGAAAACCGACCGGTCAAGAATTGCGGTTAGTTTTTCTACTCCATACTAGATGGCGCCGTATGTGAAAATGACTCATTGTTAGTTTAGGTATTCGTAATTATTAATCCGTGTTGTAGTTTTATACATAAATTTATCTTACTTTCACAAAATTAAATACTTGTTTCAATGTAAAAATAATGTCATTTATTAAAATTGTGCCCTTAAAATACTTATTTTGTTAATTTCATTGAAGTATAACAGAATTCTGTTCTGATAACATAAATTTAAACCTACACCAAATAAAAAAACTTTGTTTATACAAACACAAAATAGTACCAACTAAACACCTACAGAAGAATGGTAGATAGGTATTAAGTTGGTATTATTTTGAAAAGATACAAGAAGGCACGCGTCAGCGGTTAATATTGTCATTAATTTCGACAAGTCTTAGAAATAAAAATATATATATTATATTCATTTTTTTACACCTGGATCAGCAGCTGTGAATGGGTTGTAGTCTCCTAACCCGACGAGTTCTACTGAGAGATCCCATAGCTTCTTAGCGAGCTCATCATCTCGCCCCTTTTGTGACTCGTTGACTACTGCGCAATCACTGCAACATATAAGCAAAGACAATACAATTTACTAACTAATGGGTGTTTGACGCATGCACTGAAATAATTTTTTGGAAGAAAGTTGGGGTCATGAGGATCATTTGACCCTAGGAAACCTATGTCCTAATTGTTATGGTTACAGATTTACGAATTTTCAATTTGTTTTATAAATCTCCAAAATCTCACCTTTGACGACAACTTTCGTGTAATAAGTGATTGTTACGTTTTTCTAAGTAAATTATTTGTATCACTAATTTTCACTACTTAATGAATGACGGGAAACACATCATGTAGCATATCGTTGTAAAGAGGATAAACTAAAGATGTTTTCTGAATAGAAATAAGTATCTGGACGACCGAGCTATGCTCTGTATGATTAAAATATTATCGGGTGAGCAAGCTATACTAATCAACAACAGATGGCGCTGTAAGTTTCTTAAAACGCACTAAAACAAAAAAAAACAATGAAACAAATTTTCCCAGACATGAGACCTAGCTGGACAAATTTTTATGTCCCTCAACACAGAATCCTCAGAGAAAAAAACTGCATAAAAACTTATTTTGACGATGCCAAAAATAGTCATGAAATAGTCATAAATAGTCACCATAAGGAAAAAAATAGTCGCGTTACAATTCTAGAGTTATAGCTATGGTTTGCTGAGGATTATGGCCATAGGCTATATACAGAATCCTCAGTTCTGATGCAAGCAAACCGTGGGGACTATCGACTTGGTTTTTATTTTAAAAAATAGTCATGAAATAGTCGTCGTGACTTCCAAATTCTCAAAAATAGCCGTTCAAGGATTTCAGAGTTACAGGGGTAGCTTGCTGAGGATTCTCTGCATAGCATTTCACGAACGCAGATTCCAGCAGAACGTTTAGGTTTTTCTGTTTGATACTGATGTCAAAAAATAGTCAACAAATAGTCGTCTCAAACCATAATCACTTTGGTCAGGTTTACCTTGTAGAAGTATGTTAAAAATGCATGTTAACTTCGCCATACATTTTTCAACTCAAGTACAGTCGTGTTCAAAATGCATATCATCTTTGATGGTAACTATTTAGTTACTTTTTTTTTATGTATTTGGAACCCAATATGATTAATTCTGTAATAAAAAGCAAAGTTTATTTGTTTTCATGTTAAATAATATAGCTTAATAAACTACAATAATTGGTTTTAAACTAAAATAATAAAAAAAACTTCTTTATGAATATATTCAGTAACTACAGATTATTTTTAAGTTAGTTTTTAGGGTTCCGTACCTCAAAAGAAAAAAACGGAACCCTTATAGGATCACTTTGTTGTCCGTCTGTCTGTCTGTCTGTCTGTCAAGACCCTTTATCTCACGAACGGGTAAAGGTATCAGGTTGAAATTAATACCACATATTAGGATCCATGAACCACACAAGATCTGAAAATTTAAATTTTTTACAACGACGCAATCAAAAGATATGGCATTTTATGTCCTCATCTCCATACATTTATTCACAAATGCAAAACCTACAGGGTACTTCCCGTTGACCTGAAATTATGAAATCTGGCAAGAAGCTAGGTCTCACAGTACAAATAATGGGAAAAGTCTGAAATCATTAAATATTACAACTTTTCTCACAACTAATGATAACCAGTTGTGGTGAACTCCCGTTTCAAGAACATTCATATAAGAGAGGGGTCAAGTTGGATGTTCGCTGAGGCGATTTTTGTTTTAGTTCTATTTAAAAACGGGAAAACTTACAAACTAGAAAATTGGTATGTTTATAGTGCATAAGCTATAAAATAACAACAAATAATAAAATTTGGTCAAGCGCGTGTCGGACTCAAAAAATCTAGCACATCAACTTACTGAAATTTCAACTAATACAATTATGTTTATGTGGTGGTACGGGACCCTCAGTGCGCGAGTCCGACTCGCACTTGGCCGGTTTTTTGTATAAATCACAGTCTTCGTACTTATGTCCGTTAAATGGTTAAATGAGTAATACAGGGTGATAATTTTATTGCGTGCCATAGCTTAGGGGGTGTTTCAGTAACGATAAAGGAACACAAAAAAAAATCTACTTTTAAAAAATTCTGAAAATTTTAAAATTAGCCCTACGCAGAGGGCAATAACCCGCAGCGCAATGACCCAACTGAGGCTGCGCTTTTAACGAGCTGTTGTTAGTTTTAGAATTTACATTCAATTTTTAAGTAGGATTATTGAAAAAATGGAAATCCTAATTTGGAATAACGCGTTGTGTATTTACTGCTTCCATCCATAGGCTGTAGTGTAAGTTAACTTTACATTTCATATAATTACCGTAGAACACGGCAATTGTCGTTTTAATAGCAACACTGTAGGGCACTTCAATACGCGCCGGCGGCGGCGGCGAGCGCTAGCTCGGTCACGCAATTCGGTCGAGCCGAACGCCGCCATGCTATTGGTTAAACATATCTCGTCTCAGAATATTGGTGCTTTTTCTATTATACGACCCACGTTAAACATTTCCAACTCTGTTACTATGCCATTAAGTCACTGATTTGTATTATTCTACTGATGTGCTATTGGGTAAAAGAAACACATATGCAGCGACATTTTAATTTTTAATGAATAGTTAAATGCGTAGGCAAACAACATTGATCAATCAAGAAATTAGTAAAGTTAGTATAGTTAATTTAGTAATATTTGCGAACCTACCAATTATTATTAAAGTATTTTTACTTACTGAATGCATCTGGGTTTAAGCCCGATATTCTAGTTTTACCTTTCCTTAAACGTGGAACCAACATTATAAGTTTTTAGACCAAAAGGTTGGGTCTGTGCACTGATAGATCAGTCGGTTTATCCTCTTATTTACCTAATAAAAATAGATGACACAAAACTTGCAACTTGAAATCAATATCAAATAATTTTGTGTACGCGACTGTACAAAGGAAAAATGTATGGCGAAGTTCACATGCATTTTTAACATACTTCTACTAGGTAAAACAGACCGAAGTTATTATGGTTTGAGACGACTATTTGTTGACTATTTTTTGACATCAGTATCAAATAGAAAAACCTAACCGTTCTGCAGGAATCTGCGTCCGTGAAATGCTATGCACAGAATCCTCAGCAAGCTACCCCTGTAACTCTGAAATCCTTGAACGACTATTTTTGAGAATTTGGAAGTCAAGACGACTATTTCATGACTATTTTTTAAAATAAAAACCAAGTCGATAGTCCCCACGGTTTGCTTGCATCAGAACTGAGGATTCTGTATATAGCCTATGGCCATAATCCTCAGCAAACCATAGCTATAACTCTAGAATTGTAACGCGACTATTTTTTTCCTTATGGTGACTATTTATGACTATTTCATGACTATTTTTTGGCATCGTCAAAATAAGTTTTTATGCAGTTTTTTTCTCTGAGGATTTTGTGTTGAGGGACATAAATTTTTCACCCCCGAAAACTCCTGAATAGTAAAATTCATCGAAATCGTTACAGCCGTTTTCGAGAAACCAATTAAAAACATTATATGCAAATATTGCTCGTTTAATAGTATAGGATTTTTGTCTAGCGATTAGTTCTTTTTTAAATAAATTTATAAAATTGATTTTTTGATGGAAATTTCATTTTGCGACTTTAACCGCTCATAGGTTATTTTTTGGGAGCTTTTGAATCAAATAATAAATTTAATTCATTTAATTTAATCTGAATCAGCTGATCGCGCATTTTGTATGGGAGGTCAAATTTTTTTTTTCGTATTTCGACCTGTTCCTTAGGGAAAGTTGTTCAGTTTCATGGGCAGAATCACATCCTTCCGGGTTGATATACCCTTTCTGTTACACCTTGTATAAGGAGCAATGCTACATGAAACACAATTAAAGTTATTTTTTGCCGCTACATTTACACACACGGAAGTTAAAGGTGAAACGGGAAATAAAAAAAAATCGTAAATCTGTAACCATAACACTTACCTCATGATGACATAGGTTCCCTGGGGTCAAATGATCCTTATCATGGCCCCAACTTCTTCCCAAAAAATTCTGACGGTCCATACGCCAGTACCCTATACAGGTAAGCAAGATATAGGTATAAGTAGGTTCATTCATTCATTTTTCACACATCATAGAGCATCTTAGATTATAATAATACTAACATACAGGGTTATTTTCGGACCCCTAGCCAAATATGTGTATGTTACTCAAAATACAAATCTGAACAACTTTCCCAAAGAAACATGGGGCGAAAAATGCATTTTTCGCATGTTTCTTTGGGATAGTTATTCAGTTTCATGTTCTGAGCAACATACTAAAATTTGGCTTGGGGTTCAAAAATAACCCTGTATACATTATAGGTAATATTAGGTCCTTAACTATGAAATTGGCGAATTTTTTCTTGCAGATTAATGAGATCATAGTTTTTATAACTATTTATATTTTTATAACTATCTATTTCATTATCTTTTATATTTGAAAGTTGGTTTCAAGGTTATCAATCTGCGCATTAAACATGTTTTAATTTTTAGTTTGATATCTAAAATTAAAGGTTCGAAAATTGTTCGTCTTAAGAGGCTACCTCCCGTCCACTAGCGCCCCCATCAGTTAAAAAAATACTACTCGCTAAATACAAAACTTATCGAAAATCCCGAAGATCAGATTGAAGTAAAGGTACTCTAGTTTATTTAGAACTAATCAATTCTGAAAAATATAGTTCACTGTAGTTACAGATACAAAAAGTGCGAAAAACGGCCACTTTTAGCAGACGGGAGGTAAGGGCTTTTCTGCACTCAACTAGCGCCCCCATCAGTTAAAAAAATATTACTCGCTAAATACAAAACTTATCGAAAATCTGTCTTACCAGATTGAAGTAAAGGTACCCTAGTTTATTTAGAACCTATAAATCCTGAAAAATATAGTTCACTATAGTTACAGATACAAAAACTGCTAAAAGTGGCCGTTTTTCGCACTTTTTGTATCTATATTTTTCAGGATTGATACACAAGCTCTGTTGAATTCATTGCATTGTCTTTGTTTCAATGATAGAGATGAAGGATACAGCAATAGATTTTTTTTTATATTACATGATATAAAGGAGCTTTTACTTAAACGACGCCTTGTGCATCTGGAAGTCAGTGATATTCATGAATTGACAAGGATGAGTCAGTGCATACCTGTAATACAAGCCAGTTTCGTTAGCGCATTTTTCATCGACAGCGCAATAGATGGTCGTCTGTGCGCCCAGTTCTGGTGATTTCATAAAGGGGCCGGCGAGAAAACCGATGATTTGTCGCGCCCCAGGGAACAATGTGTCGTTCAAATGGCGACCTAACTCCGTCTTTATCACACCTGGGTGTAAACTGTATGTGTTCACTCCTTCTATATTGTGCTCCTGTAGGAAATACATAAATACAGTTAACAACTACAAGGTACAACTACAACGACCAAAACTTATGGATTTTTTATTTATGTTAAAATAAATTGTAACACCAGATGGCAAATGGTTACCACCGCCAATATCACCCGCTGTTTTAATAGTGATTAACCTAACCGAAACAAACACGTCAAGCCCTATTACATTTAACTTCACAACACACATTGTCATGTCGTGTCATGCCTTTGTACCACAATAAAAAGTTACTCATCCTTACACCGTGTCCAGATGAGGCGTTTTTAGGGTTCCGTACCTCAAAAGAAAAAAACGGAACCCTTATAGGATCACTTTGTTGTCCGTCTGTCTGTCAAGACCCTTTATCTCACGAACGGGTAAAGGTATCAGGTTGAAATTAATACCATATGTTAGGGTCCATAAACCACACAAGATCTGAAAATTTAAATTTTTTACAACGACGCAATCAAAAGATATGGCTTTTTATGACCTCATCTCCATACATTTATGCAAAAAAGCAAAACCTACAGGGTACTTCCCGTTGACCTAAAATTATGAAATTTGGCAAGAAGCTAGGTCTCACAGTACAAATAAAGGGAAAAGTCTGAAATTATTAAATATTACAACTTTTCTCACAACTAATGATAACCAATTGTGGTGAGCTCCCGTTTCAAGAACATTCATATAAGAGAGGGGTCAAGTTGGATGGTCGAGGAGGCGATTTTTGTTTTAGTTCTATTTTAAAAACGGGAACACTTACAAAATTGAAAATTGGTATGTTTATAGTTCATAAGCTATAAAATAATAACAAATAATAAAATTTGGTCAAGCGCGTGTCGGACTCAATAAATCTAGCACATTAACTTACTGAAATTTCAACTAAGACAATTATGATTATGTGGTGGTACGGAACCCTCAGTGCGCGAGTCCGACTCGCACTTGGCCAGTTTTTTTTTGACACTTGCGCGTTGCCGAGATACTAGAGCTACATATATTGCGTCCAGGACAGTTCTTACGCGCGAGTGAGGAAACGCGCGATCATCTGGATGGAATATATGTAGCTCTAAAATAGTATCTCGGCAACGCGCGAGTCGACTCGCGCGTAAAACGCCTCATCTGAACGGGCTCTTAACTTTGACGATGTCCATCGTAGCTGAGATCGCATTGTAGGCCAGGGTATTTAAAAACTTTTATATGAGTGGGTTTGAAGTAAATATAAATGTGAATTTTTTATTATTATTGACAAAATTAAATTTAAATACATATATGTAAAATAGTATTAAAGAAAAAAAATATAGGGAAGATGACGAAAAATACATTTTAAACCGAAAAATTCAAAAATAAAGTTTATCATTACAGTTGACATTTTAATTTTGTATAAAATATTATTTAAGAAGTAAAGCATTAAACTTACTTCCATTACATATTATCCTTTAGGTGCAATTTCGAGTTAACTTATTACCTTACTGAAACTCCGAATTTCAGCAATTCCAATGGGAAAACATTTTAATTTTTAGGTAAACTACCTATGATTATAGTTCTATTAAACATGCTAATCGATTGATTGCATTAGCATTTTAGTATAAATAAAAAATAAAAATATATGTTCCCGAGGTCATACGATTTTAATAATTATACATTTATAGGATAGATTAGTTGTTTAACAAGAATCCGAGAAAAAACAGCCATACTTAATTACTTCCAGGTCAAATAATAATTTCCCTGGACTATTGTGAGTGTGACAAATATGATAACACCACAATACCATACAAACCTTGAGTTTGTTTGCTAATTCTTTTGAGAACAGGACATTAGCAAGTTTACTCTGGGAATACGCTTCCGTAGCGCTATAAGGCCTCTTCTTATAGTTCACGTCTTCCAGATCTATTCCTTTTGCTCCTAAAAAATATGTATTAAATACAAAAACTGACCATAACAATACACAACAATAAAAAAAGAACATGGTGTATACTGGGGTTAATTAAGAGTTCCGTATGTTGTGCTGACCTAAAAAAATTGGGAACAGGGTATGCACAAACTACTAAGGGAAACATGTTTCACGCAGATATGTAAAAAAATAAATGGTACAGCAGCACTGCACTTATTTTCTCGCAATACTCAAGGAAACACTATCAACCGCAAACTTAAATTTGTAATGCCATACACATAGTATGGAAATACAAACTTTTATTTACGTTTTTCCAAAAAAATGTTCGAATGAAATATACAGATCAATTCAGAATTCAAATTGTCAAACATTAAAACAAACAAACATCAAACGATTTGTAAATCACATGTTTAACTTTTGGTAGTACTGGAACACCCTTTATATGAATTTTCAAAGATCAATAGATACTACTGTAGGATACTTGAAAAGAGATTTTTTTTATTACCCAACACATGTTCCTTATGGATTATTGTTCAGTTTAGTCTACTGAGCAAGCCCTTTCAGTTTTTGGTACAGCCTGTGTACTAAATTTTATTTAAAAAATCATAAAGAATATCCAGTCAGGTAGACAACCAATCCAGGAGTAATATTATAGAAAATTTTAATAAACTCAATGGAACCAATTTTGGGTAAATCACATATTTACGATTTGGTGGTACAGGAACACCCCTTATATGAAATTACACAGATCATTTGATACTGGCGCAAGATATCTTACATGGAGATGCTTGGTCATGCAAAGTTTCATCAAGATTCTAAGAGCCATTTTTGAGAAAATTACAATTTATCATTTTCGTTGTATGACAGCTACCCTCAAAATGAGAGCCAGCCAGAAACCACTTACAACCCTTCGATGGATTTGCATATAACTCCTAAATTCCAAATATGGTGTCAATCGGACCATTCGTTTAGCCGCTAGGCCAAAGTGTGACGGACAGACCGACGGACCGACCGACCGACGGACGGACATTTTTGGGAGACTTGTTTTTTATGATGTATAAGTGATATACAACACATTTTTGAGAAAATTAGAAATTTTTTTTTTCACGTATACAATACCTTTCTCGCTCCGCTCTAAAGTAAAAAGATGGTATTTTTGGTTAACTATGATGTGGTACAATTATTAACACTTTTATGAAAATAATAAAGATGGATCTTACTAGTGTGTGCTCTAGACGAAATAGTCACAATTCTAGCTGGTTTGCTATTCTTGATCCTCGGTAATAAGAGCAATGTTAAAAGAAAGTGTGCCAAATGGTTGGTGCCGAACTGAATTTCAAAACCATCCTCAGTCTCCCCTTTAGGGCACATCATAACACCTGCATTGTTCACTAAAATATTCACTTGAGGTTCTGTGTCAAGTATTTTTTGAGCGAAATCTCGTACAGACTTCAGGGAGGAGAGATCAAGTTTCTCAAGAATAAGTTTTCCTGTCTCAGGAATGTCTTTGCATTGCTTTTCAATATCATTTTTGGCTTCTTCTGCTCTCTCTAAGCTGCGGCATGCCATTATCACTCGAGCACCTACAAAAACCAAAAATGCTACATTTATACACTGTGTCTGGTGACCGACTGCACAAACTTAAAAGGTAGATTCTAACCATAAAACTGAACAACTTAATATCCGCTTTAAGTTTTTTTTTTCAAATAGGCCTTAGTCCACAGATTTATAAAGTAGAGCGTCTCCTTGAGCCTTAGTCAAATTTAAGTTTTTTATGCCTGAAGTAGGTACTTAGCCAATGATTGAATGGTCTCCTTGACTTGCCTGTTTCGTATTGACAATGACAACCCTCTACTAAACATCCTGTATATAATCCAGACGAAAAAGCTGGACTAAGTCCGTAAACAAGTCCGAACAAATTTGGGATGGATGGTAACCCTACACACTACACAAAACAAGAAAAATATATTGATCAAACGTTATTATTAGACCATGCTAAAGAATGTGAATAAATTACTTAGGTACCTCTTTTATAGAAATCCAAGACGGTTTCTTTACCGATACCCGTGTTACATCCCGTTATAATTGCCGTTTTATCGGCTAATTTTACCGCACTGAGGCACCTTCCACTGAATAAAGGCATTATGTGTAATTTTAGTTAAAATTTAACAAAAGACAATCGATGACGCTTGCCGTCAATAGCTATAGCCGTGAACTTGAACAAGAATTCAAGACAAGAGAAAGAAAAAAAACTCTCAACTCCCAAGTTCACAACACATTGCACGCACAATAATAAAATTCAGTGCTGCCAGCCAGAGACCCGGTTTCCGAGCTAATCCCGATAAGTCCCAGTATACGACGCACAAAATAACTGTGGCCCTGTCATTGATGCGCAGAAGAAAAAATGGCCCATTTTTGCACATTTTTGACTTCTGCGCATCAATGACAGGGCCGAAGTTATTTTGTGCGGCGTGTACCTACGCTCCAAGTTGGTTTGGTGCGATGGGACATTACAATTTGTAGTCCCGGTACGTCCCATCGCTTTCGAAAACTCGATAAATTATAATTAAAGTTCTTTCCTCTTAGTTAATAATGTTAAATTGAAACATTTTGAGGTAGTGATCACCAGTCGCCATAAGTTGACTATCAGATAGGCCTTTCTTACGATGATAAGAACCATTATGGAATATTTATATATTCTATGCTTTGTGCAACCATCAAGAACTTATCGATACAAAGAAATATTTTGAAAACACTTTTGTTCTTAATATTACTTCACTCATAAAACGTTATAAAGAACGAAAATGGTGCGTAGACATATAGGACGCAATGGTATTTACTCGTACTCAAAAATCCCTACAAAATCCGTATGAGTTTGTACGCTGAATTCGGACATTGTACGATTATTGTTGCACGTTTCTCTACTACCCTTGAAATTAATACATTTAAAAAGAGTACTGAGCTTGATTTTGCGCACGTCTGGCGCGAATAAAAACGAGAACAGCCTGAAACGGGCGGCGGCAGGATTTTGCACTAAATTGCAACCATTTGATAAATTGTACGTAGTAATAGAAACAAAATGATCGATTTCGAGTTCAAAGCAATTTTTCCACCAAATAAAACCTTCCACCTCGAAATTCCGTATAAAAATCCGTAGGTATGCATAATACGGGCAAATCCGTAAATATGGCAACACTAATTTCTATAAATTAGTGTTGTATTGCAGACTCGCTCGTTATCACTCGATAATCGACAATGGCTGCGATCCACAAGACATAAATACACTTTTCTCTTTAGAAAGAGATGGTATGCAGGAGGAAAAGAGGAAAAAAGTATGAATTTGAAATGCATTTGGGTAATCAGGAAATCTTTGTTTTGATTTGAAACGCTCTCTTTGAAAGAAACTGACATTAAGTTTAAAGATACTTTATTTCTCATTAAAGACATTTACGTCACTTACATGAGAACAAAAAATAAAACAAGGTTAACAATCGTTCGTTCGTTTTGCATCGAGAAGTTACACACTTTTATGGTCACTAAAAACTTAAAACTTAATTGCCTTTTCACAACCTAAAATCACTTGTAACAATTGAATCATTACATAGACTTACTGAGAATATGATCAGCTATTTTACCTTTAAATGTTATAATTGAACTAGCCAACAATGTGCAGCCTCTCCCTCTCCCCCTCCCTATCCCCATCCCCCTCCCTCTCCTTCTCCCTCTCACTATACCTATCCTTGCCCCTAATCTTACCCCTATCCCCATAGTCATAAGCATAGGCAGTAAGCTGCCGTTATTCATAATCTAAGCCTATCCCTATCCCTAATGCCATCTTAGCCGCTATCCCTATCCTTATATAAACATAGAAACGACACCCATATTGATTTTTAGACATTTTTACCCTATCGCACCTCAAACCCATCTCCAGCGGATGATAGTACATCACGTACACCACGCTGGATTTCAAAATTGTTGTACTTCTCGTAATGAGCGACCCAACAAACCATAGAAACGATACCCATATTGGTTTTTAGAATTTTTACCCCACTTCCCTCTTTTAGGGGTTTACTTTGGGGTGGATTTCAATAACAGTGATGTTCGTTCCACATAATTACAACAGTAATGCCTAAATAATAAATTTAGTGGATTTTACTTTGAAAATGAAGGATTTTCAACTTCATCCCCCTTTTCATCCCTTAGGGTGTAGAATTTTCAAAATCCCTGAGACACATAAAACTTAATTTTTAGTTGTCAGTCTAAATACAATTTTTGAAGATCCTACCTTCAAAACTGACGGACTTTCATACAAACTTTCATCCCTTATTTCACCCCCTTAGGGAAAGAATTTTTTAAATGATAAAATACGACTTTTTTATTTTTTACCAAGAGCTCAAAACCAAATTTCTATAATTCTACCTTTAAAAATGAAAGATTTATAGATTAACATACGGAAAAAAAACATCCCCTTTTTCACCCCCTTAAAAGGTGATTTTTAAGAAATGCTTAAACACCTATTTCTTTGCTTTTTACCAAAAGCTTAATATCAAATTTGTGTGAATATAACTCAAGAAACAAAGGAGTTTCATACAAACTTTCATCCCTTATTTCACCCCCTTAAGGGATGATTTTTGAAAAATCCTTCCTTAGTGGATGGTTTTGAAGTGCAATAAACCTGTGTACAAAATTTCAGCTCTGTAGCTATAGCGGTTACGGCTATCGGCGTTGATGAATCAGTCAGTCAGGACAAGCAATTTTATATATTTAGATTAATTTTTTTTAGAGATGACGGTAAGTTGTTAAACAGTTGCGCACCCTCATAAGTGAACATTCGCTTGCCATAGTTCGTTCTATGCCTCGGTAATACTAACAGTACGGATTAAAACCTGCTCACGAGCTTAGTGTGCGGTTTTAGCGCGCTAATAGTCGGTTCAAAACTTGCTCGTATTCACTCGTTTAAGCGATGTGACGTCATCAGTGACGTCACTTTAGCGCGCTATCATTGCATACGAAAATGAGGTAGTGCAGCGTGTGCGAAACGTCAAATTCATAAGACATTTGTCGTCAATCTCGTTTTCGAGAGATTTTATTCAACTTTTTTTGGGGTTCTAGATTTAATTATCTTATCGAATAATCATTATCTCTCAATAATTTCTTAAAACGCAAAACAAAATCAAACTTTTAATTTTTCTCAGTGACATTGACATAAGCGCGCTCTAGTCTGGTTATTCGATGATATTCGACGAATGCACGCATATAGAAATAAACCGACTATATTCAGTGAATGTGATGTGTGCGTTGATTTAAAGAAACAATCCGTAGTGTAGGTAGCTGGCCCGTCTCGTGCTGCGTTTAGTTAGATACATTTTTGGTTTGGGTAAGTGAGATTGATGTATGGATGGATTTATGTAGGATTTTTTGTATAAGTATGCATAGCATGTGTGGTAGGTGTAAAGTTGTTTAATGTTCATAAGGTTAGTTTCTTTGTATATTTTATGAGTAGGAGTTAGATACGCATAGTGGAATAACATTTTATTTAGTTTGTTTTGTATAACTTGTAATTCGGACAGTGAACCGAGCGACGACGAATTAAGAAAGAATAAAAGTAATGTTCTTTTTGTAACGGAACAGGTGCCTTCCGTACAATTTCACTCAAAACTTTGGTTATACTTGAAATCATTTATAACATTTTAAGATACTGAATTTTGCTTTATTATTATCATGATTTATTTGAACTACGGAACTCTAAAATTTTGAATTTTGAGGGCGATATTTTCAAAATTGTGCTTCATAGCTCTAAACAAAAGAAAAGCGATGCTATAAATAGATTTGACGCAGATGTTTTTGGTTTATTGTTCATTTGATTTTACTCGCGGAAGTGCTCCTTTTGAGCTTACGTTTTCCAAGTTTTATTAGGTAATATTTAAATTTTTCTAAGTTATTTTTGCTGTGTAAAATCGAGAGTTGTTTGTTCTACACCTTTAAAGGATTTGTGTGCGATGGCTTGTTCCTAAATCTTGCCCGTCTGTGTAAAGGAAGACGGAACAAACCCATCATAGGTGGTATTTCAAGGGCATTTTGGAGAACCGCCTCGTAGACCTTTGTGAAGAGAAATGTTTTCTTAGGAATCATTTCGATTCATGGAGAGGTCTATAGCCGCATTTGCAATTTCCCAGGATAAATACTTCACCTAGCATGAATAATTTAATGGTGTAAAACGTGGGATGCTGGGGTAAATTAGAATCGGTGTTATATTCCTCTCGTGAATTATGGCATCTATTCTGCTTAGGAGTGAGTTAGGCACTGGATGTGATTCTCCAGTGGGATTTCATGATGTTGGAAAACTCAGTGAATCTCTTCAATTTTATGTCTCTATTTCGGTAGCAGGGGCATGTCGAAGTGTGTCATGGATGTCATTCCTTCCTGCTACTTCATCAGAGGTATATTTTTGAAGAATAGGGCTTGTTGGTTAGCGAAATCCATTTACCGAACTGAGTGATGGGGGTGATCACGGCGTGTGGTGGATTTCTTAGGATTCTTCGTACACGGCTTAGGGTACTAGGCACTCATTGGGTTATGCCAAAATCCGTCTGTAAGGTAAATTCTTTAGCTTAGGGGTCGACTCCAGTGAGCGTGCTGGCTTAGACAAATCACTACACACCACGAATTTAAATTTACACCCGAGACTCGTGTCTCTTGTTTGATTTACAACACTGTCTTATAGGTAGTATTCTCACAATTTATTTTCTATAGATTTACTCAATCTTTCGCAAGCTCAGGGTCTCTACCTTCCATCTGGGTGTGGAAGTGGCCAAACTCATCACGTTTAAAGTAAATGTGAGACCGGGTTCTCTAGTTTGAATAAAAATACACTCTAGATTAGGAAAACAACAGTAGAATCAAAGCTTTTTTCCATCAAAATAATAAAATAATAATGTATAAATCTTGCTGCAAAATTACTATAAAAATTTAAAAATTAAAAACCGACTTTCAAAATGTTGCAGACAAAAATATATTTCGCTCATTTATAACTGACCTTTTTAATTCTTTGTACGTCAGATAATTTATTGCAGTTTTATTGATTGATTTGCATTCTAAAGATTGAGAAGTTTTGTTATTAAATATGGTTTTGTTAGTTTAATTTGCTATATCAAATATGAAAAATAGCATATTTAAAAGAACTCATTTATAAATTATCTTATAGAATACTATAAATAGCTTACGAGCAGTATTCTTTATACAGATTTCATATAACTTGCAAACCGGCTAAAATTATGGCTTGATGGTTAAAGAAACTGATAGGGAAACTAAAACCCTAGAATTTGATGATATACCTTATGGAGTCATTACTTTCACTGTGTCAGTTTAATGTATCATCTTCTTGTTACAAATTTCTGTAAATAACATTTCCTTTTCAAGCGAAATGAGTTGAAAAGCTAGAAAGGTAACAGATTTTCTCATTTGATAGAAATAACTTAAAATTTTCGTTGTCAAAGATATAAAAGTTCAAATAAAGATGCTGACCGTTTGACTAAAAGATGCTGACTGTTGATAAAAAAAGTAAGGTTATTTTCGACTTTATTTCCCTGACTTTTAAATGTAAATTGTCTAAGTAGGTAGTCAATGTCCCAAGGCACTTCCCAATAAACTTTGTTTTGCTGAAAGAAATGATCATATTATGTATATGTGTATATATTTTATATTCTGGTTTTCGGGACAGTCCAGAATTTGAATCCTTCTCCTGTCTGAAGTTTGACAGTACAATTTACTAACTTACTTACATTCTGAATAAGACTTGGATAAAATAAGATTCCCCAATTTTATTTTATAAGGTTAAAAAAACCTGTATGCGAATTTAAGCATATGAGTGCAGTCTTGGAGGATGACCGTCCGCCACTGGTCTGAGGTCAACTGAGGGGTTCGGCGGAGGGGAGCTCCTCCCCTGAAAAGGGCCACATAGACTAAAAGAAATACTATATTAAGTTTTTATTTGATTTTCCTTACAATACTTTCCATAATCTATCATATAAAATCATAAAATACTAAGAAATAACTCAATTTACCCATTTCCTTAATATCTTCTTGACTATAAGACTTTCACTGACTTATCTTATTTACCACTTTCTGTTATAAATTGGCTCAGGACTTATACTTCTTCCAAGTACATTATAGTAAGAACTAATAAAGACGGTTAGAATATTTTCTTTTCCATATTAGGTAATCAAAAATTTAATAGGTTGTCTGGAAGAAATCACTCTTAGTGATAAGTCCACCTTTTGCAACATTTATAAGCTTTTGTGGGAAAAATAGATATATTTAAATGTTTAGGTATTAGAACGGTTCTGACTGAAAGAATTTTAGGGTTGCTTAGGCGCGGTACATAAAGTAGGGTTTTATAACTACTAGACGTTTCATTGGCCATTTTATAGATCAAAGCAGACTTATTCAGATTTTAGGAAGTTAGGTAAAGTATTAGGCAATATTAGGTCTTTCTTAGTTAAAATTAGGATATTCAAATAAACTACGGTTCTAAAGCTAACTAATCTAGGTCTTTAGGTACAGATAGGTTAGATATTAGAATAAACGTGCGGGTTACATGGGGGGGGTTGTTACATTTTCTTTAACTCATAATTTTCAACTTCAACTACTCAACAAAAGTGGCTGACGTAACGTGGATGATTGAGCAAGGGTCCACATATAAGTTCATACATACATAATATCACGCCTCTTTCCCGTCGGGGTAGGCAAATATCACAATCTGCTAGATTTGACATACGTCTCTCGCTTCCTACTTTTAACGGCCTTTATTTAGGTTCGCCAAGGCCTTTCCCTTCCGATGTTTCCTTTCACTCTTGCCTGGTAGATCTCTTTCGTCAATCTTCGTTTATTTATTCTCTTTACATGACTAAACCATTTTAGCCGCGCGCCCCTAAATAGTCGCTTTTCATTCACTCGCGCGAGAAAAATAACGTTTGCTTCATACATCAAATTTAAAAATATATATTTTGACCTGACATATGTCGCAGTCAACTGTTTTAACTAGCCGGTTGATTAAATGGCTAGGCGAATGATTGAATGTCGGCATTCAATTGAACAGCACGAGAACACCTAACAACGTGCAACATTCAATCAGATGGCTAAACGTCCTGCAGCTATCTCGTTGAACTTCCTCATAGGTCCGTTAGGTAAGGCAAACAAACTAACCGATCCCTGTCGGGATTGGTTAGGTTGTGTTAGGTTCTCTTGCGAATCGAATTGAGACTTGGTTGTACTGTTGCACAAATTACTATTCTGCTGCACAAATAATTATTTTACTGGAGAAATAAAAGAGGTGCTAAATCAGATTTTTTTCGGAACATAATTTGCTCACAAACGATTTTGATCACCCTGCTGATTCAAGGTTAGCCGTTTTAATCGGGCTAGCTTTTGATTAGCCAACCCAATAAACATTAATTTATTTATTGATAATTAGGATCACCAGCGAATGATACATTAACAAAATGCTTACAAACAATAATTTGAACTAATAGCTAAATGTACACTCTATTTAAGGTAACCACAGCATGCATTATTAGGATAGACGGGAACTTATATTAAACTATATCTATACATATCATAAACAATAATAATAATATGATTGCTATTTATTGGACAATTTTATTGAGCTTAGCATCCTTAACCAATTCAAGCATCTTATCCCTGAATTTCTTTTCTTTGTCATTGAATATATCAACTGATTGTTCGAGAGAGTTATATAGCTTTGACAGACGGTAGATAGCGTTATGACTTCGTAAGTTAGTTCGAGCAAATGGGGTTCTAAATAAGGGAACAGGAAAACGCGGAGGTCTTCGAGGAACACATATCTGGAAAGAGCTCAAAAGTTGGGGACAATCTATTTCGTTATTGCAGATCTTATAGAGAAACATCAAATCCAATAAGTGTCTTCGAACCATTAAGGTGTCCATATTTAAGTGTCTCAATCGGTCATTGTAGCTAGGAAGTGCCCTAAGAGCTCCACTGGAGAAAGAAACATGCCTAATAAAACGCTTCTGAATGCGCTCTATTCGTTGACAATGGACATTATATTGAGGCGACCATGCTATGCTACCATATTCAAGAGTACTACGAACATATGTGTTAAATAATGTTATCTTGGTCGAAGGACTCTTAAAAACCTTTCCGTTTCTTATGACAAAACCAAGAATTCGCGACGATTTTGAGATTATATGATCAATGTGCGGAAGAAATGTCAGTTTGGAGTCAATAATGATACCTAAATCACGCAGTTGATTGACTTCTTGTAGTGACTTTCCATCTATACAGTAACTTGTGTCGATGATGTTGTGTTTACGCGTGAATTTTATGTGGTAACATTTGTCAATGTTTAGGCACATATTGTTTTGGGAACTCCATTCAGCCAGGCTATCTAGATCCATTTGAAGGTGCTCAGAATCCTTCGAGCTGTCAATCACCTTAACTATCTTCAGATCGTCAGCATATAGATAAACTTTGCTGTACTTGATGACGTCTATAATGTCATTTACAAATATATTAAAAAGCAAGGGGCCTAGATGTGATCCTTGGGGGACCCCCGACAACACGTTAAAAGGATTTGATTGAAAGCCTCTAATTACCACATATTGTGATCTTTCAGCAAGGTAAGATGCGAGCCAGCATAATATTTGTCCACCAAACCCGTATTTCGAGAGTTTCATAATTAACGTTTTATGGCACACCCTATCAAACGCCTTGGAAAAGTCGGTGTAGATGGCGTCTAATTGTTTTTGGTCGTCCAGGGTTTCAACGACGGTATTGATATAAGTCACTAAATTTGTGTTGGTGGACCTGCCTCGAACGAAACCATGCTGATGCTCCGTGAGAATTTGCTTTATATGATAATGGATCGAAGGACAAATCAGAGCCTCAAAAACCTTCGCAAATGTCGATAATATCGAAATTGGTCTATAGTTTGTTACCTCACTAAGGTCGCCCGTTTTGTGTATGGGAACAATTTTAGCCGTTTTCCATAGTGAGGGGAAAACACCAGTATTCAAAGATCTGTTATAGATCAACATTAGTGGGAAACAAAGTGACGATGCACAATGGACAATGAATATTGGGGGTTTATTATCGGGTCCAGCTCCCTTGGTCATATCGAGTCTTTTTAAGCGTTTGAGTATCTCCCATCGGGTTAATTTAATGCAAGTAAGGCTGCAGGAGTACGATAAATCTGTATCTGTTGAATGATGATTGTGTATATTCGCTGAGTAGACCGAAGAAAAGTGTTCACCAAACATATTACAAATTATTTGACCATCAGTTGATAATCGATTTTTGTAAGAGATCTTAGCAGGGTAGAAGGCAATTGATTTATTTTTAGATTTCATGTAAGTCCAGAAGTATTTTGGGTTTTTAGAGATGCTATGCTCAATTCTAGAAAGATACATCTTGTAACATCTGGTTGAAAGGGCAGAACAATGATTACTTAAAATACCAAGAGAAATTTTATCAAGCGGATTTTTATGAATTTTATACTTTTGTAGTAAGTTATATTTTTCTTTTAGTCTTTTAATTAATTGTTTTGAGTACCAGTGTGGGTATTTACAATTATGAGGTCTGCGTCTAGGTATAACATTATCTATTATTCTGTACAGGTGATTATAAAAAATTTTGATCATACAATTAACATCCTGGCAGTTCTGGAATTCATGAACCCAGTCTATCTTATTTAGTTCAGTTATGACCAATGTATAATCTGCTTTATGGAAGTTATATTTTCTGATACCATCATTTATTTTGAGCTCATGAACACCAGAAATCGCAACTATAACATGTAATGGTGGATGATAGGCATCCATTTTCGATAGGCAGTCTAGAGATCTGTTTACCCTAACATCAGCCATATTACTTAATACTAAATCAAGAACTTTATTTTGATTATTTAAAACATCATTGTATTGCGTAAAATTATTAAGAGAGACAAAATCGACAAGCAATTGACCAAGAGATGATCCGTTATAATTAGGCGTTAAAATATCATGCGATTTTACACAAGGCCAATCGATACACCTTAAATTAAAATCTCCCAATAAACATATTTTATCCAAGTTTTCGGAAACCCTGTGGTAAGCGTCAGTATTTCAGTCAACGATCGGCCTAGGTATTCAACTGAATGCATTATTTCTACTTTCATGCTTTTGCAGCTATTCGCAGGCCATAGTGCAGATAATTGTCAAACAGCAAAAGAAAGGATGTACTGCACAATACGCACATACGTTCCGCTTTACGATATTATCATTGCTGTTAAAATATGGGCGTGTGAGAAACAAATAACTAGATGTTTCCGCTATGCCTCCATTCTTCCTTATTTAAAATACTAATTAACTATTATCGTACTCAACAGCGTCAATGCTGTTTAAAAAAAATCTTTGGGTATAAAATAATGTTAAAAATCAAATATAGGCGATAACTTGGTTCAGTTGATTTTGTGCAACTACCTAATACAAATATAAATATTTATACCTACTACATGTACTACACGTACATGTGCAGTCAAGAGCACATCAAGCTTGGCACTTTGTACCGTTCTGATTTCAATAGACGTACGGACTAGAGTCGCATTGTGAGTGTCATGCTAGACCTGTTGACTGTACCATAAAAATGTCCGTGTACAAGGATAAGAAGTACCTACATACATAAATTATACTTAAACAAATATGCGTTGGGCGTAAGTAAAAAGTGCTGAGGATTATTAAGTGAGCAACAGCGTTACTCTTTTTGTACAAATATAGGGTGACTTTTAATTAGTTCTTGATAGAAAAGGTAAGAATTTACTCATGATACTGAACAACTTTCCCCAAGGAACATAGGTCGAAATACATACATAAATGAAGTTTTGACCTCCCATAGAAACTGCATCAGCTGATAGCGCATTTTGTATGGGAGGTTAAATTTGGTTATTCGTATTTCGACCTATGTTCCTTTGGAAAAGTTGTTCAGTATCATGAGTACATGCATATCTTTTGCTATCAAGAACTAATTAAAAGCCAACCTATACATAAAATATTTGTCCTACCCATATTACGATAGTTAAAATGTCGATAACTTACAACACTATTTTCACACGTCATCCACTGTCCGGTGACGTTCCAATGCAAGCAAGATGATTACGAAACCCGTGACGAAAAACGTACTGTAAACTCATACCATAGTAATAAATAAATCAGTCACGTAAATAATAAATACATTTTTCATACAATTTCATTTGTTTCATAAAACATACGTTATTCTGTGCATGGAAGTAGGTAGCCTGTGCGACCCATAAACGCGTAAGAAAACGTAAAATGGAATGGAGCGCTGTAGTCGTTTTTATGGTTCAAGTTCAAAGATTACGCCGAAAAAGTTAAGAATACTTTATTTTTCAAAGAGATACAGTCTCACTCCTCCAAGGCTCCGATGTTAACAACTAAATAAAGTCCCTGGTTGGCTGGATCCTTAGTTGGCTGGATAGCCAGCTACTAAAACGTATACACCGTGTTCCTGAGAAGAGCACGTTCACTTAACGAAACTGTACAACTTTCCCTTTTCCTTTCTGTTGGTTGAAATTCGAAAAAAAAAATTGCCCTCCCATTTCAAAGTATGTTTTTTAGGGAAAGTTGTTCAGTTTTTTACTAAACTTGCTCTTAAAGTTAATTATTATTTATTATCAGTCACAATATAGCTAACACGCCAAAACACTATAAAGTTATACAAAACAGTTACTAGATTACTAGTTTACAAGTTAATGCATGATAAAAAAAAAATATGGGAGGGCAATTTTTTCGTATTTCAACCTATGTTTCTTAGGGAAAGTTGTACAGTTTTGTTAACTAAACGTGCTCTTTAAATTAGGGGCCGTTCAAGTATTACGTAAGCACTGTAGGGGGGCGGGGGGGTCTTTGCTTTGCTTATTTTTGATGACATGGGGGGTGGGAGGATCTAGATGGTGATTACGTCAGCAGTAATTTTTATCTGACGGTAAGATTGAAGCTATCTAGTCCAACATGCAAAACGTGTGATGTTTATCATTCTTCCGTCAAGTCACTAAATCGTCACATCGAGAAGATCCATAAAAAAGTAAACACGCACACTTATATAAAAGTTAGGCCTATAAAAGTGGCTGCTCGTCGTGCTAATGAACTGATGTGCATTATTCAAAACTTAGCATCAAGATGTTGAATGGCTCGATGAGCACGACGACGTAGACGTACCAAAATCAGATGAAAGTGAGCAGACACACAACATTGAGCAGCAAACATCCAATGTCATCGAAAACTTAGAATCATGGATTCGGGTGTCATGGACTGAAGACTGGTAATTGGAATTAATACGTATACCAAAAATTTTAAAGAAGTTTGTTTTATTAGTAATATTTCTTAGATTATAATATTTGTAACTTACTCTTTGTTGAATACCGTGTCGGTAAAGTTTATTTAAATGAATATCATGTGCGTTACAGTCCTCTATTCTAAACCTATTCCTTATCTCTAGACTTATTAAGTGCTGCTCATGAATCTTGTACCAATTTTTACGTAAGCATGGGGGGAGGGGTAAGAGCTTTGCTTACTTTTGCTGACGAGGGGGAGGGGTGGGTTAATAATTGCAAAAAATCTGCTTACGTAATACTTGAACGGCCCCTTAATGCACTTCCTCAGGAACACTGTGTATACGAGTATAATAGTGGTTATATCCTCTTTGCCTTGCCAGCTACGACGCACCATCCATGATGCACGGCGAACAACTAGGAATGCAGCTATAATATTACGAGTATAGGAGAAATAGTATGTGATAGTATTTCATGGAGATCTTTAGGGGAGGCCTATGTCCAGCAGTGTACGTCTTTCGGCTGATATGATGATGAGTATGTGATAGGTACAGCCAAGAAGCACATCACGCTTGACTCATTGGAATTTGTACCGTTCTTGTTTCATTTCTTTTATTCCAAAAACAAAATAAATTGTGTAGGAAATCTTACACCTGATACAACATTACATTAATATACCTAAACATTGCATAAACTCGTCATAATACTAAACTAATTAACAATTTAAATATGAAAATTAATGTTTTACTAATTTGTTAATAAATTCCTCTGTTCATAATAACATTCTTTAATTTGCTATAATATCATTCTTCTGTGCTATAATAACATTCTTTCACCAAGAAGCGTGCTAATTGACGCTTGAATTTTACAGGACATAGAATGGACTTTAACTCTTTAGGTAGACAGTTAAACAGCTTAATGGCCTGAAAACGAGCACTATGACTCACGACCACAGCTCACGACGTTCAATTTAGGAGCAATAGTGTTAGTTAAATCTTTCCTTCGCTCTTGTGTTTCATACCTGTCTAGGTTACGGATTAAATCTGTTAGTGTAGGTATAGAGAAGGCACTGTCAATATATTCAGGTTTTTAAAATATTCTCTACAAGACTCCCGTTGGGGTATTCGAACAATGGTCCTTATAGCTCTCTTCTGAATGACGAAGGCTTTAGTTAAATTGTATTGATAGCTGTTGCCCCAAAATCTTGCACTATACCTTAACCGTGACTCTATCAGTGCATAATATACCTACTTGCAACAATTGCTTGCAACGGGCTAAAGTCGCACTGCGATTGTCAAGTTTGACCTGTCGTTGACTGTACCTATGCTATACTACTCATACTACTATTTCTATTTTTGACACTTCTGCATTCCTCTCTGCTGGACGTGCAAAACGATGGTGCGTATCTGGCTTAAAGTGGTTACGTCTAAAGCCTGACACTCTTGATTTTGCACTACGCTTATTTTAGGTACCTAGTGATTTATCTCCTCTGTTTAGATCAAATTTCACTAGTACCACTACCACTAGTGGTATTACAAATAGATAACAGTGTCTCACTAGTATTATGTACCACTACATTGACAGAGTATTTAAGTTACCATCACACGCCTCAAGGGCCGAAACCAATGATGCTTTTCCACTGTACCTCTACCTACTGATTTTTTATTAATAATAAAATAATACAATAACCTGACCTTTTTTATTAGGGTTCCGTAGTCTACAAGAAAAAAAAAATAGGGTACCTCCCCTACAAGCAAAGAGGAGGTAATTTTTTTTCTTGTCTACCCCATCCGGAAGGTGTCGTTTTTTGATTTAGGGATGCGCAAGGAGGTTTTAATCCACGCTACGCTAGAGCGTAGCGTGGATTAAAACCTCCTTGGGGATGCGTTTTTTGTTGGAAGTCGAATGTGTCTCCTGCCAGCTTACATATGCGTTAGTATCCCTAAGTAGTTTGTGGCTTACATACATACATACATAACATCACGCCTCTTTCCCGTTGGGGTAGGCAGAGACCACAGTCCTCCACCTGCTACGATCTTGACATACTTCCCTTGCTTCCTGTACTTTCATCAAACCTTTCATACATGCTCGTCGGTTTAGGGTACTTTTAACCTGGCCTTTATTCAGAACGTCCTGAATTTGGTCCTGGTACGTTCGCCTAGGCCTTCCCCTTCCAACGTTTCCATTCACTCTCGCCTGGTAGATCTCTTTCGTCAATCTTCGTTCATTCATCCTCTCTACATGACCAAACCATCTCAGCATCCCTTTCTCGATTTTGGTCACTACGTCTTCTTTTACGCCACACCGTTCTCTTATCACACTATTTCTTATCCTGTCACTCAATTTAACACCAATCATACTCCTTAGCGCTCTCATTTCCACTGCATTAATTCTACTTTCATGCTTCTTCTGCCATACCCAGGTTTCACTGCCATACATCAGTGTTGGTACCAAAACTCCCCCATGAACAGCCAAACGAGCCTTGTGAGACACCTTCTGACTCTTCATAAAGGCGTGCAGGGCACCATTCACCATGTTTCCAGCATTCACTCTTCTTTCAATATCACTTTCACACTTTCCATCTCTCGTAAACTTTGAGCCCAGATACACAAACTCCTTCACTTGTTCGACTTGTTCACCATCTATTAATATAGTACACTCTGTCATACATTCTTCTCTTTCAAGTACCATTACTTTAGTCTTGCTTACATTTACTTTCATTCCTTTCTTGTCCAAAGCCACATTCATCATTGTTACCATCTCCTGCAACTCGTCAGCAGATGACGCAAGTACAACTTGGTCATCAGCGTAGAGAAGACATTTGATGAGTAACTCATTCATTCTCAATCCACACATACTCTCTTTCAGATCAATCAAACAATTATCCATGAACAGGTTAAACAGCCAAGGTGACGCTACACATCCCTGCCTAACACCTTTTTCGATGCTAAACCATTCAGTGTACGCCCCGTTTATTCTCACTGGAATCCTCATAGAGAGATTTCAGTGCTTGAATCAGATGACCGTTTACCCCATACATAGACAATGCTGACCACAATTCATTCCTCACCACTCGGTCATAGGCCTTTTCCAAATCCACGAACGCGCAGTAGACTTTTTGGTTTTTAGCCAGAAACTTTTCAGCTATGCACCGCAAGGAAAAGACCTGATCTGTACATCCCATTCCCTTTCTAAATCCCGCTTGTACATCCCATATTTTATCGTCAGTATCTTTCATCACTCTTTCAATCAAAACCTTTGCATACAGTTTGCCGACGACACTGAGAAGGCTTATCCCGCGATAATTTTTGCAGTCCTGTTGTGACCCTTTTCCCTTGTACAGCGGCACAATCACAGCCTTGCACCAGTCACCTGGTACTTGGCCGTTCGTCAGCTTAACGGTTGTTATTGGAAATGTGAAAAAAAATCACAGTAGTAGTTACCTATATGATGAAAATAAAAGGAAAACTTTCACAGCTAAATAAGTAGGTAGTCTTCACAGGTAAATGAGCTAGAGCCGAAAAACGGGAAACAATAAAAATAGCAATAGCAATCTTCAGCGCATGACAGGTAGGTAGCTCTAGGATCTCTTCAGGAACGCGACCAGTGCTACACTCGCGCGATGCTTGTGCCCACTGATGGTTATCCCTACTCACTGGTTATCAGGTTGTATGTCCGCTAGCCGCTTGAACGGGGTGATCAGGTTACCCATCCTGAGTAGGCGTAATGAAGTGGCTCTCTTATTGCTGAGATAAACAGGTGTGACAGACGCAGACAGATGCACAGACAGACAGACAGACGAAGTTTCGCCATAAGGGTCCTTTACACGGAGTACAGAAGGGGGGTCCTTTACCATTTTGGTTCGGAATCCTAAAAAGTTTTCATGCTAATGAAATGACGACGATTCATAGGTAATTTTCCAGATTGACCTAATTATGACTGGTTATTAAATGAATAAGATTGCCGGACCGAAGTAGTGGAGAATGACCGTCATAAGCTGGTTAAGGTTGCTGTCGTTACATTACATATTAAAGTCACTCTCACGTCAAACTTGACACATTGGGCTTTGAGCAGTTCTTATTTCAATAGACGCATGGGCTAGAGTCGCACTGCGAGTGACAAGCTTGACCTGTCGTTGACTGTACCTACCTACCAAGTTAGTACCTATGCCGGCATTACCTACATTACATTTTATCACGGAACTTCTACCTGCAGAGTCATAAAATGGATGTACCTACTTACGAATTACACTATTTAATTTTTTAAACACGTTCTTACCACTGCGCTAGCTAGCACTGACAAGCAAGCAAAGAACTAATTAATAACTACTCCTTTGGTATCTCATGTTAAACAAATCTGGAAAACCTTCAAGTTACGAAAAGAACCAACCAATTCAATGCATATTAAATTACAAGAACGCCTCGTTTTTGTAATCACATTTAGTGTGCATTTAGTATTGTCGAGCCGGTCTTACTACTCGTGGCCTGAGCAGTGAGTTGTTGTGATAAACTTGGTAGTGAAGGAAAGTAAAGATGGATTACTTGAGTGCGTGGTGCAAGAGTCGGCGGCGACTGGAAGGATTGACTGCGATCGTGACCGGTTGCAACTCGGGCATCGGGAAGGAGACAGCAAGGGATCTTTACTTGAGGGGTAAGGATAGCTGTTATTCTCGACGACATTTTTTCCTTACAACTACGAACAAAATCTACGAATTTAATCTAATTTGACCTCACACCACACAACGTCAACGTGGCAACGTAACGCAAAGCTCGTCAAAAAAAACCGGTCAAGTGCGAGTTGGACTCGCACGCCTAGGGTTCCGATGTACCTATAGTATTTTTGGAAGCAATAAAGTCCATTTTAGGACTGCAAAACTAAATTTGTTTCTAAAAATTTTTGCAGATTAGCAACAACAGCACGTCAGTAGAAACACTTTTGGACCTTATGGCGTGGTAATAGAGTTGTAAAAGTTTCTACCGACGACGAGCGGTTGACCGTACATACCTATCGACTATAATTATAATTTTTTGACTTTTAATGTATGGAGCAAACGTCAAAAAGCGACATTTGACCTTAGATACAATTTTTAGGGTTCCTATACCAAAATGGTAAAAAAAGGAACCCTTATGGTGTGACTTTGTTTGTCTGTCAGTCACACCTGTATATCTCAGCAACCGCTATGCTATCGACTTGAAATTTAGAATAGTTTTAGAATATGATAGCCCAACTTAATTGCACATGAATGAATAAAAAAAATATGATTATTAATGTAAAGGGGGCCAAATAGGGGGGCAAAATTTCAAATTGATGTTACTAAGTCGAGTGGGGTTTCATATGAATGGGCTTTACTTGAACATTCTTAAACATAGTTTTGTATTTTTTTACGACTTTTGGTTCTTAAGTTACGATGAAAAATGTCAAAAAAATATCATTCGAAGTTTGTGAAAGAAAAAAATCTGAATTAATTACTATACAGTCGATAAAAGCTTATGTAAATCATCATCATCATAAAATCCCATGAAATTTCCACTACAGGATATAACAACAGAAATAAAACTATCTTTCTAAGTTGCACGCAGTTTTTTAGAAATCTGCAAAAAACACTTACAAACAAATTTAGGTTTGCGGTCCTAAAAAAATGGACTTTATTGCTTCCAAAAATACTATAGGTATATCGGAACCCTCGGTGCGCGAGTCCGACTCGCACATGACTGGTTTATATAGAGGGAATCGCGCTGAGGCTGCTGGAATGGCTAAGGATTGAACCTATAATCATCATGTACATCGCGGAAGCGGGCCTGCTGAGGGTAATTTTAACGCAAAAGGTCTCTACTTAAAGAAATAATACTTATTGGTCTCTGCCTACCGGGAAATAATGTTATATAATGTATGTATATAGGATGACTTTTAATTAGTTCTTGATAGCATAAGATATGCATGTTCAACTTTCCCCAATCCTGAACAACTTTTCCCAAGGAACATAGGTCGAAATACGAAAAACCAAATTTGACCTCCCATACAAAATGCTCTCTATCAGCTGATGCAGTTTCTATGGGAGGTCAAAACTTGATTTTTATATTTCGACCGATGTTCCTTGGGGAAAGTTGTTCAGTATCATGAGTACATTCATACCTTTTTCTATCAAGAACTAATTAAAAGTCACCCCATATGTCTACCTTTACATACAGGGTGTTACAAAAGCAACATATACAGAGTGCAAGGGACTTATGTGTACCTAGCTAAAACTGAAAGAACTTACGCAGTAGACAAAACTGACGACTTTCCCTAAGAAATATGTTTGGAAATTAAAAAAAAAAATTATGTAAATAAATCGTATTTCGTCCTATTATGATATATCCAGTTTCTAAAGTATTTACCTACTTTTCCTAAGTAAAACCCTGTATACCTGTCATCAAAAAATTGTTAAAGCATATAAATTTTGCTTTAACACCTAGATACTAAAGTTACGATATGTTGGTTTTCATAATAACTCCTTGTTTGAAACCGGTATCTCACAAAAAGGTTATTTTAGTCATTATAACCAGTTTCGAAAGGTCAGTTTTGATACGACCTAATGGAACGCACAGCAGCAAGTAAGTGGTAGAAAATCCAGTAAGATTTATGCAGATCCAGCGCTGACCAGAGACAGAAATTCGTTCAAGGTCAAAGTCGTTTACACTCGTTTGCAAGTCGGTGCAGAAAAATACGTTGACCTAACAACGTGTAATGGAAATAATACTTAAGGTAGTGAATGATCTCATGACACTGAACAACTTTTCCTAAAGAACATAGGTTGAAATAAGAAAAACCGAATTTGACCTCCCGCAGCTGCTGATGCTGTTTCCATGGGAGGTCAAAAATTTATGTTGTTCTATGATCTATGTTCGTTGGGAAAAGTTGTTCAGTTTCCAGGGCAGATTCACACCCTTTGGTAGAGTAGGTATTATCCATAGATATCAGATATGCCCGTGTGGTGCCGGCAAAGAATAGTACTGTAAAGGCCCTCAGCGAGAGCCCTTACGTTTTAACTGAAATAAAATATATAATTAATCTGGTAAAAACTTGTTTTATTAGAGAGAATGCACTTAAAAATTATAATCGCGGTTACAAGGGCTCGATGCCACACTTTTTAAAATATTCGTTGCCGAGAAGCGGCGTATGCTGGTAGACAACCAGGACGAAGAACCTATTGCCTTCCCGGTTGGCGTACAAGTACTGAATCAAAAAAACAAAGCAACATTCGTTTTGACAATCTTTGAAAATAATTTAATTTTACCCGAATATAAGGCATTCGTGGCTATAACACCACGAAGGCTCTACAGTACCAACCCATACATACCCGTGGGTGTCGTAAGAGGCGACTAAGGGTTAACTGGAGGATGGGCAGCAGCGTCCTCCTTTGTCTTACATCTTACTCACTGCGGTCACCTACAACCGCGGTCCATGGTGCCAGCCGTAACGCTAACAAGCGAGCTGACTATGGTACTTCCCCTCCACATTTTTCCAGCAAAAGCTAGAATTCTGGAGGGAGCTCCCTGTCCCGTAGTGGAAGTTTCATGGGATGTTATGATGATGATGATCAGAAGGTGAATTATCACATAACTGTAATCTGTGGTATTATCACATCATCTTTCCGTTACACGCTGTAGAGAGGGTGGTTTCGGGCGTTTGTAGCGGTGGTTCAGCTTACAGTAGATCGCGAGCCAGGGGGCCAATACTTGAAAGGCAGCGGGTGATTTTCAAAATTTTTAAAATAAAAAAAAAGCCACGATAAACTCATAAAACTCAAATTGTTTTGATGGTAATTTTAAAATTAAACATTATTTTATAATTAACAAATATTGATCCTTACTTTTTTCGTTGTGAGGCGTGATGCTATGTATGTATGTATGATCCTTACTTTTGAGGAGTTTAAAAGGGCATATTTAAATTTTAAAAATATCGAAAAAACCCGGTGACTTTTAAGAATTCGCCCTCAGGCAGTAATTTCGTCGATGCTTCAGAGAGTTGAACCATGAAACGTCAGCTACGGTTCCGGGGGTAGGTTCCGTGGGTGGGCAAAAAATATTTTTAATCATTTCCTCCCGATTGAGAATTTATCAAATGATTGCTGAACTCATATCTTAAATTAAAGAAAACAAAAAGTCAGCTGACTATTAGAGTGGTGAACACGAACAAGAAAAAACTTAATAATTAATTCAGTGATTTCTTCTCATTATCAGATGACAGTCTATATAGGGTGACTTTTACAATTAGTCCTTGATAGCAAAAGATATGCATGCCTTCGTGGTCTAGTGGTTAGAGGGTTCGGCTCTCGATCCGGAGGTTCTGGGTTCGATTCCCAGTGGGGACACTGTCAAACAAAAATCTCTATGTGCGACCTCCCCAGTTTGGTTAGGGCATTGCAGGATGAATCACCTGATTGCCCGAAAAGTTAGATGATTCCGTGCTTCGGAAGGCACGTAAAGCCGTTGGTCCCGACTACTATCTACGGATGTAGTCGTTAATGAGCCATGTCAGAGGCCTTTGGCGGCTCAACAACTCTGACACCAGGGTTTGTGAGGTCGGTCATCGACCTTGCAACCCACACGATATGATGATGATGATGCATGATGTACTCATGCTGAACAACTTTTCCCAAGGAACATAGATCGAAATACGAAAATACAAAATGCGCTATCAGCTGATGCAGTTTCTATGGGAGGTCAAAGCTTGATTTTCGTATTTCGACCTACGTTTCTTGGGGAAAGTTGTTCAGTATCATGAGTACATGCATACCTTTTTCTGTCAAGAACAAGAACAATATATGGCCGTGAAAAAAATATATGTGATAAATAAGCATCTTTCCAAGAATATGGTTGACTCTGAAACACGATTAAATATATTTTATACTTACGTCATAAAAAAATCCAAAGTTACCTCTGCGTTTTTAAGTACCTACCCATTAATCTAAGATGTTCAAACTTTTACACAGTATTCAATATATTATACATTATCATATAGCTGTTTTATAATTAATATTATGGGTACGGATTTTACGAAAAATGCAAAAATATGCGAAAAACTTAAAACAGAGCGAATCCGCACGCATTCTGTCCTTTGTGAAAGGGAGGTAATTTAGCTCTTATCAGCCCCTTAACTTACTTTCTGCCGTGCGTAGAGCGGCCGACTGCCCCTACTCATTCATTACCTATATACCTAAGGTCCTGAAATAGTAAAACATAATTTTAGTATGTTACTCAGACTATGAAACTGAACAACTTTCCTCAAGGAACATAGGTCGAAATTATATGGTCGAAATATGAAAATCATTTTTTGACCGCTCATAGAAACTGCATCTGCTGATCTAGCGTATTTTGTATGGGAGGTCAAATTTGGTTTTTCGTATTTCGACCTAAGTTTCTTAGATAAAGTTGTTCAGTTTCATGGGGTCTAAGTAATATGCTAAAATTATATTCACTATTTCTGTACGACCCTATTGGATTTTGCGTTTTTAGGGTTCCGTACCTCAAAAGAAAAAAACGGAACCCTTATAGGATCACTTTGTTGTCCGTCTGTCTGTCTGTCTGTCTGTCTGTCTGTCTGTCTGTCTGTCTGTCAAGACCCTTTATCTCACGAACGGGTAAAGGTATCAGGTTGAAATTAATACCATATATTAGGATCCATGGACCACACAAGGTCTGAAAATTTAAATTTTTTACAACGACGCAATAAAAAGATATGGCTTTTTATGTTCTCATCTCCATACATTTATTCAAAAATTCAAAACCTACAGGGTAGTTCCCGTTGACCTAAAATTATGAAATTTAGCAAGAAGCTAGGTCTTACAGTACAAATAATGGGAAAAGTCTGAAATCATTAAATATTACAACTTTTCTCACAACTAATGGTAACCAATTGTGGTGAGCTCCCGTTTCAAGAACATTCATATAAGAGAGGGGTCAAGTTGGATGGTCACTGAGTTTTTAAAGTCAAAGAGCAAAAGCTTTTAGTATATAATAATTATGGTAGGTAGTACTGGGTAGTATGGGTCATACTGTGCCTGGACGGTGGTGGTATTGCTTATTAAATTTTTAAAAATTTTTGCTTTTTTACTTTTGAAATGTTTTTGATATTTTTAGACGCTTACCTTACAGGTTTCGCCGTCAATATTTAAATAAAATAAAGATAAGAAAATAGTTAATGTTTTTTTTTACTTTTATAATATAATTATACTTACTAAACAAAGTTTATTTAATACGTGACAAAGTGTGGAACCATAATCTGATATCAGCGCCATCTTTAGGTACACGGTACAGACTTTTTAACCTAACTTCCTCTGAGACATCCAAAGCTCAAGATAATACCAATTATGGCCGCTAGGATTGCCACTAGGACGACACAGGTAAAAAATAATTAGAACCGTTTGATTGTATGCTATAGGTACTCAAAAAAAATTTCCTGCTTATAATAAATAAATTATATCACGGATTGCTTTGAAAATTAGAAATATGCAAGGATACGCCATCTATACCGTTTAATATAGCTGGTAGGTAGGTATACTGCGTGCAAAATAACTTTGTCTGTGACCGTTAATGCGCAGAAGTCAAAAAATTAGTCGCGGGGGTGAGCACGGCTCCCACCAGGGGGCGAGCGAATCGCTCATTGGCTCTCCGCCTGTCACCCATGCGCGGAAAATAAAGACTTGTTCTGAACGCGCTGTACCTATTCCAACCTATAGCGTGAGCTGAGGTTGGTCTTAGGTACACTTAACAGCACATCAGGAGAAACACTTTTGCACCTTATGGCATGGTAATAGAGTTGAAAAAGTTTCTACCGACGTGCGGTTGACCGTACGTACACACGGCCGCACATCGGTAGAAACACTTTTGGACCTTATGGCGTGGTAATAGAGTTGAAAAAGTTTCTACCGACAAGCGGTTGACCGTACGTTGACCGACCGTACGTAGCCATGATCACACCTAGCTGTATTCAAAGACTAATTCAGCGTACATTGCTCGTTGAAGTAAGGATATTGCAATTAACATAACCAAGCCTCCCAGCAATGTATGCCGAATTAAGTCTTGGAATTTAGGTAGGTGTGATCGTGGCTTAAACTGTCAAGCTTGATGTGCTAAGCAGGTAATTTAGTTTTATACTATGGTTTTATTGTACACCTTTTGAGATGTACCTACGTCAGCAATCAACTGTAACAAAACGTAAGATGAACATGTTATCTTCAATTATAGGTATAGGTTTTATCAATGAAAAACCTACAGGGTACTTCCCGGTGACCTAAAAATATGAAATTTGGCAAGAAGCTAGGTCTCACGGTACAAATAATGGGAAAAGTCTGAAATCATTAAATATTACAACTTTTCTCACAACTAATGGTAACCAATTGTGGTGAGCTCCCGTTTCAAGAACATTCATATAAGAGAGGGGTCAAGTTGGATGGTTGCTGAGGCGATTTTTGTTTTAGTTCTATTTAAAAACGGGAACACTTACAAACTTGAAAATTGGTATGTTTATAGGGCATAGGCTATAAAATAATAACAAATAATAAAATTTGGTCAAGCGCGTGTCGGACTCAAAAAATCTAGCACATTAACTTACTGAAATTTCAACTAATACAATTATGTTTATGTGGTGGTACGGAACCCTCAGTGCGCGAGTCCGACTCGCACTTGGCCGGTTTTTTTATTTTAGGTGCTCGCGTAATAATGGCATGTAGAGACTTAACAAGAGCAGAAGCAGCGAAGCAAGATTTGGAAAATAACACCGATCAGGGAAAAGGAACATTGGTGGTAGAAAAACTGGATTTGTCTAGTTTAAAGTCAGTTCGCGAATTTGCCTTTAGAATATTGGCAAATGAGTCAAATGTTGATATTTTGGTAAACAACGCGGGGGTCATGTGCTGCCCTGAAGGAAAAACTGAAGATGGGTTTGAAACGCACATGGGAACAAACCACTTTGGACATGCACTTCTTACGCTATTATTACTTCCGACACTGATCAAAAGTGGGCATTCAAGAATAGTTTTTGTATCCTCTTATTTACACAAAGGTGAGTGTCTACAAGGTGTAAAAAATATATTGATTGATTGTATACAAGGTGTAAAAAAATATATTTTAGCGTGTTACTCAATCCGTGGCACTGAACAACTTTTCTTATGGAACATAAGTCGAAGTCGAAATACGAAAAAATCCAACTTCCCAAAGAAATAGCACCACACCAGATGATTTTGCATTTTGTATGGCTGTAAAAATATTTTTTTGGTATTTCGACCTATATTCCTAAGGGAAAGTTGTTCAGTTTCAACAGCAGGTAAAAAAAGTGTTTATATTTTTTTTATGACTGATATTCTTACGATATGTTTATTTTAATTTCAAAAAGTTGTAGAACAAAAGTTGTTCAGATAGGTACATAGACTACATACACCCCGAGAGGTTTTGCGCATTATACAGCAGAGTGAATTTTTTCAAGGGCAGGGGTACCTTCACCATTGCAGCTACGCGAAAATATTTCTTAGGAGATTTACCACAACTTTTCGTAAAATTTATTTAAAAAAAAATTACCTACATTTCGCAAGAAAATGGCCATTTTACACAAAAAAGTTTTTTGATGCCAATCGATCCTGTTTCTTATACCTACTGATTAAAAATTTCTATGGAACAATCCAGGTTAGAGTCTATGGTTAGAGTACTAAAAATGTCAGAAATTGCGAAAATATATGGGAAGGTAACCTGCCCTTGCTGTCCCATTCAAAAGTCCACCCTGTATTTGTAATAGGTATACCTATGAAAGATTTACCTTTTGAGTTTTTCTGGGCTTTTAGTCACTTGAAAATCAATTAATTATATTCAAGAATTGTTTTTATTTTCAGGTGGAAAATTAGATTTAGATGACCTGAATTTTGAAAAAAATCGCTACAATCCTGTTCTTGCCTATTCTAGAAGTAAAGCCGCAAATGTTTTATACGCGCGAGCTTTGGCCAAACAATTAAAAGTAAGTAGGTACCTACCGCCAAAGAGATTTTAACCTCGCTGCGCTCGGTCATAGCGAGGTTCAAATCTCTTTGCCTACCGCAGCATCACATTTTTAGGGTTCCCTAGTCAAATGGAAAAAAACGGAACCCTTATAGATTCGTCATGTCTGTCTGTCTGTCCGTCCGTAGGTATGTCACAGCCACTTTTTTCCGAAACTATAAGAGCTCTGTTGAAATGAAACTTGGTGAGTAGATGTATTCTGTGAACCGCATTAAGATTTTTACACAAAAATGAAAAAAAAAACAATAAATTTTAGGGTTTTTAATTTCACTTAGAACTGAAACTCAAAAACTTTTTTTTCTTCAAACCCATATATATAGGGTGACTTTTAATTAGTTCTTGATAGCAAAAGCTATGCATGTACTCATGATACTGAACAACTTTTCCCAAGGAACATACGTCGAAATACGAAAAATCAAATTTGACCTCCCATACAAAATGCTATCAGCTGATGCAGTTTCTATGGGAGGTCTAAACTTGATTTTCGTATTTCGACCTATGTTCCTTGGGGAAAGTTGTTCAGTATCATGAGTACAATCATACCTATTTCTATCAAGAACTACTTAAAAGTCAGCCTATATGTGTGAGGTACCTATCTACGGTGTTCAAAAATGATATTGAGGTTTCTATTATAATTTTTCTATTATCATTTCTTTTTTCTATTATCGTTTCTATTATAATTTTGAGGGTAGCTGTCATACAAAAAAAAAATACAATTATCTCGGAAACAGCTGTAACGATTTTGATGAAACTTTGCATGACCGAGAATCTCTATTAAACGTATCTTACGGCAGTATCCATTGCTCTGCCAAAATTAATGACAGGGTTGTTCCGATACAACCAAAATGTTGATATGTGTTTTTGAGGTACTTACGGCAAGAAATTTATAGGCGCTATATAAACCACATTTCGTTCAAATAACAGATAGGTGCATAATTTTGTCGTGGGATCTTAGATGGTATCGCTTTACTGACAAGTACAGTCAAAAGCAAGTAATGCTTGACACGTGCCTAGAGTAGTATTCTTGCCCCAAAGCAATGCCCAAAGTGTCTAGCTTGATGTGGTCTTCACTGTATATATTTAGTGTAGAGTCGGTCATGCTTCTAAAAATACCGACGCGAAGTCCAATGTTAAGCCACGATCACACCTAGCTGAATTCAAAGACTAATTCGGCATACATTGCTGGGAGGCTCGGTTATGTTAATTGCAATATCCTTACTTCAACGAGCAATGTATGCCGAATTAGTCTTTGAATTCAGCTAGGTGTGATCGTGGCTTTTCAAGCTGTTACTGCAGTAGGTACCTACATTTTAAACTGACTAAACAATTTTTTTTTTCAGGAGCGTGGGATATCGAACGTAACAACATACAGCCTCCACCCAGGAGTGATCAACACGGAGATCGGCCGACACTTCAGCGACACAGTATGGTACGGCGCTACCTGGGCTTTCCAGAACATTATTTACTGGTTCGCCAAGTCTCCTAAATGCGGGGCTCAGACCAGTATCTACTGCGCCGTGGATGAGGCTTGTGCTGACCAAAGTGGCATGTATTACAGGTAAAACGTATATATATGAGTTTCAGGACGCACATTGATGAAGTTGTTAAAAAAGCTTTTCAACTCACGGGATTTGTAACAAGACAACTTAAAGTTTTTAAAGATCCAGGTATTATCATCCCTATTTATAATTGTGTGGTGCGTAGTGTCTTAGAGTATGCAAGTCCAGCATGGAATCCATGTTATCAAGTGCATATTAGTCGTATAGAACGGGTCCAAAAAAAGTTTCTGTATCATTTGGCGTATGCTGACAATAAATGTAAAAAACTTACTTCGTATGAATCTAGGCTAAAGTTCTATAAAATAACACCACTAAGTATCCGAAGAAAATGTGCGGACATAACATTCCTGTACAAATTAGTCAATGGGTGTATTGACTCCATGGAACTTCTACAAGCCATAAAATTTGAAATTCCACGATCAAACAGTAGGCTTCTAAATAGGAGAACATTTGTCCTTCCTCATGTTAGGACTAACATTGGCCAACACAGTCCTATCCACAGAATGTGTGCCGGTTATAACGGTATTCGTTTCAAATTTGACATATTCACTGGTTCTTTGGCCTCAGTTAAGGATAAAGTACTTAGTAATTTGGTTATTACCAAATTTTAATTAATACTTAGTTTAACGTAGTTGTAATCTAACTTCTTACTTCTAACCTAATTTAACATAACTTAAATTAAAACTACCGGATATTTTGTTTATCCCTTGTGAATGCTGTGTTCACTATTTGAGAATGTACACAAATATCATTAACTTATGTTTTTATCAGAATTCTAGTTGTAGGTGTGTAACATTCGGTTTGTGAACCTAATAAAAAAAAAAAAAAAAAAAAAAAAAAAAAACCCCTCAAATCGTCAATTGCCCAAAGGGTCTTCGAATATATTTATACAGGGTGTTAAGGACAACCTTCCGAATACTGAAGGGGCATGATCAACGACACTGAATAACTTTAATAAAAAAACTTAACGAAAACTTTCAGGAAACGAAAAAAAATACGCGTCTCCATACAAAATTGTCAACTTGATCAAGCAGTTTGTAAGGAGAAGCCGATTTTTTTTCGTTTCCTGAAGTTCTCTTTCCTGAAAAATCTGTGCTTTAAATTTTTTGAGTGATATTTTATTTATCGCCCGGTGATATTCAAGAATTGACTCCCTGGTCAGGAGTGCGCAGTGGAAACGTCATTGAGGCCTAGTCCCGACAACTTGGCAAGTCGGTACGGGCAACCTGTCTCTTTATGAGAGAGTGCATAACATACCTTAGAAACATAAGAAATTACAGATTGAGCGAATTTGCCCGTAATCATTTAAGCAATATTTCAAGGGGTATATATAACAGGGGTGCAAAACACTGTCTGGACAGGTTTCCGAAAACTGAAAGGAACTATCAGGATATTTAAAAAAAACCGGCCAAGTGCGAGTCGGACTCGCGCACTGAGGGTTCCGTAGCACCACATAAACATAATTGTATTAGTTGAAATTTCAGTAAGTTAATGTGCTAGATTTTTTGAGTCCGACACGCGCTTGACCAAATTTTATTATTTGTTGTTATTTTATAGCTTATGCACTATAAACATACCAATTTTCAAGTTTGAAAGTGTTCCCGTTTTTAAATAGAACTAAAACAAAAATCGCCTCAGCGACCATCCAACTTGACCCCTCTCTTATATGAATGTTCTTGAAACGGGAGCTCACCACAATTGGTTACCATTAGTTGTGAGAAAAGTTGTAATATTTAATGATTTCAGACTTTTCCCATTATTTGTACTGTGGGACCTAGCTTCTTGCCAAATTTCATAATTTTAGGTCAACGGGAAGTACCCTGTAGGTTTTGCATTTTTGAATAAATGTATGGAGATGAGGACATAAAATGCCATATCTTTTGATTGCGTCGTTGTAAAAAATTCAAATTTTCAGATCTTGTGTGGTTTATGGATCCTAATATATGGTATTAATTTCAACCTGATACCTTTACCCGTTCGTGAGATAAAGGGTCTTGACAGACAGACAGACAGACGGACAACAAAGTGATCCTATAAGGGTTCCGTTTTTTCTTTTGAGGTACGGAACCCTAAAAATCAGCCTCTCTATTCAAACAGTCCAATCAAGTTTGAAATTTTGTATGGAGGCCGAATTTTTTTTTCATTTCCTTAAGCTGAAATCCTGGATATCACCGGGTGTTAAAATATCACAATAAAAGTTCAAATTCGCTGATTTTTCTTTTCGGAAGTGAGGATTAATATTTATCAAATGTAAGGTAATGTTTGATTTTTAATTTTCATGTATTATGATCTTTGGGTAAATTTAAAAAAGGCGAATTGTCTTACTTTTTCAGCGAATGCGCGCTCACTCGTCCATCTCAGCATTGTCGAGACAACGATACGGCAAAGAAATTATGGGACCTCACTTTGGACGCCTTGGAGCTGCACAATTACGACCCCTTCGCAAAGCAGACCCTGAAAGAATTGTCTCTGAAGATGAGTTGTCATAAGCTGTGAAGATTGGCAAAGTTTAAAATGTATGAAAACTTGAAGCCCTGCACACGTACTTATCAGTTTAAAATGCCAATGATTGCCAACAGAGGTGACCTCAGAGGCGCACTTCTATGGGCTGCCCACAGTGGCGGCGCCCTCATAGTAGGTTAATATTTTATCATGTTACCATTACAAAGAACACTGTCCAATGTCCATTTTTCGACGTGTGATTCGCAAAACCTCTCGGGGGTTAATTCAACCACAGATTATAATACAAGTAAACTCAGTAAACTATTCAACCCATGTACCTAACTGAACAACTTTTGTTCTACAACTTATACAAATTAAAATGAAATAAATTTGGTTCTTCTCTTCATACAAATTTACTGGATCAGATTTTCATTTTGTATGAAGATTCGAAACTGAAAGGGCGTGCTCAGTCAACGAAACTGAACAACTTTCCCAAAGAAACATATGTTGGGAAATGAAAAAAAAAAATGACCTCTCCATACAAACTGTTCGACCAGAGTGGGCAATTTGTATGGAGAGGTAAATTTTTTTTTATTTCCCAAAATATGTTTCTTTGGGAAAGTTGTTAAGTTTCGTTGACTAAGCACGCCCTTCAGTTCTCAGTGTATAATCGATACCAGACAAGTCACTAGGCTATAGGCTCCAAACAGCCACCTGTAGCAGCGATACATGTACCGCAACGGCTGTACCGCTCCTTAGGTACGAGTACGCTCACGGCGAGACGGGAGGCCATCGCTCACGGCGGCAACTAATAGTTCCTGCTTTTTCCTTCTTACTCCCCAACCTCCCCGCGCATACCTAAGGCACGGTACAATGGTTGCGGTCAGACCACGGGTCAGACTATAAGTATATGTACCTACAACTTACATACGAAATAATAAAAAGATTTGAAATACCTGGTAAAGCTTGCTTCTTTATTTACTGTTACAAGGTTTTCAAAGTGTAGATAGGTAACTATTAGTAAATATGATACTATTCTGATAATTATATAAATTTGCCCAATTATGGTTACAGACATTTAAAGCGGGGGTGCACACGGCGGCAGCGACTCTGATCGACGCGACGGCGGCGACTGTTGGCGATTTCAATTTAGAGATTCGGTCGGTCTATTGTCAGCGATAAGAAATCGCTGCTCAATTTGCTTTGACACCGGCAGCAAGTCGGTGTCGATTTATTGTGCCGTGTAGATTCACCCTTAGGTACTTATACAAGTATGTTCCTTTCATTTCCCGCGAAAACTATGTTTACAGAAAACGATTTCAAGCCGCCATTGTCGTACAGCTTGTATTGTAATGTAATACCTGATTCTGACTAATTAATATCATCACAATCTTGGATTGTGAACACTATCACAAATTGTTTAGGTACAATGTAAAATTGATTTCTAACAATATTTACATAAATGCCTTCAGTTAAAAATAAAACACGTCTACTTAATATAGGCCCATATAAAAGAAGCAACATAAAATCTCTTAAGTGGTATTTGTAACAGTTCTTGGAACTTTTTCAGTTACATGAATGTATGCTTCATTGGATATTTTTTTAATGAAACTTGCTCTCAATCCAGTACTAAACAATATTTCGTCTATACTCGTAATAGCAACATACAACATAGTAATGGGTTCTCGCCGAGATTCGCAATGTAAGTGTTATCTAATCACAGAAAAGGTTATGTCTTTTCAAGCAAAATGAAGTCAAATCACAATTTTTTTTCTTCAGATACCTAAGAAATTTTAAGTTGTTAAATTTACATGTCATGCAACTGTAAAATAATACTCATTTCATAATTACATGTTGTAGAAAATTAAACATTAAAAATAAATAACAAAAACAATGTTTATGTTAAATAAAGTAACTTGACTAGGAGTACATAAATTTTCTACATATTTCGTAGCATGCATTTATTATACCCCAACTTAAAAATGCTCGAGAGATGTTGAGGAGGGCTCCATGATAAAAATTCGCAAAATTGGATCCTCGCTTGTGTAGGATGTAATTAAATTCATAAACTAGTGTCCTGTGGGGACCCCCTAGCTCACTCTGCATTGCTATTTTAATAACATTTAACGGATAAAAAACAGTACTAAGGAAAGCTCCTATAGATGCTCCAGCTAAGAAATTCTGAAAGCCTTGGTAGACAACATTCTGTCGAGTGGGTAGCCTTTCTTTGAGTTCATCACGTATGATAAAAAAACATGCATTTGATGGGCCATTTCTCAACAGTATTGGTACAAGTCCTCTATAAAATTCCTTGATACCATAATGCTTTGCAATATGAACCGCTGCATCTGCAGTATTTTTAAACTGTTGGTGGTATTTAGGATGTATAAGTAAAGTCTGAACTCTTTCAAGTGGCATAAGTGTGGCTTCACAACAGCCTGCTATTATTCCAGCAACAGCTTTGGCTGGATATTGATTTACTTTGTATTCTAGGAGAGGAGTCAAACATTCATCATAGATACCAAACATTAAAGACATTGAAACGGTTCTTTGCATTAACGGTGGTAGCATCCCTCGGTACAGATAGAAGAGACCTTCTTTCTGCAACTGATTTAGTGCAAATGTAGCCTCCACTCCATGTAACATCTGCAAAAAGTTAAGAAAAATAATTTTTAACTAAGTAGAGAAGTTAGGATATTTAAAAGATAACTGGAAGCTGCCTTTTTGTATAACTTTAGAATCTGCGAGTTTACAACTAGTCAGTTGACATACTCTTTATTGAACAGAAATGTTCCACAGATTTGTATGAAGTTTTTGATTGATGATGTGATTATTTCTTGCCATTGTTTAATAACTCCTAAACAATAAATTATTTATTAAAAATTTTAAAGTACATATGAAATTTAGATTGTTAGGTTTCCATCAATTTTAAATTATTATTTCTTAGATACAAACAGAATTTTATTCTATTTTTACTATGTAAACTGATAGATCCTGTGATATTTTTATTATGTAACAAATTAGGGAAACTTATTTTTAGTTGTTTCTTTTTTGAGCTAGCAAAATATTGAAAATCCATTGCTCTTGATTTGGACTCTAGGTTTGAGTAAACACCAAAGAAGTTTGCTGAGGTAATTTAAACATTTTTGGCCAATTTAATTACCTGTCGGAAAATGAGTTTGTTCAATGGGTAGCTTATCATGATGTTACAAAATGCAGCAGCACCACCACAGAAGAACTCCTTCCAGCGTAAGGTCACAGGCACAGCCGGTGAGGGCATGCTCGCTACCAAGCTCCCATCGTTTAGGCATCTTTCATCTAACAATCTTCGGGTCTCAGACATTTTTTTTTCGCTTCTGTCACATGGCATCACATCATCATGATCATCACCTGTAAATAAAAGAAAAATTATCTAGCAAAAATTTACTTCTTTAGAGGCATTATAAATTGATAGGGCTAATTACTTCATGAAATATCTTCTGCTTATTTACTGCACACAGTGTGAGACCAATGACATCATACATATGTACTTATGTTCCTGGTTACAATTTGCATTCTGAAAAAGAAAAATGCTTTGGTTTATTACTAATTACAATAGGTGCTTAGGTTATGTACGAGTACAAAAAAGGTTCCAGGACTGAAAGAGGTGAAGGGTAGTTTTAGACCTTGATTGAAATCAGTAAATTTTTTTTTAAGGAAGAGAATGTTTTAAAGCTGGAATATCTTTAAGATTATCACTCACCTGTTCAAACACTCAGATTCGCCTCGACCTTCATTAAATTATATAAATAGTATACATAAAGATGAAAATACTGGGAACTAAACGAAAAGCTAGTAAAATTACAAATAACGCGGGTATTACCCAAACTTTGTTTTCAAACCAATCGTTTACAGTTTTAAGTCAAAATCAAATTCATAAATCTATTTCCATTCCAGCTATCGTAGATTAATGAGAACAAAACGCTAGTGACTTATATACTCTTTGATGAGAACTGGCAAACTGCACGAACGAAATCAACTCACAGCCACAGCACCCCACACTTTATTTTGACATTTGAATGTACGTTCGCAAATTTGAAGGGGGTATTTAGACACGGCTGATTCTGTGCTCACGTTGGCCCAAGCGTTTGCCGTACCGATTCGGAAAGCTTGATGACCTTAGACTATATAATACTTTGATGACAGCGTTCACATCACACCACGGAGCAAAAAGAGTAGAGATCGCTAAATCGCTCCAACGCACTTATTTGAAATGAAGGCCGCTGCCAACGTGTACTGGGCAAAGATTTTGGAAACTACGCTAGGGGGCGTTTAGAACCGCAGCGTTTTTCTTACGTCAATGGTACTGGGGGTTTGAGGCAGCATGATCTTTGATCATCGTCTGTACGAATACGAATGGACAAAAAAAAAGGTTATTGCAGTGTTTACTTTTTGTTTTCTAATAATTTCACTTATATCGTTTATAAAATAAGTGTAAAGGGTTAATTATGGCTGCCGTACTTAAAAAAAGGGCACTTGCTGAATACAACAAATCATTTCAGGTAATACTTTTTCATAACCTCGTTATCCACATAAACTATTTGTTTCTTACCTGTTTTTCACCTTTCAGGATGGTCCGGCGCCTAAAAAGCTCCATTTGGTCAAGAAGCCTCTGATAGGTAGCTCAGCAGCAGCATTCGTAGGGTTGTTGGAGAAGTGTAAGTCAAGTGAAGAGGCTCTCCAGTTGCTACTGCGTATCTCAGATTGTCTTCAGTTCCAGGAGTCAGACGTTGAGGAGGCTATCAAGAAACTTTCGGAACACTTCCAGAGCGAGGAAGAGTCTGTGGTGCGCGTCAAGATACTGTGGCTGTTCTGCGATATAGGACTTGAATGCCCAGGAGCCAACTTGATCAATCTCATTGATGAGACTATCCGTCTTATTAAGAATGAAACATCACACAAGGTTTGTCTTGTTTTCTTCTGCAAACTTAAAAGGTCACATTAGTACAAAAAATGTAAAAGTTACAATAGCTTCTAAGTTATGTTTTCTAAAATTACATTAAATTTGATTCTGCCTACTTTCACTGTAAAACAAGCATGTAAAAAGGTGTGGAAATTATTAGGGTGGAAAAAAGTATGATGATCCTTATAAGGGGTGATTCTATATCACTAATTGATTGTATAAAAAATATAATAGAAATATTGTATCCCAAAAAAGTTTTATCTCAAGAAGAATTGAAACGCCTGGAGAGTTAAATGATCTTTATGATCGTATGTCTTCTAAGTACCTATCCATTTAAATAAATAACTGTAATATAATTTGAAGGCAAATCTAATTTTGTGATCCCTGAAAATAAAAATAAAAAATTTAAAGAAGTTTAATTTTTATATTTTTTTTACTATCTATTAGTGAAGTAGAATCATCCCTTAACCAACTATAAACTAACATGGGTAAAGCAAGATTTATAGAGTTTGTAGTTTTTCTTTCATTGTTTTTTTTTGGTCAATACAATAATGAACAACACTTCAGCTTACATAATAGCTGTATCAGCAAATTTGCTGCTCTGTTATTAAAAATAAAATGATTTCAATAACAAAAAAAACATTATAATGTGCATGGCTAAAGAGTGGAATTCTCTGCCTGCTATCTGTGTTCCTGAGTTCATCCCTGTCCTCAAGTCTAGATCGAGGTCAAGAGTAAGCCCATTGACAATAAAAAAAATATCCAAAAAATACTGAGTTTTATTTTGTGTGTCAATAAATGGATAAGATCTCTTAAACAAAACAACAGATTTTGCATAGTATATTTCCTATAACATACTATTCCAGGTAATAGCACAAGGCATAGCTACACTGAACAAGTTGGGGAATAAAGTGAGTGAGGATAAAATGCTGATGATGCGTTTAGTTGGAGTGGCGAAGGACAATCTGAAGGACACCAGCCACCAGGTGAAGTGCCGCTGCCTGCAGCTGATAAGCGAGCTGTATCCAATATACCCTGAGGCAGACCGGACCAGTGACATGACGACTGAAGCAGAGGCCGTTGTCAAGTTGTTGGGGGATTACTCTAATTCGGAGGTAACTTTTTTAAGAAAACTACTCAATTTCTCGTAATGCTATTTTATATGGCTTTATCGGATCTCAGACTACTATTACCATGACACAGCATCGATGAAAGTATGCAATTTGTTTCACTTAAATCATGCTGTTTGACTACACATCTTAAAAATATTTTCATGTTCATATAAACAAGTTTATTCAAGAAGCTTTTACGGAATGTCTATTTTATTAAAGTCAAGAACATAATTAAAATAGTTAAAAAAATATACCCTAAAAATAATAAAATAAGGGTAAAATATACCCTATAGTTGAAGTTACTGAGAGAAAAATTATTTTTTTGTTATCAATATTACTTAATCCAAGAATAAAGTTGAAAGATACCAGTAAAACAAACTTCTTTTATCTCTATATAAATAAATGTTTCCTATCTATTAGACAATTTGCTGTCTTAAACATTTATTTAGGGCACTATCCCTCCAAGTCCCTACTTTTTCCCGCCCTGTATAATAAAGTTTGATTTCTTTAAACTGAGGGTTCCTGTACAGGATGCAAGAGTTCGCTGTGAAGCATTCCAGTCATTGCTGACTCTGAACGAACGTGGGCAGACGCTGAGCTCTGCACTCTACGAGACAGTGTGCACCGCTCTGGCTGACGACTATGAGATCGTGCGAGAGGTCGCCATCAAGCTCGTCTGGCTGCTTGGCAACAAGTACCCTGAGAAGTAAGTCTTCCAAGAGTCCTGCATCATCAAAGACAGAGAGCTTCCTACAGAATATCAGCAAAAAGGCGTGGTACATTTTGGAGGGGAAGTACGTTAGCGTTGCGACTAGCACCATGGACCGGGGACACAGAAGGACCCCTAGTAGTAATAAACCCTTAGTCGCCTCCTTCTATATCCACGGGTAGAGATGGGATGGAAGTCCATATGTCAATGTATATTTTCTAAGTTCATTATACAGTGTTTTTTTTCCAGTTCAGTGACATTACAAGACGGTGAGACGACAATACGCATGGTGGACGACGCGTTCATTCGCATCTGTTCTGCTGTCAACGACCTGTGTATGGGAGTGCGCGCTCTTGCCTGTTCGCTATTGGGGTCTTCGCGAGCCGTGTCAGATCGATTCTTACTGCAGACCTTGGATAAACAGCTTATGAGCAATATGAAGGTAAGTGCATCTGTTATAGCCCCACCACACTATGCTCCTCGCACTGCCGCGATGTTGGTCTCTGTGGACACACACTGCTCCACTCATTGGTCACTTGCCTTTGCAACACAACAGACGTTGAAACTGTGTTAGGGTGCGCGCTATGCATGTTTAGCAAAGCTGTCATAAATAGAAATATACGTAGTGCCGTATCACGAGGAGCAAGACGTGCGGCTTGACGATTAACGCGACATGACACTACGTCTCTGCCTCCTTTCCACGCTACTTCCTATGCCCCTCAACGACTGTGTACGAACGACTGGCCTATTAAGTGGTTACCTGTGTGTGTGGGTGTGCTCGACTGTGTCGCTTCCTAAAAAGGATCTGGTCTTTGCGCGTTGTGTCTGACCACTTCCGGCCGGTTGCAAAATACCTACTTCATCAGGTACCCCAATAGGCTATCTGTAGATCATTAACCGACACTAAAACACGTAAGAAAAATGGTCTGCCAGTTGACGAGTCATGGAGATAATTGTAATCAACCAGCAATGATCTGTTCGCATGTTCGCTTTTAATCTCTAAGACGAAATTTGATGTTTTACAGAAAAAGCGCACCGCCCACGAGCGCGGCGCGGAGCTGGTCCGGAGCGGGGCGTGGGCGAGCGGGCGGCGGTGGGCGGACGACGCGCCAGGACAGCTACTGGAGCAAGCCACTGTCACGCTGTGTCCGGGGGGCGCCGCCGGGGCCTTCGTGCACGGCCTGGAGGACGAGCTCATGGGTGCGTGTGTAGCTAGCGCAGCGGGGGGCAGTGGGCAGTGGGCGGACAGCTACTGGAGCAAGCCACTGTCACGCTGTGTCCGGGGGGCGCCGCCGGGGCCTTCGTGCACGGCCTGGAGGACGAGCTCATGGGTGCGTGTGTAGCTAGCGCAGCGGGGGGCAGTGGGCAGTGGGCGGACAGCTACTGGAGCCAGCCACTGTCACGCTGTGTCCGGGGGGCGCCGCCGGGGCCTTCGTGCACGGCCTGGAGGACGAGCTCATGGGTGCGTGTGTAGCTAGCGCAGCGGGGGGCAGTGGGCAGTGGGCGGACAGCTACTGGAGCAAGCCACTGTCACGCTGTGTCCGGGGGGCGCCGCCGGGGCCTTCGTGCACGGCCTGGAGGACGAGCTCATGGGTGCGTGTGTAGCTAGCGCAGCGGGGGGCAGTGGGCAGTGGGCGGACAGCTACTGGAGCCAGCCACTGTCACGCTGTGTCCGGGGGGCGCCGCCGGGGCCTTCGTGCACGGCCTGGAGGACGAGCTCATGGGTGCGTGTGTAGCTAGCGCAGCGGGGGGCAGTGGGCAGTGGGCGGACAGCTACTGGAGCAAGCCACTGTCACGCTGTGTCCGGGGGGCGCCGCCGGGGCCTTCGTGCACGGCCTGGAGGACGAGCTCATGGGTGCGTGTGTAGCTAGCGCAGCGGGGGGCAGTGGGCAGTGGGCGGACTGCTACTGGAGCCAGCCACTGTCACGCTGTGTCCGGGGGGCGCCGCCGGGGCCTTCGTGCACGGCCTGGAGGACGAGCTCATGGGTGCGTGTGTAGCTAGCCCAGCGGGGTCAGTGGGCAGTGGGCCCACTGGGTGGTATTAGTTCGTGTAAATTGATTTTTAACAGAGTACTTGTTGAACGTCATCATAATTTTTTTTTTTAAATTGAAAATGGGCTTACTCTTGACCTCGATCTAGTCTTGAAGACAGAGATGAGGTCTACGGTGGAGCGAGCTTGCCCAGAAGAAGCCTATTCACTCGCGACTTGAATAGATTCGGGTTATATGACTTAAAACTGCGTCTTGATAGGTCAAAATATTGATATCTTCTTAGTGTTTCCTTGTCATTCATTATTTATCCTATTATTCTAAATCATCTTAAATATACTATACTCCCACAATGTAACACTGGGTTGGTAATTGTTAAGGTTTTGCTTATTTAATTGACGCCATTTATATACGCCATCACCATCGGTATATCGAAATTGTGTTCATACTCGTAGAACTAAAATCACAAAACACAATAATGTCCTCGTCATCGGTAGTACACGTCAAAATAAGTTCACGTCAAACATTTGTATAGAAAAATTTAATCAAGGGTGTGCACATTAGAAATCAGTGTTGTGTTGTGATTCGAGGTTGTGATACAACTTGGAACAAGTTTTATACCCCGCTTTTTGTTTCATCAGAGGTGCGAACGGCAGCAGTGGACGCGGTCTGCCAGCTGTCACTAGAGAACCCCTCGTTCGCGACCACATCTCTGGACTTCCTAGTGGACATGTTCAACGATGAGATAGAGGAAGTGCGGCTCCGAGCTATCGACTCGTTGACTCGCATCGCCCACCACATCGTGCTCAGAGAAGACCAGCTCGAGACTATACTCGGCGCACTTGAGGTTAGTAACCTCTAACTCCCCCCAAACAGTTAAAGCTAAACCAGTTTTAGACTTAATAAACATGGTCAGTGATAATGAGCCAATCAAACAAGATGCGACTAGTTGGAAACGTGTTATAAATACTAAAATCCGACGGTGAAGTAGTCAGACGTCAGAAGGGGCGGGCGGTTTCACTTTATCCACGTTTACAACACACGTTAACAAAACACGTTTTGCTCAACGCAAAGACACAACTAGCGTTAAATTCGTCTAATATTAGATAGACGCTCCCAAAAGACTTCAATATGATACTGTGATATGGTAATCACATATTATCACGTAGTTCCCTTCCTAAATAGAATCACGTAGGAAACGTAGTGTGACGTCATGTAGACGCACGTATAAGTTAGTATATAAGATCAATTAGATTAGTAATAAAGGGAAGTTTAAGCAGAGTACACGGGAGAGTTTCATTCACTATCGAACGATATCTCATGGCGACCGTGACAGCCTTCCACTAATATTCGCCATCGAACAATATCTCATGGCGACCGTAGTGGATAGAGCAGCGTTTTAGTGAAGTCTTCGAAGTCGGTCATCGGGAAAAGCGCCGCATCGTGACCACCGCTTTACGGGCCTTGTAAGAAGATGGCTCCAGATCGAGGTCCGTTGTAAGGCATCCAATCCATGCTGCTTTCTGGACTACGTTACCGGACGCTGCGTGTTAACGTACGACGGGTAAGATGGCAATTTCACGCAACGACGAGATGGCAAGAGGGATGTTCGCCACCTCAAACATAGACGGTGAGTGCGAGGTGAAGGTGCAGCGCAAGGTTCGTCGAGAGCTGTCGGCAAGGAGCGACTGTTTGGCGAGGCGCGAGGTGCACGGCGGCAGCGCAATGGTTATGAAGAGCTGTCGGCGAGGAGCAACGGGGTGGCAAGTGCAAGGTGCAGGTCCTATCTGCATGAGTGAAGAGCACGAAGAGCCTTCTGGACAGCAACAAGCTCAACCCCGGAGGAAGCGTTTGGAAGATAGCAGTCCTCAATTTTGGGTATTATTAATTTGTTTATTTTTACGTAACCTAAATACCTAGTTGGTTGTTTTTTTTTAGTCATAATAATCTATCTTTTGTTTTGAGTGGTTAATTTTTTTTAGTTATAGTTATCTTTTAAGAATGCTAAGTTCTATTAATCAATTTCAGTTTATTTTTATTCACACAGGTATATTAAAATTAAGTAGGTGTTAACAAGATCTTAGCTCAGCAATACCTGGTTTTCAGCATTCATGTATTGTAGTTCAAATAACATTAGAAGGGTTATCAAATTAATAGCGTCTATATATTAAAACGAATAAAAGATGCTGAAGATACGAACGAAAATATCAATTTTTTTTTAACAGTAACTGTCATAAAATTTTAAACAATATCTTCATTAAAGGGAAATTCACCACACAAATTCTTAAATGTTTAGTAAAAATTAGAATGCATATAACCAGTAATGGAAGTAAACAAACGAAGTGTTAAATAGCGCGCGCGTTTCGTGCGTTGCGTTTTGGTTTCGTTTTAGTTTTGGTTTCGTTTCGATTTCAATTCAAGCATGCCTGAAGCGTAAACATGCTTAGAATCAACGATATAGTACATTGTTCACAAAATATTTAACGCTATAATATGCTGGTTGTTGAGGTATTTTTATTAATTTATAATTAAGGGTTTTTTTATTCGGGGTGTTTACGATTATATTATATTAGGATAATGATTTACTAATATTAAGCTATTTGTGACGCTGGGGGTAAAATAATAAGGAAATACTAATAAAATAACAGAGTTCTAGATATCGCAGTGGAGTTGTAATCAAATGTTACAACCAATGATTACATCATAACTAGATTGACTTTGAATTATTGTTTTGCAAACTGTGCAGATTCTAGCACATCGTGGAATGTGTCTATATTTCAGTAGTTTTAAATGCTGACGTACAATTTGTTGTTTTGTATTATGCACTGCACGTGATGCGAGTGTATTTGTTTTTCAAATTTAGATCAAATTGATAATACATTCATACGGACGGGCAGACGTGATGATATGTTTGAATTTTTTTTTTTTTTTTTTGTGGAGTATTCCTATTCCGAGAGAATATTTAAAAATGTGGTAGCAGAGATGTGTCATCTCATGCATTCTGTCTATTTTCAAGTTACGAATAGTGGAATTAAATATGTTGTTCAGTATGGGTCTACGCTATTTCCCATTTACAAAAAGTATTTTAAAATGGAAGTATATTTGAACAGAATATCGATAAAACGACTTTGGTAGTGTTTCTTGATAAAGTCTCAAAATCTCACGGACGAGTATAGTTAGGAGAAGATAGGCGATAGAGTGGTTGCGTATTAAAAATCATTTTGGATTGATGTTATGTTTAATTCAACTTGGTACGTCAACTTACTGATATTGCAGCCAGATGGTCCTTGTAAGTGCAAGTTGAAATAGGATTGGGATAGAAAGGAAAGTCTATTTTTCTAGGAAAATTATAAACGTTGGAAAATCTTATGTTAATAATGTATCGTAATACGATTGGATTGATCACCCAAGAGTTGATGTATTATTAGCTGAATGATTAGTTTGAGCATAATAGTTAGGAAGGAATGATTAGGATAAGTAAGCATTATTTAATGCAATATGTGACAAACCCATTGTCTACAAAGTAGCGATAGGGGAAAAAGGCACGATAAGGTTTCAGATCCTTCATTTTGAAGATGTTGGAGACATCCAGTTAGATGTCTTAAAATATGACCTTATACTATTTATGTTATAATGAAGTTCAGTGGAACTCAGTATTATGTCGCGACAGGTCGGTAGAAAGTGCCAAAATATTGTGCTACCGATTATGGTAATTAAGGGCTGGCCAACCCGGGAAATTAGTTATATGGGAATGACTAGTATCTGAAGTTCTGAAGGCGCGCCGAGACGCAGCAGGCCTAGGTATTTAGTTACAGACCATTATAAAATGTCTATGAGTCTGACTAAGCGCGAAATGCGTTATTAAAAGGTAATGAATGACCTTAACCGATAATGAGGTAAAATAAGAATATGATTACTCATACATTTTATGTAGTGTGGTAAAGGGTAAACATAAATGCTATGTTCTGATCACGAATTTTCTAAGTGAATATTATGTTTTGAATAGAGTTTTTTCCCTGAAAGTCTGATACGTAATTTTTTTTTTTTTAATTGGATAAAATATTATAATGTTATATTACCCAATGGTATGAATATGAGTATCAAGAATAATGTTTTCTAATTAAATTTTCTAGTATGACCGCTCGTTACATCATCGGTTAACTGTAACAAATTTTTGAAATAATACTTGACTATACATAACGCATATAGCCAACAATTGTTAAAATATAGCGTCATGAATTTATAGAAATATAATTTTTCAGTAAACAGATTGGTTTTTTTTAGTTCCAATAAATTCATGATATTATTTTGTATAGTAATTAGCTTACTGGATTTTTTTAGTAATAATTAGATTTAGTTTGTTTTGTATTGTCTTGATTCACTTGACCATAATATTTTTAAGATTGTCATTAATGTTAAAGATACGTTTTTTTTTATTTTCTTCCAAGTTAAATAAAGATGAATGTAGAAAAGTGGAAATACTTAATGAAAACAATATTTTGTTGTGATTTGCTTAAAAAAAAATATCCATATTAAAGGAAATTGTATACTTACAGTAGTTACAGAAGTCAAATTTAATAAGTATTATAAAGTATTGCAGTTCAATTTTGAATGGTTGAGAGCGCATAAATGCGTTTGGTACGTAATTTAAGTTATATATTTTTTTTTGTATTGTATCATGATGGTTAAGCTATAATTAGTATATTTCTTGTTAATGATTGTAAAGTTATCGAAATTTAGATTAATGTAACAGTAGATTTAATGTTTTTATAAAAAGTTTGTCCCTAGGATTCTCTTTTCAGGGGAGGGAAGCCTATCCTTTTCAGGGGAGGTGTGATATGGTAATCACATATTATCACGTAGTTCCCTTCCTAAATAGAATCACGTAGGAAACGTAGTGTGACGTCATGTAGACGCACGTATAAGTTAGTATATAAGATCAATTAGATTAGTAATAAAGGGAAGTTTAAGCAGAGTACACGGGAGAGTTTCATTCACTATCGAACGATATCTCATCATCTCCATGGTCTATAACAGTAAAAATCATCCAATATTGTATAAAGACCCCTCAAAAAGTTATCACTACATATATCATATATGCTACATTATATTTGAGTCCATGAATTATGTTTTCACTTAACTACCCCCGTACAATAAGCTTATAAAAATATCGACGCCGTTGAGTACACTACACGGTTTTGATCGTTTGCGATTATTTCATATTCCTTCATTTTGTTATTATCCTTACATGAAATAAAGTAATAACAAAAAACTAAACTTTAATTTAAATAAAAAATATGTTAATTATAATTACTATACGTAATATAATATTATGATTAGTTGTTCACAGTTTTATTTTATTTTTATTTTCTTTATTAGGATCACCAACAGATAATACATATCAAACAAAAGTTTTATACACTAAAAAAAAAGGATCTTATATATATGTACATCCAATTATAGGTAACCACAACTTACACATGAGACACTTACAATGATGCAAATATATACTGATACAATATTAATACAGATAACTAAGAAGAATTATGTGATATTCAATAACTAAAAACATTATCATGATCAAGAATAAAAAGGAACATTATAATAGGTAAAAGATCAAAATAGAAAATAGTAGTACACAATACAAAATCGGACTTTAATTAGCATAGTTTTGGTTATATTTTGGTTTAGTTCAGTTTTCGGTAACGTGAGATCTTACTTTATTTTTGAAGGTAGCAAGTGAGTCTCGAGCAGAGCTGCTCGGGCAAATAATTTAACAGTTTAACCATTCGGGTGATTGGCGAATTCCGACCAAGATTGGATTTGCAACTTCTACAGACAAATAATTTAAAATTCTGTCGTCTTGGCAACCTTTTAGGTGTCGAAAACAAAATCCTAGCTAAGATATCTGGGCAATCAATCTGATTATTTAGTACCTTGTAAAAGAACGCCAAGTCGAGCAGCTTTCTTCTTTTATCTAAACTAACCATTTTGTAGTACTTAAGTCGCTTACTGTAGGAGTTAAGATAACGATGTTGTTTAAAAAAGTATGACAAATGAGTCAAAAAACGTCTATGTACTCTTTCCAGTCTATTTTTGTGGCACTCATAGAAGGGAGACCATACCTGACAGCAGTACTTCAAATGACTTCTAACCAAGGCATTAAAAAGAATGATTTTGGACTTTGGTTTTTTGAACTTCTTAGTATTCCTAATAACAAAACCAAGCATTCTCAATGCTTTTTTCGTAATTGTGTCGATATGTAATCTAAAGTTTAACTCTCTATCAATAAGAACACCCAAATCCCTGACAAAGTTAGCTTTCTCAAGTTCGACACCTGATATGGTAAATTTCGTAGGGAGAGGGTTTTTTCGACGACTAAAAGTTATATTGACACATTTTTTTGAGTTTAGTGACATTTTATTATGAGTACACCAAGAAGTTAATGCATTAATATCAAGTTGAAGAAGTGTTATATCAGATACGGTTCTGATTGGTCTAATAATCTTTAGGTCGTCTGCGAACAAAAATGCGTCTGAATAAGCGAGACTGTCAACAATATCGTTGATGAATATAGCAAACAACAATGGTCCTAAATGGGATCCTTGCGGGACTCCTGAAGTGACAGGTAGAATTCTTGATCGCGCTCCATTAACTACTACGTGAAAGCTACGCCCATTAAGATAAGAGTGAAACCAAGACAGTAAATTACCACATATCCCAAGTTTTCTAAGTTTATCCAAAAGTAACGAATGATCAACTTTATCAAACGCCTTACTAAAATCTACATACACGGCATCGATTTGCTCACCTTGATCCAGATATTCGATGAGAGTTTCAATGTAACTGACCAAATTAGAATTAGTTGATCTGCCCTTAAGAAAGCCAAATTGCCTATCGCTTAGCGACGATTTAACTTGGCTGTAGAGGATAGGGTATATAAAAGTTTCAAACATTTTTGGCAACGTCGATAATAAAGAAATGGGCCGATAATTCTGAACTTTGTTTTTAGATCCATCTTTAAAAACTGGTAGTATTCTAGCCTCTTTCCAAACTCTAGGAAAATGTCCTGAAACGAGAGAAGTATTAAGAATCCTTGCGAGAGGTTTATTGAGGCATTCCGCGCACTCACGAAGAAAAAGTGGGGGCAAACCGTCAGGTCCTGAACCTTTAGATACATTAAGGTTGTTAAGATGTTTGAGTATCGAGTCCTCCGATACACAAATCCCAGATAAACAGTCTGAAGTTGCAAGTAAATCATTCGCTAATGGTGGAAAAGCATTACAGATGACATTAGTGTTAAAATTGGAAGCAAAGTTTTTAGCAAATAGTTCACATACTTCTTCACTACTGCTCGCAACTTCATCATTTAAGTACATAACTGCCGGGAAATTAGACTCATTCTTTTTTTTCTGTTTTGTATAAGACCAAAAGTATTTTGGATTTGCGGCAATGGCAGCCTCAATTCTATTGCAGTAAGAATCATAAGAATCACTTAGTAACCGTTCACACCTTTTATTTAAAATATCGTAAGTTAACTCGTCTAAAGGATTTGAGTACTTTCTTATTCTCATTCTAATTTTGTATTTTTCCCTTATAGATCTTATTAATGGTTTGGTAAACCACACTGGGTACTTGTGTCCTTTAGGCTGAGTCAACGGAACATGTTTCTTTATGCATCTATTCAACTCATTATAAAAAATTTCAATCATTTCATCAACATTTCATCAATATATGAAATAAATCATCCCATTTAATTTGATTGAGATCACTGATAATTCCATCATAATCAGCTTTATAGAAGTTTAGTCTCGGGCTATTTATTGGTTTGAGTGAAGCAGAAGAATTAAAATTTATTTTAAAGTCAAGTGGTGGGTGCTGTTTATCAATACTGCTAAGAGGGAATTTACACTCACTAAGGGCAACATCAGGTACAGAAGATATTATCAGATCCAATATTCTAGAGTCACAATTTAAAATGCCATCATACTGTTTCAAATCATTGAGTGACATAAATTCGCTTATAACACAAACATGCTCATCCGTACACTTGTCACGCACAAGAGGTAAGAGGCTTGAGCTAGCATTATCCAAATTCCAAGTGATATTATTTAAATTGAAGTCACCAGCTACCAACACATAATCGAAATTCGATAAGCTAATATTAGCGTTATCTAAAATCACCTCGAGATTTTTTAAAACTAACGGTGATGGAGTATAAAGGGCAAAGATACAAAATTTTGTCGTTTTCCCATTTAAATTTAATTCAATAACTACGTAAAGGTCCTCAAATTCACTTTCAATTTCAGTTATTCTATATGACTTGAATCTCTTATGCACCGCTACCATAACCCCTCCACCTGACTTATACGATCGTGACACATTTCTAATAGTATATATTTTTTTTAAGTTCCTAGCCCTCCTATGCACTACATATCTGTCATCGAACAACTCCGCATCGTATACGTTTTCCTGAAGCCAAGTCTCAGTAATTATTATGATGTCATAATCATTTATGCTCACGTTACCGAAAAACTGTGCAGTCTTAGTATTCAAACCTCTTGCGTTTTGGTAATAACAATTAATGGAACAGAATTTTATATAAAAAAACGCACAAAGCTTACGTAATTATAGGGGATAAAAATATGAGATTGGAAAAGACTATGACATTTTCTTCACACATTCCAAGTCTTTAATCATCAACACGGGATCCTTATCAGTCTTCCGCACAAAAATTCGCCCACCACGTATCCATACATAATTATACTTCAGCTCTTTTGCTTTCTCCCTCGCTACTTTATGCAGCTCCCGGTTGCATTGAGAAAGATGTTCGCATACATAAACTGGCCGCTTATCACCGCCGAAACCAAGATGATGGGAGTTGAGCTTGTCTTCCTTATTCTTTTGATTCTTATTAAATTTTATAACTGCTGCCAACAATCCATCACGTTTTAAGGGGTTCTTCATTTTGATGATAATTGATCTCGGTCGGTTGGTGGAAGCATCCATTTTAGCAACGCGAGTAAAGTTATGTAAATCATCCTCCTGGAGGACAAATGAGACCGTCTTCGCTAGTTGCTTAACTATCGTATTTATATTTTCAGTTTTATGCTCCGGGACACATTGAATTTCTAGATTACAAGCGCGGGCATGCTGCTCCATATCGTTAAGCTTGAGCGATAGGTCTTTGTTGCTATTCTTTAGCTTCTCAACTTCTGCACGGAGAACGCGCCGTTCTTCAATGGTACTTTTTAGCTGCATGTCAAGTTCGCCGTATTTATCTCCGATAAAAGTAACGCTTGTAACAACTTCTTCGAGTTCTTTCTTTAGCGCACCCACTGCAGAGTCAAGACGATTAAATTTGTCGTCGATGCTACGCTCTATAGCAATCTTAACTTGATCAACCAGCAGTTTGTGCTGTTCAGTCAATGCGTTTCTAATTTCTTGGCGTATTACCGCAAAAAGTTGCCCAGATACAAAATTTTCAGAACTATCGGGAGCCGGGGCAGGACCAGAAGCGGCTGGAGAAACCATTGTGACAGGGTATCATGATCTAAATGGAGATTCTTTACTTTATCGAGATTCCTCTCATCCAAATTACTAGCTGCCTCGGGTTGCACTCTTACAGGGGTATCGTCACGTTTAGGACGGTATGTTGAGACGTTCATGCAGTCAGGGCATTTCCAACTTTTCTTGAGAACTTGGCTTTGTTCTCTGAATTTAGCCGACGTAATGTTCACACATTTATAGTGAAATGAGTTTTTACAGGCAATACATTGAAGAGAATCATTAGCATAGTCTATCGTATGCGCTATACTATGCTAATGATTCTCTAGCAGTTGAAGACAACACGCGCCACAACTGGATTTTTACTGTACTCTTAAACTATAACATACACCTATCGCGCGCCGGTTGGATAGGAATGACAGGTCAACAAATTTTTGGTAAATAAACAAAATTACTCTGGTTTTAGTGTCATGGCTGCACAATGTGTTAGTATGCAATAAATTTTATTATAGTCATTTAGAAAACCAGATTATTGACACTAACTTAAAAATAAAATATATCCCCCTGAGACATGGTCCCCAGTATGCTGGCAGCGTTTCCTCTCTGTATAGCCAGACTTATGCGTTGGCTGAGGAAGCTGCCAGCCCTCTGGTCACCAGTGGTCTCAGCAAGACGCATTGAAATCTCCTTAACAAGAATCTTAGCTGCATGGCCCTAAGGGCCCATTGTCTCGAATCCTACTGGCGAAAACATGTAACCACCCGGTATTTCCATACAAATATTGTTTTGTTATTCAGGACTACTCCATGGACGTGAGGGAAGGCTTACACAGGATGTTAGGCGCGTGCACCGTCGCCTCCAAAACCTGCCTCGAGATGTGCATCGACAAGATCTTAGAGAATCTCAAGAGGTATCCACAGGTGAGTTTTTGTGTGGAGTGAATATAACTTTTTATTTAACAAAATGTCCTTCCGCAGGATTTGAAGTCACTCCATGTCTTTAATTAAAATCGGTCTAGCGGTGTGAACGTGAAATCGTACGTAACGATAGATAGAGTTGAACCTTCGCATTTATAATATGTGGAAACTTGGAAAATTTACATCAACTTGCACAAAGAAGATTTATCAAATTTTAACATTAGTTATTAGTGTAGGCCTTTAATCATTGATGTTACAAAGAAAAAAGCTTTTGCGTAGTTATAACGCCACAAGCTAGTTATGTGTTTTCCATGTTTGAATCTTATATTTAGGACAAACGGTCGACAATCTTTTACGTAAAGCGCCTGCTCGCCGAGCTCTCTTTGTCTATCCAATCTACAGGTAGCTATAGTCACTAATACCCAACCCACATAATCGTTTAAGACTTTGTTCAAGCTAAAGCCTTATGTCCAGGACAAGCGGTCGACTTTCCGTTGCGTGTACCAACAGGGCAGCTCCCACGCGACGCTGGTGTTGCTGATAGTGACGCACCTTTCCCAACCCACTTTACAGTTTGGTCAAATTTAATCCTTGTGTCCAGGACAAGCGGTCGACTTTCCGTTGCGTGCAGCGGCTGGGCAGCTCCCACGCGACGCTGGTACTTCCGCTGGTAACGCGTCTGCTCGCCGTGCATCCATTCTTTGACATGCCCGAACCGGACGTCGAGGATCCGGCCTGTATCCTTTCGCACATACTGTCTACAGTTCATATAATGTAGCTTGATTAGAATGACAGCAGAACAGAACTATGCGTGAGAGCAGGGCGGAGCCATACGTGTGTCTCTGTTGCTCAGATATATTACGCATCGCTCAATTCTACCACAGTAAATATATAAGCTAAAGCAGTATGGAAACTCCTAACAAACGTCCAAAACTGGCGCACTCACACATGCGCACACCGCTACAGGAAAATAAGCAGTTTTCGCGCTGAAGTCAGTCGTGGGTGCCAAAACCATAATACAAACAAATAGGTACATATATGGTCCCTATAAGTATGTCCCTGTCCTTGTGCGATAAAAGGCGACTAAGTATCTTAATCTGCCCTTGTGTCATAAAAGGCGACTAAGTGACTTAACCTTTTCTTGTGTCGTAAAAGGCGACTAAGTGTGAAAAAAAAAACATGAAAAATTGAAAACATACTGAAAGGAACAAAGTTGATAGAAGCACCCAATATTTGAGTTCATCATACTATTCTTATTTCAAAAATTCTGGGTTACAACCCTGACGCTCCGACGCAGAATAGTTCTTTTTTCAAAAAAAGGCCCGAGTTTCCATACTGCTTTAGCTTATATATTTACTGTGATTCTACTGTCACCCTGCTAACGTTCATTATTACATTATAACGTACATTATTTGCAGTGTAATGTAAATATTTTTAAGAGTTATTCTACAAAGTAGAAAACCGCTAAATTTCACAACCACAGGTAGGATTCGAAACTGCGTCTTCTCGATTGCATCTAAGCGAGAACACAGGAAGTCTTAAAATAAAATCATTATTCAGTTATTCTGCAGGCTACACTGACATACAATAATTTTAACTATCTACGACTTTTTTAAATTAACAAAAAGTTTGTCTCCATACCAATTGAATCAAGCCTCTGCTCAGTTGTCCATCCCATGAACCTTTGAGGGGCCAGCTACACAGCAGTTGTGACACAACTTTACGACTCCGCATCCACCGCAATCACAGCAGCTGTGACCACTTACTATGGGATATAGGAACTCGCGGCGTCTAGGATTCTTTTTTATTTATGGTTTGTGGCTCTTTGGTAACTTTTTAGAGTTGTGTATTTTCCAAAGATTTAAATTAAATTAATTAATTAATTTATTTATTTAAGATTTAGATTGAAGCGCAGCGTTTTTCTTACGTCAATGGTATTTTCGGATTCGGAATGAAATGACCTATCCATAGACAATAGAAGATTGCATAGTTTGGTTGAAAAATTAAAAGAAATGACAGTTCGAAGTTCACTCAGTGAACGTTTTGCAAGCGTTTCGCGAGTCGTTGTTGTTTTTACGTAGTTTTTTAGTTTTTGTGAGTTGGATTGAATCAAAACGAGTTTTGTAAGTGTTTTTTAACATATTAATAGCTTATTGATAAAAAAACATAACATCCTTTCATAATAATAAATCAAGATAGAGGCGAAAAAAAACGGGGGTCCTCAAGGCCATTTTTTTCGTCATGACCTTGAAGCTGAGCTCTTTTGTAAACAAACCATACTCGAGAACGACTGTGTTTATAATTTATTAGAATGCTTACTTACTTACATCATAAGCTTACAAAAAACAAACACTTCTAAGAACCCATAATGTAAATATTGTGACTGGCGAGCGATAAATCTCAAGTGGGTCGTTAAGAAGCGTACTCTTCTGTGGTTAACTACAAGTTGGCTGACCATTACATTACTGGTTTGGTACTTTTGCATAACACACGTCCCAAGGGTAATAATTTCAAGATTATAACAAAAATAGATAAGGATAAATTACAACTAGAGTTACGTAAAATCAATTGGAAGTCTGCTTTAGAATTACATAGTCCTGGTGAAGTTTTAAAATTTATAACGTCGAGCTTTAATGAGATTTATAATAAATGTAAAATAAAATTAGGGAAAAGAAATGAGTGTGCGTGGGTTAATAGTAGAATGTTATATATGTGTAATAAAAAGCTGGAATTATTCGATATTTGGAAACAAGATGAAAATAATTTGCAAAACAGAATATTGTACAATACTTATAGGAATAAAACAAATAAATATATATCTAAAACTAGAAATAAGCATATCAGAAAAGAGGTATCCGAGTACTTCAAAAATAGTAGAAAAATATGGCAAATTGTTAATAATATCTGTGGAAAAGTCTGCAATACAATCGATGATTTAATTAAAAAGCATTTCAGAATGGATTTCAGTTCTCTATGTAACGAATTTGCTCATGGCTTTGAAAATAATGTACAAAATATATGCCAAAAATGTGATATACCTCTTTTACCTGATACTTGTTACCAAAGAGTACCATCCATATCTATGAGACTACAAAAAGCTTCAAATCAAGTAATTTTTACCATAATTAAGCACTTAAATAAAAAAAAAAGTCCAGGTATTGATGGCATTAGAGTTTCCGACTTACAGAGCATAAATTCAGAAATAACACCTGCAGAAATAACACCTGTTATCACTCATCTAATAAATTTATCTATATCCACGTCCTCATACCCAGATCTATTGAAGACTGGCATAATTAGACCCATCCATAAAAAAGGCTCTTTTTGCGATATAAATAACTATAGACCTATTACAATCCTGAGTAGCATAGACAAAATTGTGGAAAGGTATTTAGGAAATGAAATAAATAAATTTTTAATAAAAAATGATATCATAAATGATAAACAATTTGGTTTTCAAAAAGGTCGAAGTACATCCAAATTATTGTCTATATTTACCGATGAGGTCAACAGGCACCTGGATGCTCGCGAACATGTGCTTGTTGCCCTCATCGACTTCAGCAAAGCTTTTGATACCTTAAAATACGATATACTGTACAGCAAGCTTAAGCAAAGTGGTATACAGGGTCCTCTTCTAGAATGGTTCAAAAACTACCATCAAAACCGTCACACAGTTGTTCGCTTAGACTCTTGCTATAGCGACAAAATACCTACTGTAATGGGTACGGCCCAGGGGTCAATAGTCGGCCCAACTGAGTATTTATTGTATGTCAACGATATGACTAATGTTCTAGAGGAGGACTCTGTATTCCAATTTGCCGACGACACATGTTTACTTTCCCATAATAAAGATGTTGTACTTGCACAATATGCAATGCAACGTAATTTCGACAAATTGTGTAAATGGGCACACGACGTGGGACTGGTTATCAATGCCAGTAAAACGAAAATCATCCATATCCACTCACCTTATATAAAAGCTACTCAAGTACCTTCGATTATTGCGCACGATCACCTGTGCCTACATCGTGGGCTCACCTCCAACGGGTGCACTTGTCCTACGTTACAGTCTGTAGATCAGCACACATATCTTGGCCTTACTATAGATTCAAAATTTAACTGGGGTCCTCATATTGACAGTGTGGTCAATAAACTCAGATCTATTAACGCTAAGTTAGCTATTCTCAAATATAAGCTGCCCTTCCACACGCTGCGTATGCTTTATCTCGCTCTAGCGGATGCCATTATAGGATACGGTCTCTGTAGTTATGGACGCACTTATAGAACATATATTAATAAAATATATATACTTCAATTGAGTATACTAAAAAACATTGTACCTAAAAATATAAAAAATAAATATAAAGACGATGAAAATGGTTTGTTTAAATATTGTAAAGTTATGTCAGTCTTTGATAAAATTAAAATGTCTATTATCCTAGATAAAATTCACAACATTAACTCTCTGGCTAAAAACAGTAGAAATGATCGATTGCGTAATATTGATTATTTACCAACATATAGACTACCTAAAACTATCAATGTCTACGGTATGAGGACTTGGGAATACTTTCTACCAGACATACTCAATTCATTGCCTGAGCATGTTCTGTCAAATATCCTTAATAATAAGGACAAATGTAAAACAATTGTAAAAAAGTTTTATCTAAATGCTTAATATCTAACTAGCGATTTAATATTATGTATATTAGCGATCTTGTGACTAATCACTTTTCGCATAAACCTCTTTAGGTTTTAGATAAGTGTTTCAATGTAATAATTTTTTGTACAAAAATTGTGTTGAATAAACAATATAAAAAAAAAAAAAAAAAAAGTGCTCGCCGCGCGCCCGCATCCGGTGTCAAATTACAATAAGCCTGGTTTCTTACGGATACGGCGCGTCACCCCCCTTCCGGCCCCTCAAAGGTGAAACGACCACTGCAGGACAGAGAGCTCCCTCTAAAGCTCCAAGTAAAACGCGGGTACTTTGGAGGGGATTTACCACAGTCACCACGCTTGTAAGCGTTGCGGCTGACAATCGCTGTTATTGGTGACTGCAGTATGTAAGATGGTACTATACACAGAAAGATGCTGTTACGACACCCACGGGTACAGATGGGTAGGATTGAGTTGTGGGTCAATTGTAATTATTAGTAAGTAATCCTTAGCACATTATATCAGATATGTGTGTACTAATTCTGGTACTAAACGCGGCGGCGCACTGTACTACAATGTTGCCGCTATTTGAAGAGCACACCGTCAAACACTACACGTATTTGCGAGACACCATGCCGCATTTAGTGCCGCATCTGCCTATCGGTAAGCTATCTTTTATATCCTTGTGCTGATCTGCAGCGCCATTCAGATGAACTTTGAAAATGTGGTTGAAATCACTCTATTCTAATTATTTTTTTATAGGTGACGCACAACAATCTAGTGAAAAGAGTGAGGTAGCGTTTGACGACACTGCGGTGCGACGTTTCTTCGAGACTGTGCTACAACATATAGACAACACCACACTGTCCACTGCCGTACGACTCAAGATGTTACAGTCTGCTGAAGAACAACTTAACAAGTAAGAAAACCTAGTTGAACATAAGACTAACCTTGGTTGAAGAGCAGATGCCACAAAAAGCAGAGCCTCTGTCTACTGCTCTACTTCATATCCACTTAAGGTCATCATGATTACAGAATAATATGTTCATAATAGGTTCACAATAAAGACCAATGAAGAAAGAGCTAAAATTATTGTGATAAAATTTAAAAGAAATATTCATGTTTTGACAAAGCCGCTTTGAAAAAGTTATTTAAATCCAGTCCAATAGATAAATACTAAATCCAGTTAAAAATCTACCTAAGAATAGCCTCTATCTATTGAATTTCACAGAAGAGTGCATTGGTATACTTTTTAAAACTGTTTTACATAGTGCAAGGCAACTACAAAGAATGTCTTTTGTATAAGATGCTATGGCAATATAATGCAAAAAAGACTGCGGAGTCAGAAATTAATAAAATGATATAAAAAATTTAAGAAGTGTAATCTGTGCCGCTGCCGCGATCGAGACGTGGGCCGTGCTACGATCTCTCCAGAGGTGCCAAGTCGACTATCGGTACATTGAAGTGTTGAAGGATCTGTACAAAAACGCCACTATGTCAGTTCGTCTTCAGGACCAGGACTCGAAACCTATCCAATTGCAGCGAGGAGTGAGACAGGGAGACGTCATATCTCCTAAACTGTTCACCGCTGCATTGGAAGACGTCTTCAAACTCCTGGACTGGAAAGGACTTGGCATCAACATCAATGGCGAGTACATGACCCACCTTCGATTTGCCGACGATATTGTCGTAATGGCTGAGACCCTGGAAGATCTCGTCTTAAAATGAACATGGATAAGACGAAAATTATGTCTAACGCCCTTGTTGTACCCACTCCACTCAAAGTTGGAGACTCTACGCTCGAAGTTGTTGATGAGTACGTATACCTGGGACAAACAGTCCAGCTGGGTAAATCCAACTTAGAGAAAGAGGTTACTCGTCGAATCCGACTCGGATGGGCAGCGTTCGGGAAGCTCCGCAATATCTTCACGTCCAAAATACCGCAGTGTCTCAAGACGAAAGTCTTTGACCAGTGTGTGTTGCCAGTGATGACATATGGCACCGAGACGTGGCCGCTCACGATGGGCCTTATCAGAAAGCTCAAAGTCACCCAAAGGGCTATGGAAAGGGCTATGCTCGGAGTCTCTCTGCGCGATCGAATCAGAAATGAGGAGATCCGCAGAAGAACTAAAGTAACTGACATAGCCCTGAGAATTGCTAAACTGAAGTGGCAGTGGGCAGGGCACATCGCAAGAAAAACCGATGGCCGATGGGGCGTGAGGGTTCTAGAGTGGCGACCACGTACCGGAAGATGAAGCGTTGGGAGGCCCCCCACAAGGTGGACCGACGATCTGGTGGCGGTCGCGGGAAGCCGCTGGATGCGAGCAGCGCAGGACCGGTCGTCATGGAGTTCCTTAGGGGAGGCCTATGTCCAGCAGTGGACGTCTTTAGGCTGATATGATGATGATGATGAATCTGTGCCGCTGCCGAACTGACTCTGATTCTTACAATTATTTGTGCTACTTATGCTACGTGTGTGATATTAAATCTAGATTGCAATGTACTTTGTGCATCTTTTGACCTGTCTCCCAAAGATGTTTCAAGTTGACAACTATTGAGCGTGCGTGCCGTGAATGCTGACGTTTCCTAAGAACTCGCGGTCTAAACGGGTCTTCATCTCTTTCTGGAATTTTGTTGCTAAAAAGATTGGGATGAAGGTCTATTTTATTTTATTTCCGGGATATACCTGAAAACTTGTTGTGTTTCAGACTGGCGGAGATGGAGCCGCTGATATCAGGCGCAGCGCACTTCACAGCGCTATTCGCACGCTGCGTGTTGGCGCTACACCACGCTCTGAATGCGAGCAACGGGCCGCCGCCACACGCGCTCTCGCAGCTCACCACCGACTGTCTCAGGTAGGTCGGCTCTCTTGAGTAACATCCCCCACAGTCCACAGTCCACAGACTATATATCAAGCCCGGTCCTACTGATTTGTACGAGGGCCAAGCCGAAAAGATCGGGAATAGAATACTCAGGAATAAATTAGATTAAAACCTTTTTGGTTTATGACATGTAGTATTATTTCAAACACAATTCCATTTTTGAATTTTAAAAAAAGTAAAAAAGAAAGAGTAGTAGCCATTTGAATTTGACAAGTCAGTGGGGAAAATGGAGCTTACGCGGGAACATTTCCGTGCCATAATTTTTCACAACTTTCGTCGAGGTTTATCTCAAGAACAATGTCTCGCCGAGCTTGTTTCTGTTTATGAACTTGAAGCACCCAGTAAAACGACTATATATCGTTGGTATTCTGAGTTTCGTCGTGGACGTTCCTCTCTCACGACAGATCCTTCTACTGGTCGACCAAAAACAGCGGTAACACAAGATAACATCGATGCTGTGCGCCAATTAATAAAAGAAGATAGACATGTGACATACGAGCAGATTCGGGCTTCTCTCAGCATTGGTATGACAGCGATTCAAACTATTTTACATGATGAACTGGGTGTCAAGAAGTTAGTTTCCCGCTGGGTGCCCCATCGTTTGACCGAGGAACAAAAGTCGGCTCGTGTTAATTGGTGTCGGTCTACTCTGCAACGGTTCAATAGAGGGAGCTCAAATGCAGTTTACAATATCGTCTCTGGTGATGAATCGTGGATTTATTCATATGAGCCCGAAAGAAAACATCAATCGGCTGTTTGGGTCTTCGAAGGCGAGGTCAAGCCAACAAAAGTTGTCCGCTCTCGTAGCGTGTCGAAAAAAATGGTCGCTTCGTTTGTATCGAAAACTGGTCATGTGGCTACGATTCCTTTATAAGAACGCAGAACGGTTACTGCTGATTGGTACACAATAGTTTGTTTGCCGGAAGTCATAAGAGAACGTCGTAAAATTAATCCGAATCGTCGCATCATTCTTCACCAGGATAATGTGAGCTCACATACCGCTCGCAAAACGATCGCGTTTTTAAATCAGGAAAACGTGGAGTTAATGGACCATCCACCGTATAGCCCTGACTTGAGCCCCAATGATTATTTTACACTCCCAAGAATTAAAGATATGCTACGTGGTCAACGATTTCAAGGCCCAGAAGAGGCAGTCGAAGCTTACAAATCGGCCGTTTCGACTATATCCACTTCAGACTGGAATTACTGTTATAATAATTGGTTTGATAGAATGCAAAGTGCATCGATTGTCACGGAGAATACTTCGAAAAACAATGAAAGTAAATATTGTTGTATTATTTTTGTACTTTTTTCTATTCCCGATCATTTCGGTGTGGCCCTCGTATCATACCGATCTCGCTCAGCTGCATCCTTCCGGACCATGACCGTCTCGCAGAAGGTAACAGTTGCATCCCAGGAGCTATCACTCTCAAACATCGCCCCTAATATGTGTACTTCTTGGACCAGGATTTGCTGTTTGAAGTTCCAAGCGGGACAGTTCGCGAACGGGTGCTGCGTAGAGTCCAGGGACGCTAGCATGTAGTGGAATCGTTTTCAAACCGATCGTTGTCGAACGCAATTAGTATGAAGCTGGATCCCATTTACGCCATAAATTGTGGAAATTGTGGAAGCTTGTAATTGGCTCCTAGATATTTACTGAGTGTATTATTTTGTAAACACAGCTGTAAGCTACCCAAATAAAATAAATAGGATCCAGCTTTAAACTACTTGCGTTTGACATATTTCAAACGGCTTCAAAACGATTCCGATTGAGTTTCAATTCCAGCGCAGCTGCTTAGCCTCACGATGAGAGCACGGGTTGACCGTCAACTCTCTACCGATCTTGTTCAGGCACTCACCGAAACAACAGTTGTATCGTTTACTTATAATACTGTTATTGTTTCAGGTTACAGCATCAGTTTAGCGGAGTGTCAGAGCAGGAGAACGCATGCGTGTGGCAGTTAGCGTTACGCGTATCGGCGGCGCGGCTGTGTGCGGCCGTCAACGCCACGCCTCCTGTCGCCACGCCTGCCACCCCCGCGCCGGTACTAACCACCACCGCCGCTATATCTGCCGCCGCCGCGCTCACACACCACGCAGAGTTATTAGACAGATTGTTGGCGTCAGCTGGTAAGCAGTTGTCATACTTCCCACCTCCTACAACTCCTAGTACCCTAGTGACAGTTGGCGGTGTGCAGCGGTGAATGTCAAGTTGTTTGTTATAGCATGAATTCGTCTCCTACCATTCCTAGTATCCTGGTACCTACTGTTACTACTGCGGCCGTACTCACCCATCACGCTGATTATGAAATCCTGTAGGTGATAAATGATAAATAATATTACATTACACTTCTAGACTTCCTAGATCATTTTTTATTGGAATTATATTATATAAATTTAATTTACTTAGTGTAATAACAAATAATTTCCTATAATGTCAATTCTAATTTAAAAAATTAATTATAATAATAAAATTGGCTAGTCAACAGCCACTTTTTTAAACGGACTTTGAACACGCATAGGGAAGTTGCATCTCGCACGTCAGCTGGTAACCGGTTATAGACGGCAGGCCCGGCGACGTATACCGACTGCTCCGTTCGCGCTAGCTTGTGTGTAGGCGCAACTAATCTGTCTTTGTGTATATTACTACGCAGGGACCGTGATTTGTTCACGCCTTGGCGTTTAAAGGATTCCCGGTTTATGTGTGTAAACAGGGCAATCTGATACACCCATATGCAGGGCAAGGGCATGATCTTAAGTTTTTTTAAATATTCGCGAGCAGAGACGTCGTCAGGGACACCCATTATAGCCCCCACCGCCCGCTTCTGCATTGAGAACACGCGGCGCCATTCAGCGGCACGTGCCCACAGCTCTGTCCGGTACATGAGTACGGAGTGCACGGTGGCAAAATAGCAACTCCTGACTAGTGTCTGCTAGTACTTCCTATCTTCTACCACTCCTAGTACCCTGGTTCCTACCATGATACTGAAAGCACGCTCACCTGTCACGCTGAACCATTGGACAGAGAGTTCTCTCCAATATGAACCTCCACCGCCTCATTCCACTCTTAGTACCCTGGTATCTGCTATATCCGCGCTAACCCATCATACTTAACTCTCGGACATACTGCGCGTAAAGTCCATTTTTTTCCACAGCGAAGTAGTGACGTTTGGGGGGTTGCCACTTTATGACCAATTTTAAATAGTGATGTAGTCGTTGTCGATAAGTTTGTCGATTTATCGTTAAATGGAATATTTGGGTGCAGGTATAATGAGAAAACTCCGTAATTGGAATGAATAAAATGTACCAGCACCATAGGAATACTGAGAACAATTATCTTGATGGCATATTTTTATTGATTATAGGTAGATTAGTTACATCTAAATAATGGTTTGTTGTGATTCCACTGATGTGCAATTTTTATAATACCTAGTTTATGTACTCACTAATAATAATAATAATAAAAACGTTTATTCAACTTAATAACATAATCAAAACACATGAAGTCCTGCAGCCTGTGGTAGTTATATTATAACTGTGTTACAGACTGCAGTATCTTCCCCACTAAACAAAGTGCAACGCTTAAGATATGTCTTAAAGATAAACTAAAACACTATGATACTGATAAAATAAAATAAAAATCGCAGATTTTGAAATACGTTTGGCAACAGCAGAGAGAAGTGTGTATATGTATGTGTGTGTGTATGTGTGAGTGTATGTGTAATATATGTATTGAAGTGCTCGTTTACTAGATTTAGTCGTTTGTTTAACATTTTGTTTTATTTATGATACTAGATTTAGGTTATTGTGATAAATAATTGTTCAGTTTCAATGTAGTCTTTTACCTCTAACCATGCTTTTACTTTAGATTTAAATTCGTGACTGTGAAGGTGAAGCGGGTTCATTTTAGTTTCCACATTAAATCCATACTTCCATACTAATATTATAAATGCGAAAGTAACTCTGTCTGTCTGTCTGTCTTTTTGTTTGTTGCTCTTTCACGCCTAAACGGCTGAACGGATTTTGATGAAATTTGGTATGGTGATAGATGGTAACTTGGAGACGGACATAGGCTACTTTTTACCCCGGGAAAATATCTCATTCCCGTGGGAATCTACACATACAATAATACTCTAGCGGGGTTGTATCTGCTACAGCACACCGAAACTACTTAACCGATTTTGATGGGACTTTTTTTATTCAACTAAGTATCGCTGATTACGAAAACTACTACAATTTTGAAATCCAACGTGGTAGACGTAAACTACCATTATCCCCTGGGGATAAGGTTGAGGTGCGATAGGGTTGAAATGTCTAAAAATCAATATGGGTGTCGTTTGTAAGGTTTATCGAGCCGCTGATTACAAAAACTACAACAATTTTGAAATCCAACGTGGTGGACGTGAAATACCACCACCCCTGGGATGGGGTTGGGATTCGATAGGTTTGAAATGTCTAAAAATCAATATGAGTGTCAGTTGTATGTTTATATAAGGATAGGGATAGCGGTTAAGATGGCGTTAGGGGTAGAAGCAGGGATAGGGGTAGGGTCAGGGATAGGGAGAGGGAGAGGGGGAGGGATAGGGAGAGAGTGATAGGGAGGGGAAAATGAGGGGAGAGAAAGGGGGAGGGAGGGGTAGAGGGCGTGGGAGGGGGTAGAGGGAGGGGGGGTAGAGGGAGGGAGAGGGGGAAGGGGAGGATAAGTGAGGGGAAGGGGGAAAGGGAGGGGAATGGGAGGAGGGCGAGGGGGGAAAGGGAGGGTGATGGGGAGAGGGGAAGGGGGAAATGGAGGGGGAAGGAAGGGTGAGGGGGGGAAGAGGGAGGGGCGAGGGAGAGGAAGAGAGAGTGGGAGAGGGTGAGGGAGGGGGAGTGGGAATGTAGGGGGGGGGATACAAAAGGATAGATAGGGAGGACTAGGGACCTTTTTTACTTTTATGAATACCTCCTCGCTACCCATTCACTTCACTCCCTTTATTGCCTTCTTTTTTAAGTTCGCCTGTAACGGTTGACAATGAAAATTCCGCACTACCTACCAGTTAAATAAAATCAAAAGATAATTAAGTTTGTAGTAAGATGCATTTATTCAACTTGGATAAGTACAAATGCATCTTTTACGTAGGGATCAAGAAGGATAAGCGCTCCGTAAAATATGTTTCAATTAAGTTCGAGTTCTGTTTTTTTATAAAATCTACGCGGACGAAGTCGCGGGTAACAGCTAGTTTATTATAAAGATTAGGTGCATTATAATTATAGTGCCTTTTTGCAAAATCACTTTTGCAAACTGGTACACGTATGCGATTATTTCTAGTTTTTGTTTCAGATAGAGTTTGGAAGTTAGTACGATGAAATCTTGTTAGACAGTGCATAACATATAGTTTTCTTAATGAAAGCACTCTACAACTCTTATAAAGATCAGTCGTTGGGTATCTGTACGGCAAGCGTTTAATCGTTTTAAGAAGAGCGCGCTGGGCTCTTTCTGCTTCGATTAGGAACGTCTTAGCTGCCCCTCCCCACGAGCTGATACAATACGATAACAAGCATTCAGCTAGTGCTTTGTAAACACGCATAATTAAATCACCATGCACGTTATCTCTGAGGTTCTTAAAAACGTATATAAGTTTTCTAATTCTATTAGAGACAGTTGTAATTTGCATTTCCCAAGTTAGCTTATAGTCCAACATTACATCTAAATATTTGACACAATTAGTTCTAGTAAGAGTGGCGCAGTAACATGGTGTTGTTATACGTGGGTCCCTATTACACGGATACGTATGGATCTTAAGTTCTAAGTTATCAGCAGGTTTAGAAGCATTTGTTTTACAAAAAGTTACGTAATTCGTTTTGTTAGCATTCAAAGAGAGCAGATTATCTTCGAGCCAACAGGTAACACTTTTTAAGCCTTTTTCGGCAAAGTCAAATACGGACGTCCAGCGATCACTATGGAAAAGTAAGACTGTATCGTCAGCAAACATCACAAGGTCCGATTTATCCAGGTTGATTTTGCATAGTTCGTTGATGTAGACCAAAAATAACGTGGGTCCTAACGTACTACCTTGAGGTACCCCATATGAACACTCAACGTTACTACTCTGATATACATCAACTCAGACACATTAACTCTGACTCAATTCTGACTTAATTTTGAAAGTAATCCGGACCTTTGCATAAGGTGACTTTTTTGTAAAACGGTTTTTCGAACCCTCTTTGATGGCGGCTGTATTGTAATGACATAAGATTTATTCTAGGAGTTATCTAGGTTACATAAAAATAAAATTTGCCCTCATTTGCATACAAAAAAAATATATTTAAGGCTTTTTTTATTTACTTGAGTTAAACTAACTAGTTAAATATTGAAAGCAGAATATGATGAAAATACATGGTCAAGCACAATAATTACACAACTAACACATGCAAAACATAATTTATTCTTCTTCAGAACTTAATTCAGTACTACTTGTCAGAATCGGTAACATTTATAATAATTAATGTGTCCGTCACGTCATCGATGAGGTGTTTAAGTTGGCCCATCTTCTTTTCTAAAACATTGATGACGTGATCTACACATTTTTTTCCATTTTTGTTCAGTCAGGTGACTTTAAACGTTTAAACGTACTTCTAACAATTTTTTTACATCATTTAATTTAAATGTGTTATTGTTCCGGGCGACGACGTGCCCCTTTACTTGTGCCCGAACTAATTCGATGGGGTTCAGGGGGCAGTCGCAAAATAGTGACACCATATTCCTTTGCCAACTCATCAACTACATACTTTTGATATGCCCCCTTCTCTTTCCACACAATTTTCATAAGATCCGTTTTTATCATAGCGGGTTCGTATGAAATGTTTTTGGAACGCAGCCACTCTTGAATCCATGCTTTTTTCCAAGAACTTAGAATCTGTCACTAGCACAGAGTTTCGTTTCAATTTCGGCAGAACCTCCGTTAACCACTCTTCGAAGTGTTGGGCGTTCATTTCGTCATGATAATCTTCTTTGTTTTTTTTTCGATTCTAAAATCAATAGTCCACCTTCTACAAAACCCTTACTTTATTTGGAGCAGGGCAAAACAAACAAAAACTAAAAAGACTAAGGTTTTAGGAACCTTCAGTAATCTATATATATAAAAGAAGAAGGTGACTGACTGACTGACATATCAACGCACAGCCCAAACCACTGGGTCTAGAGATTCTAAATTTGGCATGTAGGTTCCTTATGAGGCCTAGGGGTGCACTAAGAAAGGGTTTTACAAAGTTCTACCCCTAAGGGGGTAAAATAGGGGATGAAAGTTTGTATGAAAGTCCGTCAGTTTTGAAGTTAGGATCTTCAAAATTTGTATTTAGGCTGACGACTAAAATTAATATTTACGTGTCTCAGGGTTTTTAAAAATTCGACACCCTTAAGGGTGAAAAGGGGGATGAAGTTAAAAATTCTTTATTTTTAAAGTAAAATCCACATTATTTAGGCATTAATGATGTAATTCTATGCAACGTTCATCACTGTTATTGAAATTCTACCCCAAATTCAACCCCTAAAAAAGGGAAATGGGATGAAAAAGTCTAAAAACCAATATGGGTTTCGTTTGTATGGTTTATCGGGTCGCTGATTACGAAAACTACAACAATTTTGAAATCCAACGTGGTGGACGTGAAATACCATCATCCCCCTAGGGATGGAGTTGGGGTGCGATAGGTTTGAAATGTCTAAAAATCAATATATGGGTGTATAATATGGGTGTTGTTTTATGTTATGGATAGCGGTTAAATTGGCGTTAGGGATAGGGGCAGGGATAGGTAGAGGTAGAGAGAGAGGTAGAGAGTAGAGACGTAGAGGGAGAAGGAGGGGAAGGGGGAGAGGGAGAGACAGAGGGAGGGGGAGGTAGAGAGTTAGAGAGGGAGAGGGAAAAGGAGGGGAAGAGGGAGGGAGGGGGAGAGGGAGGGGAGAGGGGGCAGGGGGAGAGGGAGAGACAGAGGGACGGGAAGGGGAAGAGGAAGGGGGGAGTTGGAGAGAGAGGGAGAGGGTTTCAGTTTTTCTCAATTACTTCTGCGAATTGGCTCTGTTTTGAAATATTACATAAAGGTGTCTCTCATCTCTCTCTTTACATTTGTTAGGATACTGCTGCTAAGTTCCTCTGTTCTGAGTAATTTTTAAGTAACGTCTGTATACCTATTATATAAAATTCAGCTGGATCTTGAATTATACTCATTGATTTGCGCAGGGTTACTCCTGTTTTTTCTTAGTTTAAAATTACCCCGAAATGACGGGAAAATATCTCATTGCTTCGGAAAACCGGTAACAACATAAATACGAAATCCACGCGAGCGAAGCCGCAGGCAACAGCTAGTAATAAATAAAAGGAACAGCCGTGGGCGACAAATCTTTATTTCAACTGAGAAACCCACACAATGTACGGTGACAACTTAAAGCCTGTGGGTGGAAATGGATTCACGCTCAAAGTCATTGAATCATGAACTCAAAAGAGGTTGCTCTCGCTCATGAACTATTTAGATTTCAAGTTCAGAATCCTAGTTAGGCGTTCGCCATAAAAAAAGTTTAATCACCACGTTTCTTTCCAGAAATTGTTTATTTGGTTTGATAGTTGCAGTAACTCAAATAAGAAAAAATATTATCATATTCAGTTTCTATGATCGTGTGAAAAAACTGTTGATTGATGCTGTCACATATCTGATTGTTTTCTTGTGAAAAGGTTTTATGTAAAATACAAATTCTCAAAAACATAATTACCTACCAATTAAATAGTGATCAGCGTAACATTCATTGAAAACTAAAAGAAAGTAGGTGACAAACGTCAAGGAAAACTCCATTATTTTCTTGTTGCTATAGGTAGGTACTTTTCGAAAACTCTGTTTTAATTCTTAATTTTATTGCAAAAAAATCACATAGTAGGTAAACCTAGTCATTTTATTTATTTATTAACGATTTTTCCTTATTAGGTTTTTGATAATTTTTTTACAGATTTATCTATAAATGTTGTTAGTATTCTTATCGACTGCAATCACTATCGTAAATAGAGGGCAACACTTTATTGTCAATGAAACGTCACTTTACTTCGCTGTGGAAAAAAATGGACTTTAGCTACTAGACACCTTTGTATCCGCAGGGACGGATGTTCTATTATCCTATACATACTACGAGTATTAAACGAGCAATATTTTTATATATATTTGTAATCGGTTTCTCGAAAACGGCTCTAACGATTTCGCTGAAATTTACTACACGGGGGTTTTCGGGGCCAAAAAATCGATCTGTCTAGGTCTCATGTCTGGGAAAATTCGTTTAATAGAGCGAAGCTCGGTCGCCCAGGTACTTATAACAGTATATCGGCTTTAAATAGCGTTACTTTATTTTGATACGCTGGTTTTAAAAATGTTTTATAAAATACAGCATAATTTCTTCCCCAGCTTGCAAGCTACCTCTATAACATTCATCGAAATCGGTGCAGCACATTACCAGAGAGACCATAACAGACAGAATTACTTTAGCTTTTGTGATATCCTGTTGAACTGTTCTTTCTGCATTCAGGTGTGGAGCCGGACCCATTCACGATCGCAGTTTTCCAGCAGCTGTCAATGAGCGTAGAGAACAAACCTGCCCCACTAGCCCGCGCCTTGCTACCACTACTGCAGTCCGCACCTCTACCCATCATTCCCAAACCAAACCTCAAGGTAACTATAGTCACGATCGCAGGTTCTCAGTACCTGCCTCTGTTAGAGACTTCGCCCGAGCATATCACCGAGTCACGTAGACACGCGGTATGCCTTCGTAGAAAAAAAAGGCATGCAGACAGGGATAGAAAATGACATACTCTGTCTCTTTTGCACAACCAACTCATCTAATCAAATCTATTTTTTCTTTCTTTCTTTCTGATGCGAGTGAAAAGGAAAATATCCAACGCTCTATTCATTGTCTCTCTACATACAAATTGTTATTTTTTAGCTGATATCCATTTGCTTACTTATTATTAGAGGTTAAAAACATTTTTCCATGACCTGCAACTACGCAAGAAGCGATCAGCTGACAGTTTTGTATAGGAGAGTCAAGTAAAAGTTCCAAAAGTTGTAAGTGTCCTCTATTGTTGAGAGCTGAAAGCTTTAACCAGTAGACCACGGAGATTGTTGTACAAATAAGTCAAAAAGTGATGGTATATTTTTCTCTAGGGGATCGTGCTGAGCCGGCTGGTATATGTTGTATAAAAATAACTCGGGCTGTGACCGTTAATGCGCAGAAGTCAAAAAATGAGTCGCGGGGGTGAGCGTGAAAAGCGAGGGGAGGCGAGCGAATCGTTTATTAGCTCTCCGCCTGTCACCCATGCGCAGAAAATAACCGTTAGAGTCAAACTTATTCTAAATAGTATTTTTGTAACAATTTCCTTTTTTAAATACAGATCCGCATGTGCACGGCGACTATCGTGGAGCCGGCTTGCGACAACGACACGATCGTGCGGTTCAGCGCCGGACTGGTGGCCGGCGTGGCGCTGGAGGCCGAGGTGCTGCGCGTGCGCGACCCGCGGGGCCTGCGCGTGCGCGTGCACTACCCCGACCGCCGCCACCACGCGCTCGTGCCCCCCAGCGACCACCTGCGCCCGCTCGACCACCACAACACCAGTACGTTACTGTTATATCTGTACCCGACCGCCGCCACCACGCGCTCGTGCCCCCCAGCGACCACCTGCGCCCGCTCGACCACCACAACACCAGTACGTTACTGTTATATCTGTACCCGACCGCCGCCACCACGCGCTCGTGCCCCCCAGCGACCACCTGCGCCCGCTCGACCACCACAACACCAGTACGTTACTGTTATATCTGTACCCGACCGCCGCCACCACGCGCTCGTGCCCCCCAGCGACCACCTGCGCCCGCTCGACCACCACAACACCAGTACGTTACTGTTATATCTGTACCCGACCGCCGCCACCACGCGCTCGTGCCCCCCAGCGACCACCTGCGCCCGCTCGACCACCACAACACCAGTACGTTACTGTTATATCTGTACCCGACCGCCGCCACCACGCGCTCGTGCCCCCCAGCGACCACCTGCGCCCGCTCGACCACCACAACACCAGTACGTTACTGTTATATCTGTACCCGACCGCCGCCACCACGCGCTCGTGCCCCCCAGCGACCACCTGCGCCCGCTCGACCACCACAACACCAGTACGTTACTGTTATATCTGTACCCGACCGCCGCCACCACGCGCTCGTGCCCCCCAGCGACCACCTGCGCCCGCTCGACCACCACAACACCAGTACGTTACTGTTATATCTGTACCCGACCGCCGCCACCACGCGCTCGTGCCCCCCAGCGACCACCTGCGCCCGCTCGACCACCACAACACCAGTACGTTACTGTTATATCTGTACCCGACCGCCGCCACCACGCGCTCGTGCCCCCCAGCGACCACCTGCGCCCGCTCGACCACCACAACACCAGTACGTTACTGTTATATCTGTACCCGACCGCCGCCACCACGCGCTCGTGCCCCCCAGCGACCACCTGCGCCCGCTCGACCACCACAACACCAGTACGTTACTGTTATATCTGTACCCGACCGCCGCCACCACGCGCTCGTGCCCCCCAGCGACCACCTGCGCCCGCTCGACCACCACAACACCAGTACGTTACTGTTATATCTGTACCTGACCGCCGCCACCACGCGCTCGTGCCCCCCAGCGACCACCTGCGCCCGCTCGACCACCACAACACCAGTACGTTACTGTTATATCTGTACCCGACCGCCGCCACCACGCGCTCGTGCCCCCCAGCGACCACCTGCGCCCGCTCGACCACCACAACACCAGTACGTTACTGTTATATCTGTACCCGACCGCCGCCACCACGCGCTCGTGCCCCCCAGCGACCACCTGCGCCCGCTCGACGACCACAACACCAGTACGTTACTGTTATATCTGTACCCGACCGCCGCCACCACGCGCTCGTGCCCCCCAGCGACCACCTGCGCCCGCTCGACCACCACAACACCAGTACGTTACTGTTATATCTGTACCCGACCGCCGCCACCACGCGCTCGTGCCCCCCAGCGACCACCTGCGCCCGCTCGACCACCACAACACCAGTACGTTACTGTTATATCTGTACCCGACCGCCGCCACCACGCGCTCGTGCCCCCCAGCGACCACCTGCGCCCGCTCGACCACCACAACACCAGTACGTTACTGTTATATCTGTACCCGACCGCCGCCACCACGCGCTCGTGCCCCCCAGCGACCACCTGCGCCCGCTCGACCACCACAACACCAGTACGTTACTGTTATATCTGTACCTGACCGCCGCCACCACGCGCTCGTGCCCCCCAGCGACCACCTGCGCCCGCTCGACCACCACAACACCAGTACGTTACTGTTATATCTGTACCCGACCGCCGCCACCACGCGCTCGTGCCCCCCAGCGACCACCTGCGCCCGCTCGACCACCACAACACCAGTACGTTACTGTTATATCTGTACCCGACCGCCGCCACCACGCGCTCGTGCCCCCCAGCGACCACCTGCGCCCGCTCGACGACCACAACACCAGTACGTTACTGTTATATCTGTACCCGACCGCCGCCACCACGCGCTCGTGCCCCCCAGCGACCACCTGCGCCCGCTCGACCACCACAACACCAGTACGTTACTGTTATATCTGTACCCGACCGCCGCCACCACGCGCTCGTGCCCCCCAGCGACCACCTGCGCCCGCTCGACCACCACAACACCAGTACGTTACTGTTATATCTGTACCCGACCGCCGCCACCACGCGCTCGTGCCCCCCAGCGACCACCTGCGCCCGCTCGACCACCACAACACCAGTACGTTACTGTTATATCTGTACCCGACCGCCGTCACCACGCGCTCGTGCCCCCCAGCGACCACCTGCGCCCGCTCGACCACCACAACACCAGTACGTTACTGTTATATCTGTACCCGACCGCCGCCACCACGCGCTCGTGCCCCCCAGCGACCACCTGCGCCCGCTCGACCACCACAACACCAGTACGTTACTGTTATATCTGTACCCGACCGCCGTCACCACGCGCTCGTGCCCCCCAGCGACCACCTGCGCCCGCTCGACCACCACAACACCAGTACGTTACTGTTATATCTGTACCCGACCGCCGCCACCACGCGCTCGTGCCCCCCAGCGACCACCTGCGCCCGCTCGACCACCACAACACCAGTACGTTACTGTTATATCTGTACCCGACCGCCGCCACCACGCGCTCGTGCCCCCCAGCGACCACCTGCGCCCGCTCGACCACCACAACACCAGTACGTTAGGGAATATATCGTCTCGCGGTGACCTTGATAATATTCTCTGTACTATGTTCCCCCCATTACCCTCCCACTGAAAACATGCGCCCCAACCACAAGTCACAACACGCGTTATTGTTATTATCAGTACATTACAGAGTGTAACTTTCCGACCAACCGAAAAACCGATTCAGGGGGCGATATCGATCAAATGTCACTGGTGTTGGGCGTTGAGTGATTTACAGACACATGTATGATCTCCACACAGCGCCTCTTTTAATATACGTACAAACAAAAGTGCGAAAGCTTTCCACAATATCCGCTTTTTATGAATACACACATTCTGACATTATAATGCAAAATATAATAAGTCATAAAAAGTTCTCGTTGATTAAAGTTATAATCCAGAAAGTTATCAAACTACATGTCAGCCAGTTGACACTCATAGCTTGTTTTGTACCTCTCCACGTCTATTCTTAGTATTTCGGTTGCGTTGTCCAGGATCGAACTACTGAGCCTTCATTAGTCTCATTAGTTCGGTTATCAATGTCAACAGGACTACCGACCGAATCTCGTTCCACCATAGCAAGGTATAGGCCGCGCAAACTAACTCTAGGTCTGACCATTAGTGCCCATTAGGGGCAGGTGGGGGGAGGCGTGCTAATTGTTCATTGGCTCTCTGCCTGTCACCCATGCGCAGAAAATAACCGTCAGGATTAGAGTTACTTTGTACTAAGTATATTTATCCTGTGATCTGTAACAAATCCAACCAATAGGATCGCCCCATTTTCCTAGCTGGAGCAGTCCTATGCGTGAATTTCCACTAGTGCCGTATGGGGGAAAATTTAAGCCAATAAGTTGAGTGCATTTGAAAAGCTAGGAAAATGGCGCAATCTTATTGGTATGAATTTTTCCAGCTCATAGTTTAACTCCTTCGCACAGAATTGGTGGAAATTCACCCTATTTGTTGGATTTTTCTAGCTCACAGCTTAGCTACACAGTTCTGGTGAAAAATCACCCTTAAGCAGCATTTGAATATTTCCAGATGACGACGGGACCCAGAACGTGCGTCTCCTGACCAAGGTGCTGATCTCTCACGGCGTGTGGTCGGAGCCGTGTGGCGTGGACATCTCCGTGTGTCTCGCCGTGCACGACGGGGCGCTCGTCGAGTTGTGTCGCCCGGTCCGCGTCACCGTCGCGCCCAAACCCATCAAACGAGGGATATAAACACTCAGCATGCTGGAAGGGAAGGCTGGTCGGCTGGTCGGGGTCCTAACCTAACACGGGTGGGTTATCAGTGGTATACCATCTATGGGAGGTCAGAAATGGATTTTCGTATTTCGACCTATGTTCCTTGTAAAAAGTTATTTAGATTCATGGTCTGAGTAACATGCTAAAATTATGTTCAGTATTTCATTAGGACCTTATATATTTAGATTAAATAATCCATCGGTACAAATGTACACTTGCACGAATAAAATGATGATTTAAGATGACGTAGCGGACGGCCGCCATTGGTACCGGCGACTATATTAGAACAACTAGGTCGGAAGCCTTTTGGCGGCTTTAGAACCCTTACTGCGAGGCTAGTTAGGCTCGATATGTTTTAATTTATTAAGACTGGGGTCTCCCAATACAAGTATAAATATCCTTAAGAGGCTACACTAGCGCCCCCCATCAGTTAAAAAATATTGCTCGCTAAATACAAAACTTTTCAAAATCCGGAAAGACACATTTAATTAAAGATACCCTAGTTTATTTAGAACCTATCAATCTTAAAAATTGTAGTTCACTGTAGTTACAGATACAAAAAGTGTCAAAAACCACTTTTAGCTGTAACTACAGTGAACTTTATTTTATTTTTTCTAAATAAACAATGGTACCTTTACTTCTGTCTTTCCGGATTTCGATAAGTTTCGTATTTAGCGAGTAATATTTTTTAACTGATGGGGGTGGGTGGGGGGGGGGAGGGGAGCGCTAGTGGATGGCGCGTAGCCCGATAAAGGGAGTTCCCAAATCAGAACTGTATTAACATTTAGTTGCAAATAAACATTTATGATTATTTAAGAAAATAAATTTAAGCAATAAAAAGTATTTTAAGTAATATTGAATAGTTTTATTTACATTTATCACTCATCACAAGTATATGGCTAACCATAAAATAAGCTCACTGTAACTGATAACAGCAACAAAATATCACAATACTTTCCTTACTTAATACTAAAACACAATGTTGTACAAAAATACTAATTATTTTTTGTGTATGTATACACATTACATTTTTCAGTAAAATGGATCTCACAAAAGAATTCAGTAAACAATGATTTCTCTTGACATTCACAACAATACAATTACCCTTGGACTTGTTAAAAAATATCCACTTTTCTAATTAAAATTGCATCTTATTCTTTCATGGAATCCACTTTAAAGTGAAATCTGATTACTTAATTGGTCAAACAAAACTAGGGCGCGTTTTGAAACAATGAGAATTTTTTTTTTCATAGGTTTACCTGAGAACGGGTACACATTGGGCGCTTTCAAACGCGCGCTTTGCAAACGCGCGCTTTGAGAACCAGGATTTCCATTGAAGTGTACACATGCAAGCGCGCGCTCCCCCGATTTTCTTACGAAAGAGCGTTGCGCGGGCATGAGCCGCCTTAAGGCCGTACATTTGATCGCGCGCTTTTGTATAGACGCAACTGAGCCGGAACCCTACTAAACGCTCGCCGAACGCCATACTGAGCGCGGTGTGCGCCCAATGTGTATCCGCCTTAAGTTTCATGAAAAAAAAATATCAGTATTAGTTTTCAGAAATCCTCAGTTTAATTTTTTTTATGTCTACTTTGCGGGATGAAAATTATATTGGATACATACTTTTTTTTTACAATATTATTCCGTGGTACTGGCATCTTTATCTATAGACAGAAGTTCTGACCGCGCTATGCAATGATGTATTAGTTGTTTCACTCCTGGCATCCATGTTCCAACTGCACCCACATGGTCCACCATTAAAGCCCGGTGGATATCATCTGCTTTAGTGGGTTGGTCCTTTTGTAAAGCTAAAATTAAAGAAGAAATAGGTTTTCTGAACTGAAAAATGTTTGTTCACAATTACACTCTTTTGTGAACTCCGGTAGAAATACTAAAAAGAAAAGATTTATCTTCAATTACAAGAGGTACAATGCGTGCAACGAAATATGAGACTTGACGGATCACGTGGTTAAGTGGCTAGGCTGTACCTGCGCAAAATCCCCTCTACTTTCATCTTACAGGTCTCATCTTTCGCTGCTCGCATTATACACATTTGTAACCACAATACACACAGAAAAACGCTTAGTCTATTATTTTACATACAGAATGTCAGAAATATATAGATTTTTAATTTGTTTTACATGAATTTGTTGTTATGATTTAGTTTACAAAACATCCGAATCTCTTGTGAGTGAATGAATACCAACATTGTGCTATTTTCATAAGCTTTTAATTGCAGTAAGATGTTTACTGGTTTCTTCACGGTAATTGGAGTGAATTATTTCTCAACACTAATTGCTTCAGTTGATAAATGGATCATAGTAAGTTAGTTACCAAATACATACCAATAGCAAGTTCCTTCATTTTCACTTGTACTATATTGTTTAGCTTCCCATTCAACCACATGTCTTCCATTACACCAATCCTCTTCTTTATATCATTGGCTTTAGGTCCTAACTCTGTACTGCTTTCTAGAAATTCTAATAGTATGGTTTTAGTTTCTGCAAGTGTACTTTCACTATTTTCGTATTCTAAGTTTGAATCTTCTGTAACTTTTTGTACGACTTGTGTGGGTATAGGGGGTGCCATCACCATAGATGCTGGTGCAGGTGGTAGATTCACGGGTGGCGCCGACCCCGTCACAGGACTAGCGTTAAGTCCAGAAAGTGGGAACGCCACCCGTTTATTCAAAATGTTGCGCGGTTTCCCTGGTGCAGGCTGTTGCGCGTTGTACGAGAGCTTTGGAGGGTCATTCCAGCCTGGATCGAATGCAGCTGGAAATGAAAATTTGTGAATATTTTGGTAAATTCATGAAACATATTGCAATCTTTTCTGGTATGTAACCTACCCTTAGGAACATTATTGCAGTTTTCCATTGTAATAGAGTGCTGTTTATTTTTGTATACCAAGATATTAGATAAAAAACTTTGTTTAAAACTTTTTTTTAGGTCCTTCCACGCAAAAATCAGCTGAGTAAGATTGACTTGACAAATGAAATGACAGCGGTAACAAAAACCGATACTATGGCAAAATAAATATAATATATCCATTAAAATCTTTGAATATATCCGATTTAAAACTTTGAAAGAAAAGTAAAAGAAGATATCTATGGTTATTACGTTCAAGTAGGGTTGCGTTCCGAATCGGGTAAAAATTACCCTGACAGCAGGATTGCGTTATATGCATTGACGTAAGAAAAACGCTGCGCTTGGGTAGTTTCCAAAATCTTTGCTTATATGACGTCCATCGGCAAGGAGGTTTAAGTAGCAGCTCTTGCCACAGGCTCTTGCTGCTAAGGAGCCTGAAATGAGAAAACCTTTACAGAATACAAGGTTTTAATAAACAAAACTTTAGTAACATTTGCTTAGCTAGACAAGACTTCAATGACACAATCAAAGCTCTGACTACACAGTGACAATCTTCATCTAGCCAGCATCAATTAGATACAAGAAGTTCACATCATTCTCCCGCACTAGTGTGTTACAAAATCTTTTAAAAATTCTGGTGCTTTACGTAAGCGTCCAGATCTGCGAGGCATTGGCTCCGGTGGCAGCGGTGGCAGTGGCTCTGAAACTTGCTCTCTGCTATTATCAGATTCGTTTTCAGTGGCAGCTGGCGTCTCCATATGAGGGGTAATTGTCTCCGAAGATGTATTGCCTTCGACAGTATCATTAGGCACTTGCTGAACATCATCCAACCGCAGTTCTTCTCCCCCTGAACCTAGTGGAGCTAGGTGACGGTTGGACACTGTTGTTTCTCGGCCGTCTGGAAACCGGATGTATGAAAAATCTGGATTGCAGTGAATTAATTCAACCTCTTCTACAATCGGCTGATATTTATTAGCTCGATTAAATTTCTTCATTAAAACTTGTCCAGAATTTGTCAGCCACGTTGGAATGGATGTGCCGTTAGTAGATCTACGTGGGTGTCTAAACATTCGTTCATGTGGCGTGCAATTAGAAGCAGTACATAGTAAGGATCGAATAGAATGCAAGGCTTGTGGTAATACTTGCTCCCAATTTTCGACAGGTAGGTTCTTTGTTTTCAGAGCTAAAAGAATCGTTCTCCAAAGAGTAGAATTGAACTTTTCAACTTGTCCGTTGCCTTGAGGGTTATATGCTGTAGTTCGGCTTGTAGCGATACCTCGAGCGTGTAAAAATTCCTGTACTTCGGCGGAAAGAAAGGCTGTCCCACGATCCGAGTGCACGTAGGAAGGCATGCCGAATATCATGAATAAGTTGTTGAGGTGTTTAATCACAGTTTTCGAGCTTACATCTGAGCATGGAAAGGCAAACGGAAAACGTGAAAATTCGTCAACTGCAGTAAGTATGAATTTGTTATTAGAATTTGTTGGAACTGGTCCTTTAAAGTCTATACTGAGGCGTTCAAAAGCAGCCGTTGCTTTGACTAGTCTCCTTGGGTCATCACAGTTACTCCGGAAGAATCTAGGTTTAATTTCTGAGCAGGTTCGACAAGAACTTGTCATATTCCGGACTTCCTCAATAGAATAAGGTAGATTTTTTGAGCGAACCCAGTGGTACATTCTTGTCACGCCAGGATGACAGAGAGCCTCATGAAGTGAGAAAAGATTAGCCGTTCGTATTTGTAACGTAGCACAAACTCGGGACAGTGCGTCAGCAGCATAATTCTCTTTCCCTGGTCTGTATATAATTTCATATTTATAGGCAGCAAGTTCTAATCGCCACCTCTGAATTTTCTCATTCTTAATTTTGCTTGAGTGCTTTTTATCAAACATAAAAGATACCGAGCGTTGGTCAGTTAATAATTTAAATTCTCTTCCAATTAAAAAATGTCTCCACTTTTTAAGCGACTCTACAATAGCATATGCTTCTTTTTCAATGGCTGAGTGATTTTGTTCGCTAGGATTTAAAGTTCTGGAAAAGAATGCCACTGGCCTGGAATCTTGCGTTAGTACTGCTGCGATAGAATGGTCAGATGCGTCAGTTTCGACCATAAAAGGTATATTTTCATTAATTGCATGAATTGAAGACTTTGCTGTATCAGTTTTAAGGCTTTCAAAGCATTTGATGAGTTCGTTTGTGAGCGGAAAAGTAGCCGTCTTGGCGAGTGAATGTATTCGTTCAGAGAAATTGGGAATCCATTTGGAGTAATGTGCAAACATGCCGAGTGTCCTCCTTAAGGTCGGCAAATCGCTTGGTGGTGGCAAATTAATAAGTGGCTTGAGGCGCTCACTGTCAGGCTTGATAACATGATTTTGGATGTTGTAGCCAAGAATATTTATAGACTGTTGGGAAAATTTACATTTTTGCATACTCATAGTTAAACCAAATTTCTTGGCAGCATTCATAAAGCGCTCTAAATTCTGATCGTGTTCTTCACGAGTACGGCCACAAATGGTAATATCATCGAGATACGCGAATGTGTTTTGAAGCTTCTCTTTTCTTATAATCCAATCAATTGTTCGTTGGAAGCTTGATACGCCATTAGTTACCCCAAAGGGAATACGTCTGAATTGGTATAAGTTTCCCAGTGCTTCAAAGGCGGTATATTTTCTCTCTTCGGGTAGAATTGGCACCTGATGGTAGGCACTTTTTAAGTCTATTAAGCTGAACATCGTATTCTTTGCGATTTTTGAAACTAAGTCCTCTATATTAGGTAATGGGTATGCGTCGAGTTCCGTGTAGCGGTTGATTGTTTGAGAGTAATCTATAACGAGTCGTTTTCTATGAGTTTCGCTTCTAGTTATTAGTACTTGGGCTCTCCATGGTGATTTACTTTCCTCAATAATGCCTTCTGCGATAAGATTTTGAATCTCCTCTTTAATAAATTTACTGTCCTCATCGCTGTGTCTTCGAGATTTTACAGCAATAGGTTTGCAATCAGGAGATATATTTGCAAAAAGCGGTACAGCCGGAACCGATGCTTCAGCTACGTTACATACATGGAGTGGGTGTTTTGGCCCACCAAATGAGAACTCTAGCGACGAATGTTCTTCGAGGACGTCGTGGCCGATAATTATGTCGGCGCAAAGATTCTTCACGATAAGAAGATTCACGTTATCATAGATATGATTCCCGATTTGAATAGTTTGAAAAGTTTGGCCTTGTACTTGTGAAGTATGATTAAGTGAGGCCATAGAAACTGTTTGATTACAAGATTTTCTTTTCAATCCGCAGAGATTAGCGAAGTTGTCGTTGATAAAACTGACTGAGCTACCGGTGTCAAGAAGTGCTTCTGCTCTGATTCCTCTAATAAAGGCGGGTACAGTAGCTTTGCGTAATGAAGAAGGTGATGCTGCTATGATACAAGCTGAAAAGTCTTCCTTGCCCGTTGTCATAGAATTTGTAGGCTTAGAAGTGCTTCTGCAGACAGAGGCGAAATGTCCCTTCTTGTTACAGAGCTGACAGGTTCGTTCCAATGCGGGACAGTTCTTACGAGGATGTACCTGACCCCCACAGAAGAAGCATTTTCGACGGCGAAAGTGAGTAGCAGCAGAGCAGCCCTCATCTTGCACAGTTTGTTGGTTTGGGCTAACCAGCAAAGGTTCTTCTTGTGTAACAGCGTTTACAGTCATGGTGTTGAAGCTTTGGGAATTGACTTCAGCCGTTTCTAGAGACAATGCTTGGTTATAGGCTTGGTCAAGCGATAGAGTTAAGTTTTCTAGAAGCCTTTGTCTTATTTTGTGTGATAATATTCCAGAAATAAAAGCATCACGTACACTATCGTTCCTGTTTGTTTCTGCGTCTACTGCTGCAAAGTCACAGTCTTTGGATAGAAGTTTTAAAGCTTGTAAATATGCGTCAATACTTTCTTCAGTTCGTTGTTTTCGAGTAGCTAGCATGTGTCTTGCAAAAATTAGATTTTTAGGTTTTACATAAAGTTTATCTAATAAAGAAATCGCCTCGTCGTAGCTTTCGACTTCACTTATGTAAGTGTATATGTTAGGTGAAATATGGTTCACTAAAAGTTGAAGTTTGACCTCGTTCCATCCTGCTGGCGTTGGCGCCGACTTTGCGTCCGTTGCTGATGAAGGAGCGGCCGGTTTTTGTGCGATGATAAAACTTTCAAATGTCTTACGCCAGTGCACCCATGCTCGGGCAGCGAAGTTATCGGAAGGGTCCACATCGAATCTTTCTGGTCGCAGGTACTTATCCATGTTTCAAATTTTAATTTTGTTTATTAAATTGAAATGAGAAAACCTTTACAGAATACAAGGTTTTAATAAACAAAACTTTAGTAACATTTGCTTAGCTAGACAAGACTTCAATGACACAATCAAAGCTCTGACTACACAGTGACAATCTTCATCTAGCCAGCATCAATTAGATACAAGAAGTTCACATCAGAGCCATAAGCGTAGCACTTTCTTGCGAGGGACCTCCATACTAAAATGTATGGATTTTCTTTCAAATCCTAAAAACGTAAAATTTTTATCTCTCTCTCTGAGAAATATGTGGCATGCGACTAATAAATGTTTTTTGGTGAAAACATTTACCATTCAGGAAAAAAACGGTGTTAAAAATAATGCATAAAATGGCTATTATGGATTATTTACGCTTCCGTTCTTAATATTAATGATCAATTCACAAGTAAAAAACTATATATTTTCACTTTCGTAAACAAAGTTTATACTAAAACATTTGATTTTTAAAGATATCTTGATTTTTGTAAAACTTAACTGAGTTTTTTGACCGACTAGAATGGGCGACAGTGCGACGCTTTACACTTCACTAGCTCATACAGAATATTAATTATTACCGTTTTGGAACTTTCTGTCAAACAACTGTCACACTGGTCATGTCATGGCTGTGTTCCAAATTGTACAAACGCTGCTAAAAGCGTATACAGTACTCACGGACGGTCCAAATTGATTTAGCACGCTCACAAAGCTATCACTGCTTTAATGGCTCTAGTCAATTTGGAATGGATTTAAGCGCGCTCACGTGTTCATCTGTCAAAATGTCAGTTTTGTTTTTATTTTCTTTAACAAAGCCTAAGCTAATCAATGAAAAATGTGCGCCAAATCCACTCTCATTTCCATTAGAGACAAACTCATTAAAATCAAAACTTGAAAAACATCAGCTGGCTGCAAACGTGTGGGATTTTATATGTGTCAAATCGATTTTGACATTAGCGCTTTCACTGCTCCACCTATTTGACTAAAGCACTGATAGCAGAAACGATGACGTCATCAATGACGTAAGGCGGTGAAAGAGCGAGTGCTTTAGAGCACGCTTTAGGTCAATTTGGACCGACTTAAGCGCGCTCACAGTGCTCTAAAGCAGTCTGTTAGTGCATATTGGAACGCACAGTTTGTCATAAATGTCATTCATTCATTCTCTCTCAGTTGTCATTTCTTATAGGAAAGAGGTGGTCGTTGCAATGGCTTATTCGAAATTATTTAGTGCTTTCTTTACAAAGCAAATGCTTGTATTATTTATTGTGGCTGTCTTCTTTTTAAGAGCAACTGAAGGTAAACATTTCCAAATAATTTTTAAGATTTTTAACAGTGTTCGAAACTCCGAAACATGCCGCAAAGCTAATCATTACGTGGCCTTATGTTATGGGACGATATTCTGATAAACATTCGGTTTTATGTATTGACTCTTTCCTTGGAAAATCTTTGTTGTTCAATACACATTTGAGGATTTCTTGTTACAGCCTCAAAAGCGGAATACGTGACGTGTGGTACGATACTCAAGCTGTATAACACTGATCTTCGTCTGCGACTGCACTCGCATGATGTGAAGTACGGGTCAGGCTCCGGCCAACAGTCCGTCACCGCCGTAGATGTCTCTGACGACCACAACAGCCACTGGCTTGTGCGGGCTTCGATAGGCGAAACTTGTAAACGAGGGTAAGTAAGATAGATAAACACTACCCCTTCCTACAAAGTTGTCTTATCTAATGAGAAATGAAATTGCCTGTACCTTTTTATTTCTTTTTATAGAGTACCAATCAAATGTGGATCCAATATCCGGTTGCATCATGTTGGCACAAAGAAGAATCTTCATTCACACTATTTCACATCACCACTGTCCGGGCACCAGGAGGTCTCTTGTTACGGAGATGAAAATGGTGAAGGAGATAGTGGAGACCACTGGACTGTTGTCTGCAATAATGACTTCTGGAGACGTGACACTCCGGTGAAGTTCAAGCATGTGGATACTGGAGTGTAAGCTATTTAAAAATTTTAGTTCTAAAAACTGACTCAGGTAAACGACCTTAGGTGTTCTAGTTCAGTGAAAAATTACCAGATTTAATGGTTGACAGACTTAATGGTTTGTTTTAAACTTTCGCACTTGTCACATGGGCAGTCTACCCATGACCATGGCTGATGTAACTCATTGGGAAAAATAAAATCATTTATTTTGCCTAATCTGACCTGGAATAAAATTAACAGACATAAATGTATTCCAAATCTCATAATTTTTACTCTTAACGGATATGCCTTCTCTTTCTTAACTTTTCACTGAATTGCAATTGCACTCATGTGCCATATTAACATTTCATTTGATTTCACATAATATAACTAGGTTATTTTTTGGACCTGATATGTGTATGCCCACCTTATTGCAGAGGTCAAAAGCAACAACTTTTGTTCTACAACTTTGTTAATGCACAAAAAATTTTTGATTCCCCATACTAAAGTGGTCACGTGACTGACCTATTTTGTATAATAGGTCTTTACCCATGAAATTGCCGAAATTTTCTTACAGATTAATGAGATCATAATTCCTTTAATTCTTATGCTATTTTTTCAATTTGTATTATATTTGAAAGTTGACTTTAAGGTTATCAATTTACGCATAAAATAATGTCTTTATTTTTAGTTTGATATATAAAATTAAAGGTTCGAAAATTGTTCGTCTTAAATGTCGTCCGATTTCATCATTAGATTTGTTATATTTTTTTACAGAGAAAATTTTACGAAAATTAAATTTAAGCTTCTGTTAGACATTAAGATGTCTTCCCAATAATGCCTAAAAAATTTAAAAAAATTGGATGTACAATTCCTAAGAAAAATGCAAAAATGTTAGTACTGAAAATTGAGTTTACCTAAAATTCGCCATACAAAACTGCAATTTCATAGTTAAGGCCTATTATATTAGAAGAATCTTTATTGCACAAATTTACAAACAGAAAGTATGGGAAGTTGAAAATTTTTCGTGCTTTGTTAGCAAAGTCGTAGAACAAAAGTTGTTACTTTTGACCTCTGCAATAAGGTGGGCATACGCATATCAGGTCCAAAAAAATAAACTTGTATTTTTTGCCCTAAAACTCTTCAACAAGTAGTTTCATTGAAAATAAAATGTTGTGCAACTACCTCTAATCCAGTTGGATTGAGACTCGTGCACTAAGGGTTCCGATATATAGTTTAAGGACTGCAAAACATAGTTTTATTTTACTGTGCTACTTAGAGGGACTTTTGCGCCTTTAGGGTTTGGTCACAGCCCGAATTATTATTATTATTACGCCGTATACCATATTATGTATTGTGAAGGAGCCGTTGTATATAAAAAAGGTATTCCCACCTGTGACATAAAAAAAAAATATGCTGTAAATACCTAATTCTTTATCTTTCTTACAGATTCCTGGCTGGTTCTGGACGAACATTTGGCCGTCCGATTAGTGGACAGGGTGAAATTGTGGGTGTAACCTCCCAGTATGGTTCTTACACCGACTGGCAAGCTAAGGAGGGCCTCTTCATACACCCTGGAGACCCATTGCCTCATCAACATGCGATTCATTCTGAACTATAGTGTGCAATTTAGGAATAGCAATTAATTTATTAAGGACAATGCTTGTTTCATTATCATTAACTTAAAAAGCAGCCCTTAATAAGACCCATATTTAATGGTGAACTTTCAATTCAAAATTTTGACTCGACTTTTTTCGGCCTATACTAAATGTGTCGATCGCGCAGTTGTTCTCATTTTATTTGGGAAAGTTGCTTTTTTTCATTAGGACACTGGGCGTCGGGTGTAAAATGGATGTAAATTCTATAATTATAAGGTGTAAAAAAGTTAGTAAGCTCTGTGTTAGCATGTTACTCAGACCATGAAACTATTGCAAAAGAAAAAACAACTCATAGAACTGCACTAACTGATAGGGGAAGTTGTGTTCCGTAAAAAAAGTTGTTTAATTTCATGGTCTAAGTAACAGGCTAAATACAAGGTGTTAAAAAATTAGGAATCACTTTTGTTATATAGACATAGATTTATATAGTCAAGATAGGGTCTTGGGAACAAGCGGTTCAAAATTTCCCCATACAAGAAAAAATAGCGCCATCTGTGAAAAATCGCGTGAACTACGTTGTGTAGTTCTTCGGTCGGTGCCAAATACACGGAACGGAAATAATATGGCGGGAAAAAACAAAACAAACTTTTAACTGTTTATATGTGATTTAGGCCTGGTTTTTCAGTTTCATTAATTGGATTATAGTCAAAAACAATAATAAGAAATAACAATAATAATAACAAGAGTATATTGTTTCTTCAACTAAGAACATTCCATTTTGTTGGTAAGTGTATTTGCATCCAATGTTGACAATATGACTGACAACGACTGACATTTGTTGGTCCTAAACGTCAAATTTCGGACCAACGAATTGGGGACATTGTAACGTGCCGATGGGCTAGTACTTATATATAAGTAAATGTATATAGACAGAGAAACTGAACAACCTTTCCTTAATTTCTTTTTTTTTTCAACCCGAAATACGAAAAAAAAAATCATTTTCCCATAGACACAGCACCAGCTGATTGCGCATTTTGTACGGGTGGTCAAAATATTTATTTCGTATTTCGATCCATGTTTCTCAGGAAAAGTTGTTAACAGGCTAAAATAGTGCTTACTATTAATTTTTACACCCGATATAGTGCTAACGAATTGTTTTTACACCCTATATATGAAACATGCATTGTCATAACTAAGTGAGAATAGTTTTACGTTATTGAACCAGTAAGTTATTATTTTTTCATACAGAATTTTTGCACTTTTTGTTTGTATTCGCATCCGTTGTCACAATATGAAAAAAGAAGGATGAATGTATACAGTAAATAAAATAATGGTCTCTAAATAGGACATACAACAAAACAAAGTTTTATTTTTTGTAACTTTATTGTCAAATCTGTTATTTTACAGGAGGTGGGTGAAACCTCTAGAGATAATCGAAATTACAAATGGCAGTGCTTAAGACTCGTTCCTGCCCTAATACTGATCTTTCGACTCTTCTATCATAAGTTTTCACATTTATTATGAGTATACATACTAAATATCTATTGTCATGGATGTTTGTTTATACTTTTCGAAACCAGATATTTTTTTCCCATGTAACTGAATCACAGACACTAAGGTTATAAAAATATAGATTTAATAAAATGAAATAAAAAACGCTACAAAGGAATAAAATACGCACCTGGTCGCTCAGTCATGGTGCGCTACTTAACCGAAATTTTAACCTATTATCCAACAACTAAACGCGAAGGCACATAAAGGGTATTTCATCCCTAAGAATCATATTCAAGCTTGGTCTATGCCAGTAAGGTCTGTGCACCGATTCCTGCTGAGATTTTACACTCCCAGTAATCTCATGCGCCCTCAACACATCGACGCTGCGAATTGCGAACCTCAGTATTGAAAAGCGAAATATTGAAGGCACGTAATCACACCGAAAACGTTTCGCCGCGATATAACGTACCGCTTTCGAGAACTATTGTAGCGTGGTCGGTCGTATTTCAATCTCTGCAAGAGATTTTGTCTAAGGGCGTGAGAATAGTCTTCTATGTGTGGTACCGCGGCATCAATTTGAAATAATAGGCAATACATATAAAAGACAGCGAAATTATACAGTGCAGGACAGATTTACTGGAGTTTTGCTACCGTCAGGATTCGCAGCGTCGGTGTGCTAAGGGCGATAACAAAATGCGTTATCAAAGCAGCCACCAATAAGAAGTTTAGCGATAACTATAATTAGGCACTAATAAATAAGATACTATCGGTGGCGAATTAAAACTAATATCCAAGTAGTAAAATACATACCAAAAATTGATTTATTGTGACAAAGTGTTACAAAATCACATACGTAGCTAATATCCTACCTATGAGATTAGAAGGTTGAGTCAGTAGTATGTCACGTGACTTCGGAAGTGTACTCGCAAGTTAACACTACAGCCCGACAAGTTGGTATAGACCGCGAAAAGTAACTCCAGCTCTGACCGTTAGTGCGCAGAACTCAAACAATGAGTCGCGGGGGTGACCGGGCAGGTGGGAGGCGTGCGAATCGTTCATTGGCTCTCCGCCCGTCACCCATGCGCAGAAAATAACCGTCAGGGCAGTTACTTTGTACTTAGTATACGCGGGGTGACAAACTATGGGGGAGGTGAAGTCAGATGTACACAATTCTCCCAACTACAGCGCCTGCCCCCCCCTAACATCTGATTACATGACCAACTTGTCTGACTACAGTTTCATGCTTTCCATGATGTCCCAATACGGACATAAAATTCATTAAAAGTGAACATTTCTCCAGTGTATGTGTGGTGCTAGCACAATTTGTTCGCTAGAACACTGTTGATCTTTTCTAGGGCATACGTGAGATTTGTGAAGAGTTTCTGTTCGCAACCTTTCTCCTCGATGGTGGTGAACCGGAATGTTCTGAAGTTCTTCTCAACGTCGATGTACGTCACGGCTTGCATCAGCGGGCAAAGGATTATCTTTGTGTGATCTTGGAAGTTTATCTGTAAAGAATAAGTCACCATTGTAAAGATAGTCATGTTGATTTGGTCAACAAGAACAGTCATTTTGAACTCCTATATTGTACAGGGTATTAGGGACAGCTTTTCGAATACTGAAAGGGTATGTTCAGTCATTAAGAGATTTTAATATCCAACAATGAATAAACTATTTTGACTTTGACTTTTACGCGGCAAGATCTAAGGAAATATAATCTGTTGTCAGGAACGTTTTTGCCGTTCGCGTGCACTCTCTAGTTGTTTGTTGTAGTGTTGTTATTATACCTGAAACCTGATGTGGGGGATGTTACCTGCAGCGTTCCGTTGGTGAGGTACATGATGACGGTGAGCGTGGTACGGAACCACTGGTGCAGGTGTTATACTAGGAGTGTGTGTGTGGTGGTACCTGCAGCGTGCCGTTGGTGAGGTACATGATGACGGCGAGCGTGGTACGGAACCACTGGTGCAGGTGTTATACTAGGAGTGTGTGTGTGTGTGGTGGTACCTGCAGCGTGCCGTTGGTGAGGTACATGATGACGGCGAGCGTGGTACGGAACCACTGGTGCAGGTGTTATACTAGGAGTGTGTGTGTGTGTGTGGTGGTACCTGCAGCGTGCCGTTGGTGAGGTACATGATGACGGCGAGCGTGGTACGGAACCACTGGTGCAGGTGTTATACTAGGAGTGTGTGTGTGTGTGGTGGTACCTGCAGCGTGCCGTTGGTGAGGTACATGATGACGGCGAGCGTGGTACGGAACCACTGGTGCAGGTGTTATACTAGGAGTGTGTGTGTGTGTGTGTGGTGGTACCTGCAGCGTGCCGTTGGTGAGGTACATGATGACGGCGAGCGTGGTACGGAACCACTGGTGCAGGTGTTATACTAGGAGTGTGTGTGTGTGTGGTGGTACCTGCAGCGTGCCGTTGGTGAGGTACATGATGACGGCGAGCGTGGTACGGAACCACTGGTGCAGGTGTTATACTAGGAGTGTGTGTGTGTGTGGTGGTACCTGCAGCGTGCCGTTGGTGAGGTACATGATGACGGCGAGCGTGGTACGGAACCACTGGTGCAGGTGTTATACTAGGAGTGTGTGTGTGTGGGGTGGTACCTGCAGCGTGCCGTTGGTGAGGTACATGATGACGGCGAGCGTGGTACGGAACCACTGGTGCAGATGTTATACTAGGAGTGTGTGTGTGTGTGGTGGTACCTGCAGCGTGCCGTTGGTGAGGTACATGATGACGGCGAGCGTGGTACGGAACCACTGGTGCAGGTGTTATACTAGGAGTGTGTGTGTGTGGGGTGGTACCTGCAGCGTGCCGTTGGTGAGGTACATGATGACGGCGAGCGTGGTACGGAACCACTGGTGCAGATGTTATACTAGAAGTGTGTGTGTGTGTGGTGGTACCTGCAGCGTGCCGTTGGTGAGGTACATGATGACGGCGAGCGTGGTACGGAACCACTGGTGCAGGTGTTATACTAGGAGTGTGTGTGTGGGGTGGTACCTGCAGCGTGCCGTTGGTGAGGTACATGATGACTGCGAGCGTGGTACGGAACCACTGGTGCAGATGTTATACTAGGAGTGTGTGTGTGTGGTGTGTGGGGTGGTACCTGCAGCGTGCCGTTGGTGAGGTACATGATGACGGCGAGCGTGGTACGGAACCACTGGTGCAGATGTTATACTAGGAGTGTGTGTGTGTGGTGGTACCTGCAGCGTGCCGTTGGTGAGGTACATGATGACGGCGAGCGTGGTACGGAACCACTGGTGCAGGTGTTATACTAGGAGTGTGTGTGTGTGGGGTGGTACCTGCAGCGTGCCGTTGGTGAGGTACATGATGACGGCGAGCGTGGTACGGAACCACTGGTGCAGGTGTTATACTAGGAGTGTGTGTGTGTGGGGTGGTACCTGCAGCGTGCCGTTGGTGAGGTACATGATGACGGCGAGCGTGGTACGGAACCACTGGTGCAGATGTTATACTAGGAGTGTGTGTGTGTGTGGTGGTACCTGCAGCGTGCCGTTGGTGAGGTACATGATGACGGCGAGCGTGGTACGGAACCACTGGTGCAGGTGTTATACTAGGAGTGTGTGTGTGTGGGGTGGTACCTGCAGCGTGCCGTTGGTGAGGTACATGATGACGGCGAGCGTGGTACGGAACCACTGGTGCAGATGTTATACTAGAAGTGTGTGTGTGTGTGGTGGTACCTGCAGCGTGCCGTTGGTGAGGTACATGATGACGGCGAGCGTGGTACGGAACCACTGGTGCAGGTGTTATACTAGGAGTGTGTGTGTGGGGTGGTACCTGCAGCGTGCCGTTGGTGAGGTACATGATGACTGCGAGCGTGGTACGGAACCACTGGTGCAGATGTTATACTAGGAGTGTGTGTGTGTGGTGTGTGGGGTGGTACCTGCAGCGTGCCGTTGGTGAGGTACATGATGACGGCGAGCGTGGTACGGAACCACTGGTGCAGATGTTATACTAGGAGTGTGTGTGTGTGGTGGTACCTGCAGCGTGCCGTTGGTGAGGTACATGATGACGGCGAGCGTGGTACGGAACCACTGGTGCAGGTGTTATACTAGGAGTGTGTGTGTGTGGGGTGGTACCTGCAGCGTGCCGTTGGTGAGGTACATGATGACGGCGAGCGTGGTACGGAACCACTGGTGCAGATGTTATACTAGGAGTGTGTGTGTGTGGTGGTACCTGCAGCGTGCCGTTGGTGAGGTACATGATGACGGCGAGCGTGGTACGGAACCACTGGTGCAGGTGTTATACTAGGAGTGTGTGTGTGTGGTGGTACCTGCAGCGTGCCGTTGGTGAGGTACAAGATGACGGCCAGCGTGGTACGGAACCACTGGTGCAGGTGTTATACTAGGAGTGTGGGTGTGTGGGGTGGTACCTGCAGCGTGCCGTTGGTGAGGTACATGATGACGGCGAGCGTGGTACGGAACCACTGGTGCAGATGTTATACTAGGAGTGTGTGTGTGGGGTGGTACCTGCAGCGTGCCGTTGGTGAGGTACATGATGACGGCGAGCGTGGTACGGAACCACTGGTGCAGATGTTATACTAGGAGTGTGTGTGTGGTGGTACCTGCAGCGTGCCGTTGGTGAGGTTCATGATGACGGCGAGCGTGGTACGGAACCACTGGTGCAGATGTTATACTAGGAGTGTGTGTGTGTGGTGGTACCTGCAGCGTGCCGTTGGTGAGGTACATGATGACGGCGAGCGTGGTACTGAACCACTGGTGCAGGTGTTATACTAGGAGTGTGTGTGTGTGGGGTGGTACCTGCAGCGTGCCGTTGGTGAGGTACATGATGACGGCGAGCGTGGTACGGAACCACTGGTGCAGATGTTATACTAGGAGTGTGTGTGTGTGGTGGTACCTGCAGCGTGCCGTTGGTGAGGTACATGATGACGGCAAGCGTGGTACGGAACCACTGGTGCAGGTGTTATACTAGGAGTGTGTGTGTGTGGGGTGGTACCTGCAGCGTGCCGTTGGTGAGGTACATGATGACGGCGAGCGTGGTACGGAACCACTGGTGCAGATGTTATACTAGGAGTGTGTGTGTGGTGTGTGGGGTGGTACCTGCAGCGTGCCGTTGGTGAGGTACATGATGACGGCGAGCGTGGTACGGAACCACTGGTGCAGATGTTATACTAGGAGTGTGTGTGTGTGGTGTGTGGGGTGGTACCTGCAGCGTGCCGTTGGTGAGGTACATGATGACGGCGAGCGTGGTACGGAACCACTGGTGCAGATGTTATACTAGGAGTGTGTGTGTGGTGTGTGGGGTGGTACCTGCAGCGTGCCGTTGGTGAGGTACATGATGACGGCGAGCGTGGTACGGAACCACTGGTGCAGATGTTATACTAGGAGTGTGTGTGTGTGGTGTGTGGGGTGGTACCTGCAGCGTGCCGTTGGTGAGGTACATGATGACGGCGAGCGTGGTACGGAACCACTGGTGCAGATGCGGCAGTCGGGACAAACCGTCGCTCTCGCGCACCGGGATCATGGCGCCTGCAAGCAAACCATGCATATAATACAACCTAGTCCAATCAACTACGGGCTTAGAATAAAGTAATCCTGTCTTATTTAACAAGCAATGTTCCGAAAACGGCAGTAAAGATTTCGATGAAATTTACCATATGAGGGTTTTAGGAAGTGAAAAGTCCATCTAGCTAGGTCTCATGTCTAAGAAAATTCGTTCTCTTTTTTTAGCATTTCTTCAAAAAAGCGCATTTTGAAAAACCTACAGCGCCATCTATTGGGAGATTTTGGTTAAGATTATACCACGGATTATATAGAGCGAAGCTAAACGGACACTCCGCCCCCCTTTGCAATCCACCCCTTCCCCCGCGCCCGCCCCACCTCTACGGATGTGCTTTTTCACTGAATACTTAAATAAAGGCCAGGTTAAAAGTACCCTAAACCGACGAGCGTGTATGAAAGGATTGATGAACAGAAAGCGAGGGAAGTATGTCAAGATCCTAGCAGGTAGAGGACTGTGGTCTCTGCCTACCCCGACGGGAAAGAGGCGTGATATTATATATGTATGTATGCAGGCCTACGCGACCCTCCTATTTAACACTCGTAGAACATACAGTAGCGTACGGTCAACCGCTTGTCGGTAGAAACTTTTTTAACTCTTATTACCACGCCATAAGGTTCAAAAGTGTTTCTACTGATGTGCAGCCCTGTGTACATGTAGTGTCCAGGGTGTGCTTTGGGTGCTGCACACGGTCAATCTTGATCGCGATCAGGTAGAAATGCAGCTATAAGAAAGAAGGAGAAAGCTATAGGACCATAGACTAGGTGTTTACGACTTTTTCTTTCTGTCCTATAGCGGCATCTCTACCGAATCGCGATCAAATAGACTGTGGGCACCCTTCAATGTCAAAACGAAAATCACATGGCTACGACGTCACAGCTCAGTTTCGTCTTTTAAGATTTTTTTTTTAAATTATTTAAAATATTTCACTAAAGAAATTAGTAGTGTTTCAGCAATTTTGCAGGTCTTTGTTTTAGATGGACAGTATTTATTTAATTTTCGACCCAGGCGTCATCCCTATTACTACTGATTTCGCTTCAAGTCAGGGGTCAGTTCAGACAAAGAAAGAATAATAATAGGTAAACAGGAGATACTGTTTGCTGGCTCCAAGAAAAGAGAAAATGGGTCTGCTTCGTGACGTTGACTCAGAACGAGGTGTGATGAGAATATGATGATCATGTATGACACTGTACGTATAGTTAGGGTGCTGGGTGCCATTTGGGCATACGATTTGCTCATGATTAATTTAATAGAGATGATAGATCACCTCAATACGCTCAGCTTTCCATAGAAACTGCACGAGCTGACTGCCTAATTTGTATGGGAGGAAAAAAAAATGGTATTTCGACCTACTTTTATTTATTAGGGAATGTTGTTCAGTTTCATGGTCTAAGTAAGAGGCTAAAATAGTGCTTTAACTTGTAGTATATGTTGAGATGAGTAACGTACCAGCTTTCATGAGATGCTCGGTCATGTATCTGCGGAAATATGTGAGCAGCTTCATCTTCTTGTCGAGTTCCGGCGGGTACTCGCGCATCGTCATGTACTGCTCCTGCCCTTGCCGGTTTATGTAGTGCACGTTCCTGGGCAAACAAACAAAGTTTATATAACGTGTTAGGTAAACTGCGCCATAACATCTCGGGTGAAAGCAAGCCCTTGTCGTTGGTAGTGAGTCTACCTTTTATTTACGCCGTGTGGTGAACACGAGTGTTTCGCACCCGTATTGTGTAGTGTAGTGACCCACTGAACCAACAGTAGCGGTAGTGACAGTACTCACAGTCCGTTGGACAGCATGATGAGCTTGGTAGTGTCGTTGAACATGACGCCCACACTCTCGTCGCACAGCTGGTACCCGAACCCGTACTTATCGCTGTAGTCGACCCACTTGCCCACCCACACGAGAGGTTGAGCCGCCGGGTCCGAGAGCTCGTCCGTCAGGCACTCCGGCCGACACTTCAACTGAGGACAAAATGGAAATCCTTCATTATTAAAACAATATTCTACAAGTCTAAATAATGTAACTTGATTAGAATGATATCAGGTCAAAGCTATGCGTATGAGCAGGACGGAGCGATACGTGTCTTACGCATCACTCCGTCCTGCCGTCATTCTACTCAAACAGTAGGACAGACTCGACGCTTCGCGTTGCATTCGCGGGGATCGCTTCTCTATCGCGTTCGCTTTGCCTACGTAGAACATTGCCTTAGTTGTAGCCAAGCCGTGATTGTTCGATGACACGTCAGAATGCTTAATTTTCTTTTCGTAGCTTACCTCTTTATTGAGAAGGCGACTGAGTTGATCTCTGAGCGCGATGAGGTTCTGTCGGTGCGAGGGTTCCGCCGCGCGTGTCTCTACGCCCAGCTTCATCGGGGAGTCTACCGCCATCGCCATGTTATCTGCACATACAATAATACTTATGCCTACGCTCATCAATAGCAAGCGCTAGCTTAAACCGCGATGTGTGAAGGATGGAAGAAAAGCCTTTGCCCTGCAGTGGGGCTCCTAAATAATAATAAAATACCTGTATGAAAAAAGGCTATAGCTATAATTAGTTATAAATAATTTGTCTGTGTGGTGCCTGAGTAAGCATACTGCTCAACTGGCCAGCTTTGATTTATTAGCAGAGTATTGACCTTGTCGATTTAATTGAACGGCGGGGTATATAAACGATAGTATTGTTCTATTTCAATACTATTCTTTCTTTTTATATGTAAGGATACTGTAAATCATTGAATAAATGTAATTGGAATTAGGTACTTACACCCTCATCATAACATCTCATGAAACGCCCACTACAGGACAGGGAGCTCCCTCCAGAATTCTAGCTTTTGCTGGAAAAAAAGGGGGGAAGTACCATAGTCACCTCGCTTGTTAGCGTTACGGCTGGCACCATGGACCGCGGATGTAACTAACCGCAGTAAGTAAGATGTAAGATACAAAGGAGGATGCTGCTGCCCATCCTCCAGTTAACTCTTAGTCGCCTCTTTCGACACCCACGGGTATGTATGGGTTGGTACTATTCTTACACGGGACACGCCCACACTTACGCCCTGGTGGTTAATTACTGGTGCAGTAGTGAGTAAAGTACAAGACTGGCACTGCAGCTGGCAGGATTTTAGTCCACTGAGATTTTAACCGTAAAAAAACTCGTGTTGGAGTAGATACGAGTAGCTATTAGCCGATTTTAAGTTTGGGGGTCGGCGGTGTTAGTTAGTTCTTGGTGTGGTGGTGAGTAAGAGACTGGTAGCGCTGCAGGCATCATACTGTCGTAAAGAACTTGTCCAGTCAACGACAAGCTTGACACTCTTTGAACAAGCTTTGAAATTAGAACGGTACAAAGTCCAATGTGTTAAGCCTGATGTGCTCTTGACTGAACTAAGTGGCTTATCTACCGAAAACTTGTAGGATCATATTGTTAGTGTGTTGACTTCATCGAGCGGTCAGCTCATAGATATACCTTTTAGTTGGTCAGTTTTAGGCGTGGTGGTGAGGCAAAGGACTGGCATGGTGTTATGCCGCTCGTAAAGAACTTGTACTGAGTAGCTTGCCCTCTTTGTCACTGACCGTTAGTGTTGACTTCGTTGAGCGGGCGGCGGTGGAGGGACACGCCCTCCAGCTGGTCGGTGCGCGGCGCCGTGGTGAGGCAGGAGACGGGCAGCGCGGCCGGCAGCATCCCGCTCGAGAAGAACTCGTGCTGCAGCAGCTTGTCCACGGACGGCCGCCGCGCCGGGTTCGCTTGCAGCTGCAGCACTATCATCGACGCTGCCGGCTTGCGGAGGGTCGAAGGGATTCTACACACCATTTATACATTATTTATTAGGTTTCATAGTAGGTTTGATGACAACGCTTAAAGCTTGATCCACATTTTAGCACTGGTTAATATACGGCGTACAAAATAATTCCGTCTGTGACCGTTAATGCGCAGAAGTCTAAAAGAGTCACGGGCACTCACCCCCAGGGGGCGAACGAATCGTTCATGGGCTCTCCGCCTGTCACCCATGCGCAGAAAATAACCGTCACAGACAGACTTGTCCTGAACGCACTGTACGAACCGTTTATTTACACAGCAATGTACGGAGGTTCCATTCCATATCGTCGACGTGTATCGTCACACATCGACAATAATAATGCACATCTATAAACTGTACGCAAAAAATGAGGACCACGCTTTAGGCTGCGTCTTCTTATCTCCATTCCGAATCACCGAAGCATATATTATGAACTATTTTATACCATTTAGAAGTGAACCTGTATCCCAACGGCAGGGTCACATCAATTCGTGAAATCACGAGTGCGATAAGCGTTAATGCCACGGAAAGGAAATACGACACGCCCTCTCGTGAAAACATTTAGAATTGATTGGATTTGCCTGTGCATACCGCGATTTTTAATCTCGCTGTCGAAGCGTGTTTCGGGATCGCACGTCGACAGCACATGTTTCTTTTGTTGACGCTGAAAGCGAAACAAACGTACGGTTGCATCGTTACAATCGTGCGTTGACGGTGCGATTCAAAATCGCGGTGTGAACCGGCTCCATGTTGTTTAGAAGCTTCACATGGCTTCAAACACTGGACCGTTTTATTGGCAGTTTGGGCACAGCTTTTATGGTTCAGCAGATATAACATAAAAGCAGTTTACACGAAACACAAAATGTGACTGAATTACATTATGAATGATACACCAAGTGTTTTAGGACGACATAAATGAACTGTGTGGTTTTTTTTTTTATCACAAACATCAACAATAACCTGCCATAACCAAACACACGTTTCCGAAGTAATATTAAGTCATTAGTTATGCCTGCTTGGTACTCGATTGAAAAAAAACTTTTAAATTATTCTTATTCCTCAAAAAACTAGAAAATGGCGCCCTCATTATAAGCAAGACTAGACTAGATTAGACTACCTATACTACCACCTTCACAATAGGTTGGCAGTTGTCCTACCCTACTATTCATTATGTCACCGGAAAATGATAAGAATCGTAAGATAATCAATTTCCTAGAAAGTTGATCAACTTTCAAAAAATCATGAACGGCCGTTGAAATGTATTATTTTACGTATAGATTTCAGGTAATTGATCAATTTACGGAGTCTTGTGGTAAAATGATCCGACGAACACGAGATGTACGCCGATTGCTTGAAATGTATTATTTTACGTATAGATTTCAGGTAATTGATCAATTTACGGAGTCTTGCGGTAAAATGATCCGACGAACACGAGATGTACGCCGATTGCTTGAATGTCGATTGTTAACTCTATGAATAAACTTTGTGACAAGTTTGTTTGCCACCAATGCCATCGACCAACCAGAGAACAGTGTATTAATTTTACATTCAATGTTAAATTGTACATTGAGAAGCGATTGGTCTATACGTGTATGATTTGACGTGTGGCATATTCGTTAGTTTATCAACTTACCGCCAGGCAGCGTAAGTTGATCAATTTGATGAAATTTATTGCGTTAAATAATACATTTCAACTGCCGTTTATGATTTTTCGAAAGTTAATCAACTTACTAGGAAATTGATCAACTTACGGTTCTTATCATTTTCCGGTGACATAATATATACAACCATAAAATTCTTATAAAATAAATATAGTGCTTTTATCCTACTTACAGACAAAGAAATGAGTAAAAATAATTTTCATTTAATTGTTTATGCCATTAGCAGGCAGATGCAGTTTTTTCGGTGTAAAGAATTGCTAAAAAAGCTTTCGAGTCGCTTTTTGTCTTTAGAAGATAAAAAAACAACAATAGATTTAACAGTTTTCATTTGAAATCACTTTCTAAAATGCCTGTTAGTAAGTTTGATAACGATCTACCATTGATGTGGATGCAGCTCATAGGCCTGGTTTTGTTTTCGCCATAGCCATAGTCGATTTAGCCTAGCATCGTGGTTCTCATTGTTATTTTTTGAGCTAAATAAATGTTTTAATTCTGTAGTAGATTTCAAGTGGCAATCAATTAGCAAACAGGCTGAATTTGATGTTATTCAAAGCATCCACACTCACACCAAGAAGTCTCGCCGAGACGACGAAAAACAAGGCGCAGAAAATAAACAAGAGTGAGGGATTTCGTCGTCTTGGTGGACCTTTTTGCGAGACAACCCCAAGATTCGGCGTCAGTGTGTATGCCCTAAGTTAAGAGTGAAACACAAAGCCCAGCGTCGCGACCGCTCCACCACCGGCGCAGTACAGTGCAGAGCGCAGTATATCCACCTGAGAGTATGGGCGAGCGTGTTATCGGCGATCACCGCCTGCGCATACCGAGTACCCCACTTACGCCACGGGCCCGCGACACACACTCGCATCGCCAGCACTACGCCGGCGCTACGCACACAACAGTCACGCGTCAAGTATACGCTATGCCAATCATTGCAAGCAGCCAGGACATCCAATAGGGAGCCATACCATGGTGGGGCAAGGCAAATCGTATAGAAATTCAGAAAATATCGAAACCTTTTTGCGTATAGAGGTCGCCTAGTTGGTTAAGGCGGTATTTACGGAGAAGACGCCTGCCTGAGGTTGCGAAATATTGCGGTTGTTTGTTCATTTTCATAAAAATTTTAGTTAACATATTGTTTTGCATTGTAAAAACTGAATACAAAATCTTTTATTCGGAAAAACACATGACATGGCAATATAATTATACATTATTTTACTGTACACTCAAAATGATGTAATGGTTACTGTTTATATTGGACATCCTGTATACTTGCAAGTTTTTCAATTAATTTAGAATCTTTATAGAAAATTTAGATTCAATAATTTGTAAAATGCTGGTGAGTTGTATCTTCTTAATGAGGATTATCTTTAAAGGCCTGGACAGGCCACTAAAGGCTAAGGAAATATAAAACCCATACAGATAGCTTAGCCTAGTTGGTCAAGGATCGGCATCCATTTGATCGCATTAGCACTCGACCAGCACCTAGTTTATACTAAAAAGAATAGACGGCGCGCGGTCCACATAAAACTCGTTTTTTAATAACTTAGTAGCGAGGCGAGGAAATGCTGATGAAGTTAATGGACGCCAACCCTAAGGCGTCTCCAGTACATACGGAAAACACGCAGATTCAAATCTTGTCTGTGGTTGTGAAAACGATTGCTACTTTGTGTAATCTTTGAATAAAATAGTGACGTCTGACCTGTACTCGCACTGCTTGATGCGTTTGTAGGTGTCCTTGAGGGTGGAGGTTTCGAAGGGAGGTTTCCCCACCAGCAGCGTGTACATGATGCAGCCGAGACTCCAGATGTCCACCTCGAACGAGTGGCCCTTCTTCGTCAGGATCTCGGGCGCGATGTAGTTCGGCGTCCCGCATAGAGTCTGCTTTCTCTCTCCTAAGAAAACATTCATTGAAATAATCCAAGGAGGTTGAAGTAGCAGCATGTAGGTGTAGTGTAGACCTATTTAGAATAGTACCAACCCATCTATACCTTTGACTGTCTATAAACTGGAGGATGGGCAGCAGCGGCCTTCTGTGTATCGTACCATCTTACATACTGCGGTTAACAACAACCGCAGTCCATGGAGCCAGCCGCAACACTTACGAGCGTGGTGATTATGGTACTTCCCCTCCAGATGCGCTTTTGCTGGAATTTTGGAGGGAGCTCCTTGTTCTGCAGTGGAGGTTTCACAGGATGTTATGAAGCATGATCAAAGACAGACAGACATGGTGCTGGATGAAGATAAGAAACTTGAAGCACTTCTTTATCCTACTTCCTACTATATTATAATATTATAAACGCGAAAGTTTGTAAGTATGTATGGATGGATGGATGTTTGTTACTCTTTCACGTAAAAACTACTGAATGGATTTTAATAAAACTTGGCACACATATAGGTTAGGTCCTGGAATAGCACATAGGCTACTTTTTACCGTGGGAAAACACTTCATTCCCACGGGAAAACGCATTTAATGCGAGTGAAAGCTACGTCGGCGGATGGCGGAAAGCTAGTCAATGCATAAGTCTTGATTCCTTAAACTGAAGAAATCACAGATAATACTATATGGATTTGCGATTTTGAGCAAATATCAGCTAAATTTTGGTGCTTATTTAATCGAGTGTCCCAAACAAGTTTTTACATAAATTCCATATGGCTGCCGTAGCAAATTTTGCGCAGCAAACAAAATATTTGCATAATTTGATAAACATTGCTTATATAATGTGTGATTTTCTTTATATAATATGTGTTTGTGATAGGTTTTTAAACATGACGAAATACATTTTCTGTAAAGTTCCTTATAAAAAAGGGCAGACGCATGGTGGCTATTTTTCCAAAATGGCGCCGATCAAATAGGCACGATTTCAACTTGACATACTGCTCTCCAGTGTACTATAGAGTATAATAGAGCTCAATAGAAGAAATAATAAGAAATCTTCACCTTCATACTCAATTCTGGCAGCGAGTCCAAAATCTCCAATCTTGACATGAAGTTCATCGTCAAGGAAGAGGTTCCCCAGCTTGAGGTCCCTGTGGATGATGCGCTTTGAGTGCAGGTACTGAACCCCGAGCAGGATCTGGTGCATGTAGAACCGAGTCTCCGGCTCCGTGATCGCCTTGCGACGTTTGTGAAGCTCCATCATTGACTGGACAAATGACGAAATTTTGTTAACAACCTTGCATAATGCGGGGCAAGGAACTTTGATGCTGACTGTTAATAACTGGTCGTAGTAGTAGATCTGCACAGGTCGCAGTGGCCGTCGGGAATTAGGAGCCCGGCCCCTTTACCCTCAAAACATAACAAAACATACTAACCGGTCAAGTGCGAGTCTGACTTGTGTGCTGAGGGTTGACTTGAAGCAATAAAGTCCATTTTAAGGACCGCAAAACTAAATTTGTTTATAAAGGTATTTGCAGAATATATTCAACCTGTTCCTTTGGGAAAGTTGTTCAGTTTCGGTCTGACTCAATGTATCATTTGTTATGGTACTGCTCGAGCCTATTAAATATTTTTGTAATATGTTTTAACCTGTTTTTGATCTGGCTGCCCAAGTTACAGGCTTGACTTAGTATGGGATGGGTGCTATTGGTTTGCACTCTTATGTTACCTTTTATCTTTACTGTCCTGTGGAAGCTAGGCTCGTGTCAGTAGGTAAATATTTATGTTATTAAGGTAAATTATAGTCTGTCAAATTTAATGTTAATATCTAATAATATATATATATTGGGGGACATTTCACACAAGTTCATCTGATCCCAAACTAGGCAAAGCCTGTACTATGGGTACCAGAGACTGATGTACATACATAAATAGATAAATAACACCCAGACACAGAACAAACACTTGTGTTCATCACACAAATGTTTGCCCAGGGCGGGAATCGAACCCGCGGCCCACGGCGTGTGAGGCAGGCTCATTACCAATCACACCAACGGGCTTGTCAAAAAGATGCAGGTTTGAATCTTATTTGTGTAATTTTGCAATTTTTTACTTTACACTTCATGTAACATTTACAATTAGTTATCAGTGAATAATAAGTAGTGAATAAATTTATTTAATTGATAAATACCTTAATTTTACTAATTTATTCAATTGATAAAACATTGTGCACTCAACGACAGGACAAGATAGACACTTGCAGTGTGACTCTAGCCCGTATGTGTTTTGAAATAAGAATGGTACAAAGTCCAGTGTGTCAAGCTTAATGTGCCCTTGAATGTACATCCCAAAATTGTTTAAACATTTTATAGTCATATTTATTATATGCCTGTCAGTCACACACATCAAAGTCCTCACAAGGCCAGCAACAAAAAAACAGGTATTCTGTGAATACATTGTCTATTTGTTGAAAATGACAGTCATAGTTTTTTTAATAGATATACTATTCTATTTTAGTGGAATTTCTACTATTGTTAATTTTAATGCTCTGAAAAGAAACAAAACATGAAGAAACTTTAAGTACACAAGATCTAAAAAGGGGCATAGGTAGCAAGCCTGAAGGTTGTGAATTTGCTCATGAAACTGAACAACTTTTCACCGTACATAAATTACAAAATGTGCTATACACCTGATGCAGATTGAATGGAAAAATAAATTTATTTTTCGCATTTAGACCTAGTTTCTTGGAAAAAGTTGTTTAGTTTCGTGGGCAGAATTACGCCTTGCATAATAAATAAATAAAAAAAAATATTTATTCCAGATTTCTCAGAGATAATATCAGCAATGGACATCTTTTGGCTGATATGATGATAAAGTCATCAAAACTAAGAAAGGCCAGAGAATGAGCTGCAGTATTCCCCTGCATATTGAACTACAATGCTGTGGTCACCAACATACAGTCCATATGCACCAGCCACAAGCCACAACATGGTAACTGGTGTATCCCCCTATAACATACCACAAACTTTATTGGAGGTCCAAATCTAATAGAAGAAATGAGCTCCAGGAATGATGATGATGACTTGACTAACTTAAAATGAATTTTACATAATTTAGTGGAACCAAACTGTATAAAACTACTGCAAACATAATTTTCACTTGTTGTAGAGAACATCAGAGCCAACCTAACCAAATAATGATCATATCATTACTAATAATACTTTGGCTTACTAAGTTCATGGACCTCTATAAAGGAAAATATGAATTACTTAAGGGGTAACTTCCAGTGTCAGCATGCTTACGCACCCTTAGCAGTTTAGTGATGGCAATACAAGACATGATTAATGTCTAGTTACTGGATATTATGAAAAAGCAGAGTAAGTGGTACTAACCCGTCTTTTACAAAGTTCAAGTATAATATAAATGTTGAGGGAATCCTCGAAGAAGCTGTGGAATCCAACAACATGTTTGTGTTGCAGCGAGCGATGAATGGAGATCTCCTGCGCCATCTTCTCCTTTTGTGAGGACTTCACCATCAATTTCTTGGAAACTATTTTCCCAGCATACACCTGGTTTTTCTGCATATCCTGGATTTCGTAGCATTTTGCAAATCCACCCTGAAAGTATGTAATATAGGTTGTATTACCTTGCAAGACTTCTAATGAATGAGCAACTAATTAAATAATGTTCAGATAGTAAGTTGGTAGGTACAAATAGTGGACCATTTTTGTCATGATTTAGATTCCATTGAAACGTACTAAACATTATAAGCGACATAGTCCATGAGCTTATTTGCAGGTGTCTAATCTCTGTGCAAATGACATCCACATTCAAATTGTAACTGAAACTTTACCTTGAAACATAAATAAATGACCTGTTGTAATGAGATTTTGACGAAACAATACTGTCGCGATGTATTTTTTATTGCATTCGTGAGGTAAAAGCTATTATTCCGCGAATAGTAACGGTTATACTGGTTTTTATGCATGGACTTGGTGAACTGATTTTAGCGTGGTAATTCGATTATTATGACCGTAGAACTTGTGTGACTTATACAAACGTAATTTGCCCGTCATATTTACGTTTATATTTATTAATTTTATAAAAAATCACGAAGAATACGACTCACCTTCCCAAAAAATCTTAACCTCTTGTAGGCACAATTTGTCTGGGGGTCACGTATGATTTCCGGAATTTCTTTCTTCTCGTCTTCTTTGATTGACGTCATTTTTAAACTAACTTATAAATGTAAACTAAAACCAAGTAAAATATTAATAATTATCAGTAAATTGATGATTGTTGACAACATTCACAAAGGAGATTTCAAACGGCCAACGTTTGAACCATGGTTTGAACGTATTTGAATGTTGTCGTTGATTTGACGGTTACCTCAAACAGCCAATGCGCAGAGTGGAATTTCTACTATGATTGCAAGTAGGAATGGTGAATTATACCAAATGTATACAATAAACTTCTTAGAATTAAATCAGAATAAGTTATTTCGGCTGACGGCTGATATGATGAAGTAATTTAGTAGTAGTCGGAAATAAGTAAACATATGAAATGTAAATTAAATTCCTTTTTATAGCATAATATTTTTCTGATAAAATAAAAACTACCTTTATTGTCTTGGTAAAAAAAACTATTTAGTAATCTTATTTTTTAATAGCAACACAGTCATATGTCAGCGTTAGCCATCTTTGTCTCTCTTCAGACTTTTTGGCACTGTTAAACTGAGAGAGCAGATGAACCAATAAGCGACGCGTAAATATCAGGAAGTTTGAGAAAATGGCGCGAATATTTAAAAACTTTTGGAAAGCATATAGAATTTTTATTTTATTATTTTTGAGAATGATTTAGCAATTCGGCATTATATAAGTATTAATCACATAATAATTTGCTATCAACCCATAAGAGATGAACGTACTGTACCCGACACGAAATATTGTGGATTTAACAGGTTTAAATCAACCCTAAATGGAAACTGCCCGTGAAACTGAACAACTTTCTGGAATATAGGTTGAAATACGAAAAAAGTTATCTCCTTTCCATACAAAATACGCTTATCAGCTGATACAGTTTCTTGACAGGTTAAAAAAAATTCGTAATTCAACCTTTGTTCCATAGAAAGTTGTTCAGTTTCATGGACAGATTTACATCCTTCTGGCTTGGTCTAGCTTGGTGTACCCTTTAATCCCTGTAAGTCACACATTTATTAGAGAGAAACATTTGAGAGAAAGATAAAAAATTACGCTTTTAGGATTAGATAAAAATTCATACATTTTAGTATGGAGGTCCCTCGCAAGAAATGGATAGGTACGCTCAAGGAACATACTCGTACTACTGGGTACGCTTATGGCTCCATCCTTAGCAGAAAGTGATGCTACTTAAACATACCTTGGTAGAGGGTCTTTAAAATATGATTCTTGCTGATTCTTGTTACTTTTTCAGCAGTTGTATCATAGCGAAAGCGGATTTCTAGGTTCTAGGCCTGTGATTGTTATAAGTAAAGGGTAAGGAAACATTTCCCCTGGATATGAATCGAATAACGTATTTTTTAGGGTTCCGAATGACAAAAACGGAACCCTTACGGTGCAACTTCGTCTGTCTTTCTTTCGGTCTGTCACACCTCACACCTGTTTATCTCAGCAACCACTCAATCTAAAAACTTGAAATTAGAAATAATTTTAATATGATTGCCCAACTTTATTGCAAAGTAAAGGCACAAGTAAAGGGGTTGTAAAGGGGCCCAAATAGGGAGGGCAAAATTTTAAATTGTCGTTACTAGGTCGAGTAGGGTATCATAAAATATAAAAGGGCTTTACTTGTAGGTACATTCCAAAACAGATTTATATAAGGTCCTAATGAAGTAGTGAACATAGTTTTAGTATGTTAATGTAATGTTACTCAGACCATTACACTGAACAACTTTCCCTAAGGAACATAGGTCGAAATACGAAAATAAATTTTTGACCTCCTATAGAAACTGCATCAGCTGATAGCACATTTTGTATGGGAGGTCAAATTTGGTTTTTCATATTTCAACCTATGTTTCTTAGGGAAAGTCGTTCAGTTTCATGGTCTAAGTAACGTGCAAAAATTATGTTCACTATTTCATTAGGACCCTATATATTTTTTTACTTAGTTTTCAAGTTATGATGAAAAATGTCAAAAAAAAAATACCATTCCCCCTTATCTCCGAAGCTTGCGGAAGGAAAAATATGAATTTATTGTAGTCGACAGAGGTTTATGTAAATATTACAGCAAAAATAAAACGATCTCTCTAAGTAGCACAGTTCTTTAGGAACCTGCAAAAAACCTTTACAAACAAACTTAATTTGCAGTCCTAAAAATGGACTTTTTGCTTCTAAATTTACCTACTGTAGGTATCGGAACCCTTGGCGTGCGAGTCCGGCTCGCACTTGATCTTGACTTTATTTTTCTTTGTCATCCATCACGGACGAGTAGGAGGCAGGATGAGAGTCAAAATGCTTTTATCGTTTTCCGACACATTCTAAAACCGTATTATATAGCACATCAACATGGTGTTAAATTGAGTGACAGGATTAGAAATAGTGTGATAAGAGAACGGTGTGGCGTAAAAGAAGACAGTGACCAAAATCGAGAAAGGGATGCTGAGATGGTTTGGTCATGTAGAGAGGATGAATGAACGAAGATTGACGAAAGAGATCTACCAGGCGAGAGTGAATGGAAACGTTGGAAGGGGAAGGCCTAGGCGAACGTACCAGGACCAAATTCAGGACGTTCTGAATAAAGGCCAGGTTAAAAGTACCCTAAACCGACGAGCATGTATGAAAGGATTGATGAAAGTACAGGAAGCAAGGGAAGTATGTCAAGATCGTAGCAGGTGGAGGACTGTGGTCTCTGCCTACCCCGACGGGAAAGAGGCGTGATGTTATGTATGTATGTATGTATCAACCGCTATATCAACCCTTCCGTTTTGTTGTTAGTCATGGTAGTGAAATAGTTCGTACCATGATAGTAATAGAGTGTAGGTAGCTGTTCTAGGTAACGGTTGATATGCCGTTGGCTGTTCATTATCCCTCATTAGCGCAATTTCGTATGCGTGTTGTTTACGTGTTTTGAGTGATTATGATGAGTAATGAGAAAAATCCAATGGTAGGGCTGATAACATTATCTGCCTGCATCCTTCCGTGGATCAGTAATCAAGGCTTGCCAATCGCCCAGTCACATTGCCATTAGTTTGAAATGGTTTGAAAGAACACTTTATTAGTTATCAGTGATTCTGAGTCGCGTTATTGTTCACCACGACGCGACGCTATAAATGTGAACGCAATAATTCAATATTTATTTAATATTAAAAAAAATGAACATGAAAATAATGAGTTTAATGGTGGGTTTCAGTGTATTATTCTTAATTAATGTGGACGAAATAATTTCTTTGAGACAATTTATGACAACTGATGAATGTAAGTAAATTAACGTTTAATAATTTTGAATAAGTATTTAGTTCAAGGAATTCTCTAGCCGAGAGATTTAGTACTTCTTTCTTCGTTCGTCTCTACCGCTGGCCCCCTTTGGAGAAGAATGGCACTAAATAGAACTCACTGTAAGGAGTTTGAGGAGGCTTTTGTTTGTCCTTTACTTGCCAAGAGGCACCTTGAGATCATCATTATCTAATTTTTATATACCTATAGTAGGTTAATGTTGATTTTTGAAATTCAACGCAAGCTTAGTGTTTTATAAGTAGTTTGGTAAAAATATGATAAAATTAAGTTTTGGAATATTAAATTTATATTATTTATTATTTGAACATTATAAAAAAAATGTAGGAGTATGTGTAGGACATTTACTTATATATAGTGTAGGAGACAATAAGGTTACTTAATTACTATTTTAAAAACAAAATAACATTTGAAAATACTAAACTAATCGATCTAAGTAGTTATTTGCTGATTGTAGTTAGTTAATTTATTTATTAATTGTATTTTTTTTAAGAAAAATTGGGTCAATCACCTTGATGACTAATAGTTAGTTCTAAGAAATAAGTGACGTCAGATAAATACATAACACACAACCATAAAATTATAATTTGCTTCGAATATTCTTAACGCGCGCGTAACTAACAACGTGATTTTATTTGCGGAAGTGTACAGATATTTCAAGATAGCTTAAGATAAAAAATAATTACCTACTTAGATTTTTCCTAATAAACCACTATAAGTCAGTACCTATAATAATGTGTACAGAGAACAGTTTCACCACACGTTCGGAATGAGATCACTTTTTACGCTAAAACAGCTAAAACCTTTTTTTCGACACATTGTTCCGCGGTTGCCGCTAAGCTACTAAACTCGCGGTTGCAAGTCTTGCGTGCACCTGATACTGTGATGGTTCAGACTTCAGACTTGGCCGAGGTCAGGACAGTTGATCAGTCGTCCTGGAGACGAGCTAAATATAAACGCAAGATTTATTTTTACGACTGCCTTCCGTGCTAGGGCAGAAGTTAGAAAAGTTTTCGGGTCATGTTTTATAACTGCAAAATTTTAGTGTGTTATTCAGAAAACTGAACCATTTTCTTCAAGAATCGATAACGTGAAAATAATTTTGTCGCTCCACACAAATCCTAGGGCAGTCAATGGGGGTTTTTATGAGTAACTTAAATTATGTTTTTGTTTTAGACTCTTGTTTCTTCTGAAAACATCCATTGTCGAGCAAAGTAATATTTTTTTTCTAAACCTAGCTTACCCCTACTGGTATGGATACGTATTGGATTGTCATCTATCAAATCCCTTGATTACTGAAAAACAACCCAATTGTCGCGGAGTCTCATAACTAAACCACAGATTAAATAATAGTAAACTACTAAACATACTGTAAGTTTCTAAAGTAATTTCGAGAATGATTCAGCATCTTATTAAAAGGTTCTCAGGTGTAACCTTGACCTACTGGCATGAGGAATCCTCTGTCCCTGACCCAGACCGCAAGCATTGTCACGTCAGCCTGACATACTTAATTGCGGTTATCATTAGGTCAATTGAACCAATCTAATAACCTGGCAGGTAAACATTTAATTAATAAGTTGGTGTCTGTCGATCAGCCGACATCGTAATTAGGACCGTTTAATTAAACAACAATCGTAAAGTTGTTTGTCTAACTTTATTTTGTCGTTTAATAAACCTCTTAACCTACCATGAGTTCCACCGCATATCGTTTATGCAAAACGTCAGTAATACAAGCTACAGGCATAGCCGTAGCTTCGTTTCTCGTTTGGAAAGTGGCTTGGCAATCGTATTCCTATTGCCCTAGTACTCATACGAGCTATTGTAATAAATCAAATGTGTCTACAGTGGAGAATCACATAAGCCCGGAAGATTTGCGAGAGTTCCTGAATGTTTACAATACGTCGACAACTACAGAGAGGCCGAGACCTGGAGGCGAAGATTACGTCAGTTTCGATGTAAGGATTAAAGTTTCTATTTAAGGTTCCGTACCAATAGGTTGCCAACGGAACCCTATTAACTACTAAGTCTAGGTGTCTGTCTATCTGTCCAACCTTTAAATGGCTGTATCTTATGAACCATAATCGGTAGCTGGTTAAAATTTTCACGGAATATGGATAGCATAGAGTAGGTCTGACTTGACGCCTGCATCGCGACTCTACTCCCAAAAGAGATTAAAATAAGTACTGCAAAATGTTCAATGTGTCATGTTTGACCTGTTCTTGACTGTACGTATGGAAAACATCAAAGAGATTTTAACCTCGCTGCGCTCGGTCATAGCGAGGTTCAAATCTCTTTGGAAAACATTAAGTAAAGACCCCAGTCCCCATAGAGGATCGTGCCTTTTTAGGGTTCCGTACCTAAAGGGTATAAAACGAGACCTTACTAATACGCTTACGATGGCTGTCTGTCTGTCTGTCTGTCAGCGGGCTGTATCTCATGAACCTTAGTAAGTAGACAGTTGAAATTTTCACAGACTATGTGTTTCTGTGTGGTTTCTGTTGCTGCTATAACAACAAATAATAAAATTAAAATATAATAATAAATTAAGGGTGGCTTTCCTACTCATCATCATCATGTCGTGTGGGTTGCAAGATCGATGATCCACCTCATAAACCCTGTCGTCAGAGTTGTTGAGCCGCCAAAGGCCTCTGACATGGCTCATTAACGACTACATCTAGATAGTAGTCGGTACCAACGGCTTAATGTGCCTTCCGAAGCACGGAATCACCTAACTTTTCGGACAGTCAGGTCACAGTAAAGAGATGGGCTCAGGTGATTCCTGCAATGTTCTAACTAAACTGGGGAGTGGGTAGGTCGCACAAAGGAATTTTCGATTGACAGTATCCCCACCGGGAATCGAACCCAGCACCTCCGTATCGAGAGCCGAGCGCTCTAACCACTAGACCACGGACTGCTGCTCCGCTGTTTAAATGCTTTTTTAGGCGATTTTTGCTCGTCTTTTGTTTTAGGTCTATTGTTAAAACGGAAACACTTAAAAGCGTGAAAATTGGTATGTTTATGTGCATAGCCATGGCATAGCTAAAGAAAAACAACAAATAATATAAAAACTGGTCAAATGCGTGTCGGACTCGCGCGCATTTAATACACTTCTGTGTGAATGCGCATCCATAACTAAGACGGTAGTTTTACCTTAGTGGTACGAAACCCTCGGTGCGAGAGTCCGACTTGCACTTGGCCGGATTTTTTTTGTTTTTGTTTTAGCTCTATTGTAATAAGTAATACCGGCAATATATACATATACTTAAAAGCGATAAGCTTGGTATCATTTGATTATAATGCATAATCTTTAGTAAAACTACAAATAATAAAATGGGACAAGCAAGTGCGAGTCTGTTAGAGGTCTCTAGCTGTGATACTCTGTCGTACCATGTTGTACCTCTGTATGGAATAAGGTGGATCTCTTGAGCACTCTCATCAATAATATAAGAAAAACTTAGTTGTTTATAATTGTTTTACCTCCGTGACAATATTTTTTTTCCTCCTAGGAAACCACCACAAATGGACCAATACCTAATAACGTGGACTGCTTCGGACTAGGTTCCACGCTGTCACGATGGCTTCTAAATATGAAACCAGATTCTTCTATGAAAGTTAACACGCATTTCTACTTTACTTCGAGGATGCAACCACAAAGAGTTCAGGTAAAGAGCAAATTATGTTTTAATAATTTCTGGGAGTTTGCGTAAGACAAAGTTTCCAGACGCTGCAGAGCGCCTAGATATAAATGTAATTTATGACTTTTAATGTAGAAGTAATGTCGATTTGGTCGAACGAAAAGAAGTAAAGCGTTTATAAGTTAGGGCATCATGCTAGCGCTGCAGGAGCTAGTTTGCTATTGAAGGAAGGTAGGCCCCGTAGTAATGAAGCAGTGTTAGGCGGAAGAATACACTTCGCGTTGAATCGAATCATAATTTTGTCCTTACAAGCAATTTTTTTTATGTACAACTTGGATGCATTTGGCTGTTTCAGGTGTACCCAGGAGATCAGTTCGGCCTAGAATGGGTGGACTTCAAAGTGGACCGGAAGACAGTAATGATCGTTCACGGCTTCATGAGCCACAGCAATGCGTCGTGGGTCACTGATATGACAAAAGCATTCCTTTCATGGGTAAACGATTTTATAAAACGTGTTCATTAATTTAAAGAAAAAAAGGCTAAACAGTGGTAACTTACACCATTAAACGTGGCAACATGAGCAAAAATCATCCTCATTGAAAACGAATTACTGAGAATTGGCCCGTTGGTGTGACTGGTAGTGAGGCTGGGACGCCGCGAGTCGCAGGTCCGATCCCCGAGGCCAACATTCGTGACGTTCTGTCTTTGGGTATTATTTATCTATGTATATATATCTATCTATCAGTCTTTGGTACTCATAGTACATCGGCCTTTGCTTAGTTTGGGATCAGGTGATGTGCATAGAGTCGGTGGCATAGAGCTACAGGACTTAATTTATTTTATAATGTAAAAAAATATGACTGTGATCGATGTAACAAGACAATAAAGGATGTTTTATTTTAGGGTGACATAAATGTAATAGCAGTGGACTGGAGTGGTGGGGGGAACACTTGGAAATACTGGCGAGCCGTAGCCAACACCAGACGAGTTGGATCCGACATCACAGGGTATGTTATGTTGATTCAGTTAGACAGATAAAGCATTCATTCAGTGTGAACAAACAGAAGGAAAAATAAAATGACAAATATAGTTCGTCCACAATTCGTCCACGCAAACCGAACTTAAGGGGCTACTAGCGCCCCGAACAGTTAAAAAAATATTACTCGCTAAATACAAAACTTATCAAAAATCCGGAACTTTTTATTTTATTTACTGATGGGGGCGCTAGTGGACGGGAGGTAGCCTCTTAAGTGGACCGAATCGACCGAACTCTAGTATGTATACCTACGACAAAATATTTCGCGAGAAAATATTAATTAAGAAAATAATATAATGAGGTAAATAACTCAATTTTGTGATCTGTGGCGTATCTGAGCGATAGATATTCTTTTGACCAAGATACAGATGAAGAACTTTTCTAAACAAAATATTATCAAATATTATACTCAAAACACATGTTAAATCATAATAACAGAAGTAAGAGCTAAATAAAAGTATATTATTAATTTACGCTTTCCTTTTATTAAAAAAAATACATCTGGGGCACGGCAGTGCCCCCGCCAAGTTGAGCAATCATATTTACAAACCACAACTTAATTTATAATATTACAGATTTCTAGAACAGCTGATTGCGGCCACAGGAGCGAAGACCAAAGACTTTCATTTTGTCGGACACAGCTTAGGAGCTCATATATGTTCGTACGTCTCCTATCGTTTGGGTGGAGTTGCTAGGATCACAGGTTTGTAAAGTCGTATAAAATATACGTTACATAATCGCTCTTTTCTTCGGGAGGTTCAGAAACAGAAATACCAAAAAACCTGACAGGCTACGCACAGCCCAAATTGGTAGGTCTCAAAAGTACCCAAAACCGACGCGCGTGTATGAATGGGTTGATGAAAGTAGACGAAGCGAGGGAAGTATGTCAACATCGTAGCAGGTGGAGGGATATGTTATCTACCTACCCCGCCAGAGGAGACGTGATGTTATTATGTATATAAAAGAAAATAAGAAAGTGCTCTGAAAAAATACCTAAAAAACTACAAGTAATAAAGTTAAACTATTGAATTAAAGCGAACATACCCCTCAAATGGGCATTTTGTAAAGCCTACCTACTCCTCATTTATAGCTGTTCAAGAAAAATTGAAAAGAACATATTATGTGAACATTTGGTACATTCGTTATTTTTCTTTATGTCTTTGTATTCTATATTTAACAAAAAACTATGGTACATCGATTTTTGAGGTTAATTCCCTACTGCTCCTAAAGCGCTATGATATAAGGAAAGATTTTTACAATAAATTAAAAAAAACCCTTATTGTTTAAATACAACATACGATTTTTTTTTATCTTTTATATTTCATTCGAAATAAGTAAGATTTTCCTAATGTTTGCCAAAATTCCGTCTCATCGTTTTTCGCAACAGCCTCGTTGAAGAGCAGTCTTAAGTAAACGCTATTGACGTGTTAATAAGGTCGATCTTGCATTGACAATCGCGTAGCTTCTAATTTGAGGAGTATATTCACCTTAAACCGTATTTTCACAGGCTTGGACCCGGCTCAGCCCTGTTTCCGCACATTTGATCGTACTGAAAAACTGGACGAAACAGACGCAGATTTCGTCGACGTGATTCATACAAACGGACGCCTTTTAAAAAGGATTGGATTTGGACTGCCGGATCCAACAGGTAAGGTTTTCTAACAGCTGAGTATTTTTCTCATAATGTTTTAAAACGTACGCTAAACGTACGCCATCGCATGAAAACACAAACAATTAGATTGTTTAGTGCGATTGGCAAGTCCATGTATTTATTTAAAACATAAAAGATTTTTAATATATGTTATTAGGTTAGCTAATTACGTGATAACTTAAGACAGAAGGACCATTTTAGTAGGGACTGGATAAATTAACCGACTTGGTATTTACGTGGATTTCATATCTTTTTACTGTAGAAGAACTGAGTTGCGAGACTTGGTTTTTCTACAAGTTATGTTTTTGATGGTCTATTTTTTAGGGTTCCGTACCTCAAAAGAAAAAAACGGAACCCTTATAGGATCACTTTGTTGTCCGTCTGTCTGTCTGTCTGTCTGTCTGTCAAGACCCTTTATCTCACGAACGGGTAAAGGTATCAGGTTGAAATTAATACCACATATTAGGATCCATGAACCACACAAGATCTGAAAATTTCAATTTTTTACAACGACGCAATCAAAAGATATGGCATTTTATGTCCTTATCTCCATACATTTATTCAAAAATGCAAAACCTACAGGGAACTTCCCGTTGACCTAAAATTATGAAATTTGGCAAGAAGCTAGGTCTCACAGTACAAAGAATGGGAAAAGTCTGAAATCATTAAATATTACAACTTTTCTCACAACTAATGGTAACCAATTGTGGTGAGCTCCCGTTTCAAGAACATTCATATAAGAGAGGGGTCAAGTTGGATGGTAGCTGAGGCGATTTTTGTTTTAGTTCTATTTAAAAACAGGAACACTTACAAACTTGAAAATTGGTATGTTTATAGTGCATAAGCTATAAAATAACAACAAATAATAAAATTTGGTCAAGCGCGTGTCGGACTCAAGAAATCTAGCACATTAACTTACTGAAAGTTCAACTAATACAATTATGTTTGTGTGGTGGTACGGAAGCCTCAGTGCGCGAGTCCGACTCGCACTTGGCCGGTTTTTTTACAAAGTCAGCGCCAGCAGCCATTTCAGCAACCGGCGCCTGTAGCTTACACTTTGCTGTCTTATTAGTGTCAAAGTATAACACTAATAAGACAGCGAGAGCTATGGCCGATGGCAACCACTTACCATCAGGCATACCACATACCTGCTCGTTTGCGCACTTGTAACATAAAATACAAACCGGTTAAAATCATAACTCTCCTTTTTGCCGTAGTCGGGTGAAAAAAAAAAGCTAAAAGTCGCGCCTTTTCATATACAACGTGTTAATGGAATAAGCGAAACCCTCATACACGCCAACTGTTTTTTATTAAAATAAATCCATTCCCGATATTGGTAAGTGGTATTCCTGATGGTGAGTGGTTTCCATAGGCCATAGCTCTCGCTGTCTCATTAGTGGTTATACTTTGACACTAATAAGACAGCAAAGCGTAAGCTACAGGCGCCGGTTGCTGAAATGGCTGCTGGAGCTGACTTTGTTAAAAATAGACCATCAAAATCATAACTTGTAGAAAAACCAAGTCTCGCAACTCAGTTCTTCTATACCGTAAAAAGTTTTGAAATCCATGTAAATACCAAGTCGGTTAATCTGCTCTGTGTCAAATATACCTAAATAGTAGTAGGCATTTCACTTTTACATTTTATTTGTTTGTACCAGGCCATGCAGACTTCTATCCGAACGGTGGAATGAAGCAACCAGGATGCTACAATACCACCAAGAACTCGTTGTGGTACCGAATCATGCCTATTTCACCAATAAGTAAGTCTATAAGTAATTATTGCAACAACTTATTTGCATTTAGACATTTTGAAATGACGAAGTGCAATAATATTATTTTCTTTGGTCTGTGCGAGTATTCAAATCACACTTCATATCACCCTCCGACCACGAGCTCAAATAAAAATTTACGCGATGTGAATCTGCAAAAAAAATGTTATAATTATAGTGATTCTAAAATAATTCTCAGAATCAACACAAAATTGTCCTAGAAGAATAATAAAATACAAGACGAAGGAAATTTAAAACAAGGTGAATTTTCATTCCAGTCACCATTTTCAGTCATAAGTCCAGTGATAATAGCAACTTTCCCGAGGATTTTCTTAATTTTTGCCTTCTCTAATAAAATGTGTTGGTCACGTGACAACGTTAACGTGGAAGGATATAGCTTGTTTTCATTGGCAGAATCACGGGGCCTCGAGAATCTAAGGCTTCGAGATTAATTCACTTTAAAGATTTATAAATACCTAATTGAATCCGACAAACAGAACCATAACATTAGAAAAACTTCTTGTAAACCATTTTCCCGTAATCACACATAATTAATAATAATATTGTTCCCAGAGTTGCAGCAAGCGATTTGCAGTCACGGTCGCGCGTACCTTCTCTTCACGGAATCACTGATCAATGCCAATTGCTCATTCAGAGCTCATCAATGGAACCTTACTTATGAAGGGTGAGATATACTCACAACCATCCAAGTAAAACCGCAAAGGGCTATGGAAAGGGCTATACTTACTTGGAGTTTCTCTGCGGGATTGAATAAGAACGAGGAGATCCGTAAACAAACTAAAGTAACAGGCTCAAAAACCAATGGTCGATGGGACCAATGGGTCGACGTAGCTTGGGCAGGCCCCCCACAAGGTGGACCGACGATCTGGTGGCGGTCGCGGCCGCTGGATGCGAGCAGCGCAGGACCGCGAGTCATGGAGATCTTTAGGGGAGGCCTATGTCCAGCAGAGGACGTCTTTCGGCTGATATGATGATGATGATTATTATGATACAGCCGCGCCTGTTTCCTGTGGGGCAAACTAGCAATAATAGTCAAACGAACAATCGTGAAGTTAATCATGTTCATCATACGTATCTATTATAGATGATAAACGTTGACATTTTAGGTTCAACTTGTAAGTTAAATTATACAACGTGAATTTTCACTGGTTTTGCTCCCGAAACCCAGTGATTCTACTCATGATAACAAGTAGGTAACTTTTGTACAATTTTGTTTCTAGAAATACGAGTAAATCCAAACTTAATATTATAAATGCGAAAGTAACTCTGTCTGTCTGTTACGCTTTCACGGCTAAACCGCTGAACCGATTTTGATGAAATTTGGTATGAAGGTTGTCTAAACCATAAGAAAGGACATAGGCTACTTTTCATTTCAGAAATGAGACTGGAACAGGGTGAAATAGTGGATGAAAGTTTGTATGGGAAATTAAATAATTTATGTTACGCTTTCACGGCTAAACCGCTAAACGGATTTTGATAAAATTTGGTATAAAGATCGTCTAAATCGTTAATAAGGACATATGCTACTTTTCATTTTAAAAATGAGACTGGAAGAGGGTGCAATAGGGGATAAAAGTTTGTATGGGAAATCAATTAAATAATTTATGTTACGCTTTCACGGCTAAACCGCTGAACCGATTTTGTTGAAATTTTGTATGGAGATAGTCTGAACCATAAGATAGGCTTCTTTTGGTTGCAAAATCGAATTTGGAAGGGGGAGAATTAGGGGCTGAAAGTTTGTATGGGGCATCAATACTTTTTTGCTTTTAACGTCTAAATATCAATATGAATGTCATTTCTATTTAGGAGTAGGGTAAGGGCTATCCCTATGGGTAGGGGTAGCGGTAAGGGTAGGGGTAGGGGTAGCGGTAAGGGTAGGGGTAGGGATAGGGGTAGGGACAGCGATAGGGGTATGGGTAGGGATCGTGGTAGGGATAGGGGCAGGGATAGAGATAGAGTTTGGGGTAGAGATACGGGTAGGGGTAGGGGTTGATATAGGGATAGGGTTGGGGATAGGGGTGGGGTTACGGTTGGGGATAGGGGTAGGGATTGGGGTAGGTATAAGGATGGGGACTGGCGTGGGGAGAGCGAAGGGGACAAAGGTAAGGGACAGCGGTGGGACAGTGGTGGGGATAGAGGTGGGGACAGTGGTGGGGACAACGGTGGGGACAGTGGTGGAGATAGCGGTGGGGACAGCGGTGGGGACAAAGATGGGGACAGAGGTGGGGACAGCGTTGGAGAAAGTGCTGGGGACAGCGGTGGGGACAGCGGTGGTGACAGCGCTGGGGACAGGGTTGGGGACAGCAGTTAAGTTCGAGTTCTGTTTTATCATAAAATCCATGCGGACGAAGTCGCGGGTAACAGCTAGTATATTTTATAATATCAACCTAAAATTTATACGTTTCTTCCAAATAAAGGCTGATTTGCGTCCTAATCAATACTGTGTTGAGTATGTTACTTGGACCATAAAACCGAATAACTTTCCCTAAGGAACATGTAATAAGTCGAAATAGGTATATATTTTTTTACTCTAATAGAAACTGCATCAGCTGATAGGGCATTTATATCAGCTGTTAAAGTATTTATGGCGCGCCATACGTTGAAAGTTATTCAGCTTCATGGTCAGAGTGACATCCTGAAAGGAACGCACTTGATTAGGAAGCACCCTATATAGCAGAAGTAATATTATAGGGTGAACTCGAGCCTGACAGCAGTTTGTGACCGGCAAGCGTCTTGCTCCGTGATGGGCATCAACGCAAACGGAGGTAGTGGCTTGCCCAAAGCGAGGGGCGCCTACTTCGTGCTTACTACTGAGAGGGAACCCTACTGTCGTAAGTACTATCACATACTAAACTCATTAGGCTGAATTTACAATTGGCAAGTAAACACGGGTCAGTAGACTTATATTTCTTACTGCATTCAAGTGTTTTCGTCCAGATAACATGTTAAACAATCTACTGACCCTTTTTTGTTGTCTCCGAGTAAATCTAGCATATACCAGTGGAACACTTGTGCCCTATGTCTAAAATGTACATAGCACAATATTTACTCTTCAGTATGTGGGCCAGACCTTACAGACTTTCTGTAAAAAGAGATATAGAAGGCTCATAGCAGAAATCAGAGGAGGGAAAAGGAAGCATTTTCCTAGCAGTAGGAAATCAATTCAAGATTAAATGTTAATATACTTTTTTTTGCCAGCCCACTGCACAAATGTTGTATTTACACATTTTTGTTGCCCTAGCCTTATTTTGTTTGAGATTTGACGAGCGCTCTAGTTTTTGACCCTCGACATCAAAAAACCAAGGGTTGATATAGGTTTACCACCTTAAATTTTTTTTTAACTTTCGCACTTCTCATACATGTTTTTTTTATTCCGGGAAAAGTAAGGTATTATAGTACAGTAGTAGTATAGTATTTATTTTGACTAATTATAAGTATTAATACTTTATTTCAAAACTGGTGGACAGATTTCAATGCCATTTGTTTTAAATGTCTAGACGTGGTCGAGACCCAACGGCTATCTATTGTTAGAAGTAGACGCCATTTCAAAAGTCGAGTACTATTCATGAAATGAGTAATGTAGCAATCCAATAAATAAGACCGTTTTCGTTTAATGTGTTATGATATTCTCCAACAGCAACAGAATGGGAACGCCGACACCCCAGAGCGGATCTACTCCACGACCTTAAAGAAGGCTTCCTTCTAGACCAGAGCAAGAAGCTAAACACAACCACCATCAGACCAGATTACGCTGACCCTTTGGCTACGGAGTCTGCAGAAGGACGAGGCGTTGAAACCACTACTAAAGGCTGGTGGGATCGATGGGTCAGCGTCTTTGGATGATATACACTTAAAGTGTTAAGACAGATTAAAAGCGTCTTCATAATGCTCATAAACTGAGCAAGCTTAAAAGCGTAGATGAGTGATCATTCCGTCTCTCAAAAGTGTAAACGAAAACTAGTTATGGTGGTGGTGAACTACTTAAAGGTACTTAGTAATTAGCGTAAGTTTTATAAAAAGTATTTTTTAAATATGCAATAATTGAAATTACTATTTTAATAAAATGAATTTTGTAATTTAGGAAAGTGTTTATTGTATTTTAATTACCTACTTCACAGTTCATGATTATATCATTTAATGAAATATAATGAGGGCTTTTCAGTTAATTACAAAGCTTTTACACAAAATTAAGTTTTAGAACAGAACATTTCATTGTAACATCCACTTGTTTTTGTAATATCACGTTCGTTGTAAAAATGCTACGTCAAAGGAAATTAAATAAATCCAGATCCTTTGATCTCGCTCTGGACAGACGATTTATTTTCTTGGGCCGGAATAGTGGAATTCATGGCCTGGGCCACCTTTTCCGCGAGAATGCACACTTCTTTGCTAGGTGAGGTACTTTATTAATACATTTTAGATAGGTAAAAGGGAAGGGTAGGGTAGGGGGTGGGGGGTAGGAATCTTGAAAAGTAATTTTACGTCGCAACGCAATAATTATCTTTTGTAATTCCAAATACGCAAAAGGCGTAGTTCGTGTAACTGAACAAATTTTGGCAATTAAAATAAAACAATTTGGTTCTCCATACAAGTTGATTTTCTTTTGTATCAAGATTCGATGTTCAATAATTTTTCATTCCAAAAGTTGTAGAACAAAAGTTGTTCAGTTACATGGGTGGAACTACCGCCCGAGAGGCTTTGCGTATTCTGAATTACCTACACGTTGTATATGTCGCAGGCAAATCGTATAATTCGCCGTTTACAAACGGCGGGCAATTCGGGCAAACTGTAAACGGTCGGCAAATTGTAAAAAGGCGCCGGCAGATTGTAAACGGGTTCACTGGTGCATTTTAGGGTCGGTCGGGTTGGGTTAGGTTATGGTGCCAGGAATGAATTACGCGCCGTTTTGTGATATGCCGCGGCATTATATATGACAAGTTTAAAAAAATTCGGCATTTTGTAGAATGCCCGAAATTTGCCCGCGACATATACATCAGAATGCTATCTTTGTCTTCCTTAAACACCAAAGAAACTGTAAGTTAAGTGAAATTCACGGGCCCAAAGAGTAGACTGACGTAAAGAGAAAATGTAGAGGGTGCTTTTTTGGTGCGCACATGATTACTGCGAACTTTATCTTTAGACACATGAAACCATTACGCAAAACACTAACCCGAGGTGTAACAGTGAGTTACTCGGACAAATTGAACAACTTTGCTTCAGGAATAAGTCGAAATAATAAAAAATATATGGCCTCATATTCAAAATGCAGCTTCTGTAGAGAATTTTTTTCGTATAATCCATTGGTATATTCCCAAATATGTTCCTTAGGGAAAGTTGTTCAGTTTCATGGTTAAAATACTCAAAGGTTTGCAGTTGACTAGAAGGCATCCTAAGGTTAGGAGAGGTACATACTTATACCCTCTAGACAAGTCTTGAACATAAAATCTTTTAGCCGAAACTGAAAACTGAAACAGCAGAAATTTAAAAAAAAAAAAAATATAAGAAAAATGCAGATCAAGATATGCAATCAATGAACAAAAAATAAGATGTTCTACTTTCGAAGTTCTGATTACAAACTGAATTTCCTAGTAACTGTGTTAGCCTATTTCAGATTATTCTGGTTCATAGTCCTGCTAGCTTCATTAGGGTGCTTGTATATCCTGCTGATGCCGCTGGTGGAGAGGGGGGCTGAAGTGAGTTACACAGCTGAGACGCGATACTTGCCGTGGACCACTGCGTTCCCAGCAGTGACGGTCTGTGAAATGTACAGCGCTAAGCAAGCGCAGAAGAAACTGGTGTCGCTTTATCGTATGTATAAATAAAAATTTACTGCTCCTGAATATAAACACTGGTAGTTAAGATAGCATCAAACGTAGCTAAGCATTTTAGATGTCATTTTACATAAATGCCCTAACCCAACCTAACCGATCCCGACTCAGGTTAGGTAAAGTTTGGGTTTGGTTGGGTTAGGTTATTTTTGTATTTACTTACGACCATAGCGCACGAGCCGAGCGAATGAAGCGAGCGTGCTGCGTCAGTGGGCGGCGAATGCGGCATTATGTAAAATGACAAATTAAAAACTTTTAGGCATTTTGTAGAATGCCAAGGCGATTACGCCTTACATTAGTAAAACTACAAATTGTACAATTTGCCTGCGACATATAGATAATTATGGTTATTTTGAATGTATGGATCTATGTGGACACCTAAAATTGTTGTAAACGATTTTCAAAGATATAATCAAGGCAACCAGTGAAGCAAAGATTTTGTTGCAAAACATGCGTAATGGTTCTGTAATTCATTGCTATCAGTAAAGTTGACTGAAAGGCACTAATGAGTGTGCTTTATGTGAATTTGTCACGCTGAAATAAATGATTAATATTACCTTACGAAAGAAAGTAGGTAGGTAGGGAGAATAGGAATGGAGTTGAACTTAATATCTAAGTACTAGCTGTTGCCCGCGACTTCGTCCGCGAAGGATTCTATCTATCTATCTAACCATCTATCCATCCACCCTTCCGTCTATCTGTCGTCCGCCCGTCCGTCCAACCATCTGTTCAACCGTCCGTCAAACCATCCCTATCCCTGCCCCTCTCCCCTTCCTCCTCCCTCGCCAACCCTCTCCCACCCCTCTCCCCCTCCCCCTCCCTCTCTCCTTCCCTCTCCTACTCCCTGTCCCTCTCTCTACCCCTACCCCTCTCTATCCCTATCCCTTCCCCTATCCCTACCCCTAACGCCATCTTAGCCGCTATATCCTCATGTTAACATAGAAACGACACCCATATTGATTTTTAAGCATCTCAACCCTATCGCACCCCAACCCCATCCCCAGGGGATGATGATATTTTACGTCCACCACGTTGGTTTTCAAAGTTGTTGTAGTTTTCGTAATCAGCGACCCGATAAACCATACAAACGACACTCATATTGATTTTTAGACATTTGAACCCTATCGCACCCCAACCCCATCCCAAGGGGATGATGGTATTTCACATCCGCCACGTTGGATTTCAAAATTGTTGTAGTTTTCGTAATCAGCGACCCAATAAACCATACAAACGATACCCATATTGGCTTTTAGACTTTTTCACCCCATTTACCTTTTTTAGGGGGTGTATTTGGGGTGGAATTTCAGTAACAGTGATTAAAATTGCATAGAATTACAACCCTAATGCCTAAATAATAAATTCTGTGGATTTTACTTTAAAAATAAAGGATTTTTAATTTCATCTCCCTTTTCACCCTTTAGGGTGTCGAATTTTCAAAAACCCTGAAACACGTGAATATTAATTTTTAATCGTCAGCCTAAATACAAAATTTGAAGATCGTAAATTTAAAACTGACGTACTTTCATACAAACTTTCATCCCCTATTTTACCCCTTAGGGGTTGAGTTTTGTAAAACCCTTTCTTAATGCACCCTTAACTTCATAAGGATCCTACATGCCAAGTTTGGAATTTCTAGACCCAGCGGTTTAGGCTGTGCGTTGATATGTCAGTCAAAGAGTCAGTCACCTTCTTCATTAACATTAAATGCGTTTTCCCGTGGGAATGAAGTGTTTTCCCGCGGCAAAAGTAGCCTATGTGTTATTCCAGGACCTAATCTATATGTGTGCCAAGGTTCATTAAAATCCATTCCGTAGTTTTTACGTGAAAGAGTAAGAAACATCCATCCATCCATCCATCCATACTTACAAACTTTCGCGTTTATAATATTAGTAGGATAATATTATAACATTCAAAATATTTGTAAGTGGCAAATCAAAGCAACCCTAGTGTAAATACATAAATTTGAAATTTGTCGCTAGCCTGTAGGAAAATTACTAGTTCTCGATATGCCTCTACATAAAAAAAAAAACCGGTCAAGTGCGAGTCGGACTCGCGCGCCGAGGGTTCCGATATACCTATAGTATTTTTGGAAGCAATAAAGTCCATTTTCAGGACCGCAAAACTAAATTTGTTTGTAAAGGTTTTTTGCAGATTTCTGAAAAACTGTGCAACTTAGAAAGATCGTTTTATTTTTGCTGTAAAGTTTATATAAACTTCTGTCAACTGTAATTAATTCAGATTTTTCCTTACTCAAACTTCGGAGATAAGGGGGGGGGGGAATGGTATTTTTCTTGACATTTTTCATCATAACTTTAAAACTAAGAAATTCAAAAAAATACAAAAATATATTTTAAAATGTACAAGTAAAGCCCTTTCATATGATACCCCACTCGACCTAGTAGCGACAATTTGAAATTTGGCCCCCCCTATTTTGGCCCCCTTTATATTAATAATCATACTTTTTTCAAAATTTTTTCTTGTGCAATTAAGTTGGGCAACTATATTCTAAAACTATTCCAAATTTCAGGTTGATAGCATAAGTGGTTGCTGAGATATAGAGGTGTGACAGACAGACAGACAGACAGACAGAGCGGCACCATAAGGGTTCCTTTTTTTTACCATTTTGGTATCGGAACCCTAAAAACGCTTATACATCGGCGACTCGCTGGTACTTAATAAAAAATACAAATACACTTCATTTCATTGCTTCTAGACTTCCATTGCTTCGAGAGAGAAAAATAGTAGATTTTACAACGAGTGCACAAAACGAACCATCTTGGCGAGACTTTTAGCAGCCCGAGCCGAAGGCGAGGGCTGATAGTAATGTCGAGGATAAAATGGTTTTGTGGACGAGTTATAAACTCTTCTTTTCACTTTGATTGCGAGGAAATAAAACGTAAAAGTACTCTCTAAATGTAACTGAAGAATGAGTTGTTCTGCTTTAGTGAAGAATATGTTGACGCGCGCGCGGCGTGCAGCAGGCCCGCGCGCAGGGCGTACACCACCGCGATTACTTTTTTGCCCTAGTGCACAAAATTCGACTTTGTGCAGCCTATATCCTGCACAAAGAAGCACTTTCAGAGCATGAGAAGTGAAAATATTATTTAAATATTATATAGGGTGTAACAAAAGGGTATAGATGACTTGCAAATTTATAGACATTTCTCTCCATCTGAAGTCACCGAAGCTGTGAGTGCAGTAAACTCCGATCTTGCTGCTGTTCAGCAGTGGGCTGAGGATTTCGGGCTTCTAGTAAACCCAACCAAGTCCCAGGCCATGATAGTTGGTAGCAGTAGACTAAGGGGTAGGTTGGGGGATTTAGTGTTGCCAAAAGTGTTATACGACGGAGTCTGTATTCCCTACACTGACAAAGCCAAAAACCTAGGGATTATCATAGACCGTGACCTATCATGGTCAGCGCAGGTTAGTGAGGTGAGTAGGCGCATGCACTACTCTTTTCATTCCCTTAAGCGACTCCAGGGCCCTGAGTCAAGTGGCTTTCTACAATCGCAAACGCTATAGAATAGAATAAAAATGTATGGGATTGACATTAGCTGTCACGCAACATTTCGATCGCTAATGTCATTCCCGTACATTTTCATTCTATTCTACTAGCGTTTGCGATTGTAGAAAGCATCTTGACTCAGGGCCCAGTACTTCCTTCCCTTTCAAACTTTTTTTTTTTTTTTTTAATTTATTTATTACACATTATAATGATATTTATTTTTACATTTCGCTCGCACGAAAACCACTATGGTTTATCTGTGCTAAGGGAGTCGATTATACACTGGCAAAAATACTTAGCAATTCCTATTCAATTTTCTAATATTAGTAAGGCATATTCTAATAATATTAATTAAGTATTTCTAGATATCTGTTTACATCCTGACTGGTTGGACAAATAATGTTTCTTTAGCTTATATTTATAACTTTTTGAATCTTCAAACAATTCTTTTATGTCTTGTGGAAGTTCGTTTACGAAAGTAGGAATTTGGTGACTTAGCATTCTAGTTCCATAGAAGTTATTAATTTTTGGTAATACATATTTATTAGTTTCATATTTCCTTAAATTTGGAAACCGTTCATTCTGCGTCATATATTCTTTACAGTCTTTTTCCGTTAGTATATTGAATTTTATTTTATCATAAACATTAATGACTTGGCAATAATTGAACAAACCCTGGTCATTATCTTTGAATTTTCTCTTTATATATTTAGGTACAATAAGTTTCAAAATTTTGCGCTGTAGTCTATATATGTCGAGTATGTACGTTGCAAATGTGCCGCCGTAACTACTTAGCCCATAACTGATGACAGAGTCCGCTAATGCCATGTAAAGTAATCGAAGCGTTCGGTAGGGTAGCTTATATTTTAATACCGTTAGTTTACTTAATATCGACCGAAGTTTCGCGCAAACGTGATCTTTATGTGGACCCCAGCAGAATCGATCATCAATCACAAGACCAATATAAGTATGGCTCTTTACATTGTCTATTTTTGAGCAATTACATTGCGTTAATGCTGTATGGAGACATTGGTGGTTATGAGACACGATAGTTGGTGTAGTATCGGCTTTGTTATGTGATGAATGTATATGGATAAGTTTAGTTTTTTGTGCGTTCACCACTAGACCGACATCGTGCGCCCATTTACACAACATATCATAACAGTGCTGCATATCAGATTGTGCTTCACTTATGTTACGGTTAGAAACTACCAGGCAAGTATCGTCCGCAAACGTCGCAACGCCGCAAGTGTCGTTCATACCTCCTAAAACTTAGTTGTTTTAGGAGGTATGAACGACAACAATCCACTCGAATTTAAAACGAAACTTCTTAAATGGCTACATGTATTAACTAACACGAACGTCCTTATTTGTGGCCTACCAACTAATTCTCATTTAAATAATATAGCAATTAACTATGAAATAAGTCTAATTTGTAAAGGGTTCCCACACAGTGCTTTTGTGACTATGTACTATAGAAAAGCTAGACATGGGTCGAAGTTCTTTGTCTCAAATTTAGGTTTCTCGATAACCAGAGAAATTATTCACATGTCACACCAATCGAAGTCAACTCCACACTATTTAAATTTTAGTACACCGACTAGGAAAACAACCTTAACTTCCCATGTCACCTCTAGCCCAATCAGTCAATGAAAACAGTGCTGAACGTAATCAAGACCCTGAGCCTTTTTTATAAAAAATTACAACTTTAGGGTTTTACACCAAAATATTGAAGGTTTCTTATCAAAGAGGAGTATTTTCGAGGTAGCGTTACATGAACTTTCAAAAAAATACAACAACTCCCTTGACTTAATTTGTCTTACTGAAACTTTTATCCCACGGGGCAGTGAAGCTAATATGATCTTGAATGGTTATTCCGTAGTAACTTCCTTTTGTAGAGATAAAAAGAGCAGGAATAATAGGTCACGAGGCGGAGTTTGTATAATGCACGCTAATAATTCCGTTGAAGTCAAAGAAATTTCATTTGTAAAAGAATTAGGTACTGAAAAGAGTTTCGAATGCTGTGGTGTAGATATACCACAGTACAAACTAATTATAATATGTATTTACAGGATTCCGGCCTCCAATGCTGGAATATTCTTTGACAAACTTGAAATCTTATTACATAAATTAAAAAGTAGGCGAAACAGAAAAATAATCCTAACAGGCGATTGGAATATTGACACCCTTAGTCCTAGGCCTGAAAAACTAAGGTTAGCAAAAAAGTTTAGGGAGATACTCGAAAGTCACAATTTCGAACTTCACATCGAATCGGCGACGCGGAAATCGTCCTGCATAGATCATTTTGCAAGCAATACAGAAGCAGTTGGCGAAACTCTACCTTTACAGATATCAGACCATAATACTGCTCAATTGTTAACGGTACCAGTATCCAAAAAGAGACCCGATATAAAATGTTACTTTGAATTTAAAAGAGATTTTAATGCTGAAAATGTGGAAAAATTTAAGTACTTCATACAAAATTATCCATGGCACCATATTATTAATTCCGAGGACACCCAATCAGTGTTTACCTCCTTCCATAAAGAACTGCAATTACTTTACGACTTATGTTTCCCTAAATATAGAGTCAAACGCATTAATTCATCAATCAATAAACCGCGCTGGTTAACCCGTGGAATTCGAAAATCTTGCTTCAAAAAACGGAAACTACGCATGTCATACTACATTAATAAAAGTTTAAATAATAAAAGAAAGTATAGAGCTTACAGTAACTTATTGAAGAACTTAATAGTTACGGCACAAAAAATTAATAATAATAGATATATTAAGAACGCCAAAAACACATGTATTGCGAGTTGGAATGTAATAAACGATAAAAATAGTAAACATCCTAGTAATAAACATTATATTAAATATATAAAAGTTAATAACAAAATAATCTACGAGCCTAGAGAAATAGCAAATAAATTTAACAATCACTTTATAAATAATAAGAATAATAATAATTGTAATAATAGTGACATCAAACTTATAAATAACAATAATGCAAGCATATTCCTGAGGCCTACTGATGAAAATGAAATAAGCAAAATCATCCAATCCTTAAAAATCACTAACTCGACTGGATACGACGAGATAAACACAAAAATTATTAAACTTTGTGTTAAAGATTTGGCCCCAATCTTAGCACATTTAGTTAACTTGTCGCTTTTACATGGCATTTTTCCATCGACGTTTAAAATATCCATAGTAAAACCTCTATTTAAGAAAGGAGACAAAGATTGTATAAATAATTACCGTCCAATCACATTAATACCAATACTATCAAAAATTTGGGAAAGGGTAATTTATGACCGATTAATGTCCTTTGTTAAAAAATACAAAATCATTTGTGCGGAACAGTACGGATTTCAGAAAGGGAAATCCACGACGCATGCATGTTTTTCACTAATCAAACATATATCAGACTTAATGGATAAGAGGGTACCTGTGACATCAGTTTTCTTTGATATGAGTAAGGCATTTGACTGCGTTTCCCATGAAATCCTTTTAAGGAAACTAGACAGGTATGGAATTCGGGGTGTAGCCAATAAACTGATTAAAGACTACCTCAGTCACAGATCACAATGTGTAGAGTTAAATAATATTAGTGACCAGCCGGAAACTTCCAATCATAGATCAGATTTAAAGCATAACGAGGTTGGGGTTCCCCAAGGTGGTATCCTGGGACCTTTGTTATTCATCTTGTACGTGAATGATCTACCAGCCATCACACAATACCCTTCCACACTATTTGCAGATGATTTATCTATTTCAATATGCAAAACCCCTGATCTAGACTATGAATCAGAAATTAATATAACCATCAGTAAAGTTGTTGATTGGCTAGTGCGCAATAATCTAAATATTAACCATGAGAAAACTACATACTTACAGTTCATGAATAGAAACAAACCACCAGAAAACATCACCATATTAGCTAAAAACATTCCTATAGTAGAGTCCACAGAAACGAAATTCCTTGGTATCACGCTGGACACACACTTGTCATGGAAACAGCATGTAGAGGCAGTCATTACCAAAATCAACAGATTTATATATGCCTTGTACCGTCTGCGAAGTATTTGCAATGAAAAGACTGCACTTATAGCGTACCATGGCTATGTGTGTTCTGCGTTACGATACGGACTAATAATGTGGGGGAACTCTGTAGAAATCCATAAACTGTTCATTATACAGAAAAAGTGTGTGAGAGCCATGTGTGGTGCAGGGCCGATAGAACCATGCAGACCTCTGTTCAGGGGGCTGAATCTTCTGACTCTACCCTCAATGTATATTTACGAGGCGTGTACGTTTGTTAAAAAGAACCAAAACCTCTTTGAGAACAGGAATTACAGCTTTCGAACAAGGTACCCTAACAGGTTAGCCAGCACTACGCATACTACCACTACTTTTGCCAGAAACAGTTCAAATATGTGTGTAAAGCTGTACAATCTTTTACCAGACTCTCTAAAATTATTACCGGAAATCAAATTTAAAAAACTTCTTCACAACATGCTTGTAATAAATTGTTTTTATTCTGTGACAGAATTTGTAAATTTCGACTTTAATAGGTGGCGTCCAATATGAAATGACATACATCACATTTAATTTATTAAGATTTTTTTATTTTTTTATTTGACATTTAGAGTTTTATTTGACATTTTTATTTTGACATTTTATATTTGACATTACCTTATAAATAATATTTCATTCATTCTTTTTAAAAAATTTGCATACCAACTTGTTGGTGCACCACGCTTGTACTTTTTTTCACTTTAACAGCTGTAACATACCGTGTTTGCGTGCAAATAAATATATTTCATTTCATATATTTCATTTCATTTCATTTCAAACTGGTATATGGAACCTTTCGTTATAATATTAGCCATATCATTAACATATAACAAATATTCAGTAGGTCCTAAAATCGAGCCTTGGGCCGTGCCCTTATCGGTTGCCATCAGAGTTCCAGTTTGATTACAGATTTTGACCGTGGTGTAACGGTTGGTGTGATAATTTTTTAAAAGTTCTAATAATGGTCCCTGTATACCACATCTCGATAGTTTGTTAAATAAAGTTTTAAAATTTAATACATCAAAGGCTTTACTAAAATCAATAAAAATTACTAGAACGTGATTTTTATTATTTAATTGTTTATTGATTTCATCAGTAAATAACCTTAATAATTGTGTTGTGCTTTTTTTTTTCTGGAAACCGTATTGAGTTGAGTTAATAATATTGTTAGTAGTGATAAATTTATTCAGTTGGTTGCTAATGTATCTTTCAATTACTTTGTCGACACACGAAAGGATAGTTATAGGGCGATAGTTGTTATAATCATTATGTTTACCTTTTTTATAAATCGGTCGAATTAAACCTATTTTCAATATATCAGGGTATATAGATGTCTTAAGGCATTGATTAATTAAGTGAGTAAGTAACGGCACAAAAAACTTTGCATATTTTTTCAAATCACATACACGAATACCATCATCACCGGGACTTTTCTTATCATTTAATAATTGTATAATTTTATTGACTTCGATTTCAGTTGCTTTTTTACATCTTATTGTCCTATCTGGGGTAAGTTCGTAGGTACTGGGATCTAAGAGAGGTTCATCACAAGACACACAAACTGTTTTCACATTTTTTTCAAACTCCGTTCCGAAATTATTTGCTAAAATTATTGGATCTAATTGAAAAACTTTTTGTAGCATATCATCAATGCACTTCATAATTCTACCAGTTAGTGTGTTTACTAACTGCCACAATTTAATAGGATTATTAAAGTTTGTGCAAATCTCTTTTTTAATATTGTTATTTCTCAGTAATTGGGTATATTTATTTGTTTTATTTCTATATTTATTGTAGTTCAATCTTTTTTGTGAATTATTCTGGTCTTTACGCCAAATATCGAATAATTCATCACGCTTTGAACACATCATTACAAGTTTAGGATTCGACCACTCACACGATTTCCGCTTATTCATAGGCTTAACGATTGAATAACTACAAGTCCTATACGCTTGATTCATATGTTTTTTTATGTAACAGACGATATCATTAGGGTCCGCGATACGTAACGGAGTTTCCCAGTCGATTTTAGCTATCTCATTACAAAGTTTTTTGTTATCTATTCTAGTTATTTGCGGAAGCGCACTCGGTGAGGTCGTGTATGCGTTATCGCTTGGCAGTGCACCTAGGATCGCGCAACCGGTTATTTTGTGGTCTGCCGGCGCGATGTTTACGCCGGTCGTGTAAATATCAAAAATACCTTCGGTTCTAATTAAGACGTGATCAATACAGGACTTTGTAATGCGGTTACCATATTTTTCTACTGTCGTGTATTGTGTTATACCACGGTCTAATCCTAATGAACATAGTGTGTTAAAATATTTGTTTAAAGTGGGGTTAACTTTTTTTGTGTCTAAGTTTAAATCACCCATTACAATGCAACACATTCGAAATGGATGGTGGCGCACTAAATCGGAAAATTCGTCAATAAATCTAATTTGATTAGTATCTGGCGGCCTGTACACGGCGCATATTGACATTTTATGGTGATTTTGTCAATATGCGCCGTGTACTAAAATCTTGCTTGCACAAGCTCCTTACTCCTTCCCATACTCGACTACGCTGATGTGTGCTATCTTGATGTGACTGAAGAATTGCTGAACGAACAAACTTGAGCGCCTACAAAACCTGGCTATTCGTTTCATCTTTGGTCTTCGCAAATATGACCATGTATCCGAATTTCGCGCTCAATTAAAGTGGCTACCTATCCGACTTCGTCGTAATGTGCACATCCTTTCTGTCCTGTATAAGATCCTGAATGACCCTGCCACTCCTGACTATCTTCGCTCCCGCTTCCAACTTTTACCTCCTGGCGCGACTGCATCACTACGATGTTGGAGTGTCCTAGAGCGAACACCAAATTCTTTTTTAACTCCTTTTCTTCCCATGCTGTGCGACTATGGAACAAACTTCCAAAGGCTATAATACAAAGCAGTCCATCGATAACATCGTTTAAGATGCGATTAAGAGAGCACTACTTATCGCAATCATTTTGAGTAATGTATTTATTTTATGTATTATGTCTATGTATTATTTTTATGTATTTTTAAGTAAGTTTATCAATGTTTATATATACCTTAATATAATGTGATTAGGTATAAGTATATTCGTGTGTAGTTTAAGTAGGTTTATCCCTATTTTTTTTATTTTACTGTATTTTAAACTTTTATTTGAATTTAAAATTTCTTATCACGATTATTAACGCACATCCTTGTGCCCGTTTTAATGACATTCTTCCACACCTGATAGGTTGGCTGGAAGAGATAAGCTCGCCTTTGTGAACAATTTTCATTTGACAACTTTATGTTATTTGTGCGCAATAAAGAATATATATACGAACCTTGAAGGATGTGAATCTGCCCATGAAACTGAATAACTTTCCCCAAGGAACATAGGTCGAAATAAGAAAAAATAAATTACCTCAGTTAGAAACTGAATCAGCTGGTAGCGCATTTCTTATACTTAGGTAATTTTGACCTATGTTCCTAAGGGAAAGTTGTTCAGTTTCATGTGCAAATTACATCCTTCAGGGTTGATATACCATTTCTGTTACACCTTGTATAATTGTTTACACAAGGGTTCGGTTTACACAATTTTCTGGGGCACACTGTATTGTATGATATAGCATGATACGGCAGGATGTTAATACAAAACAAATGAAGAGTTTGGCCACGAGGAATAACCCCTTAAATTTTTTAGCTGAGCTGATGAAGTCTCTATCATTCGACTTGCAGCGGTACTTAACTGATCTATCTTTCAACAACAAAGCTGTGAGCTGTCGCAAGGGCCTCTGTGACCCTTGTGGTGATAAGGTTCCGTGTGATATAGACTGGAGGGAGCTTATTGAAAAGGTAATAAAAATTTACAGGGTTTGCTAAGGTACAAGCCCATTTTTAGGATGATAATGTACGGTCAACCAATTTGAAACGTGACCCGACTTGAGATTATTTAACATTTTCGTGAATACATTCAATACTGACGAATGTCCCGTGTTGGTGTCGTAAGAGGCGACTAAGGGTTATAAACTGGAGGATGGGCAACAGCATCCTCCTGTGTATCATACCATCTTACTTACTGCGGTCACCTACAACCGCGGTCCATGGTGCCAGCCGTAACGCTAACAAGCGAGGTGACTATGGTACTTCCCCTCCACATTTTTCCAGCAAAAGCTAGAATTCTGGAGCCCTGTCCTGTAGTGAACATTTCATGGGATGTTATGATGATGATGATTCAAATACCGGTAGGATAAAGGAGGTGTTTCATCTCCGGCCATCTCACATCTCACACCTGCTAGAAACTAAGACAACAATTTACTTAGTCTTACCCATCAACTCTTTTCGTTTATAATCCGGTAGTTTTTACGAGAAAAATCATCAAAATACGCTCATGCATGCGATATGGCATGTCAATGTTAATGTCTCAGTGGTCCAACCAAGCAAAATAAAACTAAATTAACATCTTGAAAATGTATTGTCGGCCTTTCTACAAAGGTCACATCAAATAACAATTTCCATTATGTTGTGTCGTGTTGCCAGTATGGCGAATTAATGAAAATGTGATAAGGTTACAAGTTAAGGTGGTTGCTGAGCAGAAGTGCTGCCACTTTGAGAAATAAATTTATTGCGTCATAAATACAAGACATATAATAAGGATTGTTTGATTGGCGGCAATTTGGGGTAGTTCTATATTTTATTATTCATCACATCACATCTTAGCTTATTGTGAATAGCTTTGTATTGTAAAACTGCTAAAAACGGCCACTTTTAGCACTTTGCCAATACAAAGCTATAAATGATAAGCTAAGCGATTATGTCATGGGTTATAACATATATAACTACCATATATTGCCGCCAAACAAACAATACTACCGAAAAGTATTGTATTTGCGACGCAATAAATTTATTTCTAAAAGTAAGGTGCTGCCACCCAGCAACCGCCTTAACTATGCCGATATACAAACATTATAACATATAGGTGTTCTAGTAATGTATTAAGAGTCAACTGACAGATGTACAAAGACATGGCCGGGGTCCCATATGAAAGGACTCCTTTTTTCATAAGAAAGAAAATGTTTTGACAATTTCAAACGATTTATTGTCCAAAGGGTCACGAATCAGTTGCTTCGACTGTACTTTAAACTCACGTTTCATATGGACGGCATAGGGCCGACCAGAGGCCCTACCGCCGAACTCAATCGTTATCGATTCTCTCTTTTTTTCCATACAAGAAGGAAAGAGAGATTCGATAACAATTGAGTTCGGCGCGGCGGTAGGGCAGCAGTTTCGGACAGATATATGCGAATCTTCATCTTTATTTTATGTTTAAGTAGGAGACGGAGACCGAACGATGCTCGAAACATCTACAATCAAAGCGAACTATACAGGGTGTTATTTAATTGCGTGCCATAGCTTAGGGGGTGTTTCAGTAACGATGAAAGAACAAAAAAAAATTAAAAAAAATCCCACTTATTTTTTTATCATCAATGATTTTTTTTTATAATTTATCAGGTATTACATTTTGACGGTCCTAAGCCCGTTAAAGTATGAAGGAAAAATTGGAGTCACACACAAAAAAAACCGGTCAAGTGCGAGTCGGACTCGCGCGCCGAGGGTTCCGATATACCTATAGTATTTTTGGAAGCAATAAAGTCCATTTTCAGGACCGTCGTCAGCCTAAATACAAAATTTGAAGATCGTAAATTTAAAACTGACGTACTTTCATACAAACTTTCATCCCCTATTTTACCCCTTAGGGGTTGAGTTTTGTAAAACCCTTTCTTAATGCACCCTTAACTTCATAAGGATCCTACATGCCAAGTTTGGAATTTCTAGACCCAGCGGTTTAGGCTGTGCGTTGATATGTCAGTCAAAGAGTCAGTCACCTTCTTCATTAACATTAAATGCGTTTTCCCGTGGGAATGAAGTGTTTTCCCGCGGCAAAAGTAGCCTATGTGTTATTCCAGGACCTAATCTATATGTGTGCCAAGGTTCATTAAAATCCATTCCGTAGTTTTTACGTGAAAGAGTAAGAAACATCCATCCATCCATCCATCCATACTTACAAACTTTCGCGTTTATAATATTAGTAGGATAATATTATAACATTCAAAATATTTGTAAGTGGCAAATCAAAGCAACCCTAGTGTAAATACATAAATTTGAAATTTGTCGCTAGCCTGTAGGAAAATTACTAGTTCTCGATATGCCTCTACATAAAAAAAAAAACCGGTCAAGTGCGAGTCGGACTCGCGCGCCGAGGGTTCCGATATACCTATAGTATTTTTGGAAGCAATAAAGTCCATTTTCAGGACCGCAAAACTAAATTTGTTTGTAAAGGTTTTTTGCAGATTTCTGAAAAACTGTGCAACTTAGAAAGATCGTTTTATTTTTGCTGTAAAGTTTATATAAACTTCTGTCAACTGTAATTAATTCAGATTTTTCCTTACTCAAACTTCGGAGATAAGGGGGGGGGAATGGTATTTTTCTTGACATTTTTCATCATAACTTTAAAACTAAGAAATTTAAAAATATACAAAAATATATTTTAAAATGTACAAGTAAAGCCCTTTCATATGATACCCCACTCGACCTAGTAGCGACAATTTGAAATTTGGCCCCCCCTATTTTGGCCCCCTTTATATTAATAATCATACTTTTTTCAAAATTTTTTCTTGTGCAATTAAGTTGGGCAACTATATTCTAAAACTATTCCAAATTTCAGGTTGATAGCATAAGTGGTTGCTGAGATATAGAGGTGTGACAGACAGACGGACAGACAGACAGACAGAGCGGCACCATAAGGGTTCCTTTTTTTTACCATTTTGGTATCGGAACCCTAAAAAGAAAGGATTTCTTGATACTCTTGCGCTGGGTCGGTGATAGCGCGGTGGCCCTCCGCGTTAGTTTATTTTCAATAGAGTTTAAATTTTTATAAGTAGGATTTTTTTAAATATTTTTTTTGTGTTTCTTTATCAGTACTGAAACATATAGAATAGTGCGGCAGTTAGCTGTTTCACGTAGACACGCCTTACAATTTCACCACTAGTTAGGTACATAGCTCTTAATTTTTGATAGGAGCCAATTCCTGAATTTCAAAAAATTTCCATAGAAAATACAAGAATTGGCTCCTATCAAAAATTAAGAGCTATGTGGAAAAAAATTAGTGCAATTTGGTGCAATTTGGTAAATTTGGCGATATAAGACTATAAGTGACCGGACTAATAAAGACATGAGAGACCTAGCTAGATAAATTTTTGCCCCAGAAAACAACAACAGACAACAGTGGCTCATATCTTTGCTCATACATAACTGTTAAAAAGTTATCAATTTATTTGTAGAACCAATTCCTTTTTTTTCCAACTCCTAACTCTACAAATTTTTGTCATTATGAATGACTTGGCTGTTTTGAAAATAGGCCCTGTTAATAATTTTACTAGTTAAAAATGTAAGAAATGGAGCCGATTGACAATTTACCTAGTTAATTATGATACCCTTTCTGTTACACGTTATATTACATTAGAATTATACCTTCTTATGGCAGAGGTGCTATAGATGAAAACACCATTCATTACCGGAATATTTGGACAATTACTACATTAATCTAAAAGCTGATGTTTGTTTACTTATTTGTTAAATTTCACTCACCCTGTATTAGCAAGTATCCTAATCCTCTTATTCCTCTTTCTTGGTTTTATTCTGTAAATAATTTCCTTTAATGGTATTCACAGTCACTTATACTTTGTAGGTATGAAAAGTATATTTATTCAGATAGTCTTTTAAATTGTAAGCCTTGAGATATATCATATTTTTTTGTTGATATGAAAAACATATCTGGTTCTCGTATAGATGCATGGATTTGTATCACTTATACTAATCGATTAATATCTTTTTCCCGCTAGGTTCACAAAAACTGCACTGCACTACTTTCAGAATGTAAAATCAACGGCAAACTGGTCTCTTGCTGCGAGAAATTCCGACCAGTTGGCTCGGAGAGTGGGCCGTGCTATTCTTTCAACAACTTGCATGTTGAGTGAGTAGTAATTCGTTGATAAAATAATTATTACACATGGATAAGAGATTAGATTAGCTTTGTTATCAAGCCAATACTTATCGTGGAGGCATCTTCATGCCTGTGTTTGCTTATAGCTTAAGCCGCCTACCTAAATTCAAAGACTAATTCAGCATACATTGCTTGCGGCTTGGTTCTATTGATTCCAATTTTATTACTTAAACGAGCAATTTATGCCAAATTAGTTTCTGAATGAAGGAAGGTGCGATTGTGGCTTTAACTAGCACTGTCTTTTGCTTGATGTATACTCTATGAGTATCGACCAGGCCGTCTTCGACCAGGCTAAGGCCCTGGACGCACTTGAGTTTCGGAGTCCTTTTAAAACCCCAAATCAGAAAAAACAGTGGACTTTTGAACTAAGTATTTCAGCATAAAAATAATTTTCAGTGTCGGAAAAAAGTGCTAGAATCCAGACCCAGTCAATGTGAAGTTGTATTCGAAAAAAGGGAAGTTCCGATTAAGTCAGTTTACTTAATTTGGTCTCTAACAGCTATATATAATCCTAAACAGAGATAGAAGCGAATTTTAATTCACCCCTTGCATGTTTACGATATTACCTCCTAAAAATAGGAAATTCTACTACAGGGTGAATATGAAAATATTCGACAAATTTTGAGATTGAGTTAAGACCACGAAACTGAACAACTTTCCGCAAGGAACATAGGTCGAGATAGGAAAATCAATTTTGGACCTCCCATAGAAACTGCATCAGCTGATAGCGCATTTTGTATTGTAAATTTGGTTTTTCTTATTTCGAACTACGTTTCTTGGGGAAGTTGTTCAGTTTTGTTCGGTTTTGTGGTCTGACCTCAATCTCAAAATTCACCCTGTAGTAGAATTTTCACAAAAAAGATATGATTTGTCAATCAAGAACTAGGGGGCCGCATAGCACGTGGGGCCCTGATCCACTTGTCTATTATGCCCATTGGTGAAGATGGGCCTTGTACCTACTCAAAACTTCCGACAAAGAAAACCACATGGATACGCTACTACTTCCAAGAAGATAGTGATTCAAGATTCGATCATCCGTCTGACACAAATTTATACTCTACTGTCAGTAAATTAAATTTAAATTTGCCTTTTTCAAAGTAGCAATAGATGTCCTGGGTATTCTCGCCACTAAGTGATCTCTGACATGGCTTCACGATTTCTAAGAAAGTATCTTTGACCAAGGACTTGACGTGCCTTCCGAAGAAAGTCACGCTCTAGTTGGTCTGCCATTAGCGGTCACCCATTTAAGTTGCTTAACTTTTGTGATAGTAAAGATGGATAGATAGACCAATCTCTACTAAGCGCTGCAGACGCAATATAAAACGCCTAACATAAAAGCGCTGGCAACAATGACTCGCAATGTAACAAGACATGTTCAAGAAGCGTTTTTATTTCTCGTAGGAACCCTGAGAATGAGCCGTTATTTTCCGTGAACAGAAGTACAGGACCTGGGATAATTACCTTCCATGCAATGTCGGAGGTTCATGTAAGTTGTAAAATAAAATAAGTAAGAAATAACTAATAAAATATAGAGTTTCTTATTGGGTTACTACGGCGTAGCGGTTGTAGCAATGTGCTACGAAGATGGGTAGAACAGGAATTTCTTCAGATACAATAAGGGAGAACTTTAGAATGAGTTAATTACGAAATGATGGAGCAAAACGTCATCAACATAATATCCCATGAAACGTCCACTGCAGGACAGTGGGTGTCGTAAGAGGCGACTAAAGCCCGCATCACACAGAGGCGGTAGCGGAAGCGTTCCGGGGCCGGTATTTTTTGTAAAGTATGAGTTCTTATGCACCCTGTCACATTGAAAAGCGGTCGCGGCGCGGTATTTTGTTCCCGCCAAACCGCCCCGGACCGCTTTCGCAATCATACCGCCTCTGTGTGACTTGAGCTTAAGGGCTTATGAACCGGAGGATAGGCAGCAGTATATTTCTGAGTATCGCACCATCTAACATACTGCGGTCACCAACAACAGCGGTCGCCAGCCGCAACGCTTACAAGCGTGGTGACTATGGTAAATCCCCTCCTAAGTACCACGCGTTTTTTCTGGACGTCTGAAGGGAGCTGGATATCCTGCAGTGGATGTTTCATGGGAATTTATAATGACTCGAAGTACATTTTATATTATTCGATAACTTAAATACTTGGCTGTGATGTTTTTCATTTTAACTTAAAACTATGGAAAGCTCAAAAAAAATTACAACCACAAAATAGTCTAGGCAACGAAGCGGATCGTTATATGATAACCCCCGCATTAAATCCTCAGTCGATGAAACTTTGCTGGGGTATTACACTACATGAGACAAACCTTCTATAAAAAAAGTCCAAAAAAAAATCGTTACTATTAATTTTTCTATACAAAAATTACAAAAAATGTATAAAAAAATTTTTTGTGAAATATTTTTTGGATATTTTGAATTTACATTTAATTCATGATTCTTTGTCATCCTGTCAAATAAAATCTGCCTGAGAAATTTATGTTGGGGTCAACTGCTTCGTTGCCTACACTAAAAGAAACTCAAACCAACGCGTCTTCGTTTGTTCAGTTTTTCGAAACAAAAAACGATAAAAAATAAAACGATATAATTTTTTTCCAGATATCCATCCACAGCACTGAAGAGCTCTCAACAACTTACTTGGACGATAAATTTATTTTTGTAGCGTGGCCGAATCAACTGCAGGGAAACAATGTGGAATACACATTTTCATTAGTGGATTTCGAAAATGATCCGATGCTTGCAAGAGATGACATTGAGTCTAGAGGCTGCAGATACCTGCACGAAGTTCCCGATGACCCGTTTCATACATATAAGGTAATAAAAAAACCGGCCAAGTGCGAGTCGGACTCGCGCCCTAAGGGTTCCGTACCTACCTACGAGTACCATATGATATACTAAAAGCTTTTGCTCTTTGATTTTAAAAACTACGCGACCATCCAACTTGACCCCTCTTTTATAGAAAAGTTCTTGAAACGGGAGCTCACCTTAATTGGTTACTATTAGTTGTGAGAAAAATTGTAATATTGAATGATTTTATACTTTTCCCTTTATTTGTACTGTGAGTATGTAGTACTATTATGAATTCTGTGCTGTGAGAACAAGCTTCTTGTATGGAGACGAGGACATAAAAAGCCATATCTTTTGATTGCGTCGTTGTAAAAACATTGAAATTTTCAGATCTTGTGTGACTTATGGACATTAATATTCTTTATCAATTTCAACCTGATACCTCTTTTAGTTCGTGAGAAAAAGGGTCTTGACAGACAGACAGACGGACATCAAAGTGATCTTATGAGGGTTCCGTTTTTTTATTTTGAGGTACGGATCCCTAAAAACTACAATTGGTTTACTTTTCAAACGTAGCGATTAAAGTAGGTGTAGTAGGCGACAGTTCACGGATGCGGCGAATGGGAGTGAAATGTATCTGCAATCCTGAGCTGTCGCGTACTATACATGGTGCAAGGGTGGTGTACCAATACGGGCGTGCTCAGTCAACGAAATTATTGAACACTTTTCCGAAGAAACATTTTCGGAAATTAAGGTAGAGAAAAATTGTTCAGTTTCATAGCCAAAACCATTTTTTTAAATATCCAGGGTGATAAAATAATAATGCTGTAGATCTCGATCAATTACACAACTTTGATTTTAGCCTGAAAATGTCTTACAGGTATATTCATACGGGGCGTGTAAGCTGGCGCACGAGACGGAACATGCTTACAATTACTGCGGCTGCGTTCATCCTGCGCGCGATTTGTCGTGTAAGCTCCTCATATTATACGGGGTGTAAGGGACGCTGCACTTAAACATGAAAGGATTCAGAACCTAAAGGGTAAAAACAGAACCCTTATGGTGTGACTTCGTCTGTCAGTCTGTCTGTCACACCTGTTTACACTCCAACTTGAAATTTAGAATACTTACTTGCTTTGATTACTTTGCTTGTCCAACTTTATTTTGAAAACAAAGGAATTAAAAAAAATTACTTATGATTGTTGTAAAAGGGGCCCAAATAGGTGAGGCAGAATTTTAAATTCGTAATTGAGATGTTGGTATGATTAAGTCTTGCACTGGTAAAGCGAAAACCAATCCTAAGATGACGAACCATTTCATATAGTACATCCTCCCGAATTGCACCACACGTTTTGCTGTAGTTTCGGGAAGAGCTCTCTGTCCATCAGTGCACTATTTATGGGATGTATGTATAAAGAAGCATATTTATTTGTACATAACGAGACACACGTGAAATACTACGATGCATGGCGATTTCTAGCATTGTCTGCACTCATTTTTTATGTAAAATTAGGTACGAGTATACGCCCGCGACGGCGTGAAAAGAGAATAGGGGGCTACGCGTTTAGCATGTCGCGGTGTGATTAATGCCTAAAAACTGTCTCTATATTAGGTACCTGTTTATATTTTTTCAGATAAAGACAAATATTGTGACTTTAACGGAATTAATTGCTTGGTGAATTATGAGAGTAAGTATCTAAAACAGCACAAACAATTTGTAAGAGTTGCTATTCCAAATTGTATCTCAAGTATTAGTTAATTTTCTTATATTTGCAGCTCAAAAAAGCAAATTGGGTCTTAAAGACCATGACGAAGCGGAAGAAGTGGATCCGTGCCTGCCATCCTGCATTGAAAGCGAGCTAACTAAAGTTCATCTATCCAGGTGGGAATTTGACTTATTTTTAAAAGAAAAGTAAATATTTGTACAGCAATAATATTCACACTGTGCAGCAAAATATGCTTTTTACCAGCTATAAATAAAAAGTGGCAGCAACATTCGTTCTGTGCAGAAAAATAAATACTTTGTGCAGCAAAATAAGTACTTGAGCGAGCAGCAGAATATTCAAATTACCAGCAAGATATTGATATTGCGCCGCAGAAAATGTGCTTAATTTTAGGAGGACTGAAACTGGGTGGGGACATAGGAAAGATTGGCAAGATAGATAAATTGGCAAGAGAAAAGCAGCGACTAGAATAGAAAAGGCAAGAAAGATCCTTGAACAAATGTGTGCCAAGTCTTAATTTCTTGGTTTTCGAATTGTAGCTGGTTCAAAAAAAAATATTTTAAGGTATATCAATATGAATAACTTATTCAGTCACCTCAATACAGATTAAGAAATGTGTACAGTACGTGAAATAAGTTAATTTCGCTACCTATCGTAGACTACTCCACCATCAGACACACTACTCTACTCACTACTATTCTATCATCAGAGAAACGGTATAGGTAGCGAAATTAACTTATTTCACGTACTGTACACATTTCTTAATCTGTATTGAGGTGACTGAATAAATTATTCATATTGATATTGATTCATATTATGTTAATTGTTGTGTGAAGGAGGTGGATAGATGGGGATCCGATACTGAGAACCAATGTGACGATCCGGATGGCGGCTCTACCCACTCTCAGATTTCAGAGGAACTTGCTGCGGAATAAACTGGATTTAGTTGGTATGAAGCTTGACGTATCTATCAGTATGAAAATTGAGAAAAAGGGCATTGGTTAATGTTAAGGGTCGGACCATACGTAGCGTATATTGGGCGACGCAACTTAGGCCGCGATACGTGCCGACATTGCGTTTCATACAAATTGGACACACCGTTCACATCACGCGCAAGACACGCTAGAGCGCTGCGTCATCTCATCACACGCGAGTATACAAAAATCTAGCTACGGCCACATTGAGCGTAAGTTGCGCCGGGTCATAAAATAAAGGAATAGCACTATCGTACAGAACAGACACTATCCGCCCCCCTTGCAATCTTCCCCGCACCCCCGCGCGCACTCGCCCGCAAGATTCTCGTGGTCCTTCTGAGGGTCCTTTGTACTGAATATGTGAGCCTACGCGAAATTCCAATTTTAAATTTCTATCACGCGATCGATGTATGGTAGTGTCCGGGTTGAGGCCACGTATTCGACGTACCGTCCGTATACTGCGTACAAAATAACTTTGTCCGTGACCGTTAGTGCGCAGAAGTCAAAAAATGAGTCGGGGGGTGAGCGCGGCTCCCCCCAGGGGGCGAGCGAGTCGTTCATTGGCTCTCCGCCTGTCACCCATGCGCGGAAAATAACCGTCATGGACAAACTTGTTCTGAACGCGCTGTACCGCTACCGACCCTAACAGTTGATGTGGCAGGGGCAAGTCAAGGTGACACAGGCGTTACGAAATAGGTATAGAGGCCTAAAAATCGTTAACGAAAGAAAGAGGAGGCTTAGCTTTGCCTTGCGGTCGAACAATCGAGCCTAATAAATAAAAAAAATATATTTTTAGGGTTCCGTACCAAAAGGGTGAAAAACGGGACCCTATTGATATGCCTCCGATGTCTGTCTGTCTTTCTGTCAGAGGGCTGTATCTCATGAACGGTAATAGGTAAAATTTTTATATTTTCACAGATTGTAAATAAATATCTGTTGCCGCTGCAACAACAAACAATAAAAATAAAAGAAATAAAAAATTAAGGGGATATATACAAGCGTGATAATTTTTATCTTTATAGAGAATAAACTATAAAATAACAACATATAATAAAAACTGGTCAGTGCGAGTCGGACTCAAAAAATCTTGCACAGTATGTTACTGAAATTTCAACTATACAATTAATATTATGTGGTGGTACGGAACCCTCGGTGTGCGAGTCCGACTTGCACTTGGCCGGTTTTTAGGGTTCCGTACCTCAAAAGAAAAAAACGGAACCCTTATAGGATCACTTTGTTGTCCGTCTGTCTGTCTGTCTGTCTGTCTGTCTGTCTGTCTGTCTGTCTGTCTGTCTGTCTGTCTGTCTGTCTGTCTGTCTGTCAAGACCCTTTATCTCACGAACGGGTAAAGGTATCAGGTTGAAATTAATAATATATATTAGGATCCATGAACCACACAAGACCTGAAAATTTAAATTTTTTACAACGACGCAATCAAAAGATATGGCATTTTATGTCCTCTTCTCCATACATTTATGCAAAAATGCAAAACCTACATGGTACTTCCCGTTGACCTAAAATTATGAAATTCGGCAAGAAGCTAGGTCTCACAGTACAAATAATGAGAAAAGTCTGAAATCATTAAATATTACAACTTTTCTCATAACTTATGGTAACCAATTGTGGTGAGCTCCCGTTTCAAGAACATTCATATAAGAGAGGGGTCAAGTTGGATGGTCGCTGAGGCGATTTTTGTTTTAGTTCTTTTTTAAAAACGGGAACACATGCAAACTTGAAAATTGGTATGTTTATAGTGCATAAGCTATAAAATAACAATAAATAATAAAATATAGTCAAGCGCGTGTCGGACTAAAAAAATCTAGCACATTAACTTACTGAAGTTTCAACTAATACAATTATGATTATGTGGTGGTACGGAACCCTCTTTGAGCGAGTCCGACTCGCACTTGGCCGGTTTTTTTATTAAAATCAAGCCAAAACTTAGTAGTAAAGTATTCTTCTTGAAGTCTTTATCTTTGCATTTTACAAACTAATACCTACTTATTTTTTTTTCAATTTCAGTATCCATTGGTGGGATGGTGGGACTTTTCTTTGGTGCCTCCATCTTTAGTCTGGTAGAGATATTATATCTGTTTCTAAGATAATTTATGTACAGACCTTAGATTGTTATAATACTAACGTATATAAGTACAGACTCTTTCTCTGTATTCATAAGATTTCATTAATTTTCATAAAAACTATTTGGAATCAAAAGCGATTTTTTTACTGTGTCCAAAGAAATTGAGGCTAGTTCCGTCAAAGTTACCTCCGCCGTAGTCGCTTTGTAAAAGGGTGGAGGTGGTAGTTATGACGTCATCAATTTTGTGTATGGGATTTTAAAAAAAATTTTTTGAAACTTAACGTGCGGTATATTAAATGAAAGGGCTTTAAAAGCTCATTCTAAAAATATGCTGTATGTTGCTCAGGGCATGTATCTGAACAACTTTCATCACACTCCCATAAAAATCCCACCACTTTCGGCACTAGCTTTGTATGGGAGGACCAAATTTTTTTTCGACCCATGTTCCTATGGGAAATTTGTTCAGATACATGTTCTGAGCAACATACTAAAACAGGTCACAGAGTATTTATTTTCTGTATAGTCAGCAAATCAAGCTTGACAAACTGGACTCTAAACCGCTCATATTTCAATAGCCACAAGAGCGAAAATCGCACTACGAGCGTCAAGCTTGACCTACCTCTTCACTCTACTTATGTGATATTTATTGTTATAGCAACGGATTTGCTATATCGATATCCGAAAACTAAATTTAGAGAGAAGGGTGCTTGTACGTACGTATGGTACTTGTAATGTTGCACTAAAACACTTGTAGATAGTGATAGTGTCTAGTAGTAATCAAAAGGATGTAAATAGTAAAATTTGAAGAAAGAACTAATTTAAATAAAAGTACTAACATGGGTAACACAGAAAGCAATGTGACTAGTGGTGTAAAGAAGCAAGCGGGAACTTCAGAGCAAAAACTCTATAAACTCATTGATTTAAAAGGTAAGGTAGTTAGTGTACCTATTAAATCTATCAAACAACATAATTAGTTACCCAACAAAAAAATTCTTAAAAAGCGCCTAGTGTAAAGTGGTTTCCCGCCTACAAAATTCTTTTTTCTTTTGGCTTGTAGATCTATTTAAAAGATTACCCTGATTATGTGTCTTCTATACATTAAAGGCAAACCGCATTGTGATAACGAAAAAAAACCGGCCAAGTGCGAGTCGGACTCGCGCACTGAGGGTTCCGTACCACCACATAAACATAATTGTATTAGTTGAAATTTCAGTAAGTTAATGTGCTAGATTTTTGAGGCCGACACGCGCTTGACCAAATTTTATTATTTGTTGTTATTTTATAGCCTATGCCCTATAAAAATACCAATTTTCAAGTTTGTTAGTGTTCCCGATTTTAAATAGAACTAAAACAAAAATCGCCTCAGCAACCATCCAACTTGACCCCTCTCTTATATGAATGTTCTTGAAACGGGAGCTCACCACAATTGGTTACCATTAGTTGTGAGAAAAGTTGTAATATTTAATGATTTCAGACTTTTCCCATTATTTGTACCGTGAGACCTAGCTTCTTGCCAAATTTCATATTTTTAGGTCACCGGGAAGTACCCTGTAGGTTTTTCATTGATAAAACCTATACCTATAATTGAAGATAACATGTTCATCTTACGTTTTGTTACAGTTGATTGCTGACGTAGGTACATCTCAATAGGTGTACAATAAAACCATAGTAGGTATAAAACTAAATTACCTGCTTAGCACATCAAGCTTGACAGTTTAAGCCACGATCACACCTACCTAAATTCCAAGACTTAATTCGGCATACATTGCTGGGAGGCTTGGTTATGTTAATTGCAATATCCTTACTTCAACGAGCAATGTACGCTGAATTAGTCTTTGAATACAGCTAGGTGTGATCATGGCTACGTACGGTCGGTCAACGTACGGTCAACCGCTTGTCGTTAGAAACTTTTTCAACTCTATTACCACGCCATAAGGTCCAAAAGTGTTTCTACCGATGTGCGGCCGTGTGTACGTACGGTCAACCGCACGTCGGCAGAAACTTTTTCAACTCTATTACCATGCCATAAGGTGCAAAAGTGTTTCTCCTGATGTGCTGTTAAGTGTACCTAAGACCAACCTCAGCTCACGCTATAGGTTGGAATAGGTACAGCGCGTTCAGAACAAGTCTTTATTTTCCGCGCATGGGTGACAGGCGGAGAGCCAATGGGCGATTCGCTCGCCCCCTGTGGGGAGCCGCGCTCACCCCCGCGACTAATTTTTTGACTTCTGCGCATTAACGGTCACAGACAAAGTTATTTTGCACGCAGTATACCTACCTACCAGCTATATTAAACGGTATAGATGGCGTATCCTACCTCCATCCTAACCCAATTTACGCTTATGTTGCATATTTCTAATTTTCAAAGCAATCCGTGATATAATTTATTTATTATAAGCAGGAAACATTTTTTGAGTACCTATAGCATACAATCAAACGGTTCTAATTATTTTTTACCTGTGTCGTCCTAGTGGCAATCCTAGCGGCCATAATTGGTATTATCTTGAGCTTTGGATGTCTCAGAGGAAGTTAGGTTAAAAAGTCTGTACCGTGTACCTAAAGATGGCGCTGATATCAGATTATGGTTCCACACTTTGTCACGTATTAAATAAACTTTGTTTAGTAAGTATAATTATATTATAAAAGTAAAAAAAACATTAACTATTTTCTTATCTTTATTTTATTTAAATATTGACGGCGAAACCTGTAAGGTAAGCGTCTAAAAATATCAAAAACATTTCAAAAGTAAAAAAGCAAAAATTTTTAAAAATTTAATAAGCAATACCACCACCGTCCAGGCACAGTATGACCCATACTACCCAGTACTAACTACCATAATTATTATATACTAAAAGCTTTTGCTCTTTGACTTTAAAAACTCAGTGACCATTCAACTTGACCCCTCTCTTATATGAATGTTCTTGAAACGGGAGCTCACCACAATTGGTTACCATTAGTTGTGAGAAAAGTTGTAATATTTAATGATTTCAGACTTTTCCCATTATTTGTACTGTAAGACCTAGCTTCTTGCCAAATTTCATAATTTTAGGTCAACGGGAACTACCCTGTAGGTTTTGCATTTTTGAATAAATGTATGGAGATGAGAACATAAAATGACATATCTTTTTATTGAGTCGTTGTAAAAAATTAAAATTTTCAGACCTTGTGTGGTCCATGGATCCTAATATATGGTATTAATTTCAACCTGATACCTTTACCCGTTCGTGAGATAAAGGGTCTTGACAGACAGACAGACAGACAGACAGACAGACAGACAGACAGACAGACAGACAGACAGACAGACAGACAGACAGACAGACGGACAACAAAGTGATCCTATAAGGGTTCCGTTTTTTTCTTTTGAGGTACGGAACCCTAAAAATGTTTTTAAATGAAAATATAAAAATTGCTTAATGCTTGCTTCTTTGAAGACTACCTACTCTATGTCTATACCTTTCAAGTGATTTACAAAAGGAACTTAATACATGCATTGGGGCATGGTAAAGAATTTCGAAAAATCAGGTCACTAAAATAACATTGATATTATTTTATAATTGAAACTTTTAAATAATTTTATATGGACATATAATAAGATTATTACCAATAAGTTATAGTATCTTATGTCTGATATGAACCCAGGTGGAGGTCTTCTCGTGGACATGATGAAGCGAGCGGTCCAGAACAAGCAGTACGCCGAAATAGATCATGCAATAAAAACAAAAGTGGAGCCGTTTCTATACAATAAGGGAAAGGGTCGCTATATACCGATATCGCACTTAGTACTAGAGAGGAACAAGGAGAGACCGCGGCATAAACTGGTGAGTGGTCAGCTACGTTTCTACAAAGGGAAGTAGTAATCGGAGGCAAAAATAACATAAATCTGTCTCACTCAGTGAAGCCATGCAGCCTGATTGAGCCATGGTGGTATCATGGACGCGAAGACGTCAATCGGGGGTCAAACCAATTTAAGACCATTGCGGGAATGGTGGAGATTCAATATTCAGAATTGAATCGTTAGGTCAGTCGTAAGCACAGATTAGATAATAGTAAACTGATTGTAAGCTAAAATCTAAGTTCGGATCCTGGTAGGGTCGCCTCACGATAGTGGGAGAACCAGAAGCGTGTTTAACAAGACAAGAGCTTCGTTCATAAGATGGGAGTAAATTTACTGAACCTTACCTACATTTTAAGGTGAGCGAGGCATGCCACACATACAAGGTTATGTTTTTGTACCATCAGATGTTACCTATCTTGTTAGTGAGATCAAAACATTTTGTGTGGGAAGTCGAAATTTTTATGTGCGTTGTGAGCGAAGTCGTAGAACAAAAGTTGTTACTTTTGACCTCTTTAACAAGGAAGGCATACTTATATCAGGTCCAAAAAAATAAGCTTGTATAACACATTTCATCCTATTGTCAAAACTTTTGAAAATAGCCTCTGACGTAGCCAAACAACCAACTACACCTAACGGGTCAGGCCCGATTTTGCGTTGGGTAAAAAACTTGCGTGTTTTATAGCAGTTTTTCACCAAAAAGGGTCCTTAGATGGACACCCTAGGGTCTTCCCAAAGGGAATTGTCATCTGTATTTTTTTGGGAGATATTAAAATTGGTATTCCATGAATTATTGGTATTTCGTACACTGATGTGCCTGAAGTCTCACTTTGTGGAACTCCCTTATGTAGAGTGACTAAATTCAAATATTTGGGTCACTGGGTCACAGACGACCGCAAAGATAACTGCGACATTGAGAGGGAGCGTAGGTCGCTGTCAGTCCGCTGCAATATGCTGGCGCGCAGGTTTGCACGGTGTACGAATCCAGTGAAGGTAACCCTATTTAAAGCCTACTGTCAGTCCTTCTACACGTGCAGCCTGTGGTCCAGTTTCACGCAGCGGGCTTATAGTGACCTCCGCGTCCAATATAACAACGCTTTTAGGGTGCTGATGGGATTTCCGTGGAGGTGTAGCGCCTCTGGGATGTTTGCGGAGGCACACATTGACGGCTTTGCTGCTATAATGAGGAAAAGATGCACCTCTTTCCTATCCCGCATCCGCGGAACCACCAACAGCATCCTGAAAGTGTTTGAGGATAGGTGGTCTTCTCCATTGTTGCAGAGATGGCTCGAACTCCACAAGCCAGTAAAGACAGATGTTGTCTGGTAAATCAAATTTGAATTTTTTATTTTCTTTGTTATGACATTAATTGTAATATTGTAATAATTTTTTTTTTTTTGACTATGTAAGTTACTAACTTAGATTAAGCTTCTACTAACAAATTCTGGAATCCAATTTTCTGAAAATAAATTGATTGATTGATATCGATACGCTGCTGTTTGGCAGACGGTTGGATTCAGAGGGTGTATTCAAGGAAGTATTTAGTAGAAATAGCTTTTTATCAAATTTATGAAAGGTAAAATTTATCATCAACTTAATTACTTATCATCTTGTTAAACAGCGACGGAGGAATTGCTGTCTCCATAGCAATGAAACTTTGTTTGTGGTTTTTTTTTTACTAACTGCGGGAGATTCTAAAATGTTAGACTTTAAATCGTAGATATTTGAGGACTCTTAGTAGGTTTTATCACATTAAAATATAGATCATACTTACTAAATCACGTTTCACGGGCATTATTGTATGCATATATTACTTCAGTTTCAATCATTTACTTGTTTCAATATAAAATAAAAAGTACAGTCCCTGGCAAGTTACTCCGATGCTATTTGCTACGTATGGGTACCGACCGAAGGCGGATCGCACGCCCGATTCGCACCGCTGCGTTCATTTTTGACTTTTGTGCATTAACGGTCATTATCAGAGTTGTTATTCACATTTCGAGAGTTATTTCTTTGGTGCGTTAATAATGTCTTCTCTGGCAAAAATAAAACATAATAACTGATGGTAATTTCCAGCTACCTCCCCTAAGAGGTTATGAGAATCCCGATGAAGAGTTTGACATAGCGAAGGATTGGCCTGAAGTCACACAGGAGGAATACGACGCTAATCCGTCGGGGTACAGGGAGCTTTGCTGGGATCTCAAGGTAACGCTAATATGACAGGAAGTTCCCGTATTAATGACTCAAAATAAAAAAAATCTTGTCTAAAAAAAGGCTACATGCAATAACTAACACAAGGAAAAGAACACCAGCTTGCTAACTAGGTTGTAAAAAGACATTTTGAGACAAGTCAAATAACAAAATAGTTACTAGTTATGCAAGGCAGCAAAATCGTTATTTGGCGTAAGTGCTAAGTATTTAATCCTGGGCGTAGAGATGGTTTCAAGTTTGGTTTCAAGGCACGAGACGCGAAATATCTTTTTTCAAAAACAAGCAATTTTTCACCGCACTTCAATCAAAGAGGAAAATGCTAAAGAATAGCGTCAGTACCTTAAATAATTCCTAAAGCTTTTCCACGCAAGCAGGCAAAAATGACTTTTGCACGCAGAATTCGATCGATAAAGCAAAGTTTTCAGAGCTTGTAAGGTGAAAATATTTTTTTCACCTCCAATGCTCGGAAACATTTGTTTTGTCGGTTAAATTCTGCGGCCAAAAGCGATTTTTGGCCCCTAGCGGGCAAAAGGTTTTTCTGCGGCCAAAAGCGATATTTGGCCGCTAGCGGGCAAAAGGTTTTTGAAATTCGAACGTGATGCAGTATGGCAGACCTCCGCACGCTGCGGTACTGGCTGCTTCCTCGCTTTAGTGAGGTGAAAAATTTTGTGTTTCGCTCGGCAGCAAAGTTATTTTGCGTTTCGTGCCTTGAAACCTTCGCTACGCTCAGGATTCTTCTTTTGAACCACTCGCTTCGCTCGTGGTTCAATTCTAGAATCCTTCGCTTGCTCAGGTTTCAATACAAGGCACTCACGCCAAATAACGCTTTTGCTGCCTTGCATAACAAATAACTATTTCACCTGCAAAGCTCGGAAACATTTGTTTTGTCGGTTAAATTCAGCGGCCAAAAGCGATTTCTGGCCCCTAGCGGGCAAAAGGTTTTTGAAATTCGAACGCGATGTACTTATTATTTTTGTAGTATACTGCAGTACTGGCCGCTTGTAAAACCAGCCACGCACTATCGTTTTCAAGATGAGAAAGAGGGATGCAACTATAGGAAAGAAACAAATAGTATTATGAATGGCTGATAATGAAAAGAAAATTTAAAATTCGATCGCCTTTTTTTTGTTCTCTTGCCCAGATTAATGGACTCGCCCTTTGACTTCAAATCAACGCAATACAATATAGATTTGCCTGCCAACTGCCTATCCTCTGTCTCCACATTGAAATCCAATGAAAATGAACCTTGTTCTGCAAATTTATTTATCAAGTAGTTTATAGGTAGAGTCACGAACATAAGCACAACAGTCCCAATAATAATAATAATTTAATTATAGTGATTTCCTTTTTAATGTCTAGTATTCTTAATCTATACATGGCCATTCGTCCGTGAAAACTCTTTGACCTTGAGCTGGTCTCTGGTTACTGAGGTTTGTAGCGAAGCGCTGGTTCAGGTTATACTGGTTACGTTTCCACTTGCTTGCTGCCATCAGTACCATTATGTATGTATTATGCCCTTACGTTAAAACGTATTAGTAATTATTTCTTATATTTTAATTGCTTTTCTTGTATTATGTTAACATTTCCTCGCTTTAATGAGGTGAAAAATTTTGTGTTTCGCTTGGCAGCAAAGTTATTTTGCGTCTCGTGCCTTGAAACCTTCGCCACGCTCAGGATTCTTCTTTTGAACCACTCGCTTCGCTCGTGGTTCTATCCTAGAGTCCTTCGCTTGCTCAGGTTAAAATATGAGGCTCTCGCGCCAAATAAACCTTTTGCTGCCTTGCATAACAAATAACTATTTTTCCAAGCAAAACATAAAGTCTATTAAACTTTGATTATAATAATACCAACGTATAACTATCAACATAAGTTGCTGTCTTACTCGAACGATGAAATCCTGTTGAACACATACCTACATGATGTTTTAAAAATATTCTCGATAGTCTATGTAAAGCAAAATAATAGTTCAAAAACTAGAACCCGACTACTGGTAAATCTTGCTCTCAAAAGTATGAAACAAGAAAATATTGTCATTTGAAATTGTAGGTGACATAATATGACCACGGCTATTATCTGAACATCACTACGAATATTTATTAAATACCATAGTTTATAAATAACAATTTCAAATAACAATATTTTCTTGTTTCATACTTTTTAGAGCAAGATTTACCTGTAGTCGGGTTCTAGTTTTTGAACAATTTTTTTATTTAAATTAATTTGGGGTCATAAACACGTAATAAGGCTAACAATATATACATATTTGAAATGTGCCCATTAAGTCCTTTCATTGATACCCAAAAAAAATAAAAATTTATGTGACGTCTTATATTCTATAACCAGCGGATGATCAAGACGCTTCTAACGACACCTGATTTGTCAAATTACGATAAGTGGTTTAGGAGTTATGATGAACAGATGAACATACATACATACAATACATACATACCGGTCAAAATCATAACCCTCCTTTTTGCTGTAGTCGGGTCATCATATCAGCCGAAAGACGTCCACTGCTGGACATAGGCCTCCCCTAAAGAACTCCATGTAGTCGGGTAATAAAATATAATTTCTTATAAAAGTGTAATGAAGTAGAAAAAATCTGGGAACTCGACCGAATCAAGGCAGTTTGAAACTGAACAACTTTCCCAAAGGAACATGGCTCGAAATACTGAAAAAAATTCGTCTCCCATACATAATGAGCAATCAGTTGGTGGAGTTCCTATGAGAAGTCAATAATTTTTTATCGTATTTTGATAGGCAAATATTAACTGCACATCAAAAATACTGATTGCACATAAATACTAAACTGCTACTTCTAAAGGAAAATACTTAAATGCACACAAAAAATATTAATTGTGCCTTAAAAAGTTTAGGTTTGTTAGCTAATGTACACCCAATATAACCGATCCCGATCCGATTCCGATTGGGTTAGGTTATCTTACGAGTTACCGAAGAATTTGTAAAATGTGGTCGCCGTTATGTAAACAGCGAGTTAAAAATTTCTCGGCATTTTGTATAATGGCAAGCTGTTTGTAATGCGTTTGTTATACGATATAGCTTCGACATATAGCGACGTGTCACGAACTCAAATTGTTGAAGTAAGAATAATATTTTGCGCTAACTATTTTGCATTGCAATCAGTATTTTTGATTAGGATTGGGATTTTCATAAACAAAAGTTTTTTTTTGCTGTTAAATACTTACTACCCATTTCGATTTATGTTTATTAGAGAAAGACAGTTTTGAGGATCACAGTGTTTTCCCTAACACGCTGTATAATTTAAGTAATTTATTATTTATCAGGAGCGTGGAGCTGTGGGAGAGACGATCCTCCACCTGTGCCTGCTGAACGCTACTTCCCTAATGGCTGATCTGGTCAAGAGACTGCTGCGTTTCTATCCTAAACTTATCAACGACATCTACATGAGTGACGAGTATTACGGTAATATTTATATTTATGCATGACTCCTTCACCTGTGCCTGCTGAACGCTACTTCCCTAATGGCTGATCTGGTCAAGAGACTGCTGCGTTTCTATCCTAAACTTATCAACGACATCTACATGAGTGACGAGTATTACGGTAATATTTATATTTATGCATGACTCCTTCACCTGTGCCTGCTGAACGCTACTTCCCTAATGGCTGATCTGGTCAAGAGACTGCTGCGTTTCTATCCTAAACTTATCAACGACATCTACATGAGTGACGAGTATTACGGTAATATTTATATTTATTCATGACTCCTTCACCTGTGCCTGCTGAAGGCTACATCCCTAATGGCTGATCTGGTCAAGAGACTGCTGCGTTTCTATCCTAAACTTATCAACGACATCTACATGAGTGACGAGTATTACGGTAATATTTATATTTATTCATGACTCCTTCACCTGTGCCTGCTGAAGGCTACATCCCTAATGGCTGATGTGGTCAATATACTGCTGCGTTTCTATCCTAAACTTATCAACGACATCTACATGAGTGACGAGTATTACGGTAATATTTCTATTTATTCATGACTCCTTCACCTGTGCCTGCTGAAGGCTACATCTCTAATGGCTGATCTGGTCAAGAGACTGCTGCGTTTCTATCCTAAACTTATCAACGACATCTACATGAGTGACGAGTATTACGGTAATATTTATATTTATGCATGACTCCTTCACCTGTGCCTGCTGAACGCTACTTCCCTAATGGCTGATCTGGTCAAGAGACTGCTGCGTTTCTATCCTAAACTTATCAACGACATCTACATGAGTGACGAGTATTACGGTAATATTTATATTTATTCATGACTCCTTCATCTGTGCCTGCTGAAGGCTACATCCCTAATGGCTGATCTGGTCAAGAGACTGCTGCGTTTCTATCCTAAACTTATCAACGACATCTACATGAGTGACGAGTATTACGGTAATATTTCTATTTATTCATGACTCCTTCACCTGTGCCTGCTGAAGGCTACATCTCTAATGGCTGATCTGGTCAAGAGACTGCTGCGTTTCTATCCTAAACTTATCAACGACATCTACATGAGTGACGAGTATTACGGTAATATTTATATTTATGCATGACTCCTTCACCTGTGCCTGCTGAAGGCTACTTCCCTACTGGCTGATCTGGTCAAGAGACTGCTGCGTTTCTATCCTAAACTTATCAACGACATCTACATGAGTGACGAGTATTACGGTAATATTTATATTTATGCATGACTCCTTCACCTGTGCCTGCTGAACGCTACTTCCCTAATGGCTGATCTGGTCAAGAGACTGCTGCGTTTCTATCCTAAACTTATCAACGACATCTACATGAGTGACGAGTATTACGGTAATATTTATATTTATGCATGACTCCTTCACCTGTGCCTGCTGAAGGCTACTTCCCTACTGGCTGATCTGGTCAAGAGACTGCTGCGTTTCTATCCTAAACTTATCAACGACATCTACATGAGTGACGAGTATTACGGTAATATTTATATTTATGCATGACTCCTTCACCTGTGCCTGCTGAACGCTACTTCCCTAATGGCTGATCTGGTCAAGAGACTGCTGCGTTTCTATCCTAAACTTATCAACGACATCTACATGAGTGACGAGTATTACGGTAATATTTATATTTATGCATGACTCCTTCACCTGTGCCTGCTGAAGGCTACTTCCCTACTGGCTGATCTGGTCAAGAGACTGCTGCGTTTCTATCCTAAACTTATCAACGACATCTACATGAGTGACGAGTATTACGGTAATATTTATATTTATTCATGACTCCTTCACCTGTGCCTGCTGAAGGCTACTTCCCTACTGGCTGATCTGGTCAAGAGACTGCAGCGTTTCTATCCTAAACTTATCAACGACATCTACATGAGTGACGAGTATTACGGTAATATTTATATTTATTCATGACTCCTTTACCTGTGCCTGCTGAAGGCTACTTCCCTAATGGCTGATCTGGTCAAGAGACTGCTGCGTTTCTATCCTAAACTTATCAACGACATCTACATGAGTGACGAGTATTACGGTAATATTTCTATTTATTCATGACTCCTTCACCTGTGCCTGCTGAACGCTACATCTCTAATGGCTGATCTGGTCAAGAGACTGCTGTGTTTCTATCCTAAACTTATCAACGACATCTACATGAACGACGAGTACTACGGTAATGTTTCTATTTATTCATGACTGCTCTCGAATACGATGGGCTATCAACTATCATTGGCCAGGCAATAGTAAATAAAACGCAGAAAGTAGAATAAATATGCCTTTATACATACATACACAAAAACAAGCCTCCTTCCAGTTGGGGTAGGCAGAGGCTATAGCACTCTACTGTGCCTCCACGTGCTTCGATCTTGACATACTTACTTCCCTTGCTTCCTGTTCTTTCATCAACCCTTTCATACACGCTCGTCGTTTTAGAGTACTTTTAACCTGGCCTTTATTTAAAACGTCCTGATTTTGGTCTTGGTATTCATTTAACCCTTGAAATATCTGGAAACACAGATTTTACTTTTTTAGATCTCTCTATATTCTACATCGATTGAATACCCTGGATTTGCCACTGCGCTATTTTTAACCTTGAACTGGTATAAATAAATACCTGTGAGGCGGTTAATTTGATAGAGCGGCTGATAGGCGCTTGCTGAAAAATTAAATCGGTAGTGATTTACTGAATACTTCCGCTGCAACGATGGAACGGAACGGCGGTTATTAGTATAGGTGCTACATTAACTAAGTGCTAATTATAGCAATTTGCATAGATTTATATCTGATTAGATAAACACATTCACTGTATGATGTAAATTAAACGTCGCCACAAAAAAAAAATACGCAATGAAAAACACATGCAAAAAAATTCTACTCTTGTAAGACTGATCGAAATGCGCTCGTTCCACTAGAATCCCTTGGACACTGGTGCTGGCCTTGGGGGACTGCCCCCAGGAGACTAAACAGCACTTAATGTACCACTAAGATCCCGTAGGGGATTATTGGCTAGTACTGTGGCGAATGAGAGCAACATGCAAGGATTTATCACGCGAGAAAGGATATGACGAATCGAAGGAGAGAAAGGCCCAAAAAAGTGTAAGATTCAGACCGTCGTCACGACACTAATGTGGTCGAAATTAGAAATTTTAACATTTGAAATTTTAACATTTTGAAATGTTAACCTTTTGCAAGAATTGGCAGCAGAAGGCTCCAGATAGGGACCAGTTGAGAGAGAGACCTTTGCCCAGCAGTGGGAAGCTGCGTTGCGCCTCTGGGTCTCACATAACACCCTTATTGGGAATCGGTCATTTTCTGTCCTATTATTGTTCCAACAACCGAGTGTCCCACGACACCACTTTTTCACATTGTTTTCTCTGCTAAGATTCTACATAACGACGTGACGATTTCCACACTTTTATTATCCAGGTGAGAGTGTGCTACACATGACGATCGTCAACGAGGACCCAACGATGGTGAAGTTCCTCCTGGACTCTGGAGCTGATTACCACGAGAGGTGCTACGGCAACTTCATGTGCCCTGAAGACCAGAAAGCATCTCGAACCGACTCCCAAGACCACGAGTGGGTCAATGTGCAGAAAGAAACCAATTATATCGGGTTAGTATATAAGTCGCGTTGTTAGTAGGTAATTTTCTACTAAATTATTTTAAAATATTCCTCTATTTGCAATTTTTTTTATTGATTAAAAAAAAAAAATTAAAACTAAAGAAGTACAGCTTAATTTTGAATATTTCTCCTGTTGAGAATTTCTCACGTGTTCCGTATTGGGACAAGAGTTTGTAAGCTCTTTGGACAAGACCACCACCACCTGTCAGCCACACCACAAGTTGACTAAAGTAGGGCCAACGTAAGAAGTCCGTTTTGACGTTTCCTTATCACCAACACACAAGGTTCATTTTTCTTTGCAGGTCATAATTTTTCATACGTTTGACAGGTGTCAGAACGGGCCTATTACGATGGCCTTACTTTAAAGGCGACGAGGCCGACTAAGGCTTCTATGGCGCAAGAGCATTAGAGCAAGCTTTGGATAGGGATCAGTGGAGAGAAGAGAGGGAGGCCTTTGCCCAGCATTGGGATGCTATGTGCTAACTAAACTAATACCTTTTAGTAAAGGCCTTTTTCCACTTTTCCTTCGACTCGGTTTTGTGCTAAATCGCCAAATGTGGTGACATTCTACTCGTTTATTGTCCGTTTCATTTGTAGTTAACCTAGCATAAATATAAATTACTGTAAGTTCTTATCTAGATCAAATCGTTAATTATAGCTAATGTACAAAATTCACAGGTACGTGTACTGGGGAGAGTACCCATTGAGCTTCGCGGCGTGTCTCGGACAAGAGGAGTGCTACCGCCTGATCCTAGCTCGCGGCGCTAACCCTGATAAGCAAGACACCAATGGGAACACGGTGCTACACATGCTTGTCATTTATGAAAAACTGGTAAGGATGATAAATCGCGATTGGGTGTTTCTAACTTTCATTTCGACAAATGGGATTTCAAACCTTAAATTCTTGCACGTAACGAATGCGATCTATGCGTCTGTAAAATGTTGATTGTTACGCCGTTACATTTCCACTATTTTAAAGCTATGTGTTGGTACCGAAGTTAATTTGTACGTAGAAGATATTTTTAAAATTATTCACTTGGATACGATATCATACTATACAGGGTGTCTCATTCAAATCGGTCAGTATGGGAAAGTCTGAAACTATAAGACATACGAAGATTTGTTCTTAGGAACCATGTCACCGATTTTGATAAAAAGAAAAACTGCATTCATACATTTGAAAAAAAGTGTACCCAGCTGGGGAATCGAACCCGGTAGTTTTGAAAAAAAAGCTTACAGTTTTTCTGTTTAAATAACGGTTGTGTAGGTCTTAAGCAGTAAATGTCTCTATGAAACACGATGTCTAAAATGAATAAAATGCATTGTTTTTACATACTTTAATTTATCATAGTAGGTGTTCGAAGTGACCACCGTTTTTTTCAATACAATATGGGTACACTTTTTTTTCAAATGTATGAATGCAGTTTTTCTTTTTATCAAAATCGGTGACATGGTTCCTAAGAACAAATCTTCGTATGTCTTATAGTTTCAGACTTTCCCATACTGACCGATTTGAATGAGACACCCTGTATACGACACCGTAATACATTTAGTTTCTGAGTGTTTTGTTTGTCACGTTCATATACGTGGTTCCTCAGTGGTCATGTCAGTTTTTGGAACGAAGTTCACTATCGTACGTTTTACTCCAGAGTGTTTGCGAAACTAGAGAATGTAAGGTCACGTCAGTGGAAACATTTGCAACTCTATTACCATGTCATAAAGTGCAAAGTATTTCTAATGAATTTCTGTTGGGTGTACTTTGGCACAGTCTAGACACATGGCGATTGAGAGCGAGGTCGATAACAGTTTCTATGATAAGTGTTTGTTCCAGAGTACATTTGACATGGCTTATGAAGTCGGCGCTTCCCTCTACATACGTAATGTCCTGAACCTAACCCCTTTAACCCTGGCTGCCAAACTGGCAAGGACTGAGCTATTCTTTCATATTCTAAACATAGAACGGGAGATCTACTGGCAGATTGGTGCCACGACTTGTGCTGCTTATCCTTTGGGCCAGGTGGATACTATAGATACTCAGACTGGTTTGATCAGCAAGGACTCTGCATTGAATTTAGTTGTTTTTGGGGTAAGAATTTTATTTGACATTTTTTGTTACACGAATCTGGTTAGCACTAATACAAGCAAAAGATGGATCTCTTTTCAGGAAAAAGATGAACACTTGGAACTGCTGGAGGGCATGTTGATCGATCTTCTCAAGACGAAATGGAACACCTTTGTCAAGTTCCGCTTCTATCGGCAGTTCCTACTTTTCTTCTGCTATTTCTTGGTCTCCTTAGTTTGTTTTACGCTAAGACCTGGACCTCCGACAGAAAGAGCGCTGAATGCAACTGCAATTAATTCCACTCTTACGCCTGTTAATGAGACCGAGCCTGTGACTGATGTGGGTAAGTTTAGGTGACAGTATAAAATGATTTATATCAAAAACGTTTTTATTTCGAAATAGTGTTTATCTTTAAGAGAACGAAAAATGTGTGATGTTTTATTTAAATCTGTCTGATGGTTCGAAAATAAGTTGTGTCTTAAACGACTGAAATTGTGTGGTTGGTAAGTTCTTTTTGTCCCTCCTGATCCTGTAAACTAGTACTTATTAGAGTGGAGATATCAGACTTGAGATTCCTTGTGGACCCACTGGTGGAGATGACTGGTAAGGCCACCAGACCGAAAGGAAGGTCTCGGCTTTGAAGCCTGGTCAGGCCAAACATTTATTAGATGAATGTGATTGTTTGTACCGGAGTAATGGACATTTATATATTAATTTATGTAGTTTAATTCTATTGCTTGGTTCCCACGACACAAGGCTGACTAAGGTAATGTTATGTGTACATACAGTAATATTCCCGCACAGCACTGCATAGAATACTCGTAGTACTTATTTTTATTTAATTAAAAACTTTTATCTCTGTAGTTTTTGTTTGCTTTCTAGAAGCTTCGTAGTGCTTGAATAGTGCAGTAAAGAGAGCAGGGCACTGCTATGTTCCAGAGAACTGCACTTTGACTGTGAATGGGACAGAGTTCGACCCTGGGGCCGTGGAGCTTATCGACGGGATCAAACAAGCCGCGCCTCTATGTGGCAGGTTCAAGAGCCATCCTAGCAACAAGGACAGACGTAAGGCATCGCTTTTATAACTTAATGCTGATAAAGCTTGTACTGTAAAACGTACTTGGCTGTAGAAGTTACTCATTCTCCATAAAAATACACTTGTGAAATAGGAAAGTGTTGGGAGAACATTCACTCATCTTTTTTAATATTTTCTCGTATCGCATCTATGTTCGTATTGCCGATAACTCTATTTTGGCAAATATTTTAACAAAACTTTCGGTGAGAATGTGGACCATCTTTTACGCGTCAATTACTTAAATGCTAGAAAAGTATATATTCAAGAAGGCATATTTGTGAGTGGTTGACCAAAAAGGGACCTGACCTGGAGGGATTGGAAACCGTTTTTTTTATTGAATTTTTTAATCTGTGGTCTTTTAGCTTTGTTTTGGTCTAACCAGAATATTTTTAGGTGCCGTAGTGTTATTTTTATGATTTTTTTTGTGAGCCGAGCCAGTTTGCCTTTGGCAGCAAAACTGCCTCTACACGAAACTTCAAACGCGATTTACTCGAAATCAAATTATTTTCCCTGAGGTCCCTTTTTGGTCAACCACTCACATTTTAATTCGTAGATACGTGCGTATTTTTTCTTAATGTACATACAAATGTTAGTTAGTATCAACCAAAATGTACATACATCACATTGGCAGCTACGCAAAATTATTATTCCTTTTAATTACAAATTAAATATAATTTCAGCCACTGAGCCACCTAAAGAATCCGATATGGAAGACTGGTGGGAAGACTTGACCGAGGAATGCAGATTGATGAACTTGGACAGTTGGGACGCAAAAGTATGTCCATATGAGAACAATTTGGGAAACTCTCTGCGGGCGCGTAGTGCATTTTTCGCATGTACCATCAACAAAGTTGGCCCCTGACCACCTTTAAGTTTAGTTTCGTGTGCAGTAGTGGCTTGCAGGAACCTCCACTGGCTCCGCCTTGCTAGTTTTTGTCCGCTTAGTCACAGATCATATAATACTAGTAAATTAGTCTTAGTGCAAGTTGTAACTGACCATGTGACACATATACACATAAAAAAGTCCTAAAAATTAATAAAAAAACCATTGTAACCAGGGCAAACATTTGTGTGATGAACACGAGTGCTTGTTCTGGGTCTGGGTGTTATTTATTTATTTATGTATGTATATTAGTCTCTGATACCCGTAGTACAGGCTTTGCCTAGATTGGGATCAGATGACCTTGTGTGAAATGTCCCCCAATATATATTGTCGTCTGTTACCAGTTCTTCCACTCTAATCATTCGACGGATTCGACGGATCAACTGAAACACTACACAGAAAAAAATTATCTCTTAAAACAAGAACGCAATATGCCTCAACTGATATTGCTTGATTATAAAGTTAAATGTCTTAGAGTAAGATAATCACTCAAACGTATCAAAAATGCCGAATTCTTAAAATTCAAGCGAGAATTTCTTCTAATAAGAATTCTATTACTAGGTTTGAAATTGATTTTTTCAATTAAAACCATTTATTTTTTACATCAACAATGAAAAAAACTTTAAAGCAAGTAAAATATTAATCGATTGAAAAAATAAATCGTTTCGCCTAAGAATTATGAAAAATATTAAATTAAGATTTAGGACAATATTAAGGCAAATAATATGTTGCTTGGTATGAGATAGTTGTTGTTTCGCTCAAGAACTAGTTGGGTAAGCAATGAAGAGTTAAGACTATATTAGGGCAAATAACATTTTGCTTGGTAAAAAATTTAAGTTCTTTCGCTCAAGACCTAGTTAGATATGCAATGAAGAGTTAAGGCGATATTAAGGCAAATAATTGTTGCTCGGTACAAGATACTGTGTCAAAGATGGAACGGTATCAAAATTTCGATTAGTTTGCTAACTAAGCCTGTGGTCTAATGGTCAGAGCAAGGCACTACGATACCGATGGACGCGGGTTCAAATCCAGCCACCCCCAGGACTTTTGGTAAATTATAATGGTTGATATTATATAATGATGTATTAGTTAATGATAACATTAATAAATAAATAATAGAAATGGAAACAAATGTTGAAAGAGAATAGTAAAAAAAAACCGGTTAAGTGCGAGTCGGACTCGCGCGCCGAGGGTTCCGATATACCTATAGTATTTTTGGAAGCAATAAAGTCCATTTTCAGGACCGCAAAACTAAATTTGTTTGTAAAGGTTTTTGCAGATTTCTGAAAAACTGTGCAACTTAGAAAGATCGTTTTATTTTTGCTGTAAAGTTTACATAAACCTCTGTCAACTGTAATTAATTCAGATTTTCCCTTACTCAAACTTCGGAGATAAGGGGGGGGGGAATGGTATTTTTTTTGACATTTTTCATCATAACTTGAAAACTAAGAAACTTAAAAAAATACAAAAATATATTTTAAAATGTACAAGTAAAGCCCTTTCATATGATACCCCACTCGACCTAGTAGCGATAATTTGAAATTTGGCCCCCCCTATTTTGGCCCCCTTTACATTAATAATCATACTTTTTTCAAAAAAATTTCATGTGCAATTAAGTTGGGCAACTATATTCTAAAACTATTCCAAATTTCAGCTCGATAGCGTAAGTGGTTGCTGAGATATAGAGGTGTGACAGACAGACGGACAGACAGACAGACAGAGCGGCACCATAAGGGTTCCTTTTTTTACCATTTTGGTATCGGAACCCTAAAAAATAAAAAGATCTATCATCTATCTATCAAAAATACCGCAGAGAGCAGAAGAAGAGGAATATAAAGAAAAAACAAGAGATAAAAATGTGTTTTTTTTTAAAAGATCCTTCTATTTGTTTTTATTTTTAAAGAGCTTTAAATTTTTCAACAAAATTAGCTTCGCTCTCGGGGTGACACATTTAGCTTTTTGAAAAAAGAGATGTAAATTCTTTATTTAAAATAGTTTAATTCTTGGTGTGATAGATGCTTCAATCAAATAAGTTTGGTTATTGATGTGATAGCTTTTAGTTTTTAAACAGTTGAAAATTGGTACAAGAAATTTAGTTCTTGGACGGAGAACTTTAATACAAAACATTTTATTTCTCAATCTAAGACGTTTTCGAGTTTCCTTATATCGAAAACCCAAAAGATTTTAACTTAATAGTTATTTGTTATGCAAGGCAGCAAAAGCGTTATTTGGCGTGAGTGCCTTGTATTGAAACCTGAGCAAGCGAAGGATTCTAGATTCTAGATTCAAAAGAAGAATCCTGAGCGTAGCGAAGGTTTCAAGGCACGAAACGCAAAATAACTTTGCTGCCGAGCGAAACACAAAATTTTTCACCTCACTAAAGCGAGGAAGCAGCCAGTACCGCAGCGTGGAGGTCTGCCATACTGCATCACGTTCGAATTTCAAAAACATTTGCCCGCTAGCGGCCAAAAATCGCTTTTGGCCGCAGAAAAATCTTTTGCCCGCTAGGGGCCAAAAATCACTTTTGGCCGCAGAATTTAACCGACAAAACAAATGTTTCCGAGCTTTGGAGGTGAAAATAATATTATTTGGTTCAAGATATCTTTTTTTTCTGTGTAGTAGGGGCGGGGCGGGCCAAGATCGTCACATGCAAGCAACAAGGTTTCGAAAGTGGTCAGGCACCAATTTTGTTTATAGTACGGTCAACCGCTCGTCGGTAAAAACTTTTTCAACTCTATTACCACGCCATAAGGTCCAAAAGTGTTTCTACTGACGTGCTGTTGAGTGTACGTCGAAACGAGGCGTGTTTGGTGCTCACGTGTCATATATGTCACAGTTAGGTTGCAGTTATATCGTATAATTCGGGGTTTTGCATTTTAGAAAATGCCAAGAAATTTTTAATTTGGTGTATTACATAATGGCTCGGCGTTTTACAAAACGGCGTGTAATTCGTTTCTCACACTCGCCGGCCGCTGCCGCGACTGGTTGGGTTTACTTTAGCAAACGGACTCTAAATGCACGATCTAAACCCATTTACAATCTGCCGACACCGTTTTACAGTTTGCCGACCGTTTACAATTAGCCGGTCGTTTTTAATACGACGTGTTATACGATATGGCTGCGACATTATATACCACGGCTATTATCTAAACATCACTATGAATATTTGTTTCATCACTATGAAAAGTACACACGGCCGCACATCAGTAGAAACACTTTTGGACCTTATGGCGAGGTAATAGAGTTGAAAAAGTTTCTACCGACAAGCGGTTGACCGTACATAAAAATTTCAGAGGACAATATTTTCTTGTTATAAGTACCTACTTTTGAGAGCAAGATTTTTCAGTAGTCGGGTTTTAGTTTTTCGAACTTATTTTTTCTCATATAAATGAATGAATAAGTTGGGCGGGCACACACTAGGAAATAACGCAAAAAAGCTGCAGTGATTGTATTGGACTGATTTGATTTCGAATGTTTAAGGTGAGAATTTCGGCTGAGCTACTTCTATGGATGGGAGCTCTTGCTTATATTGGAGCCGCTCTGAGGGAGGCCCGATTTCTGGGATTGAAGATGTTTATTGAAAACTTAAGTACTGTGCCTTCCAGGTAATCTATGAAACTTTCTTTATCTGAACCTAGCGTGAAAGTTGGCCTCTGATTTTGGTTCCTATTCAAATGTCGATCACGTGACTTTTTTGGTATTCGATAGAAGTGCTAATAGAAGTATCTGGGCTTCGGGATTTTTTGAAACGCTTGTGGCCGAGTGGTAGTTTCTCTTTTTACAATCACGAAAGTTAAGCGACGTAGGATGACCGCTAGTGGCACAACAACCAGAGCGTTTCCGTGCTTAAGAACGCAGGTTAAGCGTGTCCCGGCAATTTTCAATGATATAGTAGTTAGCTTGGCCGCTAACCTGACAAAGTCTAATCTAAGATTGGGTCTGGTTTGCCCTCTGGGTTGCGGAGGGCAGATGGCAGTCGCTCTGTGTAAAAACCTGTGCCCTCATCAAATCCCCTAGGTTAGGTAGCTGACTCCGAAAAACCATTCGTAAATACGGATTGTGGCTAGGACAATGATAACGACTTCGGGAGTAAAATAAAAAAAAATGTATAAGGTAGTGTATAAGAAAAGAGCTACCAAAATTATACAAGAATCACAACCTGTTTATAATATAACAGACACTGACTGAACCAGAGAATCTAGACTTCTTCGGGAGTAAAATAAAAAAAAAATTGTATAAAGTAGTGTATAAAAAAGAGCTACCAAAATTATACAAAAAGTTTATAATATAACAGACACTGAAACAGAGAAGTCTAGACTAAAACTAGGTTTAACAAATTGCCTCATGTTGCACGAAATGCAAAGAAGTCTATAACGTTCGCTGAATTACCAAGTTCAATAACTATGCATGTAATATTTAGTCTACGTACACTACATAACACGTCTGTGTTTTGAAACTCAGGGTTCCATATTTTAAATATCACCTGATGATAATCCTGGGGCCACGAGGAAACACTCTAAATATCACTTATAAAAATTCAAAATCACAGAATCTTGTTTTCAAAAGTGAAGATTGATATTCGATAAATATAAAGTGGTATTTCATTGTCATTTTTAGGGTTCCGTGTCCAAAGAGTAAAAAGCGGGACCCTATTGATATGCCTCCGATGTCTGTCTGTCTGTCTGTCAGCGGGCTGTATCTCATGAACCGTAATAGGTAGAAATTTGAAATATTCACAAATTGTGTATATCTGTTGCCGCTACAACAACAAATACTAAAAATAAAAAAAAGTAAAACAGTTAAGTTCAAATTTAGAAGTATTTCATTTTAGATATTATTTTCAACGTACCTGCGTATTTTCACAGCTATACCATTATTTAAGTTGGGTGTATGGTAAAGTGAATTTCGGCCAGATGAACCGTTGACGTGAATAAGGTGGCGGATACTGGCTGGATGCGGAAGGCGGAGGACTGGATGTGGTGGCGAGTCTTGGGAATGGCAAATGTTTACTAGTGGATCAGGCTGCTGATGAAGACGATTATGATCGATATTAAAGTGCATCTAAACTTGGCATTGGATCGGATTTCAACCCTTTTTAGGCAAACAATTAGCCGATAGGAACTTGGCCCCCTTTTTAACAGTTATGTTTTTGGTGGGATATGTATTTCTGGTGCCGCTATAACAACAAATACTAAAAAAAACCGGCCAAGTGCGAGTCGGACTCGCGCACTGAGGGTTCCGTACCACCACATAAACATAATTGTATTAGTTGAAATTTCAGTAAGTTAATGTGCTAGATTTTTTGAGTCCGACACGCGCTTGACCAAATTTTATTATTTGTTGTTATTTTTTAGTCTATGTCCTATAAATATACCAATTTTCAAGTTTGTAAGTGTTCCCGTTTTTAAATAGAACTAAAACAAAAATCGCCTCAGCGACCATCCAACTTGACCCCTCTCTTATATGAATGTTTTTGAAACGGGAGCTCACCACAATTGGTTACCATTAGTTGTGAGAAAAGTTGTAATATTTAATGATTTCAGACTTTTCCCATTATTTGTACTGTGAGACCTAGCTTCTTGCCAAATTTCATAATTTTAGGTCAACGGGAAGTACCCTGTAGGTTTTTCATTTTTGAATAAATGTATGGAGATGAGGACATAAAATGCCATATCTTTTGATTTCGTCGTTGTAAAAAATTGAAATTTTCAGATCTTGTGTGGTTCATGGATCCTAATACCAGGCCACTCAGAAAGTATTGCGAAAAATAGTTTTTATATATGGGAGACTGGCCGGTCAGAATCTTTTTCGAAAATATGATTACTTGTAAGTAAAAATATGTGTGTTCCATTTTCAAAATTTCCCTCCACATTTTTTGCGAGCCAATTCAAAGTATCGTGTCTTACTGAAAAATGGATCTGCGCCGGGAACATTTTAGAGCTATGATTTTTTACGATTTCAAGTGTCGCCTGAAACCGGATGAATCGTTCGATAGACTTCAAATGGCATTTATGGATGAAGGCCCCTCCAAGGCAACCGTGTATCGTTGGTATAACGAATTTAGGCGCGGTCGACCAACCTTGGGGGATGAAGAAAGAAGCGGTCGCCCTTTGACGGCTATTACGGAAGAAAACGTGCTAGCAGTGAACAATTTAATCCAAGATAATAGGCGAATTACATATCAGGAGATTCAGCACATATTAAAGATTGGATCGGGAAGCGTTCACGAGATTCTACACGGGCATCTTCGCGTGAGGAGGATAGTATCGCGCTGGGTGCCGCACTACCTCACCGACGCTCAGAAGCAGGCCCGGGTGGAATGGTGCCGTGATATGCTGAACAAATTTGAAGCAGGCTCGTCTCGGCGTGTTTACGACATCGTAACAGGTGATGAGTCCTGGATTTATCAATACGATCCAGAAACCAAGCGCCAGTCGACAGTTTGGGTGTTTCAAAATGAACCAACGCCTACCAAAGTGAAGCGATCTCGAAGCGGGGGGAAGATTTTGATCGCCAGCTTTTTTAATTTGACTGGCCACTTGGCCTCAATTCCCTTACGAGATCAAAGAAGCATCAACGCCGAATGGTATACTACCAAATGTTTACCAGAAGTTTTTTCTGTTGTGAGCAACAAGCGACCAAACACAGGGCTCCGCGGACTACTGCTCCACCACGACAATGCGCCTGCACATACCGCGCTCAAAACGAGGGACTTCCTGGACAGCACACCAGTCAAACTCCTGGGTCACCCTCCTTACAGCCCTGATCTAGCACCGTGTGACTTCTTTTTATTTCCAAAAATAAAAAATCAGCTCAAGGGGATACAATTTTCGTCGCCGGAAGATGCGCTGGCTGCGTTCGAGCAGGCTGTAAACGAGGTGTCTACGGCGGACTGGAAAAAGTGTTTTGAAAACTGGTTCAGACGCATGAATCTTTGTATAGAGGCTGGTGGAGAGTACTTTGAAAAGATTTAATAAAAATATATGTACCTGTAGAACAATTTTTTTTAGTGTCGCAAATATTTCTGAGTGTCCCACGTATATGGTATTAATTTCAACCTGATACCTTTACCCATTCGTGAGATAAAGGGTCTTGACAGACAGACAGACAGACAGACAGACAGACAGACGGACAACAAAGTGATCCTATAAGGGTTCCGTTTTTTTCTTTTGAGGTACGGAACCCTAAAAATAAAAATACCGGCCAAGTGCGACTCAGACTCGCGCCCTAAGGGTTCCGTACCTATCTACCATATGATATACTAAAAGCTTTTTTAAAAACTCCGCGACCATCCAACTTGACCCCTCTTTTATAGAAAAGTTCTTGAAACGGGAGGTCACCTTAATTGGTTACTATTAGTTGTGAGCAAAATTGAAATATTTAATGATTTCAGACTTTTCCCATTATTTGTACTGTGAGACCTAGCTTCTTGCCAAATTTCATAATTTTAGGTCTACGGGAAGTACCCTGTAGGTTTTGCATTTTTGAATAAATGTATGGAGATGAGGACATAAAATGCCATATCTTTTGATTGCGTCGTTGTAATAACTTGAAATTTTTAGATGTTGTGTGGTTTATGGATCCTAATATGTGGTATTAATTTCAACCTGATAACTTTACCCGTTCGTGAGATAAAGGGTCTTGAGAGACAGACAGACAGACAGACGGACAACAAAGTGATCCTATAAGGGTTCCGTTTTTTTCTTTTGAGGTACGGAACCCTAAAAAAGTGATAAATTAAGGGGGTTTCCCATACTCAAGACCTATTTTTTTAGGCGATTTTTGTTTTAGCTCTATCTTAAAAACGGGAACACTTACAAACGTGAAAATTGGCATATTTATAGTGCTTAAGCTGTAAAATAACATCAAATAATAAAATCTGGGCAAGCGCGTGTCGGACTCAAAAAATCTAGCACAGTAAGTTACTGAAATTTCAACTAATACAATTATGATTATGTGGTGGTACGGAACCCTCGGAACGTGAGTCCGACTCGCACTTGGCCGGTTTTTCATATATTTTAAAGGTTTTCCTTTTTTAGTTTTTACAGTTCGTTATGTATAGAATAAATTTCTAGTTCTTGTAGAAAGCATGCAATGTATACGCGTTTTCGCCAATAGCAAATACCGTACTCTTAATATTAACGCAAGTTTAAGAAATTTAGGAGAATACCGACTATTTAAGATTTTAAACTCTCAACTGTGATATTGTATCACCCGGTGATATTCAAGAATTGAGTTCCAAGACGTAGGTATTTTGCTTTCAGAGTGATGTTCTTGTTCTCATGCCTCCTCATGGTGTTTCTGCCGACTCTGCGGCTCTGGTGTTTGGACGAAGAGGAAGACCATCTTGCCGTGATTATCATGTTGACAACTGCGCCCTATTTTCTGTTTTTTTGCCGGTTAGTTTGTCTTTGATATTTCAAGTACTCGACGCGCGGGGGAAAGGTATGGCGCGCTTTATAAAGGAGTATTTATAGAAAAGTAAAAAGTTTTTTTTAATGTTTTTAGTAGCGCCCCCATCAGTTAAAATATTACTCGCTAAATACAAAACTTCTCGAAAATCTGTATTACCAGATTGAAATAAAGGTACCCTAGTTTATTTAGAACCTATCAAGCCTGAAAAATGTAATTCATAGTAGTAATAGATACAAAAACAGCTAAAAGTCGCCGTTTTTCGCACTTTTTGTATCTGTAACTACAGTGAACTATATTTTTTAATATTGATAGGTTCTAAATAAACTAGGGTACCTTTATTTCAATCTGGTAAGACAGATTTTCGATAAGTTTTGTATTTAGCTAGTAATAAGATTTGTTAGTCTGATAGTGCCACAGGGGAACAAATTTCTTGTGACACTACTGGGATCAGAGTAGTGTCATAGGAAATGTTATTTTACCTTTGACACTACCGGTAGTGTCATGGGAAAATAAAATTCCTCATGACACTACTGGTAGTGCCACGCAGTTGTGCCACGGGAAACAAACGATATTTTTTAACTGGTGGGGGCGCTAGTTGACTGTAGGAAAGCCCTTAACTGAGCACGCCTGTTCAGTTTTCGGTACACCACAGAGATTTCATGTTCATTTCATTTTCGGTACACCGTTCCTTACACCCTGTATTTCGCCAACAATCCTGAGCAGTCGCGTACTCTAGTTGTTTCTTAACGTTGGTAACATTGTGAAGATTGGATATTCCTCTGTTTCAGTGGCTTCAAAACAGTTGGACCCTTCGTGGTGATGATCTACCGAATGGTGATGGGTGATTTGCTCCGTTTTGTCTGCATTTACCTCGTCTTCGTTATGGGATTCTCTCAGGGTATGTTTTAGGTTACAATACTAAGGGAGAAAGAGATGGAGGCCCATTTAATTTTTTTTTCTGGGACAAAAATGTTCCTTCTCGTGAGCCCTCTATATGTATGTGGAAATATACATGAAATCTCTTTGGTGTATATGTCGTGGCCAGATCGTTAGAAATGATCACTTCATGATGTGGCTGACCACTTCATGAAAGGTTCGGTTATGTTAGGTTGCATTTCATGAAGTAACCAACATGAATTCATGAAGTAACCAACATGAAAGTGGCCACATCATGAAATAGCCAATACCACGATCTGGCCACGACATATACACATAGAAAGCAGGTAGCCCGTGCTAATCTATTCGCGCGGGTAGATTGGCGCAGCCTCCCTGCTTTCTACGTGTATGTATACGCCCTGACAAAGACAAAATATCAATCAAGCAAGCAACATCAATAACGAAAAGTTTAATTTTCCAGCATATTATGTAATATTTCTCTCATTCGATAATCCGGCCACCCCGGAGGGTGTAGACGACTCAGTATCCAATCCGATGCCTTCACCGATGGAGTCCATCATGGCAATGTTCCTCATGTCACTAACGTCATTTTCTGATTACTATGCAGCGTTTGATCATACTGAACATGAAACTGAAGCTAAGGTAAACATAGGGCAATACACACCAAAGCACACAGTCCGCCGACACAACCCGGCGGCCTATATAAAAAGAATCATGTCGGCAACAGGGGCCCGCGCGTGTTGCCCGCCGACATGTCGGCGACTTGCGAACGCATGCAAGCGCTAAGTTGCTCGAAGACATTGACATTGACATGCTAGTATAGCCAAATAAGCTGATGTCGAGCCGCCGACAAGTCGCCTACAAAGTTTTCCGACATGCAATGACTGAAGTCGCCAACATAGCCCGCCGACAAAAAGTTGCCAACATATGTCGGCGGGTCGGCAACTTACACCAAAGTTGCCGACCCGCCGACATAAGTGCCCTATAAAGTATTGGATTTAATTATATATCGCCATTATTCTAAATTTTAATAATTCAGCTGTCGCGCACTTTGACTTTTTTATGTCATTGCAGCTCCTCTTTGTAGTCTACATGATAATCGTAGCCGTGCTATTAGTCAACATGTTGATTGCTATGATGGGCAACACATATCAGAAGATAGCAGAAACACGCAATGAATGGCAGAGGCAGTGGGCCAGGATTGTATTGGTGGTGGAAAGAGGGGTGCCACCAGCGCAGCGCCTGAAGAATTTAATGACATACAGTCAACCAATGGCCAATGGAAAAAGAGCATTGGTATTAAGGATCAATCAGAAGGTAAAAAACGCTGAGATAGAGCCCTTCTTTCTTAAATCAATAATATAATATAAGATAAGAATAAAATTCAAGTACCGTACTCAGAATAAACATTTTGTCTAACAAATCTGAACGACAATACGAGTAGCAGACAGGTAAGTTTGAAGTACACAACATTTAAGTAGATGTGTAAATAAGCTGTAACAGAAACGTGCAATTCAATCTATTGTTTGATTGTTACTTAGACCCTAGTTGCAAGTATTTCAATTGTCAATTGCATGATAAATTATTGGAAGACTTTCATACTACACTTACTCTTATTTGTTCTGTTGTTATATTGTTTGTTCAAGACCTGTGGCTGTCTCAGTAAACAAACGACTTAATGAATTTATTTTTTATGGTCTTTAAACGTATATAATATAAAAAAGTCTGGTTAGTTACACCATTTATAACTCAAGAACGGGTGGACCGATTTTAATGATATGTTATTTGTTGGATTCGTCTCCGCCTAGAATAGCAGAAAAAATATTAAAATATCGAAAATATTAAAAGATAAAATGTACTGTTAGGCGGGTCGAAGTTGGTCAGCTAGTTAATATTTAAAAGAATGACTAAGAAAACAATTGGATATCCCATTTATGTGAATTTTGATGCACAGGATGAAGACAAAGAAGAGATGAAAGAGATCTTGGAGATGAAAAGGACCCACGAGAAGATAGTAGCGAAGAGGAAACAGCGCGAGGCAGAAATGAAGGAGAAAGGAATCAAGGGGCGACTACCACCACCACCCGTGAGGGATTATCCAACAACCAAACAGAAGAAAATTTAAGAACAAATATAGTAGTCACTTAATAAAATAGTTAACTTGGAATTGAAATATAGGAACCTACTACCATATGAATAGAATTTTTATTATACTTTCGATATGCTTGCGTAACGAGTGATGATTATTTTATTGTAGCACTATTTTGTTTGATTTTCTTTAATGTATTTTTCTTAACATCTTTGCATAACTACAAAAAGGTGCGAATTTTCATAATACTTACTTACTGTGGATTTGGCGCTCAATGTCATGTTTTGTAGAAATCGCTTTGTCTGCTGTCACAAGAATCTATTATCTAAGATTTTGTGCACAGTATGTTTATTACGAAATTATATTTAAAGTTGTAGGTACTGGAGAACCAGCAAAGGTGTAAAATGTTAGACCGCGGCGTGTCGCCGAGCGGGCCGGCCCGGGGTCGACAATTTCACTCTTACCTCATTGTTTGCGCCTGCAACCTGTATGTAGGCTACTCGTTAGCCAAAACTCAACTTTGCTATTTGACTCTCAAACATGACACATACGAGACGACAGTATAGGTTTCATTAATTTTTGTATTCGATCTTATGGTTTCCATCATCCTTTCATAATTTTTTAAGAGGCTGTTGACCAAGTCGTGGGTAAACAATTGACTCAAGATTCATCATAATCGCGAAGGTTAATGCCTGTTGACGTTATGTTTGCAAGTGTAATTGAAATTAGTGTTGTAATAAAGCCAAGTTCTGCGCTTCTCTCAAATTAGGTGCAACACTTGATCTTGAACATTTTGACAGTCATCGCCATAGAATTTGTTTGATTGTGTAACTGTGCATTGAACACCACTATGTTATTTTTGAAGGGACGTCGGCCTACACAGCCATTTATCAAGTCTAGCGATGAATTTTCACAATCGGTCATCTATTGGTCATCTATTTGTATTAATAGCCTTTTGTCTCGATGCTTGACATTTTCATTAATTTCTTGTTATTGTACAAATTAATGAGATATAAGATTACAATCGATTTGATAAAGGTTTATGGGTTACTTTACGATATTTCACTAATAGGCCGTATTGCCAGAGTTAAGCCGATGTCAAACTTTTAAACTATCAAATGTGAGGTCGGTCATTGACCTTACAACCCACACGAAATGATAATGAGGATAAACTATCAAACGCAAATGGCTTCAAATTAGTTGTTAGTAAAGGAGTGATCACACCTAGCTGAATTCAAAGACTAATTCGGCATACATTGCTCGTTAAAGTAAGGATATTGCAATTAACATAACCAAGCCTCCGAGCAATGTATGCCGAATTAGTCATTGAATTCAGCTAGGTGTGATCACTCCTTAACACTTTACTGCAAGTAAGTACCTACCTAAGTGTCGCTAAGTAACTTGAAGTGGTTACGAGTTAAACGATTGAGAACAGTACTCATTTAAGAGCCCCACTTGTGTATGCTAACCAATATTCGCTAGTAAACAATTATTGAATGTAAATTGTGGAATTCCATTCAAAATGTGTATTAGTATCTCAGTATGTAAATCTTGGATTTTATTACATGTGTGATGTTATGTTACAAAGCAACAAAACAAGAAACGCTTAACGTCTTATATCGCCAAATTCACCAAATTGCACCAAATTTTTTCCGGTCAATTAGCCAATTCTTGGATTTCAAAAAATTTCCATTGAAAATTCAAGAATTGGCTCCTATCAAAAATTGAGAGCTATTTACCTAACTAGTACTTACCTGTAAAAAACTTGGTGAAATTGTAAGTCGTGTAGTACGTGAAACAGCTAATTGACCGCACTAAAAAGGGTACATGTTGAATTGTAGAGAGTAGCTTCAAAGAAAGTAACCGTAAAATGATTGGAGAATTCCTATGTATTTTAAGATAGTACTTACTCGTAATAATTTAAGTAATTTTTCACATCGAAGAGGAGTTTAGCCCTTGGTTTAGCCTGTATTAAATTTTATTACACACAACATTATTATTTCATATATACTGCAACGAAGACTTTCTTAAATAAAAGTAAATGCTCTCAAGCCAATATCATGATAAATTTGATTTAAATAAGATTTGCTTAATTCAAGAAATTTTTAGTTTTATTAAATAGGAAATAATAATGTCTTCATATAAGAAACCTCATTTTGTGTGTTATTTATACCTAAAAAGACATAAGTATTTAGTCTTTTCAGCAAGCTACAAATACTTTTTTTAGGTGAGCAAAGAAAATTACAAAAATAACCTAGTTGTAGTCTTGTTACCATATATTATAAGCGTTAAGCCAATTTCCAAAATTAGGGCATCTCACCTCACCCATCCCATTTCCACCGTATTTTATTTTTGTAAGAATCATCCATCCATCAATGTCAAATCAATATGGAGATAAAGTATAGTACTGTAATCTTTCTCATCCAAAAAGACATAAGTGTTACAAAATAAAGCTCATAGTTCACCGGAAGTATTACAGTCGAACCAAAACGGTAAGTACATAATCACATAATAAAAATGAGACACAGTTGAATATTTTATGCAAAGTAATTACAATGGCGCGTGCGTATTTACATGCGTAGTCAACTAGGCATTTGTGCAATAGCCAGAGGCAAGTTAGAGCCCGCCCGCGTCCATTGATGCACCGGTGAAGAGTGGTGGCGACTATAAATAGTATATAGCGCAGACTCTTCGCATCGCCATCACAGAACCCAGCTTGCGGCAGACATGAGACCCGCGGTAAGTAGAAAGTGAAACCGTGTACATTGCCAATGTCAACAGTCAACATATTAGCTCATCTTTTATTTTATTTTCTAATTAAACAGAAACTAGTGTTGCGTGGATTTGAGTAGGCAAAAATTAGATAAATTTGGTTGATTGCAGGTGATATTGTTGTCGTTGGTAGCGGCTATAGCGGCGGAGGCGCCGTACCACCTGCCACGCCCGGCCCCGCACGCGCCGAGTTTTAACTATCCTCAACCCCCGGCTCCACGGCCACCGCCACCGCCGCCGCCACCATTCAGGCCTGCACCTCAACCTAGTGCGGGATACCAGTACCCGCAACCCGGGCCTCAACCTCAGCCACAATACCATCAACCTCAACAACATTACCAGCCCCAACCGCAGCCGCAACAGTATTACCAACCCCAACCTGTTCTGCAATATCTACCCCAACCACAACCTCAACCACAATATCAACCCCAGCCACAACCTTTGCCACAGTATCAACCCCAACCTCAACCTCAGTCACAGTCGGGTTACAATTACCCAGTGCCTCAACCTCAGTTATTGCCCCAACCTGCTCCGCAGCCAATCCCTCAATTTGTTCCTCAACCAGCCCCCCAGCCTGCTCCTCAGTACTACTCCCCCCCCGCTCCACAACCAGCACCGCAACCTCAGCCACAGCCATCTTACTATGTTCCTCGACCACAACCTCAACCTGCACCACAGCCGCAGCCACTTCCCCAACTGCCTCCAAGTCCATCTTACGGTGTTCCTATACTACCGACGAGACCAGCTCCCGCTCCAGCTCCGGCCCCAGTCCCTCAGCCTCAACCTCAGCCACAAATTCTGCCACAGCCACTGCCTCAGCAGATTTACCACCCTAGTCAAGGATATTCCTACCCTCAAGCCGGTGCTCGACCAGCCGTGCAGGCACAGTCATCACAAGCAAGCAGCCAAGCCCTGAGCCTTTCGAGTTACGAGTCTGACTCCAACCAATACAATAATGCTGCACAGTCAGCTACTCACCAAGACGCCCTTGACTCAACGGTGGTCAATCACGTTCAAAACATCGTAAAGGACCACGAACACAGTTCCGCAAAGAGCTCGGGCTACTTGTCACTAGTATCAGGAGTATCGCTGGAAGATGCTAGACCCAGCATTGAGATTTCTTCCTTCGTCCACAACTCTCCACTAAGTTCCAATAGTGCCATACAACAGAGCTCCGGATCAGTCGCATCACAGTCGATTGCTTTGTCGAGCCCTTCCCAAGATTACGGCTTGCCAAATACGTCATCTGCTAGTAGTCAATCCAGTCAATCAAACCAGGGTTTCAATCTGCCTAATAGCTTTTTACCTCAATCGCAACCTGACTCTTCTTACGGCGCGCCGAATTAATGTAATGACTGTCATTTTGTGCTATAGACCTATGTAAATATAGAACAATCTTTGCAATCTTTGTAAATAAATTATACGGTATTTATTACGTAGTTTTTATTCATGATCTACATAACAAAATTTACATACAAGAGGCAATCCAAAGTAACTGTAGACTTGTATAAATTATTTGTAATTTTTTAATACCCAAAGTAAATGTTTCAGGGTGAATTGAAAATTAATTTTACATAATTTTAAATATCTATTTAATTTCGTGGTAGATTTTTGATTAAAGTTTGTCAGCACATACTACTCTCATAAAGAACGGATAGTGGAAATCGGTGCTGCGGTCCTAAAAGAATAAAGAAAAGAACTTAATAGTAAGTACATGAATGGAAAGCATTTATGCGATGTTTAAAGGCTATAAACACATAAAGACTTACGAGTCGTAAGGCACAGTCGGACGTTTGAACATTGTTGTCGGCTTTAAACGAGACAGTTTGAGTTTCCGTCGCAGTCGCTTGCGACTTGACCACAGTTTGCACCTGCTCTTTGTTTACATAAAACGGACAGTTAACACTGCATATCCCTTCCAAAGGTACAGTATTCGATGTTCGAATGGCCTGAAATAATGCAATGTAAGTAGCTTATACTCGTAATACCTATAGTACTGTAGGTACTTAATTATTATTATCTGTATATACAGGGTGTTAGAGACCGCCTTCCGAAAACTGAAGGGGCATGATCAGTCAACGACACTGAACAACTTTCAGTGAACAAAATTTTCAGGAAACGAAAAATAAAATCCGCGTCTCCATACAAAATTGTAAATTTGATCGAGCAGTTTGTATGGAGAAGCCGATTTTTTTTCGTTTCCTGAGAGTTTTGTTCACTGAAAGTTGTTCAGTGTCGTTGCCCTTCAGTACCTATTCGGAAGGCTGTCCCTAACACCCTGTATTTATCCCAACGGGATGGGTCAGTATAGGAAAGTCTGAAACTATAAGATAGAGATATTAGTTATAAAGAACCATGCCATGTCGTCGATTTTAGAGTTAAGAAAAAGTAAGTCCAAAGATTAAAAAAAAACTCATACACGTAACACGACTCGGGAATCGAACCTTGTCAGTTTTCAAAACAAAAATATTATATTACGAAAGTTGATTGTGTAGGTTGTTAGGAATGTTTTTTTCAGTTAAATAAAAAACATTTTTTTTTATTAAATTTTTTAAAATTTTTGAATATATTTTTTCTTAACTCTAAAATCGACGACATGGTTCCTCAGAACAAATATCTCTATCTCTTATAGTTTCAAATATTCCCATACTGACCCGTCCCCATGGATCGTCCTGTATACAGGGTGTTAATTTGATTGCGTGCCATAGCTTAGGGGGTGGTTCAGCAACGATAAAGGAACTAAAAAAAACTAAAAAAAAAAATCCTACTTAATTTTATTTTTAACTTTATTAAAACTAAACTAACGCGGAGGGCAATGACCTTGAGCACCGCGCTATCAAAAGCGCGCGAAAGTTTCAGTTATGTATGTGCCTACCTTATCCACTGATACTGCGTACCACTGATGCTCCGTCCGAGTCATTGCCCTCCGCGTTCGTTAAGTTTCAATGGAGTTTTAGTTTTTTTTAAGTAGGATTTTTTTAAATATTTTTTTTGTGTTTCTTTATCGTTACTCAAACACCCCCTAAGCTATGGCACGCAATCAAATTAACACCCTGTATAAATATACATAGATAGATATATGCGCAATATTATTTGTAATCGGTTTCTCAAAAACGGCTCTAACGATTTTGATGAAATATACTATACGGAGGTTTTAATACTGTTTCTATTTACGTTTTAAGAGTTTTTAGAGGCTTAAATAAATTTTTACTGCACCGAAAATTGGTGGGCTTCTACTCCATACTATGTAGGTGGCGCCATGTAATGGGCTATGGTTAGGATTATACTGAGTACTGCTCGGTCGGCCAGGTACAGTCAAGAGCACATCAAGCATGACACATTGGACTTTGTACCGTTCTTATTTCAATAGACGTACGGGCTAGAGTCGCACTGCGAGTGACAAGGTTGACCTGTCGTTGACTGTACTATTAATTAATTATACAGCAATTTTTTTATCTAAAAAAAGATAAAGGAAGTAAAATTTGCTAGTTGCCGTCTGAAAAATACCGTTTCTACAAAAAAAGATTCGTAAAAGTACCTACCGTAAATAAATGAGCTTGCGATGGTTCTATCATCCTGAGGATCAATGCTCTTCCATGGCAGTTGAGGCAGTGGGATTCGAAGCTAGGACATGTATTTGTTATGCTTTGAACGATGCTACAACATGCTCTGCAAGATCCGGGGCACGAGACATTAGGGTAAGGCATCCGACAAGGAACGCTAATTTCACCAGTTTCAGTGTTTGCTTCCCGAACGGTGGGTGTAGCATTTACCGCAAATGGTTTGAGGGTGATTTCCTCTTGTTTTGGCGGTGTGGTATCATTCAGTTGGATTGTGTTATCTTCCTTTGGATACGTTGGAGAAGATTCAGTAAGGCGCATTGGTGTACAAGGTTCACATGAACACTTAAGAGCCTTTGGGCAAGGGTCCATTTGGTTTGGACTTGATTTAACAAAATTTTTACATGCTATAGGGCATATTGGGGCTGGGGCAGGTTCACGGAAAGTACAACATTTAAGAGCCTCTGAGCATGGTTCCTTAAGGCTAAGAGATGGTTTAGGAACATTTCCCGAAGATTTAGAGCATATTGTAACACATGGCTCTCGCAAACTGGGACATTTCCGAGCCTCTGGAAGACTTGGGCACGGATGTCCAGATGCACTAGGATGTGATGAAGGAGATGGTTGATGTAAACTAGGACATTTTGGAGTCTCTGGGTACGGTTGTTTAAGACTTGAGCATGGATTAAGAACATGTCCAGACGCACTAGGATGTGATGAAGGACATGGTTGACGTAAACTGGGACATTTTAGAGCCGCTGGGCACGTTTCTTTAAGACTTGGGCACGGTTTAAGAACATGTCCAGATGCACTAGGTTGTGATGAAGGACATGGTTGACGTAAACTGGGACATTTTCGAGCCTCTGGGCACGGTTCTTTAAGACTTGGGCACGGATTAAGAACATTCCCAGATGCACTAGGTTGTGGTGAAGGACATGGTTTACGTAAACTGGGACATTTTCGAGCTGCTGGGCACGGTTCTTTAAGACTTGGGCACGGATTAAGAACATTCCCAGATGCACTAGGTTGTGATGAAGGACATGGTTTACGTAAACTGGGACATTTTCGAGCTGCTGGGCACGGTTCCTTCAGACTTGGACACGGCTCAAGAGCATTTGCAGAAGCATTGGGACACGGTATTTTCAACGATGGGCATGGTTTGACGTTCTGAATTCGCACGCCTTTATTTGACCGCGCATCCTTATTTGATTCTGCGTCTTTATTTGGCTCTGCGTCCTTATTTGAATCTGCGTCCTTATTTGGCTCTGTAAGGTTACTCGGTTCACATTGGATTGACACTGCAGGTTTCTGTGACGTTGTCGAGCTCATCTGTGAGGCTGTTTGTAACTGTGTTTGCTGCTGTTTGGACATCTGAAAAAATTCGCATAATTTCCACCTAAACCTTCAACAGTAGACAGTGCATTTTGTGTGGAGAAGCCAAAGAAATATCTCTGATTTTGACCCATGTGTCATTGGAGAAGATGTTCAATTTCGTGGTCTTAGCACACCTTGAGCTGTTGCACGCTTTTGCATTGATAGGAAAAGCACCAACGATTCAAAACCAAATACTCATGAAACCAAAGGAACATAGGTCGAAATACGAAAAAAATATCTACACATGCTGCATTTGGTGTTAGTCACTTACATTAGTACCTATTGGCAGTAAACTATTTTTTTGTTTTGTTCCGTTGAAAAAGTTGTTCAGTTTCATGGGTAGAACGTGGAAGCCAAGTTTGACGCGAGCCGGATATGAACCTTACTTTCGGCGTACCGTGTCTACGTCTATCGCATCTTGTAGCGGCTAGTTCAAATTTCACTCCTCCTTATTAAAGTCGCAGGTTCCTGTCCGGCTTGTGTAAAATTTTTCTTCCTCTTTATCTATTTAAATAAATTTTAACATTGATACCTGCCGTGTCCAAATGTCATAAAAATAAATTTAAGTAGAACTTGAGGATCACAGTACCTAACATCCTGATAATAAAAATCTATGTAGATTACGAATATGACACAGAGCACAGAATCTTGGCGCGCGACCATTCAGTGCTCTGTGAGGAAATAACGCTGGGTCGCTTGAGAACGGCTCGACTGATTTGGCTGATTCTTTTTCGTTGTGTTTATAATTTTCGGGAGTTGGGAATGAATCCCGGAAAATTTACGAAATTGGGAAAAACTGAGTGATTTCTTCTACAGGATTTTTGTGTGAATTCAAAGTTAGAGCTCACCGACCAAAGCCGGGGAGGGCCGCTAGTATTTATCTAAAAACTGGTCAAGTGCGAGTCAGACTCGCGCAAAGAGAGCGGCAACAGAAATACATAAACTGTAAAAAATTCAACTGATCACCTATTACTGAGAGAAAGAGAGAGAGCCAGCAGAGAGACAGCCCGCTGACAGACAGACATTGGAGGCATGTTAATATAAGGTCCCGTTTGTCACTCTTTGGGTACAGAACCCTAAAAATGTAACTACAATATATAGTTACTCACTTTTATAGCAGGTAGCATAGAGTTAGCTCCTGAGCTTAATGGCTCATATTGTGTCTTGACACTAGCTTGTTTCACGGCCTTTTGGCAATGACACGAAACCTTTACGTCCTGCTCTTTTTTCACACGTAAATCCTTCTTTTTCTGCTCTACATGCGGTTTGTCCGTCTTAAGTTTCGTCCGTGTCCCACCACGACGGTAGTCCCCACCCGACTTATTTAAGCAGACCGTGTCGCTTTGCGATTTGCTGACCGTCGCTGCCTCGACGGGAAAATTGGGCGTAGAGACACTGTGAAATAGAAGTTCGCTTAGTTGGTTTTCCACCAATGCTGCGAGGGGGAGCTGAGCTGTGAGCTGGGAAAGTTCCAACCAATAGGATTGCTCCATTTTCCTTGCTTGTCAAATGCGCTGACGAATGGAGTCTTATTGGTTTGAATTTTCCAGCTTACAGCTTAGCTACCTCGCACAGCTCTGATAGGAAACCACCCTTAGGGCCTTAGGGGCCTTGTCCACAACGACGACATTTGTTGAATATGCAAGCTACAAATGTCGCTTGCATTTCAGTTCTGTCCACCCAATGAACTTGCAAGCTATAAATCAGTGACCTAAAAATAAGTATATGGACTCCGGTTCACAGATAGAATTCGCGGAAAAAGTGGCAAAAGTCAACCTTTTTCTTCCAGTAAGCAGCCTTGCTATAACAGGTCAGGTCAATGGCAGGATCCATACAAGATGAAAGCAAGTAATTTCACTAGGTCGCTATTGTGCGTAAGTGTATGCGGCGTGCGTGGACACGGTTTTATTTGTTTCTATGTAGGATGCACGTAATTGATTAATATCGCTATCGTGCTAATGTCGTGCGGCGTACGTGGGCAGTGACCCTTAATTTATACTTTCGGGCAAGGACGATAATAAAACAGGTTCGGGTAAAAATTTAGTTAAACAAGGTACAAAGGACAGCTTTCCAACAAGTGGCCGTATTAGTAGTCTCTGAATGTAGGATGGTGTGATAGAGGCCTAAATTTAGATAGGTATAGAATAGGGAGTTTTCCTTGACGTTTGTCAAATAACAACGTTTTTTTAAGTATCGATGGGTGGTACGCTGATCACTGTTGGTAATTTATTTTTTAAGGCTGTAAAATTAATAAAATCTTTTTAAAAGACAATATATCACGGGCTTTGACAGCGGCAATCAAACTGACTTAAGAATTTTCATACTGGGTGAACATTCAGTATCAGTGTTTCCATTTTCTATTTTCCTAGTGCTGACTACAGTACTGTGCTACAGTAGAGTCAATGAAGTAGGTAATAAATATATGAGCCGACGTTAGAAGTCCGTTTTGACGTTTCCTTACACAGGGTTAATTTTTCTTTGCACGCTACGAATATTTGCACGTCATAATTTTACCAGCTGTCACAATGGACCTATTACGATGGCCTTACTTTAGCGGCGCTATCTATTTGAACTTCCAAGAGCTGATTGAAAATACAAAACAAAATCTTACGGTTGGCAACACTCGGAAGCAGCACGGGACAAATTTTTTGGTGTCATTATGAACTCCAAACTAATTGTGTTTATTCTGGAAAAGATATGGTTTTATTAGAACTATAATTACACCATAATTATATGAAAAATGTTTTAAATTTCTTACTCTTGTTCTGAATTATCTCGTTTACATTCCCTTTTGTTACATTCCCGGCGGACCCTCAATTGGCTGTAAATTATAAAACCACGTGTTCTTACTTCATTTAGGATTAACTTATACAAAAACAATCCTATTTTACCGTACTTTGCCGTTTTCGGGTATTTTTTCCTTGTAGAAGTAGGTTCACAGGGCGAACTGAAAAAAATCAACTTTTTTAGGTACTTACAATCATGAAATCAATTTTTAGTTCACACGGCCGCTCGTCGGTGGAAACACTTTGTCCTTGAGCGGGTCTCTGGTTCCGGACGTTTGTAGCGTAGCGCTGGTTCAGCTTATACTGGTTTTGTTTTTACGTGTTTGCTGCCTGCCGTACCAACTAATTGGCTGGTTGACAACTTTTTTATAATTATTTATATTGAGGATTTTTGAAGTCACAAACAGACTGGTATAAATAGTTTTTTAATGCCCTTTTAAAAAGTGGTGTCGATTCTGGCAGACCCAAACTAAAACTAAACTAAATTTGACAGGTCTAAAAATGATGCTGTCTTTTATTAGTCTGTAGGGAGTAACAAAGCCAGAAACACTTTTAGACCTGTCAAATTTAGTTTAGTTTTAGTTTTGTGTCCGCCAGAATCGACACCAATAAAAGTTTAAAACTCATTTAGACAGAGAGAAATACTGAACAGTGACGTTACATTTCAGTATCGCCGATACACAGGGTTATTTTTGGACCCCTGGCCAAATTTTAGTATGTTGCTCAGATCATGTATCTGAACAACTTTCCCAAGTAAACATGGGTCGAAAAACGAGAAAATTTTTTGGTCGTTCCATACAAATCTTGTGCCGGCAATAGTGGGCCGGTAGTAGATTAGCCTGAGTGGTGCCGGCAAAGAATAGTACAGTCAAGAGCACATCAATCTTGACACATTGGACTTTGTACTGTTATTTCCATAGAATACATGAAAAAGAGTGTTATTTCAATAGACGCACGGGCTAGAGTCGCACTGCGAGTGTCGAGCTTGACCTCTCGTTGACTGTACCATCCCATCTCTACTCATGGTTGTCGTAAGAGGCGACTAAGATATTATGGACTGGAGGATGAGCAGCAGCGTCCTACTGGGTATCGTACCATCTTTTCAAATTGCGGTTCAATAACTGCGGTCCGTAACGCTAACAAGAGTGGTAACTATATGCTACTTCCCTTCCACATTGTTCCAGCAAAAGCTGGAATTATGGAGAGAGTTCCCTGTTCCTGATTATAGCGCTAAGATTAGCTTTATCATTAGGATCTCGTGTCGATAATAGTCGATTGAAATTAGGATTGAGATTAAGATCTCGTGTCGATAAAGTAATGAAAACTTATTCACTTTTCTATTCAGTTGTTAAAAAATAATAATCTGAAACCTCGACGTCATAGGATATAAAATTTTCGAAGTGATACTTCTTTACAAAGTATACTTTGTAAAGAAGTATCACATAGTAAGGTACCTGTTCAGAGGTTGGTAGGTTTCGTAAACTGAAGTCTGTGTAAGTTTGATGCAGCCGGCGTTCTCTTGAAGAAATTGTTCGTATTTGGTGTCCAGCCAGGTGGCGAAGGCTCCTAGGTCTGACGCTAGGGGTGAATTCTGAGGACACGTGTCTAAAGCCTGGCCTGCTCCACAACAACTCAAATCTGACTTTTTTTTCCGCTTCGGTGCGTTGTGATCCTAGGATGAAATGGCTTCGCTTGATCATACATTGCTAACTATTCATGTTTAGGTTTGCTTTACAGTCAAAGTATTTGAAGGCTATGACCATAAAAAGGATGTTTTCAAAGAAAAACGTGGGCCAAAATGGAGAAGGAAAGCTAGGGAGACCGCAGAGGCGACTTCCACAAATAAACATTTCAATGAAATAAATTTTATAAAATATAAATAGAGAATTTTGATAGTGTATGCAATTTTGATAGTGTATAGGGGTAAGGAACAGCCTTCCGAATACTGAAAGGGCATGATTGCAAGGCTGACGGCTTTTCATTTCCTGAAACTTTTATTAGCTGTAAGTTGCCCTTTCAGATCAGTATTCGGAAGGCTGTCCCTTACACCTACACTCGATATTATATTAGTAATAATAATAATAAAAAATAATATTATTACAAATAATAATGATGGATTTTAAAGATGAATATAGTTTGTGGTAGAATAAAGGCTATTATTTTTTTATTTATGACCAGAGAAATAAATATTAAGCCTATGACAATGATTGCTGATGGAGATCTGGGTCGAATTTCATTAAAAAGTCACGTCGGTTTGCCACATAATAAAACAGTCATCGAAAGTAAACACTTACGTTGGTATACCATCGGAATGCTCTCACAAAACAATTTGGTCGCTTGCGGCAACTTTTCTTATCGCAGCAGGGCTAGAAAATTATGAGAAAATTTGTCTATGAACATCAGCAGATGCAATTTCACTATCACATTTGCAAGATAAAGTTCCATGATTCCCACGAACGTTTTGTTTTGTCCTATTTGTTGATTTAGGATATTTTCTATTCAGTGTTTATCTATTTATTATTTCCCAGCCTTTTAATAGTCCCTAATCTTGTGTTTATAAGGAAACCGTGACCAAACCATGACTGAATAGGGGGCTGGTACCGCGGAGGGCGGCTCGCCAGTGACCGACCTGTAGTCGCAGGTCACATTTGAAGCCTTCAGGGAGCCCAAGCAGCTCCAAGAAGATTCCCCGCCGACACGGAGCAATCCTGAGGCATGAGAAAACTGTCCCATGACTGACTGATTGATCTATCAGTGCACAGCCCCAAACCCTTTGGTCTGAAACTTTTTCTTTTTTATGTTACAAGTGAACAAACGACCAGGTGGACCACCTGATGGTAAGTGGTCTCCAACGCCCATAGCACCCATTGTTTTAATAGTGACATACTTTGACGCTAATAAGACAGCAAAGCGCGTTTCCCACCCTAAAAACTAAGATGTTATGTCTCTATTTCACTGGCTCCATTACCCTTAAACACCCCTTACCCTTCCAACCGAAACACAGTAGTGCAAAAACTGCTGCTTTACGGCAGAAATAGGTAAGAGAGTGGTACTTCCCTCAGACGGACTTTGCACAAAAGCCCTACCAGCTTTAAAATATATACTTGAGATAACTTGAGATATTGCACAAAGGTTCCTTATAGGTAATTATAACGTGGAGAGCGCACTGATAAAGGATTTTGCGAAATTCATTCCCCCCCCTCCTTATGAATCCGCGGAAGAACGAAGTAGACAGCTACCTAGTTGAATATATTCTGCGAGGTGCTGTAAGTAAAAGGCATCAAAGCGAACCTTTGAAGCGTTTACCTGGTGTTACTAAAATCCCAAATTATAAATACGTAGCTGAATGAAAAGTTCTTACCGTTTGTGCATAATAAACAAAGGGTTGTCGAGCGGCTGCATATAATGGATATGGTTCCACTTGCACATCCTCGCAGTTGATACCGTATTGACAAAGGTAGCAACTGCAATCGGTGTAACTCGACAGTATCGAAGTCTCACTTGCCTCCATGATTTTGTATTCGAAATAAATACTTGTTGAAAACTGTTCTAAGCAGAAAGATTTATCTAAACTAAGACCGGAACCCACCCAGAACCCCTTTATGATGAAATGTCATGTGTCAATCCCTTTTTACACCATAAAATCTTTGGTAGAAGGTAGAAATAATAAAAAGTTGGTATAAGTAATATTTTCTATGGTCACGCAAAAACTTCAAGTACCTAACGATTGGAGTGACAGTACAGTCGCGGTATTTGATTGATGAACAGGTGATAGGTATTTAATTGTCGTATATTATTAATACAATTGCTACTAGAAAAGAAATAATGTCACACAAAGCCTTAAATAATGCGACAAGTATAATATGAGGCAAGAGTCTAGCCTACGTGAGCGTTTGCAATGGCGCTCCTCAGCCGAGGACCTATGGCTAACGTTAAAGCTGCGCGTCGGGGGTAACTGTGTTTTATTGCATCTGTGTACTATATATCTGTGTAACCAGCGAGGAGGCAACTCAATCTCTGCGCAACTAGATAATTTTTCGAGTAAACTTAGTGATAATTTAAATTGTAATCCTAATGACATAGTTATAATTCTTGGTGACTTTCACATGCCTAATATTTCTTGGAACCTGCAATCCTCAGGGTTGCAATTCTCCTAAATCTTAAGCAAGTTAAGAGTTCCTGTCGACTATCCGGCGAAATTATTAAAAATTACGACATTTTATCGTGATACATTGACTGATTTATTAGAAAACACGTTGTTGTATATTGCAGAAGAATCGATGTATAGAGTTATTAAAAGGGTTCACGCACACAGACACAAAACTCACACACACACCAGTAACACGTCAGTAAGAAGGTAAGAAGGCTATGGTTCTTTTCACTTAGTTTCTTAATTTATCTTCTTATCTTTCTAAAAAAATACAATTGCTTCGAAACATCGCAATATGAAACAAATAAACACAAGCAGTCAAGAAATACTATATACTACATTAAAACTTTGTGTATTGGAGGTCTGAAGTTGGTAAAATTGGTGTTTTGCAAAATCGGCTACAATCAAAGAAAATACCAGTCGGCGCAACTGGCTCAGAACGAAACGTAGTTCGCCAGGTGTTCACTTTCTGAAAACGATTCGTAATTGGTAAGTTAAATAACTGCAATCTGATGCAAAAAAGTTCACAGTATAATTATCCATTCTAAGTTTAAAACTTTAAAATTAAAAATATGCTTCATACAATAAAAAAATACTCATACTCTACTGAAATGCATTTAAAAAATTACAATTACAAAAAGCAAGTAGTAGCATAAGCATGTTCATAGGTGGTAACACTACGTACAGAATAAAAAAATAACATGGATGTGATGTGACGTCGGTTCGAAACTTTAGTTTTAATTTGGGAACTTTTGAGTCTTTGATGGGGAACTTTAGCAGAAAAATAATAGCTATCACTGTTACGTGAAAAGGTAATCATAAAAGGAAAAATTTTTAAAAGTACCTATTACATAAATTAGATAAGTTTTCTTTATGATTATCCCCATCTAGCAAATTCATGCTTTTGATGTATTGGTCTATTGGTAAGTCGAAAGGTTCCATTTGATAACCGCGCCGCGTCTCGACCACTTTCCGTTCCCCACAACAAAAAACTCCTCATGGCAAAGCTAAAAAAGAAAAAGGTTTTCAAACGGCGGCACTTCCTCTAGCTAAAAGTGCACCTCATTAACATCCGCGGGTTGCACTCCAATCTCGATCCGGTCCATCATCACCTCGAGACCGAGAAGCCGCACCTATTCTTTGTAACAGAGAAGCAGATAGCAACACCGTCAGACGTGGCGTACCTCAACTACCCGGGTTACTCGTTGGCACACAAGTTAAGAAAATGGGCAGGGGTCTGTATGTAAATCCGCGATGACATTTGCTATCGGAATCTCCGTTGCTTTAAGGATTCAGGGTTGTCAACGTTGTGGATTCTGGTGGACACCGGCATTGAGAAATCTCTCCACGTCGGTGTTTACCGGTCGCACAGCGGTGACCAGCAGACGACCAGGCTCTTTGAGCACCTGATGGAGAAGGCGGATTGGGCCCAACAGCAGTACCCAACAGCACAGCTTCATTTTCAATTGTGCCGATCCAAGCACCGCCGCACTCGATGGTTATGAAAAAGTCGGTGAATTTATGTATCTTTGATCGATGATAACCTGTGATGGGAGCTGCACCGCTGAAATTCGTCGTAGAGCTGGTATGGCCAAAAATGATTTGGAAGAACAGAGTTATTCGACGTACGACTAAAGCTGGGTACTCATTAGCGAGCCGTAACCGTAACCGTTGCATGTATTGTAACCAAAAAAAATAGTGTGTACGTTGTTCGCAAACCTGCTGCAAGCGGTACGCTTGCGGCTCACAGCGAGCCGACGCTTACAACATAGGTACTCATTTCTGAACCCGTAACGTTGCACGTAACTGTAACCGTTACTGTAACCTAAAACATAGTGTGTACGTGGTTCGCGAGCCTGCAACGAACACTACACGAGCGGCTCGCAGCGAGCCGACGATTGTCGGTTTTTGGTGCGAATCAAAGGGCGCTCGCAGTGCGTTCGTGGATGTCATAATAGAGGTTGTTCCTAGCCGCTGCGAACCAGCTATACACGGTGTAAATAAAAGTACCGATTTCCTTTTAACCACATGTTCTATAAGTAGAATATAGAACAATAATCATGTTTAAACAACAAAAAAAGAATAAAAAAAACAGAAATAAAAAATTTGTATTTGTATTTTTTTTAATTTGTGTCAACCCTCGCGAGGGCACAGCGCGCATGAAGGTACCTATTTTTCTTGTTTACAATTGGTGCGCACCGCCGGGTGGGAGGAGCGTGTTGTGATTCTTAGAACAGGGTTGGCAACTTGAACTTTTTTTTTCATAGGAAGTATTTTATTTTTATGTTATTTTTTTATAATTAATATGTTCTATGTACTTTATTCTAGTTACACAACATGTGGTTAAAAGGAAATCGATACTTTTGTTTGCACCCTGTATATTCGAGTTTTTCTTCATCATAAGTGAATGGTCAGAGGATAAATGTCTTTTGCTGATAGATGCCAACAGGGTTAATAGTGTACGGTCAACCGCTTGTGGGTAGAAACTTTTTCAACTCTATTACCACGCCATAAGGTCCAAAAGTGTTTCTACCGAAGTGCGGCCGTGTGTACTATTGAACCCTAAGGACAAAGATTATTACAAAAAAATCATTAGATATTCAAAATCAGTTACATTCATTCTCGTGATGTAATGACCACTAATTTCATGATTTTTTAACATTAAAAGTAGATCACTTCTTTCCCGATACATTCTATACAAACCAAAACTGCGGATAGATCCGGCTTATCAGTGGCCTCTCGTACTCACTAGAACCTCGTTACAGTATTACAGTTACAGCTCTCAAAATGAGTACGCTCGGTGAAAGCGTTCCGGCGACGTCGTGAGCCTAAACTGTAACACGCGTACGCACTAGAACCTCGTTACTGTATCACGCATGTTACGGTTACGGCTCGCTAATGAGTACCTGGCTTAAAGTTAGCTTGGTTTGAGCTCTGGTATTCTCCACATTTTTGTACGATGCCGAAACTTGATGCGTTAAAAGCCGCGATAGCAGTAAGATCGACGCGTTTGAGATAATAATATAATAATAATATCTTTATTAAGTTTTAAGTAAGTGCAACATCAGTATGTTATTGACTTTTACATTATCACCTAAGGCTTATGTTGTATTACTAAAGGCTGGTATCAGCTAAAAACAGCTGACATCCATGCTAGGTCATAAACCTGTGTTATATGTAGATGCCAGCCACTTTTCCGGGTAATAAAGCATCACGGTTTGAATACAACGCCACTAAAATTGTCTTATTCAGTGAGTGTAGTCACTGTACAAAACAGAGTAACATAGCGAGAGTAAGTACTATTTTGTCTGTCAGTCAGTTTCACAAAGCGTCCAGCCATAGCACCTGAAAATTCAAATTATTTTGTCATTAATCTCTCAGCAAAACAAAAATAGCGAGGGGCTGTTATTAATTTATGGGAAAATGACTGTAAAGAAGCCTTGTGCAACAGCCCGTAAGAAAAGAAAGATTATCTATCTATATACTATACTAAGTATAAATTTAGGTTATGACTAAGAAACACAATTCAATTGTAAGCAATTGTGAATGGGAGCTACAGACTGTGAGCGTGTTTCTATATGTGTGTGGGTTGTTGAGTATATGTGTGTATGGATGTGTGTGTATGGGTGTGCGTGTGTGAGGGTATGTGTGTGTGTGGTGTTGGCGGAGATTACTTCGCATTAGTCCGTTTGTTATACGCCAACACCAATATTTTCCGGATTAAAGGTTGAGCCTTGGCACACTTGTTAGTTAGGTAGACTAGTGTTAATAACGCCCGGGAGTATGTGGCTAAAAGCAAGGTATGGGGTAGGGGGAGGCAGTGGCGGCCCTAGAAAAATTTTTAGGTGGGGCGAGATCTCATAATGGCGCCCCCTAGAAAAAAAAATTGGTGCTCTTTCTACTGACGCTTGTTGCTTGCTTACCTACCTGTGATTGATTACGCCCTGGATACCTAATAGTTGATTACAAGTTCTAACTGAGCAGTATGGGCCAGCAATGCAGCGAGGAGTGAGACAGAGAAAATTCATCTCTCCTGAACCGTTTCATTGGATTGGAAGACGTTTTTAAGTAAATGTTTTTAAGCTAATTGACGGGGAAGAAGTCAGTACCTATCGCCATTATCTTCTATTTGCCGACAATATTATAGTATAGTAGTAGTAACTCGGGAAGTTTCGCGATACCTTCTTGTCCAAAATACTGCAGTGTCTCAAGACGACAGTCTCTGTACAGTAAATGTTGCTAGTGATGACATAGGACCGAAACGTGGTAGTTCACGATGTCCATAAAGTCTTACTAGAAAACACGAGGTAACCCAACGGGCTATAGAAAGAGCAATGCTCGAGGCCTCTGTGAGATCGAGTCAGATTAAAGGATATCCGCAGAAGAACTAAGGTAACTGACATATTTAGCTCTGAGAATATAGTTAAACTAAAGCGGCAGTGGGCAGTGTAGGTACTCTGCGAAAAAGGAACTAGTCGTCATGGACTATGGTCCTGCCGTGCAGTGGACGTCTTTCGGCTGATGTGACGATTATGTTATCGGCCAGCAATTGGATTATTCCGACCTAGATGACCAACTTCCCAGCTTATGCGCCTACATATAGTTTTCGTAAGTCGGAATCAAAGAATTTGGATTTTCGCTCTTACTCATTTATGTTTGGGCGGGATAATCTAATTTCAACTATTTTCAAAAAATGAAATTCCGAAATCATACCAGATTTTTCCAAAACGATCATTAGACATACATCTAGCAAGATACGAAGGGCGTTGCCCACAAATTTGGGCAGATGCCTGCAAATTATTTTGAGTTTAAGTCGAGTCAATTAACTTTTATAGGCTCTGCTGACTGAAAATTACACGTCTCATTTTTCCACTTTCGTTACTCAACTGATTTGCAAACCAAGGCAACAACAAGTTCAACTTCATCTTCGTTCTTCTGCTTTTTTTCTTTTGCAACTTTGTTTAAGGCGGATATTTGAAAATTCTGAGAAATTTTTAGCAATCATTATTCGTTTGGTAGATCCATATGAATGAATGAATGAATGAATACATTAGTTAAAAGGATATGCAAAAAAAGATAGATATTAGACAGGGGGCGCAGTCTTGTCGCTTGAAAGAAAGGGATAAAGTGCGCAATCCGCAACGCATTAGATTGCAACAGATATACTGTGCGTGTTACCAAAACTAAATGACGTAAGCGCCCGACTTTTTGTAAAAACTATAAAATAAAATTTTAGGTGAGTCATATGATAGCAACTACGAATACCTTTCTGTATACTTAATTTCACTACTTAAAACACCTCATATTCCACAAAAAGCGGAAATAATGAAAATTGAAGAAACAACTTTGGATTTTTATTTTGTCGAGCCGATTTTCACTTATCGTGTTTTGGTCTTAGTGATATGGTCACTTGTTTCTTGAATGGTCAAAAAACATCCCTGAAAATCACGACAAGATACTAAGTAAATAAAAAAGGACGGGTTGCACTCCGGGAGTGCCGGCAGAAGTGAAAACTTGCATTTTTTAATATTATGCTTTTTGTAAGGGTCAATCGCGCCATTGCTCGCGTACTCCTTTGATGTCACTAAATAAAAACCTGTATTGTAATAACAATACGGTTGAAAGTTGACGCATTTTCGATCAGGCTACGGATCTGACGCGAGATCTGACGCGAGTTTAACATTTTTTACCCATCTTAAAAAGTGCCAAGCGCCCTAGAGTAGACTGAATAACTTAACGATGAGAACAACATATTATGGGTGGGTACGCCTGTTAAAAATGAAGTGATGGTTAACCTGATTAACATTAAAAATTACAAGGCCACTCTTCCCCGTCGCGTACGCCCTAGGTCACCTATATTTTTTTTTACTCAATTCTGCGCCCCCCCTATTTCGGCGCCCGGTGCGGTCGCACCGCTCGCACCGCCCTAGGGCCGCCACTGGGGGGAGGGGGTAAAGTTTTCCTTATCCCCGAGACTGTGGCTTGTCATAACTGCAAATTTATAGCTACTAGGGCAAGTTTAATATCGTTTTTAGCTAAATAAAAGATGGTAGATTGTTTTCTGAAACAAAAAAGAAGCATTTCCATACAAAAAAATATAATTACAGTTAAAAATATAAAAAAATAAGTACAATATGTTTTTGTTAATGGCCATAAAGTTTTAACGTGTATCGGTATCCGTTTAAAAATATATATTTTTGAAATCCCGCATTCATACAGATCTCAAAAATATAAGCTTTGTAGAAAACTTTTGTAAAAGAAAATGTAAAAAAAAAATATTTAACTCAAAGCAGCAGTGACGTACAAATTCTTAGAAAAATACAGGACAACAAAAACGAATTTATATGTTGGTAAAGACCAGTATCTAGTAAGAATAGAATTTTGTTTTTAAATAATAGAGGGCAATTCCAATTTTTTTATATAAAAAGAACCTTGAACACCCTTGTATGAACCCTGTGCACCTAAAGTTATACTGACATATTTAAACTTATAGCTGAGCTAAACATAGTGACAGTTTCGAGTCACTTAAAGGTCTCTAATTAAAGTATATACTTTCGGGCTTCGTTTACCGTAGAAAATGAACAGGATCTAAAATAAATATTTACGGTTATAATATTAGTTGTTTGATTACCTAGTTTCATGAAGTTTATAATATCTGACTGTCATATAAAATTAACACAAACTTTTCAATTATGAAAAATGCATCGCTGTTTCTCTGCCTTCATAGGCTGCCAAAAAACCTTCTGTGGCATTGGGGAAAGTGATCCATGTTTCCGTCGCACTTTTTTTACCTTTCCCATTGAAATTGGAAACGGTATCACATCCCGTGGAGGCATGGAACAGCGGAAGGATTTTTGCTTTTTGTGGTCCTGTAAACAAATAATCTTTATTGCCTGTTGTGACAGACGTTGAAACAGACGTGCTTAAGGTAGGGCACCTACGAGATGGTCAGAAACAATAAAGAAGGCAGTGGGCGGCAACATGCAGCGGTCGGTTCACACATCATATTATCGCAGTCTATGGAAGGAAAATATATGTGGTCACGATCTTCATCAGTGAGGGACCGAGGAAGAAGAGATACTAAAGTGGTCACGTGATCGACTCATTTTGTATGGGAAGGTGAAAAATTCTTTTCAACTAAAAATTTTTTTCTTCGGTGAACTTGCTTGTTATCATGAATAGAATCACTGGGCTTCGGGATTAAAACGAATAAAAAATTACGCTGTATAAGGGTTATTTTATTTTCATTTTTAGTTACGGTACTCTAAAAAGGACCTTGGACGCTCCTTTCCGTGATTGGTGTTGTTTAGAAAACCTACCCAAATACAATTACGCACTTTTTGGAAATACACAGATGCTAACAGATTTGTGCAACAATTTTAATTTTTTCATAATTTTTTTCTATTCCGGAACTTTTCACGTTACATAACGAAACAAACTGAAATGAGCTTATGGCAACACTGTTAATGTCAAATCAATCGAACAAAAAAAAATTCCGTTGTTGAATGTTGTTTTCGTGGTACCTAACTCTAAACTGCTCGCCCCTGGACACCAACAACTGCTCTTCTAATGTTTGACCCCTGTTCATCCTACCGGACCTTGTTTTACCTGACGATTTGGAACATGGCTGGCTCTGTAAGGAGTTGTAGTCACAAGTTGTTGTGTCCCGAAATGTGGAAAAAGCCGTGAGTAATCTAAAATTATAATTGAATTGAAATTTAATTTGACACTCCTAAAGCAAGCTGACATCAGTATGGTAACTAAGCATTGTAGGTATCACTCATATGCTGATCACTACGTGACATTGGCGGAATTGTGAACACACAAAAGCCACTCATCAAAGATTGAATTGACATTCAATTGTACCTACCCTTTAGCTCTTGTTTACCATTATCTTTATTTCTGTTGGGAACGCCGCGTTGCACGCAGACGAGTGATCGGATCTCTTAGATTGGTATCACCCATTAACCCAGGAAAACGGACGGCATGGCAGTCTTTGCTTTGATCTTCAGCCATGAGACGGCCAGTCTAGGTGGCGAGCTGCTCATTGCTTTCATCATCCATCCCCCCTATATAAGGATATAACATAACATCACTAGGTCACCCAGGCAAATTCAACAATGTACATTTTAATTTTTCCAGGTGCAGACATTGTTATTCTCCATGCATTTCTTGATCCAACGACAGAAAAGGAGCGATTCATTACTTGGGTAAATGCTGTTGCAAAAAATATGGCATAATCACCTTGAAAAAAAGTATTCAACTTGGACAACAAGATTATCTTATGGAGCTGTTCCTAGCATCTAGCTAGCATGCCTGGTAATTTTTAAATGACTTAAACTTTTGTTATTCTTTCAGTTTTCAATATTTCTGAACTAAAACTGTTTTAACATTAGTGATTATCTACTTTTCAGGCTTCAAAATTTTGAGAGATGCAACAAATATTGTGATAGAAAGAATGCATGCGGTACATCTGGTGTGGCCTCTACATCATCTGCTCCTCCTCCAAAAAACTTCAAGTCAGAATTTGTCAGTGCAGAAAAATCTTTAAAAGGTAAACAAATTATGCTAAGATATTTCTGTGTTTGTTTGGAATATTTGGGGGTTGCACAAGACACCACTTTTTTGCATTATGGCTGACACAATGAACTGCAGTGGATGTTGACTGCAGTAGGTATGGTAGTACGATGGTAGTACAGAATGCCCAGTCCGCCCATTCTCAGCCACCTTTTACAAAACCTATGAGACAAGATGGGGTGGAGCTGTGTCAATCAATCCTCTGCAGAACATCATGGTCTACTTTTGTATGATGTGTGTAGAATATCAGTCTGAATCATACGGCAACATTCTTGATGTAGTCATCTTGTCTATAATATACTTTTTACTTTCGAGCGGAGCGAGAGATTGTATTTGTGAAAAAAAGTTTTTCTAATTTTCTCAAAAATGTGTTCTATATCTTTTATACATCATAAAAAACAAGTCTCCCAAAAATGTCCGTCCGTCGGTCGGTCTGTCCGTCACGCTTTGGCCTAGCGGCTAAACGACAGTTCCGATTGACACCATATTTTGAATTTAGGAGTTGTATGCAAATCCATCGAAGGGTTCGAAGTGGTTTCTTGCTGGCTCTCATTTTGAGGGTAGTTGTCATGCAACGAAAATGAAAAATTGAATTTTTCTCATAAACGGCTCATAGAATCTTGATGAAACTTTGCATGACCAAGCATCTCCATATAAGATATCTTGCGCCAGTATCAATTGATCTGTTTAATTTCATATAAGGGTGTTCCTGTACGACCAAATACTAAATATGTGATTTACCCAAAATTGGTTTGATTGATTTATTAAAATTTTGTATAATATTAATCCTGGATTGTTTGTCTACCTGACTGGATATTCTTTATGATTTTTTTGAATAAAATTTAGTACACAGGGTGTACCAAAAACTGGAAGGGCTTGCCCAGTAGACTAAACTGAACAATTATCCATAAGGAACAGGTGTTGGGAAATTTAAAAAATCTCCATACAAGAATCCTACGGTAGTATCCATGGATCTGTAGAAATTCATATAAAGGGTGTTCCAGTACTACCAAAAGTTAAACATGTGATTTACTTGAAATCGTTTGAGGTTTGTTTGTTTTAATGTTTGACAATTTGAATTCTGAATTGATCTGTATATTTCATTCAAACATTTGTTTTTGAAAAACATAAATAAAAGTTAGTAATTCCATACTATGTGCATGGTATTACAAATTTAAGTTTGCGGTTGATAGTTTTTCCTTGAGTATTGCGAGAAAGTAAGTGCAGTGCTGCTGTACCATTTATTTACATAACATTTGCTTTATAAATTCTTTAATTTTTTCTCAGGGAATTGAGCTACATTTTCCGTTATTTTGTTGTAAATTGTACAAAAAGACTAATAAAGATGTTTTGACTTTTGTTCATTTACTATGTGGTTGATCAAGTTAATAAGTACTTATTTCTCTTATAAGTTATGCCTGTCACAATTTTTAGGTAATTTAGAATATTCTTTCTAGACAAACAACTTTTCAAAAGAAACATTTTTGGCAAATGATAAAATATTTTGACCTTAAAGTTTGAATGTAGAAGTCGAAAGTTTTTTTATATCCGAAAAATGTATCTGTGGAAAATTTATTCAGTTATGTTGACTGAGTACGCCCTTACAGTTTTCGATACACCGTCTCTTACACAGTTTGTATCGGTTAGTTGTTTGTGATTTTTCTAACATTTATTTTTTTTTTGTTTCAGAAAAAGATATTTTAAATTTCACCGCAGGAAGTCAAAATAGCTATCCAAAAAATGAAAAATAGGAAGGCTGCCGGACCGGATGAAATTCCAGCCGAGCTGTGGAAAAACCTAGGAGACACCGGTGTGGCATGGTTGACTAAACTGTTCAACGAAATCCTTATAACCACCATAGTACCGGACATGTGGAGATCCAGTAATCTGATACCATTCTACAAGAATAAAGGAGATGTTGCGGACTGTGGTAACTACAGAGGAATCAAACTAACTTCTCACAGCCTTAAGATATGGGAGTGTGTCCTCGTAAAAAGGTTAACAAAAATTACACCTAACCAGTGCGGATTTACCAGCGGCGTAGGCACCACTGATGCCATTCACTCAGTGAAAATACTCATGGAAAAATACAAGACCCGTAAACAAGATCTTCACCTGGTTTTCATTGACCTCGAAAAGGCTTTTGACCGTATCCCGCGACAGCTGATATGGCAAGCATTGAGAGCGCAGCTAGTGCCGCAACAGTATATTGAACTTGTCAAAGATTTGTACAACAATATAATCACAAAAGTGGTCAGCCCAGCCGGAACAAGTGAATCTTTCGAGGTCAAAGTAGGTGTTCACCAGGGCTCTACCCTTAGCCCTCTTCTGTTCAACCTGGTAATGGACTATATTACTGCAGACATACAGAAACCAGCACCGTGGTCACTACTGTATGCCGACGATGTTGTTCTTATAGCCGAATCTTTGGTAGAAGTACAAGCAGACTTGACATTATGGCAGGAGTCCTTGGAGAGGAGAGGTTTGAGGGTCAGTAGACAGAAGACCGAGTATATGCTCTGCGACTTTTCAGAAGCCAGTACAGGCACTATTTCCTGTCCATCTATCGAAGACCAACCTCTCAAAAGAGTCGAAGAATTTAAATATCTCGGATCCATCGTAGCACCTAGGGTGTGTACAGAAAAAGACATAAGGAACAGAATCCAGACAGCATGGTTGAAGTGAAGATCTCTGTCGGGCGTCCTGTGTGATCCGCGCATGCCTATTAAAATCAAAGGCAATGTATACAAAAGGGCAGTAAGACCAGCTCTACTATATGGGTCCGAATGCTGGCCGATGAAAAAGTCAGATGAACAAAAAATTCACGTCACTGAAATGAATATGCTCCGTTGGTCAGGAGGAGTCTCTAGAAAGGATAAAATTAGAAACGAATATATCCGTGGTACTTTCAAAGTTGCCCAAATACAAGAAAAACTCAGAGAAAACCGACTGCGCTGGTACGGACACGTGATGAGACGAGATGATGACCATATAACCAAAAGTGTTATGAATATAGAGGAGAAAAGAAGAGGCCGTGGACGACCACCAATGACCTGGCTACAAACTATAAAAAATGACCTGAGAAGCACAAACACTAGCGAAGAGACAACCCGCAACCGCACGGTGTGGCGCAGAAATACTAGGAGGGCTGACCCCAAATAAATTGGGATAAAAGCCAGGAGAAAGAAAGAAGAAAAAGATATTTTACCTAAAGTGTCAGGAAACAGCAGACGTAATTTTATTTTTTGACCTATTGTTTGACTCCCTTAATGGGAGTTTTGAAAATTCAAAAAAACGAAGCGGAAAACCTCTTCTAGCCGCATTAACGCCAAGATCTCAGCATAGTACGGTATGGTCGAAAGCAAAAGTAGTACTAAATTCCATGACATTCCTAGTGAATAAAAAAGAAACAACAGTACCAACAATAAAAAACTTTTTACATACTGTTAACAATATCGAGTATTTAAGGGATGTACTTTTTGAAAATTACAATATTAAATCAATATTAATGCGACATTTTAACCAAGACCCGTTCGAAAACTTTTTTGGAGCCATAAGAAGCCACGGTTTTAGGAACACAAACCTATCTCCACAAGCTTTTGAGATCGCGTTTTCTTACCCTGTTATTAAACAATTAGACAGGGGCGCATTCACAATTAGACCCGGGTGTCTAATTGTGAAAAAGATACATGTAAAAATATGTTTAAATCTATGAAAGAACTTTTCAAGCAAAATGAAGCAAATAATACATCTCTTGAGATAGATTTAAGCTATTTAGAAAAAGATATATTTATACCTTATGAAGTTAAGTGCGATAACCCAAAAAGAAAGGCACACAAGCAGTATGTAACTGGTTATTTATTTAAAAAAACAAAAACTCACATCTTCAAAGACTGTGTTACATGCAAAAACAACTTTTATGATAAAAATAAAAACAGTGAGTTTTTGAAAAGTAGAGAATACAATAAAAAAAATGAAAAGTTGTTTTACCTTAACAAAGATTCACAGGAAATATTTTCGACCATTCAGGATGTATTAGTTTGGGTAACTAAAACCCACACCAAATCAGAAAATATAAAATTGTACGCAAAAACTATTTTAAGTATTGAGGTAAATACTAACTTTATTAACTGCATTGAGCATAAAGAAAAAAATGTTGATTTATATTCGATTTAGCGTGTAGATTTTTTTATTTTTAACTGGTGTAAAGATATAAATAATATTTTAATGACACGCTGCCGATCTGATAATGATGATGAAATGAAAATGCTTGCTCTTAATTATTCAGGGTGTAAGGTACAGCCCTCCGAATACTGAAAGAGCATGAGCAGTCAACGTAACTGAACATATTTTAGCGAATAAAACTTTCAGGAAAAGAAAGAAAAAATCGGCCTCTCCATACAAAATTGCAAACTTGATTGGACAGTTTGTATTGAGAAGCCGATATTTTTTTTCCTTTCCTGAAAGTTTTGTTCACTGAAGGTTGTTCAATTACGTTGACTGATCATGCATGCCCTTTCAGTATTCGGTATTTTCAGTATTCGGAGGGCTGTCTCTTACACCCATTATAAGAAAAAGAAATAAACGTATGAAAAATAAGGCTCGTGTTTTAATTACTATTTTATCCACATTTTATTCTGCAGTTCCAGTTGATGCTGATAATAGTAGATTAGTAGCCAAGGGCAGTAAGGCATCAATTGCAGCCCGATATATTTAGGCGCACGAGCGCAGCGAGGGCGCCTATAGTTCGAGGGTGCAATTGATGCTTACACCCGAGCTAACTACTCTGCTTTACATCTCGATTGTGAGGTAAGTAGGTACTTACTTACTTACCGCCCTAGGGCTTTTAGGTAAGTACTTTCTTACTTACCGCCCTAGGGCTTTTCTAGCTACATTATTACCCTAGAGCGCTAATTGGTCACCTACAAGCCCCATTAAGGTGGTAATAAGGACCTACTTACCGAATATGAGAGATGTAGGTAAATGTTATAGGGTTTTAGATTTTAATAATTACTAATATAGATATAAGAACATACTAACACGCTATGGGCAATGCTCGAAATAAATTGATTTTATTTTATTTATTTTATTTATTTAAATGTAATTTTATCTTCATCTGCTCTGATGCAGATAATTTACATTTTATCACCATCAACTGGGTATTTATTCATAAATTTGGATGATTCATTAGCCCTACAGGTTCGTTTCTAACATAGTACTTAATTTAGTCAATTTGCGCTAAATGGCGCTAATTATTATATATTTACTGCATTTGAACAGTCAAGAGCAGGTCAAGCTAGACACAATGTATAATATAATTTAATCAAATTACTGTGACTTGTAAAATCTTAACTTTATCAATAAATTGATTGTTTTGAGCTTTGTACCGTTCTTAATTTGATTACTAAGGCTAGAATTGCTTTGCGAGTGTTAAGCTTGACCTGCACTTGACTTTACCTATTAATACGCAAAGCTAGCCCATCTGACTGAAGCTGACAGATAAAATATCTGTTAATACCTAAAATATTAATTTATAAATACCTATTATAGAGTTCACAAAAGAGTCAGTGTTTTGTAAAGAAACTTTTTTCTTATAAAAATAGATTTATTTCCAATTATACGAGGCACACGTTTGTAACCACAATACACAGAGGAACACTTAGTCTATCGTTTTACATACAGAAAGTCAGAAATATCTACATTTTTAACACATGAACTTGATGTTTTTATTTTGTTTACAATACACCTATTTCCTGATCTCTGGTATATGCTGGGAATGACAAAAAGTACAGAATATGCTTTTAAAATATTTATTAGTTTAAGATAATAAGATATTTTCATTTCTCCCCAATAAGTAAGAAATTAGAAGTGGCATATTTGGTAAATCTGACCAGTAGTCATAAAAAATCTTAAGACTCTTTGTAATATTTTTGTATAGATATTTGTTTTTCAAAAAAGCTCTTTACAGCTTACAAAATAACTCGGGCTGTGACCATTAATGTGCAGAAGTTGAAAAATGAGTCGCGGGGGTGAGCGCTGCATGTGGGGGAAGGCTAACGAATCATTCATCGGCTCTCCGCCTCTCACCAATGCTCAGAAAGTAACCATCATAGCCCGACTTATCCTGAACGTGCTATACCTTATCTAATAATTTGTTAGCTTATTCAGTTCCCAAATATACCCTACAATTTTTACTTTATTACTTACATTAGCATCCAAGTAGTTTTTTAATGGGCTTTTGGTACTGGGGCGTTGCAAAGTTGCTAAGGATGCAGAACGGGCACAGGTGGATGAAAAGACAACCCAAGACAGACTTGCTTGGCGCCGCAAAACGAGGAGGGCCGACCCCGAATAAAGGGACAAGGCACGGAAGAAGAAGAATTACAGATTTCTCGAGAATATTTACTCTTTTCATTGCTTTTGTTTCATATTTGTTATAATAATAATAATTAATATTTATTCGACCAGTGAACCATCAGCGGTTTGACTGTCGAAGACATTGATCTGAAGATCTTAGATCCTGTGATTTTTCCCTGGTGGACGCTAAGCCACAGTTTGGAATCAGATCATTGGGTAGTACATTTTTTGAACTCATCCAGACACCCGCTCAAGGTTAAAATGATTTCACCGACGAGCAGCTTTGTGCAACTAAGCTTCAGAGATTTTGCTCGTGCAATATAATATGTGTAGTGTGGTAGTTTGATTAGCTTTGTATGCATTCACTATCATTCACTTCACTAGTATTGTGTGATTTGAATGGTCCAGTCAGTTGCACTAATTCTATTCCAATCTTCACTTCTGTTCACTTATAGGTGGTAAGAGAGACTACTCATACATTAGGTATAACAATACCTTTGTGCCCATATTAGGTAGGTTTATTTATAGCCCTGAAAGATTTTCACCCTGTAAAAGAAAACAACAATGTTTTACCAAAATTTTGATTGGGTTAAAGTAAACATTCAGTTTTATTTTATCCGTAGGTTAGTTACTTACTGTTAAAAGGTTTTGTTTAAGTATAATATATCACAGATTTAAAAAGGAGAGCGTCTCCTTTTTTATAATTTCTAAATAATTTTTGTAACTAGGTAAATAATGGCCGCCATTGTGGATGCGTGAGAGTGCGTGACGTATTTTAGATAAATGTATCCATCTCTTTCAGTTTCATAGCGTCGTTTATCTTGCATATCTTTCTCTCCTTTCTTAAGTATAAAATTTATCCTCGAGTTGAGTTGACAGATATTTTCTTTTCTAATTTTTACGCTGCTCGTTGTGTATAGAATAAATTTCTAGTTCTTTTAGAAAGCATGCAATGTACACGCGCTTTCGCCGATAGCAAATACCGGACTCTTAACATTAACTCAATGTTAAGAAATTTAGGAGAATAGCGACCCAGGTCGACTGGGGCCAACGGGTGTACTTAATGAAAGTCAGACCAATTTTTTTGACATCATATCTGAATCTAATCTCGCCCAATTTAATTTTGTATGTAATAGTAATAACAGGATTTTAGATCTCGTTTTTTCCAATATTGATTTAAAAGTGCATCCCTGTAACTCCCTACTCGTACCTGAAGACTTACATCATCGATCTTTATGCATAGAAGTACCTACAGTCTCTTACACGCCTTTATTAGAAAATAGGAGGAAAGTTTATTTTTATAGGAATGGTGACTATGAACGCATTAACTCCGACCTAAGTGCTATTAATTGGAATCAAATACTCTATGGTAATTCTATCGACGATGCCGTCAATCTTCTAAATAGTACTTTAAATGATCTTAGGGATAAATATATTCCAAATAAAATTATTTCCAGTAGCTCCTTCCCAACTTGGTATAATTCTTCGCTAAAAAAGGTGTTAAAAGAAAATTTCAAATTTCTTAGTAAATATAATAGGTATGGGAACCTTGACGACTATCAAACATATTCACTGCTTAGGGAACGCGCAAAGGCTCTAGAAGTAGTGTGCTATGAGAATTATATAGACAAAGATGAGAAGTGTGTTATTGATAATCACCGCTACTTCTGGTCGTATTCAAAATCACTTAACAAGCCATCACACACACTTCCTTCGGTGATGAACTGTGATGGTCAGTCAGGTGATACCGGAGAGAGTGTCTGTAATTTATTTGCTACGTATTTCTCTTCTACTTTTCTAGCCCAATCTTCTTCGTCTTCTGTGTCGGATGACCTCTCCACTATGGATCAATCCTGCCCCAATAATTTTAGCATCAGTGATATAGAGATTACTCCGGGAGAGGTACTAGGCTTGTTAATGAACCTTAATCAAAATAAGGGAGTAGGGCCAGATGGCATATCTCCGATATTAATTAAGCATTGTGCTGAAAAGCTTGTCCTGCCTCTTTGTATAATATTTATAAGATCATTGAAAGAAAGCACGGTGCCTCTACTTTGGAAGTCTGCCTTTATCACACCGGTCCATAAAAAAGGCGATAGATCAGACGTTAAGAATTATAGGCCGATATCTAAGCTCTGCATCTTTGCAAAAATATTTGAAAAAATTGTTCACAATCAGGTGTATAAGTCACTGAAAACGTTCTTCTCACCAGAACAACATGGCTTCCTGAGCCATCGATCAACTACGTCTAACTTGCTTGTTTTTACAGATTTTGCTTCAGAACAAATGGACTCTGGTGCCCAAGTGGATGCCGTGTTCACAGACTTTAGCAAGGCCTTTGACCGGATAGATCATTTGTTGCTTCTAGAAAAACTTCTTAATGCCGGTATACATGGAAATCTCTTTCGTTGGTTTTGTTCCTATGTAAAAAATAGAACCCAGGCCGTCGCTATAAATGGCTTTACATCTACATGGATGCCTATACCATCTGGAGTCCCACAGGGATCTTTATTAGGACCTTTGCTTTTTGCAATTTTTATCAATGACATCGGATCATGCTTTAATCATTCTAACTTTCTTTTATACGCCGACGACACCAAAATTTACAGGTCTGTTCAAAACGTAACTGATTGTGAGCTTCTTCAGAATGACCTAACCAACTTTGAACAATATTGTACAAAAAGCAAATTAGACTTAAACATAACTAAATGCCTAGTAACTACTTTTACTCGTAAGCCGCAACCAGTTATGTTTAACTACTCCATCAATAATAACCCTCTTGCGAGAGCTAACTTTACGAAAGATCTCGGAATCATCCAAGATGCCCTCTTATCGTATAATAACCACATTGATTATTTAATTAAAAAAGCCTCCAGATCACTAGGCTTTATAAAACGGTCCACCTATAAATTTAAAACTATAAAATCAATAAAAATATTATATTGCGCTTACGTACGTAGTATTCTGGAATATGCGTCTGTGGAACCCGCAATATAAAGTCCATATTAACAGAATCGAATCTATTCGAAAAAGATTTCTCAGATATCTCCAATTTAAGTGTAAACGGATTGATCACGGATATGAAGCGCGTTGTCAAAGATATCACTTTCTCCCTTTAGAAAAAAAAACCGGTCAAGTGCGAGTCGGACTCGCGCGCCGAGGGTTCCGATATACCTATAGTATTTTTGGAAGCAATAAAGTCCATTTTCAGGACCGCAAAACTAAATTTGTTTGTAAAGGTTTTTTGCAGATTTCTGAAAAACTGTGCAACTTAGAAAGATCGTTTTATTTTTGCTGTAAAGTTTATATAAACTTCTGTCAACTGTAATTTATTCAGATTTTTCCTTACTCAAACTTCGGAGATAAGGGGGGGGGGGGGGGGAATGGTATTTTTCTTGACATTTTTCATCATAACTTTAAAACTAAGAAATTTAAAAAAATACAAAAATATATTTTAAAATGTACAAGTAAAGCCCTTTCATATGATATCCCACTCGACCTAGTAGCGACAATTTGAAATTTGGCCCCCCCTATTTTGGCCCCCTTTATATTAATAATCACACTTTTTTCAAAATTTTTTCTTGTGCAATTAAGTTGGGCAACTATATTCTAAAACTATTCCAAATTTCAGGTTGATAGCATAAGTGGTTGCTGAGATATAGAGGTGTGACAGACAGACAGACGGACAGACAGACAGACAGAGCGGCACCATAAGGGTTCCTTTTTTTTACCATTTTGGTATCGGAACCCTAAAAAGGAGGGAGATATCCGATATAATTTATCTTTTAAATATAATAAATGGAGGTGTTGATTGTCCTGTTTTGTCCGAAAAAGTATGTATCTCTGTACCTAATAGACTCTGTATCAGACATTTTAAAACTTTAGCTATTCCTCGAGCAAACACAAATTATCGCAGAAACTCTTTCTTTTTAAGAGTTGGTAATAAATTTAATTGTCTTTTAACCGAACATAAATATTTAGACTTATTTAATTTGAAACCCTCGGAAATAAAGCGCATCTACACTCATTGTTTCTTTGGGCCCACTTAAGCAACAAACTCCTGTAGGTAATTAATTATCAAAGATGTGAATGTAACACCCTCTTCATTGGTTTTTAGTTGATATGTTTCTGTCTTTCTAGTCTGTATCTTGTTTTGTTTCTATTTGCGAATACTTGTAAATGGCTTTGTAGTGTTTTCTTTACGTACTTATTTTAATGTATGCTTAGCTGTTAGTGTTCCGAATAAAAAAAAAAAAAAATAAAAAAAAACTAACTCTCTTTTTAAACTGTGAGATTTCTATCAATCTCTGTAAATTTGAAGTTGAATAAATAATGCCAATATTCCGTTGGTATTTGTTATTATAACGACCAGCGAGCTAAAGCGCCTGATTGCTATTAATATTTCAATTATTTTCAGTTTTTCGACTATTACTCCTTAACTTGTAAATCCTTCCTACCTGTGGTAGTTTTTCTTTTAAACTTATCATTTATCCTACTACTCTGAATTTTTCCATATTTAATAGCGACCGTTTAGCTGGCATGGGGACACTTTGCGCTTCTAAGCAAAATATTTCGCAATCGGATCCCTAAATCCAAAAGTAGTCTTTGCAAACTCGTAATATTTTTAAAAGACCTATCTAACGACGCCCCACAACATGGGGCCGCCGAGAATTTTTTTTATCCCCACTTAACGTGTAGCGGACTGCGGAGGTACCCTACATAATATTTCTTGTATTCTATATTTCTAGATTTTATTTTACCGCTTTGTCGGCGTGACTAATATGTATATCCATACAAAATTTTTAAACACGAAAAATAAAATGCGCTGTCAGCTGATGCATTTACTATGGGAGCTCAAAAATACATCTTTCGTGTTTCGACCTATGTTCCTTGGGGAAAGTTGCTCAGTTTCACGGTCTGCGGTCTGAATGCACAGTTTCAAGGATCACAGTGGTTACCATAAAACCTTGTAGATATAGGTATACACAAATTACATCTTCTTAGTGCTAATGGTCACTGATCTAAGCTGCGTACAAACAGACGGACGGACGGATTCCTTTTTGACTGCGGAACCCTAAAAAGATCAAATTTGTCAAATATCTAGTCAAAGCTAAAATGATTGATCATTATCATCGAGATAGCTCATGATTAAATAGCTTATGGGTTGAAAGGTATTCAACCTGATTAACGAATTATTCCCGAGAGTGTACTATAACATCATTTTTAGTATGTGTAGTATAATTTGGGAGAATCTAGCCATAGCAAACTATTTGATAAAATGGGTCTCCCGCGATAACCCCTAGGTCGAAATATGCAAAGAAAATATCTCCCATAAAAATTCGCAGCAAGTGATGAGCTGGTGCAGTTTCTATGATTATTAAGAAAAGTTTCTTATTAAGAAAAAGTCTTATTTCGACCTATGTTTCTTGGAAAGTTGTTCAGTTTCATTGGTTTGGACTGTTTTTCGGATACATAATAAAACTATGTGCACTATTAGGATTAAATTTTTAGGGTTCTGTACTTTTAGTTTGGGACCTTGGCTGCTCGCTTGGTCGGTTATTAGGTACGTCGCTTGCCATAGCCTTATGGATTGAGAAATCGACTCATATTTACAGAATACCTATCTGAAGTTCAGTTAATGCTTCTGAAAAAGATCGAAGACAAAATGTTTCTGTATTGGTTTTCGTTTGCGTGTAGTTTATGCAGTGTCGATGCTTACTTCAGAATGTCCTTTTCTGTGAATACCGAAACTGCAAATGAATACAGTAAGTTTTAAAATCACCGTTTACCTGTTTACGTGGTTTTTGTCATACAACTGCGCAGAGTTGATGCTTATTCACAGAAACCTCAAATAACTACTGCGTGTAACGGAAAGTTGTGATAATATTAAAGGTATTAAAGGGTGTGAATCTGCCACAAGAATCTGCTCATGAAACTGAACAACTTTTTCCAAGGAACATAAGTCATAGAACAAAATTGAGCTCCCATAGAAACTGCATCAGCTGATAGCACATTTTGTATGGGAGATCAAATTTGGTTTTTCGTATTTCGACCCATGTTCCTTGGGAAAAGTTGTTCAGTTTCATGGGCAGATTCACACCGTTTAGCATAATCACACTTACAGGTTGTATGTAAGTAAGTTTTTAAATCACCATTTACCTGTTTACCTGATGTTTGGTACGAGTATGACAACTTGTGCAGTGTCGGTCGATGCTTATTTCAGGATATCCTTTTCTGTGAATATCGAAACTGCAAATGACTAACGTAATTTTTAAAACCACCATTATGGTGTTTGGTATATATCTGGGTTGGGTTGCTGGGTTTTTCCTGAAAATTTTAGATGAGTGCAATGTTTGATAAAATTGTTGAAAAGGGTTCTTATCTAAAGATATCATTCAACAGGTTTGTATTTTTTATTCGTATGGCAGAAAACAGAACGCGTAATTTTTGCGCCTGAGTATATTTAACTTAGAGTTCTGTAAATCTGAGAGCTCTGTAAATCTAAATGTTTTCTTGTCGATTACGGAGTACATAATAATCCGATTGGGTGAATTTTAGTGTATTTCCGTAGGTACACAGTAAATTATAGTGATACCGTGTAAGTGTTGTGCACCATTTGTTAATTTTAATGATTTGTTTCAGTTTTGCAATGCAGTAATACTGAAACTACTTATATGACAACAATGGCCTTAAGGGCGGGGAATGTACAAGGCAGCAATCGCAACGAAGAGAGTGCCAGAAAGTCTGGATCAAATAATCTAGGTCATAATTCTATTATATTTTTTTTAGGGTTCCGTAAATTAAAAGGAAAAAACGGAACCCTTATAGGATCACTTTGTTGTCCGTCTGTCAAGACCCTATTTTCAGGAACGCGTGAAGGTATTTAGCAGAAATTCATATAAAATACCCAGGTCTACTGTCCCTTAGTTAGAGCTGTGAAAAAATCAAACTTCTAACGCAATCAAAAGATACAGCCGTTTATGCCACATATTTTCGACACTCGCAAGGGAATTAAAACCTACAGGGTACTTTCCGTGAACTCAGAATCTTGAAATTTGGTACGAAATAACGTCTTATAGTACAGATAGAGGAAAAATTGCGAAAAGCATAAATTTTTAGTTACATCATATAATAATATATTTTTTTGTAATTTTAAACTTACTACCTCTTTCCTCATGAACGCGTAAAGGTATTCAATTGAAATTCATATCAAATACTCAGGTCTCTAATATCTTTAAGCTGTAACAAAATCAAACTTCTGTGTCAACGTAATCAAAAGAAACAGCAATTTAAGCCGCATATTTTGAAACTCGCAACTACTAGCAAAATCAAAACCTAAAGGATACTTCCAGTCGACCTAGTGCGGTGTGGGAACTCGGGAGAGCGTTTAATATAAACACGGTTGCCTCGTTCGATGGTCGTTTATTGACTAAAGTACATACTAAGGTGGGAGAGGCGAGTGGCACACTACACCTCCCCCGTTGAAAAAAGAAAAAAAATATATATGCAAAAGTTTTTTTTCTTACTCTATCACTAACTTAAGATTAAACACTTCATTTAAATCGATTCTATTCAATTCAATAAACATACCATAATTATTCAATGCGAAATTTTGAAATTTTTCATTTTTCTATATCTAAATTGATCTATTTTTAATACATTCCAAGTTATTTTAAACCATCACAATAAAACACGAAAATACATGGCAATTTCTATAAAATAAATTTCAATAATTTTCCAAAACCGTTTCAAAATTTTACGTTAATTTTGATTCCTTCTTTCTTAACCCTTATCTAAATAATGAATTTTGACAAAAGTACCAAACCAATCACGATACGACAACTTACAAGTATAAAATTTTTGATATTGTTCTATAATAACAAATTATGTGTATTAAATTTTCTAAAACCGTTTTTAAAACCTTTATAAAGTAGGTATTCTAAATATAACTCAATTTCCATTAATAAAATCACAAGAATGATAAATCAATAATTGGCTGTTACATAGTCAAGTTACCTATGTTTTAAAATATTTGAAGCAAAAAATATTTTTCATGAAAAATAAACAATAGCATAACTCTAAAATTAGTTTAGCTTTAAAATGTTCTGCTTATGCAATACATTATCATAGTTTTTTTTTTCTGTTATTCTACTATTTCGGTACTGCTGGCAATATTGCAATATTTCACAATTTCATTTTCTTTTCACTTGTATTCTTACTCTACCATTATAAACTTATATTATAACACTTCTTTTTTTATTTCTATCGTATTTTGTTTACAATTCAAATTTTATAAAATATAGGTATACCTTATTTATTCTTATTCTAGTCATTTTCGATATCGTTTTACATTTCCTTGTCAAGAGCGCTCTTTTTTGATGTTTCTAAACAACAATAGTCAAATTCTTGTAACCTCTATTCTGATAAAATAATCTAGTAGGGACATGTCTCTTTCATAAAGCGGGTTGGTTGATACCTACAACTCATTTTTAACATGATGACATGGTTACTTGGGCCCACTAAATCTTCACTTATTGCATGCTTTTCATTTTATTAATATTTATTTATGTTTATAAGTATTTAATTTTTTTTCGGTACCTTCACTTTATAATATAAACTTCACTTTATAAGTTATACTTTTTAGGCCGGCCGGTCCCTTTTTTATTTATTTATTTATTGGTACGTAATAATAATTACTAGTCGACTTTTTTTATTATTATTTAATATATTGGCAACTTAGGCCTTTTATGGGTCGTGCGCACGCCCTATTATTTTACGAGGTCATGTTTTAAGCCTTTTTAGACTCTAACTATTCTCACGGAGCTAACTCGTAGTCACCATGATCGAATGAAAGATCTGACTCTCAACGTACCATTTTTTTATACATATACAGGGTCTCTCATTTAAGACAGCGTCGTCTCCAACAGTATTCATACCGGAGACTCGTCCGACCTATGACTTGACTGAAGGATTTAAGCCCTTTTGTGTGTACCTATTTATGTACCACTACTTTGAGCATTTTCTTAGCTCTTTGTCTCTCATTACTCTCTTGGAGCATTATTGGAAACTAGTTCCTTACATTCTCTCTTACGCCATTCATTCCAATCACACATTTTTGCTAAACCAATCCATTATCTAAATATTTCGGCATCCAAGTCTTGACAAGATAACAGACAACAAATAATCGTTTGGGTGATCAGTCCAACCGATCGTCAAGACTCTGTCTACCGAATTATTCCCATCTCATACTATACTACTCATACCCAACTTTTCAAAATATCCGTCATTCCAAATCCAATCTTTATATGACTTATCAGCACATTCTTTATCGTTTTACATAAATATCAGTCCATGTCATACCATAAGAAGTAAAGTACCTAATTGCACGCAAAGGGTTCAAAAAGTTTTTTAATACTTTATTCCTTCTCAAGCTAAACAACCAACAAACCCAATTCAATAATAATATTCTTTACCTGCTCCTACTTTTTCCGTCTCTTTTTCAAATCATTTTTATTAATTTTGACAACTGTTAAATTAATTTATTTTTAAGTCCGTTTTTTTTAAGTCATAAATCTTCTCTCTTTTTTTCCTCATATTTTATTAGTATCACCTAATACGGTGTCATACATTGCGCGTATGTATATCCATCTTTTTATCAGGTCTAGTCCGTAATTGCCTGTTTTGTGTTACCTACTACTACTTATTCTCTCTAAGACCCGGCATTAAACATACCATAAGAAATCGCAATTTAAATCTCTATCTCTAAAATATCTTCATACCATTTATAACTGCTTTATCAAAACACATTACCAAAAACATAATACTTAAAACTAAAACAATTTGTTTGAAATATGTTTGCCTTTTATGATGAAAACATCTCTAGTTACATTACTGCTAACAAACTGCTAAGCTGTAAGTGATGCCACATGCATGATATTCAATTGATGACATTCCATTTCATATTTCAAACAAAGTGCTTACCACACATTTAATACAATACATTACATTCAAAGCTTGCAATAAGTTTTTGTCACTATGTACGTAGCTGGTTAAATTTTCTGTATGATTTTACCAGAACTATCTTTTCCAACTTTAATTAACATTTCTAATCAAGTTCCCTATACCATACATAGTCCTTCCAACAATCCAAAATTTTTATAAATATTACGAACAAAATTCACAAGTTTTTTGTGTTCAAGTTTTTATAAGTTTTTATTTTAACGATTTTTGATTTAGTTTTCTTTTCCTAGAATTTTTAAACACAGTATTTGCTGACATGATGTAAGTACTTACCTTGCGAAAATCGTTGAGCGCTGCTGGCTTACACGCGCTGCAGTACTAGTTACTTATTTTACGCCGATTCAACGTAAAAAGATATCTCTAATTGTTTTATTTAATTTGTACTGGCATTTTACCTAGAATTCAAATGAATTTTCAAATCATTTCAATTTTTTACTTTAAATCAAACATTTTAACTTACTGTTTTTAGACTTTTCACCAAGTAGATATCTATTTCGTTTTTTTTTAATACAAACAAAATAACACGAATTAAAAATATCATAAAATACTAATTAATATGCAATCAACATTAGTTATTGCTAAAAATAGATTGTCTCTACCCAACCTGATTTCTAAGTACGATGCAATCGCCATGTTTGCCTTTTTGTTTGCCATGTCTCGCCTACGATACCAAGTTTGTTACCAGTGTTCCTAGAATTTGCCTAAGCTATAAAAACAATTTTGAATAACGTTAATTTATTTCCATTTTCCACAATGATAAATTTAAATGCCAAACCTATTTATATTTTATTCCTTGATAATTTTGCCAAAAGAAACAATACAAATTACAATCTTTATGTTTGTAAATACTAATTTTGGATGTAATTTTGGCTTACTTTTAAACAATCCATACAATTTAATGTTAATTAAATCCAAAATCAAATATAAATAAAATAAAAATTAATCTCTACGTAATAAAATTTCCAAAATCACAAGATATTTTATAAAAAATAATAATAATTTCTTCTTCTCTGTCTAATACATTTATTTGTTTAACGTTGTATCTAATGAAATTAAATTATTAAGGTAAGTACACACTCATACAGTCGATACGTAAGTTATTTCCGAAAATTCTTATCTTTCAAAATCTTATAGGTTTGCAAATTTAGTAACACAAAACTTTAGCTCTTTAAAAAGTCTTGTCCAATTTTTATGCTTAAAATTATAATTCGTGATAAGAAAATGATATAAGTACCTTTGATTTTACTAGTAATTCCTGAAAATCAAACATTATTTTACTATATTGCCAACAGTAATTCTAAACGCCCACGGATCATGTATATTTTTTTTAGGGTTATACTTTCACATCCCATGCTACATCAATTTTAAACGCTTCTTAATTTCCTTTCTTTTTCGATACTTAACAGTATTTCTTTCTCTTTTACAAGTATTGAAATTAAAATTTCATATTACTGATACATGATTCGTGGCTGTAAACTAAAATTAACTTACGTAATGGTGCCCGTGGTGAGTCACTGATGGGTCCTTGGGTCTTCTTTCTTCATTTTGCGAATATCCGAGTTCCGTTAACTAAATAATGTTTTTTTTTAATATTATTTTTCCGTAACTTGCTGTTCAATTGTTTTAATTGGTTTTGTACGTCCGAACCTAGCTATTTTTTAAATTTATTTTCCGATGCCTAGCTAATAAAAAAAATAACCGAAACGCGATTTCACTTCTAGCCGCAACCACTTCCGACTCGAACAACTCCCGGCGCCCTGCACATTCCTCTCATCATCTGACTCCAACTACTCCCTGCGCCCAGCAACACATCATCATCATCCATCTGACTCGTTCATCTCCCGGCAGCCTGCTCTACTTACTCTATTTTTTCCCTTTTTATGCCATCTCCCTGATTTTACTGATCTTCCTTCTTTTCACTCCTTTAATTGCCATCTTCTTAATTCCGCCAGTTGTCCAAAACATTTTTGTCGATCTGATACGGTTCTTCTAAATTTTGGTTATCTGGTATTTTCCGATTATCATGACGGGGACTTTATTTTATTTCCATCTTGTTTATACACTATCTTTTTAATTTTGACTTCTTGTTTTTATTCAACGCCACTGACTCACACACATTTTTATTTATTTTGTAAGTCAAACTTTATATTTTAATATACCTATCTTATATATCTTACACATTTTGCTTTTGTTATTACATTAAAAAAATCAAAGTTTTTTTTTTCTTTTGCTGTTAAAAAATTTTTTTTTTTACAAAAAAAAATTATCACACATCACAGTCACATTTAAAGTTCACGCAAATGCACAGCGCTGCCCGTATAAGGCAGCCCTGGCCGGGTCGCCATGCGGTGTGGGAACTCGGGAGAGCGTTTAATATAAACACGGTTGCCTCGTTCGATGGTCGTTTATTGACTAAAGTACATACTAAGGTGGGAGAGGCGAGTGGCACACTACACTAGAATCTTGAAATTTGGCATTAAGCAACGTTTTAGAGCACACACGAAGGAAACATTCCGAAAACCTTAAATTTTTAGTTATATCACATAATAAAAAATTTTAGCAATAAAAATACCACTTTGCCACTTTTACTTATATACCTACAGGTTTGTACGGAACCCTTGGTGCGCGAGTCCGACTCGCACTTGGCCGTTCGGTATTTTTTTTTGACATTTATCATCATAACTTGAAAACCAAGAGTTCTAAAAAAATATAAAAATATATTTTAGAATGTACAAGTAAAGCCCTTTCATATGATATCCCATTTAACCTAGTACCGATAATTTGAAATTTTGCCTCCCCTATTTGGGCCCCCTTTACATTAATAAACACAATTTTTTCTTAATTCTTTCACGTGCAATTAAGTTGGACAACCATATTCTAAAACTATTCCAAATTTTAAGTCGATAGCATGAGTGGTTGCCGAGATATACAGGTGTGACAGACAGACGGACAGACAGACAAAGCGGCACCATAAGGGTTCCTTTTTTTTACCATTTTGGTATCGGAACCCTAAAAATAAATGCCACCATTTTTATTTTTGTTGTAAAAGAGTTTCTGTACCTACTGAATGGTGAAAAGTAGCGTACCTAACACTTGAAAAAAGAAACACCTCGGTATCTCTCGCTACTCTCGAGATTCAACTTTAGAATCCTTCGCTGCTCTCGGGATCCAAAACATCCCTCGAAGGGAATTTCTTTTTTTTTCACTTGTTGGGTAATCTACTATTTGCTTGTTTTTATTACTAGAATTACTGAGCTTCAGGAGTGAAACGTTAATGTGATTTGAATTTAGAACATAAATAGTTTGGCGCTTATGTACGGGGTAACACGGGATAACTTTACGAAAACTGAAAGGGCATGATAGATCAGTCAATAAAACTGAATGACACTTTCAGGAAATTAAGAATAATCACCCCTCCCTGAATCCTCGCCAATCAAGTTTATAATTTAAAAGATGCTACGATGCTACTCGTGTCCTGAAAATGTAATACACTGAAAGTGTCATAAAGTTGACTGATTGATCATGCTATTTAATTTTTCGGAAAGCTGTACCTTACACCCTGTACGATGCCGTTTCTAATAAAGGATAAACTTATTTTTATTTTTTTTGTCACGTTAAACTTAACGACTGTCTACCTCAGTCACTCAGTCGGCTACCTACCTATTAATACGTATTAAATCACATTTTTTTTAAGTTCACCCTCATCAAACCCTATAGCAATTTTGACCTTAATAAAATTGATTTATGAGTTTCTATGGACCGTCTCTTACACCGTGCCACAGATTAAAAACAATTATAAAATTAATAGCAATTTACTTAATGCCAAAATGATTATTCTTTCCAGGTCTGTATAACCAAATTCAGATGAAATTGCATAAGCAGCTATTCGGCGAAAAGGTTGATGATGGACATAAAGAAAAACCAGAAATAAGTACGTATTTCTAATTCCTATTAATAATCATTACAAATATCTTTACTTAAAATGTCAGAAAATAAATTTTACTTTTCAATTTATTTAAATATCTGGGCGACCGAGCTTTGCTCTTTTACCAAAGCCCACTAACAGATGGTGCAGAAACGCGCTATTTTCAAAATAATGTTTAAAAAGGCGTTCGAGCCGTATTTAAGAAACCGATTAATACGTCTACGGTTTTTGAAAATTTGCTAAATAATATACCTTAATTTAATAAATTTTCATTTATTTAGTTTATTTTTTTTATTTTTTTATTTTGATAATTTTCCGATTTCAATGGTTAATATCATTGCAAAGAAAAGAGGTAGACTGATAGTTGCGGGATAGAATTTATGGACAAAATTATGAAATTTAACAAGACATACAAAAAAGTATAATAAAGAATAGTGTGGTTTTTTATTAAATTTCTGGACGATGATGTTCCTTTTTTAGGGTTCCGTACCTCAAAAGAATAAAACGGAACCCTTATAGGATCACTTTGTTGTCCGTCTGTTTGTCTGTCTGTCAAGACCCTTTATCTCACGAACGGGTAGAGGTATCAGGTTGAAATTAAGTAATAACATACTCGTATAGGTCTTTACCTATGAAATTGCCGAAATTTTCTTACAGATTAATGAGATCATAATTCCTATAATTTTAATGCAATTTTTTTCATTTGTCTTATATTTGAAAGTTGACTTCAAGGTTATCAATTTACGCATAAAATAAAGTTTTTATTTTTAGTTTGATATATAAAATTAAAGGTTCGAAAATTGTTCGTCTTAAATGTCGTCCGATTTCATCATTAGATTTGTTATATTTTTTTACAGATAATATTTTACGAAAATCAAATTTAAGTTTCTGTTAGCTTAATGTCTTCCCAATAATGTTAAAAAAAAAAAAATATTGGATTTATAATTCCTAAGAAAAATGCAAAAATGTTAGTACTGAAAATTGAGTTTACCTAAAATTCTCCATACAAAACGGCAATTTAATAGGTAAAGACCTAATATTATGGTCCATGAACCACACAAGATCAGAAAATTTAATTTTTTTACAACGACGCAATCAAAAGATATGTCATTTTATGTCCTCATCTCCATACATTTATGCACTAAAGCAAAACCTATAGGGTACTTCCCGTTGACCTAAAATTATGAAATTTGGCAAGAAGCTAGGTCTCAAAGGGAAAAGTCTGAAATCATTAAATATTTCAACTTTTCTCACAACTAATGGTAACCAATAGTGGTGAGCTCCCGTTTTAAGAACATTCATATAAGAGAGGGGTCAAGTTGGATGGTCGCGGAGGCGATTTTTGTTATAGTTCTATTTTAAAAACGGAAACACGTACAAACTTGAAAATTATTATGTTTATAGTGTATAAGCTATTAAATAACAACAAATAATAAAATTTGATCAAGCGCGTGTCGGGCTCAAAAAATCTAGCACATTAACTTACTCAAATTTCAACTAATACAATTATGATTATGTGGTGGTACGGAACCCTCGGTGTGCGAGTCCGACTCGCACTTGGCTGTTTTTATTTATCTTATTAGGTAGGCAGACTTATTAGATTTCAAATAAGCTAATTTTGAAGAAAATACACCTTTTGCTTAAAAAGAAACAAAGAAAAAATAAAAAGGTGTCTTTATTTCTTTTTAAAATCAAGTGCCTTTATAATTAAATTAAAGTGCCTTGATAATTTTCTAATACTTTTTTTATAAATTTTCGAATAAGTATTCGCATATTTCGTTTGATCAAGGCTCGACAATACACATAAGTACATATACGGTGCTTCTTCAACTGCGTTCCTTTAAGTACTCGGCTCGAACCATAAAACAAAATAACTTTCTCTAAGGAACAAACGGTCAAAATACGAAACAAAAATGTTTACAAAAGGCGTTATCGCAGCTGATGCAGTTTCTATGGGAGTTCAAAATTTAAATTTTCTTATTTCGACCTGTGTTCCCCAGGGAAAGTTGTTCAGATTTATGCAGTAACATACTCAAAGAATGCAGCCGTTGATTAAGAAACACCCTGTACCGCCTCATTTTTTATTGGATTTGCTCCCAAGCTTAGTGATTCTACTCATGATAACAAGCTACCTTGTTAAGTTACGAAGAATAAAATATTTTACTCCAAATTTTTCGTCTTTCCATAGTAAAGTGGTGACGTGATTGACTCATTTTGTATGAGCTGAATTTTTTTTTGGAAAGTTACTTGTTTTCAAGAGTACATCACTGGGCTTCCGGAGCAAAACCAATGAAAATTCACGCTGTATACAGGGTGTTGATTTGATTGCGTGCCATAGCTCAGGGGCGGGATCAGTATCAGTAACTGAACAACTTTTCCCAAGGAACATAGGTCGAAAAACGAAAGTCAACTTTTGACCTCCCATAGAAACTGCATCAGCTGATAGCTCATTTTGTATGAAAGGTCAAATTTGGTTTTTCGTTTTTCGACCTATGTTCCTTGGGAAAAGTTGTTCAGTTACTGATACTGATCTCGCCCCTGGGCTATGGCCCGCAATCAAATTAACACCCTGTATACAAATATTGCTCGTTAATAGTATATAGAGTAGGAGATAAGTGATTATTAAATTTTCTCAGGGCTAAAACGGGACCATCTTTGACAACAAAGGTTTTATGAGGTTTTGGATATCACTGAATCCAAAAATCAATGTTGTCAAGTCGAAATCCTACTAGGTCAAAAAATGAAAATAATATAACCTACGACAAATTGCGGTAAAAGGTTTCTTTTTTCAAAGTGTTCCTTAGGTCCCCCTGAACATATCTAGAAAGTTGTACGTCGATCTCGTGTACGCTCCCCCCTCCCCATCCTCAAACGGGTCCCCGATTTTAGTTTTTTTCATTTATCTCAGAAACGGTTAAAGATAGATGAAAATTCTTAACGTCAATTTAATTGTTATTAAATTACCAACCCGTCGATATCTATTTTATTTCGATATGACCTATAAGTACCTGAAATATAGATAGAGGTAAGTTTGCACTTACGACTGATTTCCTCTTATCAAGCTGCAGGTACTGAGCCAATAGTAGTCCAAATGAGTAGGATTTTGAATTGATAACACAGATTTTTGAAATCTGCGATAAACAAAATATCATAAAACCTTTCCTCTTCCTTATCTCTTATTGGGAAACTATATTGACTTCTTACACGGCATATATAACGTTAATGTATGATTTAATTTTAAGGACGCTAGTTATCACGTTTTTATATACCCCCTAGAAATTAATTAGTAGCTAGTATTTTTTTTATCTAAGAGATTATACGAAAAAGTTCACATTAGTGTCTGAGTCTTAGATTTTAGTGATTAGTGTATAATGGTAGTAATTACTCAATTGTACAAGCAACACATTCACAATACCTCGTGCACTTCATTACAGAAGCACGACACTTGCATCGGTTTGTTTGGCACTTTTCTAATTTGCACTTACAACAGATCAGCTCTAAGCAAGCCGCTGGTACTGGGCCTATCGTAGTCCATATGGGTCTTAGGCTATTCGTCCCATCTTTTTCCCATCCGACTTGGGTTGGATTAGGAGCATCAAATTTTGCGAGGTAGGCATTTTCCCAAATTACCGTCTGCAGGTGAGCTCTCTGGACATGCAGATGTGCAGCATCACTAGTGGGAAGTATCATTACCCTTGACCTTGTATAATTTCACAGTGAAAGCTTCCGCATTGTTTTTGCAGTTCTCAGTTAAAAGTTGGACTCCGAAATTGTTTGAAAGCTCGACCTGACTTTTAAAGACTTCCCGGTACTTCCACTCTAACCAACTCAACGGATGAACTAGTTGAACAGAATGGAACATGATTGTGACATTTGTTCTCATCCAATCAACTATTATTTTATTCCTATCGAATCAACTTTATTTCAGATATCATAAGTCATATCGAAATAAAATAGGTATCGACGGGTTGGTAATTTAATAACGATTAAATTGACGTTAACAATTTTCATCTTTCTTTAACCGTTTTTGAGATAAATGAAAAAAACTAAAATCAGGGGCCCGTTTGAGGATGGGGAGGGGGAAGCGTACACGGGATCGACGTGCAACTTTCTAGATATGTTCAGGGGGACCTAAGGAACACTTTAAAAAAAAGAAACCTTTTACCGCAATTTTTCGTAGGTTATTATTTTCATTTTTTGACCTAGTAGGATTTCGACTTGACAACATTGATTTTTGGATTCAGTGATGTCCAAAACCTCATAAAACATTTGTTGTCAAAAATGGTCCCGTTTTAGCCCTGACCCTGAGAAGGAGAAACAATTTTAGAATTTCATCCTAGTCTAGGGTCGTCGGTTTCAGGTAGGATAGACGGTAGTTTGAGTTGGTGATGGTAGTGTAAGTTTATGTCCCAACAGCGATAAATCCGCCTGCAGTTCAGCCGCTAAAGGGGCAGTTACAAGAGCTGTCTGACGATGAAAGCGACTACCAAGACAGTTTGCTCCACTTTCCAAATGGACAGGCTTTAAGGTTTGTACCTGCCACCGACTTACCACCGACTTCTGTTCAGGCCACGTTCAGACCCGAGGTTCAGGCTGCAGCGTCGCTGTCATCTATTGCAAAGTGTCCAGAGAAATGACATACCTTGCGCTAAGGTATGTCATTTCTCTGAATGTGTCACTTTGGTGCACAGATAATACACTAATAATATAATCTGCTTTGTTGAGTATAAATAGAGCTCAATGCTTTGGTGTCAGTTGTAATAGTGGCAACTTTAGTTCTACATTTGACTGCCTGAACAGAAAAGTTGGTGGATCCAAGAGATCCAAGAACACTTTAAACCCGAGTGCAGCGAGGTTCAAAACTTTTTGCTTTAAACAAGAATAAACAGTGAGTTCCCTCAAGGAGGTAAAATACGTAACAGCTCAGAATGCGGGTGAAACCCAGATTAGTAAGTATAGTACAGTAGGGTGAAAGACAAGACGCCCCACACTCGCGATCTGTTGCGTACTATTACTTAGTTTCATTCATTATGTCTCTTTCGCTATGAGACTCATGTAGAATCTCAAGAGAAGTGAAAATTATGAGCCCCATAGCGCAAGGTACTCTAAGTTGGGTGCGCGAACTCCTAGGTATTCGTCATAATATGGCGGTAGGGGATTCATGACTCTCACTTTTTACCCTTCTCTACAACATATATACATATGTGAGAGTGGGTTGTCATTGTCACACCTGGGAGTATAGACAACGTCGCATTTTCATGTCGAAAGCTCTGAATACGATTTATGTATATAGCATATCTAATTTAGGGTTATTTTGGGAAGCAAACTCTAGATTGTTTTTTACAAAGGTGCTGTACAATATTTTGAATGTTTTAGCGTTTTTGAAGTCTTTAAAAGCCCGTAACATAAACCCCAAAGCTTTATAAGCTTTCGATAACAATTTGTTAATATTATGTGCGTAGTCTTCCCAACTGCTTTGCTTTGTGGACGATATGAAAATATTTAGTATCATATCTTCTGAAGACGGTGCTAAAGCAATTAGATATGAAGCGCCTTGAAGATTATTGTTCATCTAATCTACTAGACCTAAATCCTTCCAAGTGCAGAATGGTCACGTATTCTAGGATGATCAAACCATTTTTCAATGACATGCTGGAAGGTGAGCGTTTACAAAGGGACTCCGTTGTTCGTGATCTAGGCGCCTATCAGTTCTACAGGGTGAATTTGAAAACATTCGAAAAATTTTGAGATTGAGTTCAGACCACGAAACTAAACAACTTTCCCCAAGGAACATAGGTAGCTAGATGTAAAAAAAAATCGATCTCTCATACAAAATGTATGGTCAGCTGACTGACTTTACTATAAAAGGGTAAAAAAAATTTTCGTCCAATGACCTATGTTCCTAGGCGAAAATTGTTCAGTTTCGCAGTCTGAACTCGATCTCAAAATTTGTCGAATGATTTCAATTTCATCCTGTACATCATTTACAAACAGCACAAACAAAAGGGGTCCAAGCAAAGGCCCTTGTGGAACCCAACCCAACTTGATATTATAGTTGTTGATTACAACTGCTTGCGAACGATTATTGACGTATGAAGCGAACCATCTCAGTAAATCTCCTCTGATTCTAATGTTGGACAGCTTTTGCAGAAGGATGTTTATCTGGATTTGATCAAAGTCTTTACTATAATCGGTGTAGATAACATCCACCTGCGCACCATTGTCCATCGCTTCTGTTAAGTAGGTAGGTGTTCATTAACACTGTCGAGCGCCCCTTTACAAAACCATGTTGGGATGGGCTTAATGAGTTTACGTTATGTTTTCTAGAGCGGAGTTGTTTAACAATAAAAGCGCCGTTCACTTCCCTCTTAAGGAGTTAATCTATCGAGGGTATGCGGTGCTGAACGAGACAAACGATCACATGCAGACCGCCATCAATGCCTTTGCCATCCTGCTACATGGCACCGTGGCTGATGTGCAGAGGCTGCCTGCTGACTATGTCCTGAGATCAGTAAGCCGGTTTTCTAGACGCAGTTAAATATTGTCAGATATTTTGTCATTTACTTGTTTTTTATAACTTGAACATTTTTTGATGAGATAAGACTTGCTGTCGTACTCAGAGACGTCATTTAAAGTTAATCATTCGCTAAGTCTTATGTTGTTCTGTTTCGATTTCATTGATAAAGGAAACGCCAGCACGAGACTGAAAGATTACGGATGCTTTTCCATCAGGGAGCTAAGCTGGGTGCTGGGAAAATTCCAACCAATAGGGTTGCGCCATTTTTCTAGCTTGTCAAATGCACTGTCACATGGAGCAATCCCATTGGTTGGAGTTTTCTAGCCCACAGCTTAGCTCGCTTGCACAGCAATGGTGAATAATCACTCTAACTATAAGAGACGTCACTGTGCGGCAGATGGTCAAACTAAAGCCAAAGTTAGCGTTAAATGGCATGCTCTGGATAGTGACCCGACGCTCGCCAATATTTCCACTTTTAACACCTACTTTTTTATCTAGGTTGATGAGCATCACACTTCTTTTTATTATAAGAGCCTTCAATGACATAGTTAAAGATTATTTTAAGGAGTATTAATTTTAACAATAATACAGGCACGCACAATAGCAATGATGAGGATAGCTCGGGAGAAGCTAGCGTTGCTGTGGACTGTGTTCAAAGGAGATAGAGCCACTTCGGAGATAAAGTACGAGGAGCTCGAGTTGTATCGCCCGCTTTTCAAATACGTGAACGCGAGGGAAATCGGCAGGCTCAATCTCTTAGACACTAAGATCCTCAACTTCATTGGAACGCATGCGGATCTTGACAGGCACCAGGTAACACACTACTAGAGAATTTAATAAAAGATTTAAAACGTTATTCAACAAAACAAAACTTAATACTTTAGGTAATGGATCTAGACTTAAATGATATTATATCTGAAGAACCCTAAAAACAAATCTCTGTACGCTTGTTCCATCTATAGGTTTGTCACAAATACGGAGACGTATTGGACGAACTACTACTAAATCACTTATATCATTTCTAAGTTTTGTATTATTCTTCTGGTAGCTGTATTTAATTATATGTAAAACATATAAATTCTCCCAGGTAGAAAATAGGAGAAAAAGGCTGGGTAACAGAAAGCTTTGGATAGGGACCAGTAAAGAAAAGTGAGAAAGTCTTTTGCCCAGGACGCTACAGGCTAAATAAGTAATATAAGATAGATACAATTCGGATGCAATACTTTATTAAATATACAGCATAATATTATAACTAAGTACAATTGAACTGTAATACTCTCAACGATTCTTGAACTGTACCAGGTTGGAGTGGTGGCAAGCAAGTATATGACGTTGAATAAGAACTGGAGTGAGGTGAAGTACCTCAATCACATGAATAATCTTCTATGTGGAGTGCCAATGAACTTCATGCGGAAGATACCGAGCGAAATTTACTTGCAATTGTCACATCAAGTATGTTGAACATATCTGTGTTTGAGAATTTATGAAAATCCGACCAAATGTGATTCGGACTGGCATGGCGTGCAGAAAGTTATGCTTCTTTTTACTCTAAGGAAAGCAGTTAAGTGATTAACTGCGTTCCTTTTAGTATGTTACTCGGACTATAAAGTTGAAAACTTTAGGAACTTAGGACTAAAATTACGATTAAAATCGTTTCGACCTATGTTCCTCAGGGAAAGTTAGTCAGTTCAGTTTAGTGGTCTGAATAACATACTGTCGATACTGAAAGGAACGCAGTTGATTAGGAAGCACTCTAATTATATAGGGTGACTTTTTATTAGTTGTTGATAGCAAAAGATATAAATGTACTCATGATACTGAACAACTTTTCCTAAGGAACATAGGTCGAAATACGAAAAACCAAATTTGACCTCCCATACAAAATGCCCTATCAGCTGATGCAGTTTCTATGGGAGGTCAAAACTTGATTTTCGAATTTCGGCTTATGTTCCTTGGGGAAAGTTGTTCACTCATGATACTGAACAACTTTCCCCAAGGAAGTACATGCATACCTTTTTCTATCAAGAACTAATTAAAAGTCATCCTATATAAAATTGCTATTTGTTATGCAAGGCAGAAAAATTTATATTTGGTGCGAGTTCCTTGTATTGAAACTCGAGCAAGCGAAGAATTCTAAGATTGAGCCAAGAGCGAAGCGGGGGTTCAAAAGAAGAATCCTGAGCGTAGCGAGGGTTTCAAGGCACGAGACGCGAAATATCCTTGCTGCCGAGCGAAATGCACAATTTTTCATCTCACTACAGTGAGGAAAATGCTAACGAACAGCGGCAGTACCTTGGGTGTGATCGTGGTAATTTTGAATCATAATAAATTACCAAAACAAAAACGTTTTTATAAAATGTTACGTTAAGTCTAAGCATTTCAGGCAAACGTTTATATCGTTCAATTTACCACGATTTGAACCATTTGGGGGTGTGTCTAATACCATAATTCACATTGATGTATTAAAAAGGGCAGTGTATTAACGTGCCACCAAAGGACTGGGTGGAAAATGTATGGAGCTCGGTCTTTTATTTAAAAATATTCCAAAGCAACCTAACCACTATGTAGAAAAAAAACATAGATTCTAGACTTAAAACTGAGCCTACATGCCCAGTTGTGGGACTTAAGCACCCACCATTTAGGATGAATTAATTTTCAAAAATCAGCTAACTAGTCCACTCAAAAAGTCTATAAAACGCATCTGCCACTATCTATCTCTTTCTAACGCCTACTTAGCAGTTAACGTAACTCTTTCTAATGACTACGCGTTAGAAAGAGTTAGATAGTGGCAGATGCGTTTTATAGACTTTCTGAGTGGACTAATTAGCTAATTTTTAAAAATTTATTTCTCCTAAATGGTGGGCGTTTAAGTCCCACAACTGGGCATGTAGGCTCAGTTTTAAGTCTACAATCTATGTTTTTTTTCTACATAGTGGTTAGATTTTTTCGGAATTTGATTAAAAGACCGAAAAAATCCATCTCCTTTGAGTAAATTTTTACCAAATAATATACACCAAATTTTGTCTACCAAAATGGATGAATGTACACCAAATTTGCTTCTGGCACTTCGCCGGCCGCTGCCGCGGCACGCTCGCTCCGCTCGCTCGGCTCGTGCGTTGTGGTCGCAAGATAACCTAACACAACCTAACGAACCTAACCGAACCGGTTACCCAAATTTAGTGTACGTTCAGCCAATTTGGTGTACATTCATCCCTTTGTATGAAGTGTATTGGGGTATAAAAATATATTTTGGGAATCATTTAATTTGTTGCCTTAAAAAAGCACTGCGCCGCCGCAGCGCTTTTATAAATTCATCATCACGTTTTTCACGCTAGCGGACAAAAATTACTTTTGCACCCAGAGATTATACTCTTAAAATTACAAATAAACCTTTATATTTCACCTGCTAGGAAAGTACCTAAAACCTATTTTAAAAATGAGGAACAATGTACAAAATTGCAATCGTATCAAATATGCGGGATGTGATATTGTATGAAAATCCATCTATGTTTTGTTTTTTTATTTAGACATTACTTGTACAGTCAAGTGCATAAATATGTATCTAAACTATCGTTTCAAAAGTATGTATCATTGAATGTTTATTATTATAGCATCCAATATATCTGATATAAATATGTCTGCGGAAACTGATCAACAATATGCATACTATAAGGGCTACCGCACACGACCGAGAATCGGTGGTCGATTATCGGCCAGGACAAGGACGGAAGATCCAGGTGATAACACGTCAGAGCGGGATGCCGACAAAAAATCGGTCACCGATTCTCGGTCGTGTGCGGGATCCCTAAAGGACAATTTGTTTTATAACAAGCAATACAAACCTTTTATGGACATATTATTGCTCACTTAGTTATTTAGATATTTTTGCAATAAAAACGAAGACATAATAACGATGAGAAAAGTGTGACATAATTCGTGAATCTTTACATAAATACATGTAATTGCAATGGATTTCAAGAAACATATTTATGCACTTGACTGTACACACGAGTATGATGAAAAATGTAAAAAAAATATATTTCTCCCTCCTTATCACCTTAGTTTGCGAAAGATAGAAGTTTATGTAAATACTAGCTGTTGCCCGCGGCTTCGCTCGCGTGGATTTCGTATTTAGGTTGTTACCGGTTTTACGAAGCAATGATATATTTTCCCGTCATTTCGGGGTAATTTTAAACTAAGGAAAAACAGGACTAACCCTGCGCAAATCAATGAGTATAATTCAAGATCCAGCTGAATTTTATATAATATACAGACGTCTCATAAGTTAAGTACTCAGAACAGAGGAACTTAGCAGCAGTATCCTAACAAATGTAAAGAGAGAGATGAGAGACACCTTTATGTAATATTTAAAAACAGAGCCAATTCGCAGAAGTAATTGAGAAAAACTAAAACCCTCTCCCTCTTTCCTCTCCCCCTCCCCCTCCCTCTGTCTCTCCTCATCCCTCTCCTCCCTCTCCCCCTGCCCCTCCCTCTCCCTCTCCCTCACCCCCTCCCCCTCGCTCACTCCCTCCCTCTCCCACTTCCCCTCTTTCTCCCTCTCCCTCTACTTTACCTGTACCTGTACCTCTACCTCTCTACGTCTCTACCTCTCTATCTCTCTACCTCTCTACCTCTCCCTATCCCTAACGCCAATTTAACCGCTATCCCTAACATAGAAACGACACCCATATTTATTTTTAGACATTTCAAACCTATCGCACCCCAACCCCATCCCCAGGGGGTGATGGTATTTCACGTCCACCACGTTGGATTTCAAAGTTGTTGTAGCTTTCGTAATCAGCGACCCGATAAACCATACAAACGACACCCATATTGATTTTTAGACATTTCAAACCTATCGCACCCCAACTCCATCCCCAGGGGGATGATGGTATTTCACGTCCACTACGTTGGATTTCAAAATTGTTGTAGTTTTCGTAATCAGCGACCCGGTAAACCATACAAACGACACCCATATTCACATTTCAACCCTATCGCACCCCAACCCCATCCCAAGGTAATGATGGTATTTTACGTCCACCACGTTGGATTTCAAAATTGTTGTAGTTTTCGTAATCAGCGTCCCGATAAACCATACAAACGATACCCATATTGGTTTTTAGACTTTTTCACCCCATTTCCCTTTTTTAGGGGTTGAATTTGGGGTGGAATTTCAATAACAGTGATGAACGTTGCATAGAATTACAAACCTAATGCCTAAATAATAAATTATGTGGATTTTACTTTAAAAATAAAGAATTTTATTTATTTTATTTTTATTTATTTATTTTTTATTTATATTTTTTTTTTTATTTATTTATATTTATTTTCGACTTCATCACCCTTTTCACCCTTAAGGCTGAATACAAATTTTGAAGATCCTAACTTCAAAACTGACGGACTTTCATACAAACTTTCATCCCCTATTTTACCCCCTTACGGGTGGAATTTTGTAAAACCCTTTCTTAGTGCACCCCTAGGCCTCATAAGGAACCTACATGCCAAATTTGGTATCTCTAGATTCAGCGGTTTGGGTTGTGCTTTGATATGTCAGTCAGTCAGTCAGTCAGTCAGTCACCTTCTTCTTTTATATATATATAGATTACAGCAAAAATAAAACGATCTTTCAAAATTGCACATTTTTTGAGAAATCTGCAAAAAACCTTTACTAACAAATATAGTTTTGCGGTTCTAAAAATAGACTTTATTGCTTCCAAAAATACTATAGGTATATCGGAACCCTAGGCGCGCGAGTCCGACTCGCACTTGACCGCTTTTTTCCCTACAGGTGAAGTTTAAATTAAAGCACTATGCATCACTTGAAAGAAACTAAACCTTTGTTGGGATGGGAATCGGTCCCGCGTTCTCTTCTAGTACTATTTCCACGCTAGCGTATTTTTTTTAACTATGTATGGGCTTCCTCTTGACCTCGATCTAGCCTTGAGGACAGAGATGAGGTCGACGATGGAACGTGCTTGCCCAGAAGAAGCCTATTCACTAGCGACTTAAATAGATTTTTTTATTTCGTGTGCCATTCTTATTATTTGTTCGACCCACGCTTGGCCAGTTCGTATTATTTATTCCTTTTATTTTTTTAGTAGGTAGCGGTCGTTTTATGAATCCTATGACTTTTTTGTAATGTTAATTAATGATTTCAGGTATTTTATCACATTCGCGCATGTGATACTCTTCAACGGCGGTTCTATCTAGCTATGATGACTAAAACTGAAGTAAGAACCTATTTAAAAAGCACAGCCAAACATTTTTAATGCCTTAACATTGTCTCTGGCCAGATGTAATCAAAGTTTGCTATAATGTTCATGCCAGGCACTAGGCAAGTCCTACAGTTGGAGCGCACGAGATGTTTCAAGATTGGGTCTCCTTTTAGCTGAAGTAGAAGGTCCCGAATTAGCTGCAATCAACCCTGAATCCATGACTGGAATTACTGCTCAGGTGAAAATCACTACCTACCGTTTCTACTAGGTTGCAGTCCTCTTCAAAAAGGTGTACCATTTGTACAACTAGTCCAACACTAGGGTGGTCAATGAAAAACAAGTGCTATCAACCTTTCTATAAATGGTGAGGATGAGCTTGGAACCTCGCTTCCTTTTCAACGTGTCATTTCTAAATACGCAAAATTCTCTGATGGTAGTTCGACCCATGTAACTGAACAACTTTCGTACTACAACTTCTGGAACTTAAAATACAAACAATATGATCTTCATACAAAATGAAAATCTGATCCGGTCAATTTGTAAGGACCAAAATTTTTTATTTAAATTTGCGAAAGATGTAGAACAAAAGTTGTTCAGTTTCCACCCGAGATGTTTTGCGTATTTGGAATTACACGTTGTATTTATACTTTTAAGTAATTTAGGTAAGATGTTAAGCGTAAACAAAATTATAAAGGGATAAGAAGTGACACTTTTCTTAGTTCAGTCGACTTTAAATGATTCAGTTAAGTGACAAAATTTAGTCAATGTATCAAGACTAAGTGTGCACTTAGTAAGTTATATTTACTTAAGTACTCGTATTAGAAATTCTGATTAACTCGACTGAATTTAGGAAAGTGTAATAAAATAAGCCATATATGTCGCAGTCACTGATGGATCTGTGGAAGCCAAATGTTCCCGTCGTTTTGACCATTCAGTTGCTTATTTCCATGTTTTGAGTCTCTCTATGTTTTTCCTTACTCTTTCACATCATGGTATCAAATAACTTTTAAATACTATGCATAAATACATTGCATGCATTTTTACACAGGTAATGTTGGAAATTCCGGCAATCAATCTGGAATATCTCACAGACATTCAAGTTAGCTACCTTGCACTGAAGCCTCTCACCATCTTTGCTAGAAAAGTCAAGGCTCTCGAAGAGAGCCCTTTTGGTGCTACAGCTGAACCGGTTGCTGCCATTCACTGGCTAAATCTATTATTGACATTATTGTTATCAAAAGTTATGTAAATAAAAAAGGATAATTTTCCGAGACAATTGTATTATTGTCGAAGCTTATACTCCCGAAGTACCTGTAGTGGCGGCAAATAAAACGTGTAGTGACCATCGGGCTCCGGTCGTGCTTCCAACTGGAAGTATTGAAAATGAATTATTTACTCTTGCATATAAGATGCTTCATTTATATTCTAATTAACTGCGAATATTTGAGTATACTTGGTCCACAAAACTAAACAACTTTCTCAAAGAAACATGGGTTGAAAAATGAGAATTGTTTTTGGTCGTCTCATACAAAATCTTTGGCGGCGCGAGGTTTGTATGGGAAAGCCAAATAAACGGTACAGCAGCACTGCACTTACTTTCTCGCAATACTCAAGGAAAAACTATCAACCGCAAACTTAAATTTGTAATGCCATACACATAGTATAGAAATACAAACATTTATTTACGTTTTTCCAAAAAAAATGTTCGAATGAAATCTACAGATCAATTCAGAATTCAAATTGTCATACATCAAAACAAACAAACCTCAAATGATTTCGAGTAAATCACATGTTTAACTTTTGGTAGTACTGGAACACCCTTTATATGAATTTTCACAGATCAATGGATACTACCGTAGGATACTTGCATGGAGATTTTTTAATTTCCCAACACATGTTTCTTATGGATAATTGTTCAGTTTAGTCTACTGAGATAGTATTATATTATCTGTGACTGAGCAAGCCCTTTCAGTTTTTGGTACACTCTGTGTACTAAATTTTATTTAAAAAAATCATGAAGAATATCCAGTCAGGTAGACAACCAATCCAGGATTAATATTATAGAAAATTTTTATAAACTCATTGGAACCAATTTTGGGTACCTGGGCGGTCCCAGAAATATTCGACCTTACTTACTTACTGGCAGTTTTTATTTGATTAAATACTCTTTTTAGGAAGCGTGAACATTAAGAAATTTAAATTTAGAATTCGAACGCGCTAGGTCATTTGGCATTTGTTCTGAAGCATACTTAGTGAATGTTGTCATCGAATTTTTCGATAATGGATAAAATTGGCGTTCGTTACGTTATTCAATACTTTTATTTGAAAGGTCTCAGCGCAACTAATATCAAAGTGGAGCTTGATTCTACTTTGGGGGAGTCTGCTCCTTCATTTACAACAATAAAATATTGGGTGGCAGAGTTCAAGCGCGGCCGCTCGAGCTGCCAAGATGAACATCGCAGTGGACGACCAAATGAGGTGACTAATCCAGAAATAGTAAAAAAAATCCACAAAATTGTACTGGATGACCGTCGACTGAAAGTACGCGAGCTAGCAGATATGGTAGGCATTTCAAACAGTGCAGTTCATCGTATTTTAACAGAAAACTTGGACAATTGGACATGAGAAAGCTATGCGCAAGATGGGTTCCGCGATTACTCACAGTAGAACAAAAACAGCGCCGTGAGGATGTGTCAGTCGAATGTTTAGCAAAATTTCGCAGCAACAAAGCCGAGTTTTTGCGTCGATTTATCACCATGGATGAAACATGGGTTCATCACTTTACACCTGAGACTAAGGAACAGTCAAAACAATGGACTGAAAGAGGAGAATCAGCTCCAAAGAAGGCAAAAACAGTTCCATCGGCAGGAAAAGTCATGGCTTCAGTTTTCTGGGACGCGCGCGGCATAATTTTTATAGATTATCTTCCAAAAGGAAAAACCATTAATGGCGAGTATTATGCCAACTTATTGCAGCGTTTGAGTGAAGAAATAAAGAAAAAACCGGCCAAGTGCGAGTCGGACTCGCGCACTGAGGGTTCCGTACCACCACATAAACATAATTGTATTAGTTGAAATTTCAGTAAGTTAATGTGCTAGATTTTTTGAGTCCGACACGCGCTTGACCAAATTTTATTATTTTTTGTTATTTTATAGCCTACGCCCTATATACATACCAATTTTCAAGTTTTTAAGTGTTCCCGTTTTTAAATAGAACTAAAACAAAAATCGCCTCAGCAACCATCCAACTTGACCCCTCTCTTATATGAATGTTTTTGAAACGGGAGCTCACCACAATTGGTTACCATTAGTTGTGAGAAAAGTTGTAATATTTAATGATTTCAGACTTTTCCCATTATTTGTACTGTGAGACCTAGCTTCTTGCCAAATTTTATAATTTTAGGTCAACGGGAAGTACCCTGTAGGTTTTTCATTTTTGAATAAATGTATGGAGATGAGGACATAAAATGCCATATCTTTTGATTGCGTCGTTGTAAAAAATTTAAATTTTCAAATCTTGTGTGGTTCATGGATCCTAATATATGGTATTAATTTCAACCTGATACCTTTACCCGTTCGTGAGATAAAGGGTCTTGACAGACAGACAGACAGCCAGACAGACAGACAGACAGACAGACAGACAGACAGACGGACAACAAAGTGATCCTATAAGGGTTCCGTTTTTTTCTTTTGAGGTACGGAACCCTAAAAAACGGCCTCACTTGTCAAAGAAAAAAGTTTTGTTTCATCAAGACAACGCTCCAGTCCACACATCTGGCATTGCAATGGCTAAAATCGAAGAATTAAAATTTGAATTGCTTCCCCATGCACCTTATTCACCAGATTTGGCCCCGTCAGATTATTTTCTGTTCCCAAACCTAAAAAAATGGCTCGGCGGGAAAAGATTTTCGAGCAACATAGAGGTTGAGTCGTTGGTTAATGGCTATTTTGAAGAGTTTGACAATTCCTACTATAGACGTGGCATTGAAGCTATAGAGCACCGCTGGGAAAAGTGTATCGAGCTACAAGGAAGCTATGTAGAGAAATAAATATAGTTTGTCCCATTTATTTTGATTTTTCTTGGTTAGGTCGGCTACTTCTGGGACCACCCTCGTAAATCACATATTTACGATTTGGTGGTACAGGAACACCCCTTATATGAAATTACACAGATCAATTGATACTGGCGCAAGATATCTTACATGGAGATGCTTGGTCATGCAAAGTTTCATCAAGATTCTATGAGCCGTTTTTGAGAAAATTTCAGTTTCTCATTTTCGTTGTATGACAGCTACCCTCAAAATGATAGCCAGCAAGAAACCACTTAGAACTCTTCATTGGATTTGCATAAAACTCTTAAATTCAAAATCTGGTGTTAATCGGACCATTCGTTTAGCCGCTATGCCAAAGCGTGACGGACAGACCGACCGACGGACCGACGGACGGACATTTTTGGGAGACTTGTTTTTTCTGATGTATAAGTGATATAGAACACATTTTTGAGAAAATTAAAAAATCTTTTTTTTTACGAATACAATACCTTTCTCGCTCTGCTCGAAAGTAAAAAACTCATTTTCGACCTATGTTCCTCGGGGGCAGTTGTTTAGTTTAGGACCCAAGCAACAGACTTACTCAAATATTTGCAGTGATTCATCATAATATAGTCTTACCAAAACATCGCACCATTCGGTCTGTGAGGACTGATCTTGAGTTGCAAATCTGACAGACATTTGAGATACTTCAGTAATCGTGCTCGTCTCTATCGTTCCTGTCATCTGACTTCTCTCAATTTCTATCGTACTTGATATAAGTTTATTCGTGTCACTATCAGCGGTCAATGTTACGGTGGTTTCTTTAACTGAACTGACTTCTAAGTTCATAAGTGATTCCGTTGTCTGAGCTTGCTTGTCAGATACATGCAGATGGGTTTCTTTAGCGCTAGAATTTTTAAACATTTTTTTTATAATTATCATCTCTAAATGTAACTTAGTAATTTGAAAAATAAAACTTTCAATTACCTTTTCCCCCCTGGCAGCGGTATGACAGGTAACATGATGTAATACCCCAGTAGATCAGCCTGCCGAGTTGTATCTCCATTGTTCGGACTGCAACACGCACATCTATACACGACTACATTATCGTTTCGACAGCAAGGCTGAAGAGGGACCCTCTCGATCGACTGCAACGATTTACTCCCCGTTAATTCATTAGGAGTCTTATTATCACTATCATAATTTGACTTGAGCGTGTTAGTATAATCCATTGTTTTCAACATACTGTCTTTATTCATTACTTGAATGCTCAGTTTTAATTCAACAATGTCACCATTCGGCATAAATGCTATAAACTGGTGTGAATCGGGCTGTTGTTCGATTTCAGCTATCTCTGGAGTATTTGCTGGCACCTTTAATGTGACTTTGGTATTTTCTTTCCCATTTTTAGGATGTACCAACCAAACACCAGATAATTGTAAATAATTGTTTGTGGAAGTACCAGTGTTAGTTATGCATTTACTATCAAAGTAACTTATTTCATCATGACTGGTAACTTTTACAGAATTATCAGTATTTCCTTTATTTTCTGTTGAGATTCGTATGCCATTTGCATCGACAAATGTAGAAATTGCATCACTAGTAGAATTTTTAAATATATTACGTTGAATGTTATCTTTATCAAAATATATATTTCCAGTATCTTGATTATTGTCTTCATCTTGAAGTTTTACGGAATTATGGCCAGTGGAATTAACCGGCGATGAAGATGTATTTTTCGTATTATTTTTTAAATCAATCCCATCAAGTTCATATAGAATAGATGCTTTCGGCGGCAAAATAACTACCTCTTCACTGAAGCCTTCTGTTTGTGCCATGTTATTTCCAGTATTGCCAATTGCTATTTGGTTAATAGTCTTCTCTGGCACGTAGTACAACAAAGGAACTTTGATGTCATAGACGACTTCACTAGATTCTTCCAAAATATTCCTTGCATCACCAGTTTGTTTATTGGATATATCTAGCAATGGTATTACTTTTACCTCTTTATTTTCAGTATCTTTCTTTAAAACTACAGTGTCTATGTATTCAGCTTTAGGGGCTACTTCTACAACTGAGCCTTTCAATTTACTACTCATAGGAACAGAATTCTTTTCTGCGTCAGCTGCCATATTTACCACCTTTGATTCATTTTGTTTTACTGAAAGCATATCAGCATTTGATATCTTCCCACCCGACTCAACTAAAGATGTTTTATCTGTTGTGTTCAATCCTTTCGCTATTTCATGTGTTTGATGGTTTGTTACTGTTGATTCTTGACTCACAGTTATTTGATCCATGTCATTTTTTTGTACATGAACTTGTGATTTTGCTTTTAAACTAGTGTTTGTAACAGAAGCTTTGTCAATAATTTCATTAAGTTCTTTTGAAATTGTCGAATTTAAATTTGTATTAGCTATTTTTTCTTCTGTTTTAACTATCGATTCTTTATCAGATACTAGTGATGTTTCTGCAATTGGTGCTATGTTTTCTTGTGTCAAATCTATATGTTCTCTATCGTTAATCCTATTTTTTCTTGAAATATTCAGTTCTTTATTGCTTAGTTGTGCCTTTTCATTATATGCAGAAATTATTTCTTTTACTGTTATTTTCGGTATGTTGTTTACCACTGGTTGTTTTGATGGATTGGCGTTTGACTTGTTAGTAGGCTCATCTGTTGTAGAATGGAGCGTTCGTTTTTTCTCTGTTGAACCTCGTGTATATGGCTTATTGATTTTATCCTGTATTTTTGAATTAATAGTTTTAGTATTTCGTTGAGCATTAGTAGATCTTTGATCTAAATTTCCAGATTTCAAAAAAGGTTTGCATTTTATAACGGTGCCACTCCCTGAGTTTCTATGTGATATTACTTGTTTGCTATTTTTTGTGTTTTTTGGAGGAAAATCCTTTTTCTTGTCAGTTTTTGTTTGATAGATGGATTCTCCTGTGGCTGGGCTCAACTTACGTGGATTGTTGGAACGCTGGCTCACCTGGTTTGCTACTGGTTTTAGTTTGTCCGTTTTCAGTAAAGGGTTCGGGACATCGCTACTCCTTCGTGGATATCCTGTCGGTATTGGGGGACGTTGTTCATTTTCTTCCTGAAATGCAGATTGTTAATAATAAATATCCCAAGAAACAGTGTGAGAATTATATGTTTTACGCCGATATTACTTACTGTCGTTTGATTAGTTGTAAGAACAGAATTGTTGTTTGAATTATCTGAAATAAATCATATTTTGGATTTGGATTTAATAATATTCTGTAAAATCAATATATTGTCTATACTTACACACACATAGGTAATAAAACTGACGAAAATCCTTGTCTGTACATTGGATATTTTTCGAAACGATGAATTTAAAATGATGATGAAAAACTACAAACGATAACACACGTCGATAAGCGTGTTATAAAAGAAAATAAATATTTATAAATAAATATTATATTCATCATGACATCATCATGACATCCCATGAAACGTCCACTACAGGACAGGGAACTCCCTCCAAAATTCCAGCTTTTGCTGAAACAATGTGGAGGGGAAGTACCATAGTCACCACGCTTGTTAGCGTTACGGCTGGGACCAAGGACCGCGGTTGTTGGTGACCGCAGAATGTAAGATGACACGATACACAGCAGGATGCTGCTGCCTATCCTCTGATTAATTAACCTTTAGTCGCCTCTTTCGACACCCACGGGTAAAGATGGGTTGGTACTATTCTTTGCCGGCATAAATTATATTATTATATTTTTTTTATATAATATTAAAAAGTCACAGGCAGAAACTTTAGAGCGCGTACAAAATTTAGGACTCACCAATAACCCGAGGGCAAAGAATATATAATATTACGCCGTGGGCCCGAGTGACCCGAATGATTTTAACCATCGATTCTGATGTCACATTGAAAAAAAAAAAGTCTCGTAACATTTAGTTCTAAATCGCTTGCTTGTCAAGATATTAATATTTTTTTATGAATTTACAAGTTGAAAAATCTCCAGTGAAACAAACCCTAATGAAAGTGCCGTAGCGTAGACATATTGTGTCGGAGTGGCGCGAATAAATGAGTAATTAATATCCACGGGTAACGTCACTCTCTCGACTACGGATTTGTTTACAAGGAAGTTCAAAACTTTTTATCCGAAAAAATGCTAAGTGGTAAATACACAATTGGACCTATGTTCATATAACATTATTTACTTATAAAATCATCGTCACCTGAATAAAGTTTTTAGGGTTACTCAGGCCCACGGTGAAGAAGAAAATAACAAACGAAAATAACCACAAGAAACCTTGATTCGTAGTTTCAACACCATTAAGTCGTTTTGCAAGTCGCTTTTCCCAGGATCTATAAAATAAGTACAAGAAAATTTTAATTATAACTAGTATTATTTAAGTAAGTAATTGAAAAACCGTCCTAGATGTCTACTCTCAATTTTCGAAATACTTAATTCATAACTTCGTTTACTGACAATATTGGTTGTATAGTATACAAATTAGCAACCAACCAATATCCTACTCTACCGTCGAGGGAAAGCTTTGAATGTTTCGACACAGATTAAATAATAGTAAGTTTCGAATAGTATCGTACCCGAAAATTGAGAGTAGACCCTGCCTTAAACAGAAGCTTTTGTGTTTATTCCCACCTGGAAGCTTTCACAAGATATTTATCATAGCCAGAATGTATGAATGGGTCAGGGGGCACTACAGCAACATAAACCGCGCAATCTCTGACTTCTTCAGGAGTTTCAACTTTTCGACCATTTAATTCGTACAGGTCTATCGAGCTATGTCTGTAATAATAAAAATGCTGTTATATTTCTCATATCATACGTCTTTTCTTATAACGTGGGGCTGAGTTCCTTAATGGACCTCAGAGCACTTCGACCCTATGGGAACTTTTGTGCTTCCCCTGCCTTATTGCTCCTGTGACTGTCTTCGAATATGCTCGTTATGAACTTTGCATATCATATATAGCAACTGGGCAACCGAGCTTTGCTTTGTATAATCCCAACCAAAGCCAAACAACAGATGGCGCTGTAGGGTTTCTGAAACGCGCTATTTTCAAGAATCATTAAAAAACGGAGAAAACGAATTTTACCAGACAATCGAAATTAAAAATTGTAATGGGGTACCATATTAAAAGGCTAGGTACTTGTACATTTACATTCCAAAATTAGTGTTTGTATTTTTTACAACTCTTTTCAAGTTATGATGGAAAATGTCAAAAAATATACCATTCCCCTTATCCGAATTTTGCTAAACGAAAAATCTCAATTAATTCCTTAATCCCTTAATCTCCGAAGGTATAGTTATAGTCGATAGAAGTTTATGTAAATATTACAGGAAAAATTGTTAAGTTGCACATTGCTAAGTTGCACAGTTTTTTAGAAAGCTGCAAAAAACCGTTAAAACCAAATTTAGTTTTGCGATCCTAAAATGGATTTAATGCTTCCTAAAATAGGTATACCAGAACCCTCGGCGCGCGAGTCCAACACGCACATGAACGGTTTTTTAAATTTTATTGTTAACACTCATACGTGTTGGGCTGTTGGGGTCTTCACTGTGAAAAGATCGATGATGTACCATGTAATAACGGCCTTTTAAGTGACGTGTAAGTGCAGGTGCTCTCTACCTAGCTTCGTTTCGACACACGACAGTTTGTTAGACAATTTCACAAGAACAGGTGACGCACTGGCCTATTTTTTACACGAACCATTTAAGGCCACTTGCGATCCCACGTAACTTCGAATCTATTTTTCTACAAAAAGACTTTCAATTACGCACATTTATATCATTAATAATTAATATTGATATATTAATCAATCAATCAATCAATCTCTTGCCATTCTTGAGATAATGATGTAAAAAATTAAAAATTTTATCTCGCACATCAAAATTCTGGTTAGACAACATCCAGAAATCCTAAGACATTGGAAATTTACATTATAATTATGTAAATTATTATTATTAGAGACATGAGAAGGAAAACATAAGAAAATATAATTTCAGATCGTAGTGAAAAGTAGGTGACCCGCTGGCCAGTACGGTATCAGGTTGAATACGAAAAAAACATAAAAATTTTGAGCCCCCATAGAAACTGCAACAGCTGATAGCGCATTTTGTATGGGAGGTCAAAAATTGATTTTCGTATTTCAACCTATCTCTTGGGAAAAGTTGTTCAGTTTCATTGTCTAAGTAGATTATGTTCACTATTTTTGTAGGACCCTATATAGTTTAACTGATAAAAAACATACAAAGATCCATATTGTGACCGCGCGAGATAACTAAGTGTGGTTTTCCAGTAGCTCAGCTCACTGGCTTTCAGATGGTACTTCCTCGGAGGCGAGTACTCTTGCCCATTACTAAACAAAAATATGTCAATCTCTGGGTCCGTTTCTTCAACAACAGGCGCCTTTTCAGCATCCATTTCTTGTACATCACAAACTAGCTAAGACACAAAACAGTACTTCACAAATTGTTAACATCCTCCAACACGTACACTACAAGGAAATCTAATGTTAGCTATACCACATACTGTAAAAACTTTTAAATTGGAAATTTATCAAAATCATAGTACTTTTTTTGTGTATATAACTTTATTTTTCGTATTTGTAAATAAATTAGAAGCATAAAAGTTTGTCAAAAACAAATCAAAATGCTGTGTCAAAGTACTGTCATATAAAAGGAAAGGAAATACAATCTCGAATACAATAGTGAAGAACTTTGTGAAGAACCAATGAAGAACTTCATGAACTTGGTTCATGCATGAAGGCAAGAATCAACCAACAACAAATTCCAAATTCCTTGGCAAGAATCATGATACGTAGTTTTACTTGTGCGCGAAACGCGCGGTGCTTTTTAGTGTTCCGTAGTTAAAAAGTAATCCTTATAGTTTCTCCGCTGCTTAGCTCAGAGACCCTTATTTCACTGGGACACCATGGCAGCGCAACCAGTCGCCGCTACCAACAAAATGTATACAGCTCTATAGAGTGTTACTCACCTGGTGTCCGTTTGGTTGCGCAACCAATTTGGCGGCGCAACCAGCTCGGATGCTGGTCGCGCTACCACTCCCAGTGAAACATAGCCCTTAATACTGTGGCCGCAGGGTGCAGCGATTTTGGTGTCTTTACTGGTGTCTAGTTACGGACACCAGGGGCGCAACCAGTCGCGCCACCGTGGTGTCCCAGTGAAATATCGGCCTTGTTAAAGGTGTAATTTAGTACGAACATCCATGCCAACAAGGTGGTAAAATAAAATCTTGAAAAGGTTTTTTTATGGTCTCTCCCTCCCCTACTAGTAATTTTTGTTTTATCTATCCCATAGTGTAGGGTGTCGTTGTATAGGTCTTTTGAAAATAATTTGTCTGCAAAGATCATTTTTCGATTTAGGGATCTGTATGAAAGCTCAATTTTTTTGGTAGAGTCGAGTACGAGCAAGCCAGCTAAAACGGTTGTTATTGTAAATGTGAAACAATTCACAGTAAGTAGAAACACATCAATTCACAGTATACGATGAAATTAAAAGGCTATCACAGCTAAGTAGGCTTCACATGTTAATGAATTATTGAATTAAAAACTGGAAATTATTAAATTACCAATAGCAATTTAGAAATCTTTAAAAAACCTGTACAAACAAATTTAGTTTTGCGGTCCAAAAAATGGACTTTATTGATAATAAATACTATATAAATACTACTAATAAATACTATAGGTATATAGGAACTCTCGGCGCGCGAGTCCGACACGCACTCGGCCGGTTTTTTAATAGATGATTGGACATTTACACAAAGTTATACTTATACGTTCTGTGCACTCTGTGAGTCTATTACCCCACAGGAAAACTAAGCCATAAGGGCAATCAGCGGACCATGGGTCTAAAAAGTTTTCGCAATGTCTAGGGATTAGGTTCTCTGAAGAACTTAAAATGTAAAACTGTTCAGTAGGGGCACATTGTAGTTTCGTGGTAAGGCAGGAGCGTTTTAAATGGTCATGAATCACGCCCTGATCGTGTTGGATCTTTGACTCTTCGATGTAGGGTGTACAATTTTACATTGTTGGTAACAACGACATGAACACGGGTCAACGCTCGCCGCACCTACCACGAGGGGTGAGTGTGCAGTTTACAAACACAATAATCCATAACACTCTTGCATTTCTACATTCAATTAATATACTTACGAGTATGTTTTTTTTTTATTTTTCGTTTACTTCACACTTTACAGCTATTTCAAAAGCAATCGGCTAAAGCTGTCAGAAAAAACAAGTTTGTAAAACAACGTTATTCTTTCCTTCAAATATACTTTGGTTTTAGTGTCATGACTGCAAAATAGATTGGTAAGCGTTGGAATAAACGACAAAAAATTATTATAGGTACTACTATTGCTACAGGCATAGTGCGTAACATGTGAGAAGGTTCCTGCGGTAGTGGAGCAGTGCGGAAGGGGCGGTTATTATATTTCGCAGGTAAATCGTATAACTCGCCGTTCTACAAAACAGCGTCGCCACTTACAGCGTGTCGTCGTATTGATCACTGGTGCCATTTAGGTCCATTAGCCAAGGTAAACCCAACCTAATCGATCCAGATTATCGGTTAGGTTATGTTAGATATCTTGCGACGACAACGCTTACGCGTCGTTTTGTAAAATGCCTTGGCATTATGTAAAATAGCGAACTTAAACTTCTCGGGATTTTGTAAAATGTAAAGTAAAATTTTACAATAGAGAGTTTTCCTTGACATTAGTCAACTACGTTATTTTAAGTGTTGATGGGTGGTACGCTGATCACTGTTAGTAGTTTCTTTATTTAACCCGATAAAATTTTTCAATAAAATTATTTTAAAAATAAAAAATAAAGAATATACGGACTTGGACAGCAGCAATCAAACACACTTAATAATGTTCATATTGGGTAAAGGTTCAGTATCAGTGTTTCAATTTTAATTTACAAAATCTTCGGTAGGTAACGTGTAGTTTTCATAATAAGTAATATGAAGGTAAAATTATTTTAAAAATAAAAAATAAAGAAAATACGGACTTGGACAGCAGCAATCAAAACACTTAATAATTTTCATATTGGGTAATGGTTCAGTATCAGTGTTTCCATTTTAATTTACAAAATCTTCGGTAGGTAACGTGTAGTTTTCATAATAAGTAATATGAAGGTAAAATTATTTTAAAAATAAAAAATAAAGAAAATACGGACTTGGATAGCAGCAATCAAAACACTTAATAATTTTCATATTGGGTAAAGGTTCAGTATCAGTGTTTCAATTTTAATTTACAAAATCTTCGGTAGGTAACGTGTAGTTTTCATAATAAGTAATATGAAGGTATAAAGATTATATATTGCAAATAAAATGGTTAAGTACCTTCACTTACAGCATACTCTTAAAACATATTAAAACATAGATATGTATCAAATCAACATGTAGCGAATCAGTGAAAGGCCGCTATTAACATTTTTATCTTGTAAAATCTTGATACATCTTATTGTATCCGTTTAAGTAGTTGTGACTTGGTGAAAAAACACTCTTTGTTCAACGATGGTTATTATTGTGTAACGTTAAATTAAATGCCTGTTAATGCATAATATTATAAGGTAGACTTTTATAGTCTTACTATCAAAACCTAATATAATAGCCCAGACTTAAGAATTCGTCCAATTGGCAGATTTTTGCATTATCTACCTGTAAACGAAATTCAAATATAATAAAATAAGTCAATATTTTGCGACTCTCCAAAAGACGTAAAACAAAAGGCATCGCAGGCTTAACTGAGAATAAAGGAAAAAATATTTGTTAAGGCTATGTGAAAGGTACCGACGAGCGTGTATGAAAAGGTTGATGAAAGTAGAGGAAGCGAGGGAAGTAAAATTACTTAAAGACGTACGGTCAACCGCACATCGGTAGAAACTTTTTCAACTCTAGTACCACGCCATAGGGTCCAAAAGTGTTTCTACCGACGTGCGGCCGTGTGTACATATAGGGTGACTTTTAATTAGTTCTTGATATCAAAAGATATGCGTGTACTCATGATACTGAACAACTTTTCCCAAGGAACAGGTCGAAATACGAAAAACCAAATTTGACCTCCCATACAAAATGCGCTATCAGCTGATGCAGTTGCTATGGGAGGTCAAAACTTGATTTTCGTATTTCGACCTACGTTCCCTCTATTAAGAACTAATTAAAAGTCCACCAGAAAAAAATTAAGGGATGATTCTGCCCATGAAACTGAACAACTTTTCCTAAGGAACGAACGAAATACGAAAATCAATTTTCGACCTCCCATAGAAACTGCAGCAGCTGATAGCGCATTTTGTATGGGAGGTCAAATTTGGTTTTTCGTATTTTGACCTATGTTCCTTGGGAAAATTTGTTCAGTTTCATGCACAGAATCATCCTTTAATTTTTTTCTGGTAAATTTATAATCAGGCTGTATATTATGATGGCCCGTGTGGTGCCGGCAAAGAATAATACGTATAGATAGATAGATAGACGCAACACCTACGGCGTGGTGACTATGGTAATTCCCCTCCAAAATACAACACTTTTTTGCTGGAATTCAGGAGGGAGCTTCCTGTACTGCAGTGAACGTTTAAGATCGCAGCGGATGGAGGGCTGTGGTCTCTCTCCACCTACCCCGACGGGAAATCAAATCAAATATAGTATAAACATTGTTGGATATTAAAATCTCTTAATGACGTCAGCTGAACTACATCGTATCAAAAACAAAGTGGCGCCATGATGAAAAAAAAAAGATGCGCGATGTTCTGTATGTATACAGGATGTAAGGGACGGTGTAACGAAAACTGAACGGGCGTGCTCAGTCAACGAAACTGAACAACTTTCCCAAAGAAAAACTATTGGAAAATGAAAAACATTCTCGAACTTTCCATACATTTTCGGTACACCGTCCCTTACACCCTGTATTTAAATATTTGCTCCTACCAGGATTTAAAACTGGGACCTACGGATTCTGGCCATCTATAATTAAAACTTATTGTGATATTAAATCAGTAACAGAACTTGTATAAATAACGGCTCGATTACATGCATGTTTTCACTTTCCTCTCGCTGTTTTGGGCATCATTGTGTCTGTCGGTCGATTTCTAAGCTTCCTTATTGGACGCCTATCTCCTTACTCGAATTGATTTCTTTACATACACAAAAGTGGCTACATCATCCGTTAACGTATACTGGGTGTTAGTGTAAACACTGTGATCCTTGAAACTGTGCATTGAGACCATGAAACTGAACAACTTTCCCTAAGGAACATGAGTCGAAATACGAAAAAAACATTTTGACTTCTCATAGAAACTGCACCAGCTGATTGCGCATTTTGTATGGGAGATGAAAAATTTTTTTTCGTATTTTGACCTATGTTCCTTAGGGAAAGTTGTTCAGTTTCATGGTCTCAATGCACAATTTCAAGGATCACAGTGTTTACACTAACACCCTGTATAAGGCGATCTTGTTAAAGCGCTACTTTCTACTTTCAATGTTTACGAAAATTATCTGACTGACAGGCAGTTGCACAAGCTTTTTTAAAGTTAAAGCTGTGTTAAATCTATTACTGTCACTTTATGAATTGATGACAAAGAAAGTGACAACAATAGAAGAAAGAGTATGTTCCAAAACGGGTAATAATTACCTTTGACAGCAGTCTGTATAACGCTATCCTGCTGTCAGGGTAATTTTTACCCGATTCGGAACGAACCTTAAAGGAACTTTAATTTTTAAGACGTTTTGTGCAACTGGCGGTTCTTCTTGAATTGTTGGTGACACGGGATTACACTTTTTTTTTTAAATATATGGCTTTCACATCTCTTAGTGCGAACATACCCTCAAATTGGAAAAATGCTGTACCATAGGTACAGTCATAATCAAGCTTGACACATTGGAATTTGTAATAGTTCTTTGGCTAGAGTCGCACTGCAAGCGTCAAGCTTGACCTGTCGTTGACTGTACCAGACGCACAAACGCGAATGCACAAAAAACAATTGTACAGGCAATCGTAAAAGCGAAAGTAAAGTTAAGTACAAATTTGCAAAGAAGCATAATACCCTTATTTTGTATCACCCCGAATATTTTAAGAGGTGGTTCTGTCTATGAAACTGAACTGTCTATGATAGGTCGAAATACGAAAAAAAATTCAACTTCCCATACAAACTGCATCAACTGACATTTTTAACCGACGAAAAAAAGACGGAGGAGGTTCTCAAGTCGACGCGTATATTTTTTTTATGTATGACCACGCATAACTTTTAGCAGAGTAGTCCGATTTTGATAATTATTTTTTTATTGGAAAGGGTTAGGTTAGGTTAGTTAGTTCCATACCCCGAAGTTAGTCCCATATAAATTAGAAAAAAAAAATCCAACCCTAAAGGTAGGAAAACAGGGGATGATTGATTGTTCACTGACTGAATGTATGCACTGATATATCAGTCGGTTTATCCTCTTATTTACCTAATAAAAATAGATAACACAAAAATAGGGTCTGCAACAATATATAAAAATAAAAGCCTCTAACAATATCAAAATCCATTTTTTTTGACAACTTGAAATCAATATCAAATAATTTTGTGTACGCGACTGTACAAAGGAAAAATGTATGGCGAAGTTAACATGCATTTTTAACATACTTCTACAAGGTAAACCAGACCAAAGTGATTATGGTTTGAGACGACTATTTGTTGACTATTTTTTGACATCAGTATCAAACAGAAAAACCTAACCGTTCTGCTGGAATCTGCGTCCGTGAAATGCTATGCACAGAATCCTCAGCAAGCTACCCCTGTAACTCTGAAATCCTTGAACGACTATTTTTGAGAATTTGGAAGTCAAGACGACTATTTCATGACTATTTTTTAAAATAAAAACCAAGTCGATAGTCCCCACGGTTTGCTTGCATCAGAACTGAGGATTCTGTATATAGCCTATGCCCATAATCCTCAGCAAACCATAGCTATAACTCTAGAATTGTAACGCGACTATTTTTTTCCTTATGGTGACTATTTATGACTATTTCATGACTATTTTTTGGCATCATCAAAAAAAATTTTTATGCAGTTTTTTTCTCTGAGGATTCTGTGTTGAGGGACATTAACTTAGGTACTATTACTATTACTCGATAAAATCATTATTTAAATATTATTACATTTTACTAATATTAATATCTTATCTTATTTACTATATAATAACATTTTTAACATGCATTCCTTGATCTTCTTTTTTAATGTAAATTTACTCAAACTTTTGTTTTCATCTAAGAGTATTGGAAATTTATTACATAATTTAGGAACCTTAATTTTTTGCCCCTACTTGTACTACCTTCCCCCCAGTTAAAAAGTTTTGTACAATACAATACAAATATACTTTATTGCACACCAAGAAATACAAGGAATACGTACGTTTGTATGTACTTTTTTCGTATTTTCACCTATATCTCTTGGGAAAAGTTGTTCAGTTTCATGGGCAGAACTACCTCTGAAATATCCAGGGTGATAAAAAAAATTATGCTGTATAAAACGTAGTTGATTTTTTGCAAAAAAATCGTCCAGTCCGCAAGTTTAAACCTAGTCAAATAAGATACTCTTTATTGAACGTTAAAACAGAAATGTTCCATAGATTTTGTATGAAGTTTTTGAACGATGACCGATTCCCATTTTGAACGATTCCCAGACCATCATCTGGATACTGCCATAAGATTCACAGGACGTCGCGTCAAAACTGTTTTTGAGTTTAAAGGGCCCCATACAAAGCCCTGCCTGCAGGGCCCTGCTTGCAGTGCCACTGCCAATCGTACTTTGTGTGGGCATGCAGGGCCGACAAAATCGCCGTTACATCGGCCCTGCAAGACCACACAAGGTACGATTGGCAATGCGCTCTGCAAGCAGGGCCCTACAGGCAGGGCTTTGTATGGGCCGTTTAATTTGAAAACCTGAGACTGTGATGACGTTTTAGTTATTTTTCTACATCTAATAAAAGCCTGCCTAAAAAATGTTTACTCATATTTTTTAAATATCTATGCTTATGATAAATAGTAGGTAAATAAGCCCCAGAGCACAGCCCCGACACTCCATACAACGAGCGCAAAACCACGAACTGTCAAAGTTTGAAATTGGAACACGCGTAGGCCTGCATATTCAGTACAACGGACCCGCATCAGCACCACCCGATTCGCGCGAGCGGCTGTTCGCGGGGGTGCGGGGTGGATTGCAAGGGGGGCGGAGAGTGACCGTTCTGTATGATAGTACTATTCCTTTATTCTGTGCTTAGAGCGTTTTACAAGAAGAGATACGCAATGGTCCATCAAGTGGCCCATTAGACGGCCGAGCGATGGTTATGTTTTAAGATGGATGGAATCTTCACAAAAAAGGTATTAAAAGGAAATGGCGTAAAAGTACTTAGAATAGAATAAGTCTTAGATACTTTTTGTCATAAATAGTTAAATACATATGTTACTTTTCTAGCATTGTAAAGGGATTAATAGATAGCCCAGAATTATTGTCTAAAGTATACCTGCGTACTAATTTGTTAAATTTTAGAGAGCGTTCAGTCCTTGACGTACCATTTGCTAGAACGAATTACAGAGCAAACTCGTTTTTTGTAAGAGTCTGTAGGGAAATTAAAGATATACCAGCAACTATAGATATATTTACAACCAGCAACTCAAGTATCAAACGACAGCTTACCAAGGTACTCATTGATAACCTGTAAATTTACCAATAGGTTATTTTACTTTAGTGGAATCCAGCTTTTTTTTTTGTTAAATCCAACTTTTAGATACTTTCTAAGTTTATTGATTGAGTAACTTAATGACTCAATGAATTTTATACTGGTGAAAATTTGTAATTGGCGTAGTTCTTTTCAAAATTATTATATAAAACATTATTGGCTGTAAATTTTCCAAATCAAATAAAATAAAAAAAATAAAAATAAATTGCGATTGGTAATAAAGAATAAATAATAAGATTTCAATAATAGGTAATAAAGATTGGGTTTAAAATCGTTTCGTAAGTACTAAGTACTACATAGTAACTTCATTATCGGGGGCTGGTTCTTCAGGAATAGGTGGAGACAAAAGACGCCTCAAATTTACTTCCTAATAAAGACATCAACGCGCAATCGTGTATATTACTATAACTTCCTGTATAATTTCACTGTCGCTACATCCAAACCTGTGTTTGTATTTTTTTTTTACCTTTCATACGGTGCTGTGAACACATGGTACGGAAGTCAGTGCTTCCTCTAGCCTCGCGCGCACCGATTTCTTTTTTTTTTGGCTGGTTTTTATCCGGCTAGTTTGAGTCGTGTGTTCTTTCGTAGAAAGAGTTTAATTATAATGAAGGGGAGTTCGGCATGCTGGCTGGCTGGTGTAACTGACTGGTGTAAATAAATATACAGGCGCGTGCTATTTACGGCCGCGCGTGCGCGACGCGACGCTCCCGTCGTCGCCGCCACAGGCTACACACACACATGCATAAACCACAGATAAGACATCGCCCCACTGACAAAAAGTTATCAGCAGACATGCTCCTTTGATTGTTGCACTCTTTTTGGGTTACAAACGGTGCGATATTATTATGGTGATGAAACTATGATTTATGATTTCCGACTTTTGATTAGTAATTTTTTCCTGAATATAATGTTCTCATTACCTTACCGCCAGCTGCACAAATCATCTTTAAACTTAAAGCTCCTTTGAATCTATTATGCTGATACTTTCTGTTATGTTGACAAAGAAAGTGACAGCAAAAGATTTAAAGGAGCTTTAACTTTAAAAAGCTTTAACCGTTTGCCAGTTTATTCAAATCGTTTTAATAAGTAAGCGTTTTATGTTTAGAACCGTAGGTAACAGTTTCAGAATTTAAGTCAAGGTCATCAAAGCTGATTGATGGGATTATTGTTTGGGGTAACGATGTGTCGGCAGCTGTGTTGCAGGGTAGGGTGGCTGCAGTGTTATCAGGTGGAATGCGATGAATGGGAGGGCATGTGGTGTGGGTGGCGGCGCGGCGTGAGAGGAGAGGAGTGACGCTGCGGGCGCAGGGGGCCGGGCGCCGGGCGCCGCAGTCCGCGCGAGGAGCCGCCGCCGGCCCGTTGTCTGCTGCCACGTCACGCCGCGCTCTCTCCAGTCCGATCGGAGCCTTTGTTTGTTGATGGACGCACGCGCCCGTACAGCTGTTCAGTGCCGCAACGACGTGTCGCCTTGCTAGTGCTCGTATCATTATTTTGTGTCACAGTTTTTAGTGAAAAGGGAAGTGTTCTGTGTGATCAGCTGACGGTGGATGGAGCACCCAGTGTTCCCGTAAGGCGGTGGTGCGCGCGTCTCCGCAACCGTGCGGAGCTCGGCTATGGCGGCCACGGCACGCCGCGAGATTGATACCGGCGAGGAAGACATCGCCGCCATCGCCAAGCAGATATCAGATCATGCTGAAGCAATCTACCAGACCTGGAAGGCGCGCGGGCTCGCACCTACAGAAATCCTGTCATGCAGGCCGACGCCTGGCCTTAAGCTGGCTGAAAGCCTGCGGCAGCCACAGAAGCCAAAGCCGGAGCCGAAGCCAGATTTAAAACAGCGGCCTGAAATAAGGAGAGAGCAGCGCCTGGAAATCGTGCGTGAGCCTCGGCCGGAGACTCGTAGGGAGCAGCTTCGAGCGGAGCCTCATCGCGAGCCCCGACCGGAGCTCGGAGGAGACACTATAGAAGTAATGTTGCCACCAGACCTGGTGCCAGAACGAAATGGCACAGCAGGACCAGGTGGTGCCAAACGCGTTGACCAGGCAGCTATGAGGCTGGAGGTGGCGCGAGAGGAAGAACGGTTGCTCCGTGCTTTACGTACAGGCGGTGTTGTCGCAGAGCGTACCGCTGAGCGGCCTGATGTAGTACCCCCAGTTTCACTAGTAGATTATGCCAAGAGTCGTTACCAAGATCGTCTTGAAACTGGTGCCAGGAAGCCAGCTACCGGCGCTAGTGAGAGACGTGCTTCTTTAGGCTCGCATGTTACGGAAGCAAGGTCCAAATTCGAGGCGCGTGCCAGACGTGCGTCTAGTGCGGGGACCGGTGAGCCCACAGCCCCAGGAGCCACGCCCGTGCGACCCTTCCTGGCCCGAGGCTCCGTGGCCGAGCGGGTGCTTATGTTCGAGCGCTGCCCCAGTGAGGCTACACTCGAACTCGCTAAGAGGAAAACTCCAGCAGCCACCACCTGGCGGGGACCGCATGATGTCATCAACAGAGCACAGGTGAGGGCGCTAACAATTAGCTTTGTTTATTGTTCATCACTCATCCTCAGCTCGCATATTTATACTGCGAGCGTGTATATTATGCGCCACACCACGTATATACCAATGTAAATAACACTATATTGGATCGGTACACCGTAAATTGTTAGTTTGTCTCATCAGTTACCGCGGTCGCGATAGGCGAATAAGTGCGGAGGACATATCGTGTGATTCAAATAGCCGCTACATAATGACATCAGCTGTAAGCAACACAAGCAAGAATTATGCGCCGCGCTCATACCATAAGAAACGCTTCCTAACTTCTAAACATATTCAGGTTTAGGTACTCTTAGCATTACGTTACAATACTTACAATACACAACAACCAGAAAGAAAGGACACTATGTTTTTGATGTTTTAATGAACTAGTTATAATTTAGTCCCAATAGGGTAGTATGATTATTTATTCGTTCTTACCAGTTTGTACAATCAAATTCAATAAGCTGACTGAAATGAGTCCATTGAACTAAGAGTCTCGGACTTCCATCAGTGGGGTATGGTAGTAACATCATTGTGTTCGGTTCGTTGCAGTTTTGTCAGATTGCCAATTTGCAAGTCGGGGACGTTACATGTTAGATGTGCACACAAACTTTAGTTTATTACTATCAAATATTATACAGACAAGCCCGACTCATTGATAAGGTTAAAAGCAGTGAGAAGGGTCTGATAAAATTTTAAAGTCTTGGAAAGGTAGAGTCACTGATAGCGGTTGGTTAGCGGATATGTCTTTACAGAAATATTTTCCTGTTTTCCTGAAGAATAAAATTTGGTCATTACATTACCCTCTACTGACGGCACAAGGTTTGCATGGGAAAGCCAAAACACGTTGTTTGTTCTTGGCCCTTTGTTTAATTATTTGTTATGGACATTTCTATAAGCATCTCTAAGAATTTTCATGTTCTTATTGCTCGCTAAAGTTATAAATCACAGTCTGCTCGGCTGTCACAACAAGCTTCATAGTTATTTATAAACATGGTCGAGAGAACATTTTGATCCATCAGCTCACTGGTCCTTGACCGTTCAGCAAATCAAAAGCAGTTTGTAACTCAACCGAATGCGGTTGCGGTTTTCTAGACAATTTGCTAGCTAACCCTCTATATTTAATTATTGGACCTTGGCTTCTAAATTTAGCACGGTTACTATTTTTCATCAACGACAAGTTTTATAAATACTTTGTTTTGAAATAATTAATGCTTTGCATGCCGTGATCGATAAGATAAAAAGGTTCAGTGAAGACCCTGAAGGTCACAAGGTGGACCGACGATCTTGTCAAGGTCACGGGACACCGCTAAATGCGGACATCACTCCTGTGCTGCTCGCCCTAGAGATCTGCTCCTCCCCTAGAGAGGTCCAGCTGTGGGTTGATATGATGATAATAGCAAGGAAATTGGACCTCCCTGCTTCGCTCTACCCTTATTATTCTGTGGATGATAGCATGACTACAAATGTCTTTTTAATTTATCCACATGTTATATTTTCTTTGAAATTGAACATGAACGTGATTAAAATTTGTGGTAATGAGTTAATATAATGTCCTAGAGGAAAAAAGTGTGCATCGTATCTATGCACACTTTTTTCCTCTTCCTTTGTAGTAAATATTTGCATTATTGAGACAAACACATGTCGCAAATCGCAGACAGTTGATGTGAATCTCTTGTCGTGTCGCGTGCTTGGGAAAACAAAATATATATAGCCGCATAGCCGCCAAGTAATTTTGTGCTGCCAAACTTCTTACTACAATTGCAACTGCCAAACCTCTGCAATCTTGTTGTCATCTGTAAAGTACCTATCTTTCCTTGTGATGTGGTATAATCAACATTTTTTATAAATAAATGTCACCAAAATTTCACTAATCCGGTACCTTTAGAGAATTGACATACATTTTCAAATAACAGTAATTCTCACGCAGTTTGAATCACAAATATTGACGAACAGGATACATTTGACGCTGAAGTATTCGTGTCACGCGCCGCCCAGGTGGCTGGCGTGTGTACCAAATTGTTTCCATGTGTAAATTACCTGTGAAATTCATGCATGGCCAGTATTTAATTTTCATTTGTAATCACAACCGTAAGCGCCTCAAATGCATCATTATTTTCTAACGGAGATTGTTCACCTCAAAAAAAGTGTTCCAAATTTAAACTCGGAACGGCGGGAATGGCTTGGCGAGCTCCCAGCACTGGCCGAGTATCGCCGACCGGAGGCCGATTGCATCCGATCCAACTGCCATTGCCGAGACGTCAAGAAAATATAACATGCACAGTCGTAAAACTACAACAAGTCCCAGGAAATATTAAGCGGAAATATTTTATCCTCAGATAGAGTGCCATAGGAAGCTCGTCTACGAGGCTTACCCACATTCAGTCTGAAGGAAATCGTACAAATTGGGCGGAAGTAATTGTATACACGTAGATTGACATTCCTGTCGTGTTAAAAATCATTCAGCACCAGTAATTGGACCGTTATACAACAGTTAATAAGTGTTATAAAACGAGAGGAGAGTCAATTGGCGTTACATGGAACAATTACAATTATGTCATATGAGAATTCGAGATAAGTAATAATTATAATTGTAATGAATGATATTGCCAAATTGACATTTTTCTCATTACAAGAATAATTTTGATGAATGAATGTGAACCGAGTATTTGTTTACAAGTAGCAAAATTTGTCTTTTGGAACAATGCAGCCGCTACATGTAAAATTACCTCAAGTAAACTCCTTTCTTTGTCAGAGTAGAACTCCACCAAGATAGAAATACTGCGGCTTTGCCAAGTGGGGTGCAATAAATCTAAAGTTCCACTTAGGCTTCCTCATAGGAATGACGATGTTGAAACTTGTTCAAGCGATAGCTCTGCAGTAAAAGTTGATTTGAAGTTGTTAGCCAGGACTCAAGGTCGAGGGTGGCGTCGCGTGGTCGCACGCGATATCGGCGGAAACAATAATGGACCTAAGTGTTGCTTGTGAGTTTCCAAGGAACGGTGTTCTTCGTAGGCTGGCTTGCCTCACGTGTGCCTTATGTGGGCCAAGTGTGGGTCACCGTACGCCCTGTGAACGTTATAAAGGTTGTCAACCTTGAACGAAATGTTTTTATGCGTGCTATTAGCTTAAACATTTGAGTCCAAAGGGCATAAAGAGACTTGTTAAAAAGGAAAAGGTAAGGTTCCTTGACCTTTTTTGTAGTGAAGCTTGAAATTGCTTGTATAAGTATTTTTAATTTTATGCTGGCACAAAATGAGATCTTTTCTGAAAGTTGTTATCTTAACATTATATAATTTCGCATCGTCTATTTGGCTGTGTGTTTCGAAGAAGTCATCATTATCACGGAAACCATATCAAACTTTAAACTTTTCACCGCACATAATCTAAGAAATTTACATAAGATTGCGTGATGCGACGATTAAATCTTCATGGAGTGATAACTAACATTAGAGAGTAGAGAAAGCGCCATTTGTATACTCTAAACCTGTTACAAGATAAAGACTACCCGCAGATGCTGTTACGTTGATGCCATATGATACGTCCGCGTTATGTGTTATCATTGGCGTTGATCGCAGCGAGTTTGTCCAGCTTGTTAAGAAGAGATACTTTGTTAAGAGAGATGTAGAACACGGAGTAGTTGACAAGAATGTCACGTTCGAACATTTTAAACAAGCTTCAAGTTGAAGCTAGCGGTGAAGATACCATTTAGGAGCTCATGAATTAGAGATAGGTTGAGCCAATCTCGACGCCAAGTACGAGTTTATAAACGGTTATCGTTGATCGCGGGCGATTGATGGCACTGATGGTTGTGATTGCCGGATGAAACACTTGTTAAATTGCTTGTTTTAGATATCATCATCAAATTTATCCGTTTATGTCTACGATGCGTCTACGGTTGTAAGGAACAAAACACCTGTATTTGCAGTACTTTTATCTACTACAATAACGTGTATTCAAAATTTCTATATAAACATAGATTTAAGATTGATATCAATATTGTTTATGATTCTTGAGATCATGTTTTGCAAAAAAAATGTATTTTCTTTTTTCCTTATTAATAAACTCTCCAGACGAGACTGCGAAGAAAAGACTTAAAGCATAATAAGTTTGAGATAAATAGCTGTTGGTTAACAGACCATTAATCTTGTTATTGATGGCATGATGAGTTAATAAAGTCCTTACACAACAGAATTTCAGGATAAACTATGAAGCAAAAGAAGAGGAACAAATTTTTATAGCCGAAAAAAAAAGATTTACACAAAAATCAACCTTAGAATGGTTAAATTTTGCAACTCTTTTAAAAAGTTAAAAATAATTATTTTCAACGAACGTGTAATTAGTTTTAATTCATTTGTAGCTGTATTATAGTGTATAGGTTACTGGCGTGTTCACACAGATCACAAAATCGCAGATACTTATAAGCAGGTGAAAATTTCTCGCGGTAACGTATAGTTATTACGCACCTACCGGTGTCAGATATTTTGTCGTCTTTGGACACGGATAAAATAAAAAGGTATGTCATGTAAGTGGAACACGATGTCGGAAACTTGGTACAACTTACAATATAACCCGAATCTATTGAAATCGCGAGTGAATAGGCTTCTTCTGCGCAAGCTGGTTCCATCGTCAACCTCATCTGTTTCTTAAAGGCTAGATCGAGAACAAGCCTATAATAATATAAAAAAATTGTTTACATCGTTTGAACAGGTGTCAAGACACTTGTGATACCAGCTAAAGGAATAGGTAGGTTAGCTATATGACTAAAATGGTCATGTAATTGCCAAGCAGGGTATTGTTTTGTGTATTTTGCTTGTCTGGAATTGTGTCAGGGTCGTGGGTCTGTACACAAATCATGTCGGCGCAAGGGTGCGGCTCGCAGCTTGCCGTTCAACTTGCCGGCCAAGCTGCATTCACCGAGCTTGCACAAATAAAACTGCTTGCCTGCTAACGATACAGGGTCTAAGAGGCCCCAAGTAAATACAGTAGGTATTCAAATCTATTTTTTTTTTGTTAAATACAACGAGTAATAAAAAGGCTTTACGAATTCTGAATCTGAACATCTTTAGGTCATTTAGGTTTCAGCATTAGGTCTAGCAACGAAATTTTTTTTTACTTCTTATTGAACTGGCATTTTGTATGGGAGGTTAATTTTTTTCCTTAGGGAAAGTTGTTTAGTTTCGTGGACTGATTCGCATCCTTCAGGGTTGATATATATATAATTTCTTTTACTCCTTGTATATGCTCCGCGCGTGTGTTATTGCTACTGCTACAACTGTTGAATACTTTGAAGAATACTAAACATGATGAGAATTCAGAAACGTTTTTCGAACCAAGTTGAACGAACGGGTTATTAATAAAATCTTCACACTAGCTACCTCTATTATTGGATCATTGGTGAGATCGAGACATTTTCATTCACTTAAAAAAATAACATTCAACGTGTCATCAAGTATATTGAAAACGCCCGTCGTTTATTTTTGAGATATCCAATTTATTGTCCTGAGGGATGATCATCGTGGTAATTACTCTATTGGCGTTTGCGATTATAGAAAGCCACTTGTCTACGGCCCCTGTTAACCAAAAGTAAAATAATTTTCTTTTAGAAATTTTGTTTATGAGCTCGTGTTCTTAATTTCAGGTGCTTCTAACCCTCTGTATTCGTTCGCATGTTTATATATTTTGCAACACCGATTATCCACCTGTGCTTATGATGTTTAGTCAGAGTTTAGTTGTTAAGGAAATTGTACTCTTTCACTTTCGAAAATGATTGTTTAGTTTACATGCAAAGTGGGAAAGTGGGCAGCGTGGGAGAATTCAGCTCTTTGTATGAAAACAACAATACGTACTTAGTTCTGTGAAGTAGGTTTATGCGATTCCGCAAGCATAAGTTCCTAGTTATAGTCAACGTGAAACTAAACCAACGTGAATGTAATTCTGCCCATGCAACTGAACAACTTTTCTCATGAAACATAAGTTAAAATACGAAAAAGTATCAATTTCTCATACAATTGCAGTAGCAGGAGGTAAAACATTTTTTCCGTATTATGTATGACCTATGTATGTGCATAATTTTAGACTTTTAGTGTAAAGTTTTTCTTAGTGTATTCGAAGTTAAGGTCATCGATCATCTACATCATGACATCCCATGAAACGTCCACTACAGGACAGGGAACTCCCTCCAAAATTCCAGCTTTTGCTGAAACAATGTGAAGGAAAAGTACCCTAGTCATCAAGCTTGTTAGCTTTACGGCTGGCACCAAGGACCGCGGCTGTTGGTGAACATAGAATGTAAGATGATACGATATACAGAAGAATGCTGCTACCCATCCTCTGATTCATTAACCCTTAGTCGCCTCTTACGACACCCACGGCTAGAGATGGGTTGGAGTTAAGGTACTTTAATTTAACCACGGCACATTAAATAATTTTACGAACCGCGTCGTTCTTATCGAGAACACTAATTGAAAAAGTTTCGCTGTTTGTTACTTTTATATGGAAATTAATTCGTCTCTCAGTAGACAAATAGACGCTTTCCTTTTGATAAGGGTCATAATTATTACGATACTTTCTTGCAGGTTCTAATAAATTTTCGTAGCTACTTGAAGTGTTTTGTAAGACAAGCGAAATCGTCACAGTAAAACTAACTAAGTTTGAAAGATATAAGGAAAAGCATTTCTAAACTTATTTTTATTCCAAACTTATTATTGGTGGTGCTTTCCCAATTGCCGACATCGCAAATCTATACGATATTTATTATGTATAGATGCGATACTAATTCGAAACAGTCAAATTCTAAACTTTGTTTACCGTATGTTCACTCGTGCTGTCAATAGAGTAATTAGTAGTAAAATTATTGCTTGGATGATGAGACCCAATACAGGGTGTAAGAGACGGTGTACCGAAAACTGAAAAAAAAAACGAAAAATTTTTGGGAAATGAAAAAAATATTTTACCTGTCTATACAAATTGCTCTCTCTGATCAAACATTTTGTATGGAGAGGTCAAACTCAAAGATGATTCTTTGGGAATGTTTCAGTTTCGTTGACTTAGCACGTCCTTTCAGTTTTCGGTACACCGTCTCTTACACCCTGTGTAATAGTATAAATGTGTATAATCTTTATATGAAATGTAAATCATTCGACTATTTCTACACAAATTTTGAATTTCACTATTTCGAATATAATAATAATAGTATCATAATAATGTCCCGTGTGGTGCCGGCAAAGAATAGTACCAACCCATACATACCCGTGGGTGTTGTAAGAGGCGACTAAGGGTTAACTGGAGGATGGGCAGCAGCATCCTCCTTTGTATCTTACATCTTACTTACTGCGGTCACCTACAACCGCGGTCCATAGTGCCAGCCGTAACGCTAACAAGCGAGGTGACTATGGTACTTCCCCTCCACATATTTCCAGCAAAAGCTAGAATTCTGTAGGGAGCTCCCTGTCCTGTAGTGGACGTTTCATGGGATGTTATGATGATGATGATGAATAATGAACGTGAACGATTGCATTTTCGATGTAAAAAATTAAGAGTAAGAAAGTAAAATATCACAACAAAGAAAAGAAGTTAGCCTTCTGTGTCTGTGATAGGTAAAACAAGTGGTGCTGGTACCCTGTGCTTTCACTTTCTCACGTCGTCGTCAGCTGAATGAGCTTGCGTAACAGCTGTTAACACGTCGCCCAGTCAGCCAGTCAGCTAGTCAGCTAGTCAGCCGACCGACAGTGACAAGAGCTTACAACTTGACTGACGCTAATCTAATAGCTTATAAGGGTCAGACACAAGGCACGCTTGCTTACAATGTCTGGGATAGTATTATTAAGTTTTGTACAACCATTTACAAGTAAAATAGCATGATATAATGATTTAATGCCGTCTTGAAAAAAATTTGTGAAAGATGATTTCTGCAACTTTTTCATAGATACAATATAATTGTTGATTAATCGTTAGTTTTGTTGAACTAATCAATTATTTATGAAAGTAACCATAACTACGAAACATTACCAATTTAAAACGCAATTTCAAAGTTCTCGCCAAAGCTAAATTAAATATACACTAGATAAGAATTATACTTGTTGAGATGGAGTTGTTTACTTCTTTCATCTAGAGCTTATATTAATAGACTTACTAAGTACGGTTCCATCTAAGTACTTTGGTACTTAAATTTTGTAGACTGAAATCTTAATATTTTTAATGAACCAGACAGCCGGAATATTAACCTCGTAATTCAATTGATATTCTAGGAGCCTGCAATTTGTGGTACACAACATTTGCCAAACGATATATTGTGTACGCCTTGTTTTTATTACAAAGTCACACTGGCCCTTTGTCCTTGGTGTGTTAATGACTGAGACGAAACGTTACTCTATCCAATTCCACAGGTAACTTTCTATTTAGATACTCACTTAATTCTTCTAATCCACGAGACGCGGACAGGTACAGTCGGCATAAAGTCAATGAACAAATTCAGATTCCCAAAGTCACTATTCACCAAAATACTGAACCGTAATATGGTTAACAGTGATTTTGGAAATCTGATTTTGTTCATCGACTTTTGATGCTGACGTTCGATTGATACAGAGCTTTTAAAGAGGCTTGGTCCAACAGTGGATATATTCTCCTTTAGCTAGTAAGACGAGGACGATTTGATTTTGGAATTGAACGACAGAGCCGTTTTAAGGAAGAACAGCATATTGTTTCTTACTAAAACTGCTCTGATTTCGGATTTATAGGATGTCAGCAAGTCAGGGCCACATCATCAGAAAAAAAATTTTGGTAGATCATATCTAGCTTTAACGTGCTTTAATCAGAGCATTATAGTCACTCTTTGATATTTTTTTTGTGAAAATCTCAGTCAAATATTGCGTGATATACATTTAAATGTATACATATCCCGTAAATCAAAAATTACAACAAACCCGTTTTTGGTTATTAATCACTGCAAATTTTCTAGTTTACAGATGATTTATGGCCAAATTATAATTTACCATAATTTTCTTTAGCGCATGTCGTCTAAACACAATTTGCCTTTGATTGATGGCTCTTTTATACTTCATAGTTTATACTAAATTTCGTTATTCAATTCGAATTTTATATTTTCTATTATAGTTTGTGAAGTAACCGGTAATGCTAAAGGGACTGCGGTCAGATTCATTAACGGCCGGAAATGCGGACGAGCATCTAATTCTTCTTGGGTCGTTCTCGCGGTTGGTCAGGATTTGGTCTCCACGGTCATAACTCGTGCACGGTTAAAGATTGCAAAATCTGCTGTATGGCAAAACATGTATTGTGTAGATACCTAAAAGTGGCATCTTTGATATTTTGTTTAAATCTATTACTTGAAAAAATATTCAGGATAAACTAGCCAAAATCTCATTTCCCTCCAAGGAAATTTTGAAACTTCCAAATTCAAAAAAATATTTTACGTGTTTCTTATAATAAATTCCGTATTTTTTTTCTATTTCCTGATTCTATAGTTAATGTAGATTACGAAAATACACAACAGAGAATATACGAAGTGTTGCAAGTCTGAGAGAACGGACAAAAACATTTTGTCAAACGATTTTCTTCATTTCCTTCCACGAAAATGGAAATTATGTTTTAGTCCAAATACAGCCCTGTTGACTGCACTCGACCCCCGCACGTCCTTCCTACGGCAGTCTTTTGTAAGGTCCTGTCGGAGGCGGGCGTGCGCACGCGCTGTGAAATTTCTTATCTTCGTTCTCGCGAGTGAAAAACAACTTTGTCACAGGTGAGTCCTCATTACTATCCAGTCATTAAAAAAATATCCATTGATTTGATGATTTATAGATGCGTGTTAGCTTATAACACTTGGTTGGTGGTATACGTGTTTTAAGTAGTGGCCTTAAAATACGAATCAATTTCAAGATATTGATGAATAACTGCTAAAATGTCATTTCCTTCCAATTCATTTCCTTCCGTTCCTTCCAAAATTTTTGGGGAAGGAAATGAGCAAATTTGGAAGGAAATGATGTTAATATTTTTATCTAAATTTCATTACAACGTTATCAAAAACAGTACTTTATTAAACTTTTCAATGCTTTAACTCATCGTTAAGGTGTGGTATTTTAAGTAGTTTTATATCTTTTATTTATCAAACTTATCGTTTGAGTTTTTTCATGCTAATCACATTTTGTATTGTTACATACATACATAAAATCACGCCTCTTTCCCGTCGGGGTAGGCAGAGACCACAGCCCTCCATCTGCTACGATCTTGACATACGTCCATCGCTTCCTGTACTTTCATCAACACTTTCATACACGCTCGTCGGTTTAGGTTACTTTTGACCTGGCCTTTACTAAGAACGTCCTGAATTTGGTCTTGGAACGTTCGCCGAGGCCTTCCCCTTTCAACGTTTGCATTCACTTTCACTCTGTAGATCTCTTTTGTCAGTCTTCGTTCATTCATCCTCTCTACATGACCAAACCATCTCAGCATTCCTTTCTCAATTTTAGTCACTACATCTTCTTTTACTCCACACCGTTCTCTTATCACACTATTTCTAATCCTGTCACTCAATTTCACTCCAATCATACTTCTTAACGCTCTCAATTCTACTGCACTACTTTCATGCTTCTTCTGCCATACCCAGCTTTCACTGCCGTACGTGAGTGTTGGTACCAAAACGCCTCTATGAACAGCCAGACGAGCCTTATGAGACACCTTCTGACTCTTCATAAAAGCGTGCAGAGCACCATTCACCATGTTACCAGCATTCACTCTTCTTTCAATATCACTTTCACACTTTCCATCTCTCTTAAACTTTGAACCCAGATATACAAACTCTTTCACTTGGTCGACTTGTTCACCACCTATTAATATATTGCACTCGGTCATACATTCTTCTCTTTCAAGTACCATTACTTTCGTCTTGCTAACATTCACTTTCATTCCTTTCCTGTCTAAAGCCACATTCATCATAGTTTCTCCTGTAACTCGTCCGCAGATGACGCAAGTATAACTTGGTCATCAGCGTAGAGAAGACATTTGACGAGTAACTCATTCATTCTCAGTCCACACATACTCTCTTTCAGATCAGTCAAACAATTGTCCAAGAAAAGGTTGAACAGCCAAGGTGACACTACACATCCCTGCCTAACACCTTTTTCGATGCGAAACCATTCAGTATACGCCCCGTTAATTCTGACGCAAGCACTGAAATCCTCATAAAGAGATTTCAGTGCTTGAATCAGATGACCGTTCACCCCATATGCAGACAATGCTGACCATAATTTAGTTCTCACCACTCGGTCATAGGCCTTTTCCTAATCCACGAACGCGCAGTAGACTTTTGGTTTTTGGCCAAAAACTGTATTGTTTATACATAAATACTTAAATCACGCCTCCACAACCCAAACAAAGGTCGTTCCGCCACGTCTGACAAGGTTTAAGGGTTCTTTAAGATAGATCTGAATATTGCCGTAGTGACAGGTTGTCAGCTCATCGCCTAAATTCCTCGAATCCCTAAGCTGATTTTGATTGTCACATTGATTGTCACATTGATTGTTTTTTTATAGCTTCTAGTCCAGCATGGAAGAAATGTATTTTATACAACAACTTTAAAATAGCGTTATTATTAAAACTATTATAAGTGACTCGTATATTTATTTTAGGTACTAGGAAGAGATGGGTAGAACGAAAAAAAAAACTATCTAAGGAAGAAAAGTTGGCGAAAGATAGGCTACGAAAAAATGAAAAGATTTTTGAAATTAAAAGTGACCCAGAAAAATACCGCATTTATCAAAAAAAAGAAAAAAACAGGTATCTTGAGAAAAAGAAGAACAAGAAAGTGTTAACTATCAATGAATTGAGCGACAGAGCCAAAAGGGATCAAAGAAAAAAAAATGAAAAATTATGTGAAAAAAGTTCAGAAACACAAAAAAATTCAACGTATTTTAATAGAGAACTCACCACCCGTAAGTGACGTAGAAGAAGCACAACTTATAAATGACGTTGCTGATCCATTAACATCAGTTACAGTATCACCATCCCTACATCAAAAAGAATCATCAAATATTCAATCAAATAAGGAAAATGAAGACATAACACAAGGTGAAATAGTCAGTACTCCTACAACTAGCCAAAAAGATGAAAAATCATGCCTGTGCAAAACAGCTATAAGAAGAATTCGATACAGAAATTTAAAGATGATAAGAGAGTTACAACAACAGTTAATTGAACTACTATCATTTATTTATCATTTTTATTTCTGTTAAGCCTTTTGTTTTTTTTTTTGTTTTAGTTAGAGGTGATGTTTAAGTTATTATTAGCTAGAGGAAACGCTAAGATTACAACGATGATTATTCTTATTTCTGTTAAGTCTTTTAAAAAATATTTTTCGTTTTGGTTAGAGGTGATGTTTAAGTTATTTTTGTTTCTATTCGAAGGTGGAACCCTAGAAGAAAACAAAAGGGGGCAATATTATTTTAAGAATTTGCCTAAATTTAATTTTAAGTAAATGAGGCAGATCTTGCAATTTCTATTTGTCGTAATTTAAATGACTGGCTTAAAGTCGTTCAAAATCTATCATATTATTATATTAGCACCTAAAGGGAACGCTAACATTAGATGATTATTCTTATTTTTGTTAAGTCTTTTAATAATTATATTTTGTTTTAGTTAGAGGTGATGTTTAATTTGTTTTTGTTTCTACTCGAAAGGGGCCCCAAATAGTATTACAAACTTTTATTTTAAGACTCGCATGATACCTCAAATATTTGTCAGATCTCAATAATTTCCGAACTAAACGCTGTGATTTAAAATAATTAGCTGTTAAGTAATTTAATTATTTTGATTAAAGACTGAGGAGTAAATAAAAAGACTGAGGAGTTATGTTAAAAAGGCGTACTCATTAAGATTTCTAAGCTTTGGCGGAATTATTGTCGATATCTTAAATAGAAATAAATGAATATTGATTAGAATGATGTTTTTTCTGTTCAATGATCCTTTATTCACAAAAAAAAAGAGTAAAATATTGATGTGTTTCTTGATAGTTCATTCCCATCCAAAAAGTATCATTTCCATCCTAAGATAAGTCATTTCCTTCCACGGTTGTATAATTTCCATCCAGGCATTTGTCATTTCCTTCCACGACGTCATTACTATCTGTTAATTTTCTCTAAAACAATTTTTTTTTAATGAGTGCCTTCCATTTCTTATTTTTTTTATATACGTATACAAACCTAATTTATAAAAATTAAAGCGCTCGCAAATTTCTTTTTAAGTTTTGAAAAAAATGGCTAAATCCCGACCAACCGCGAGAACGACCCTCTTATTTAAGAGCTACGCTCTTGTCGGTGGAGTAACTTCCACGCCTTCCTATCTTCTGCAACTTGTCTGACTTTCTGATACGACACGACATTTATTTTTTCCTTAATCTGGTCCATGTAGCAACGTCTTGGCCTTCCTCTACCTCTCCTTCCCTCAACCTTTCCTTCTATGATAGTTTTTAAAAATTTGTCGTGTCGTATCAGATGTCCCAACATGTTCCCATGTTGGTGTAATTCTCTCACTACTTGTGCATATGAATCGAATAATAAGCATACGTTTACTTCATAGCGTCGCGACTTTAGCTTTTATTATTTAATATCTGGGCGAAATAATTTTGCTCTGTATGATTAAAATATCATCCGGTGAGCAAGCTATGCTACTCAACAACAGATGGCGCTGTAAGTTTCTTAAACGCTCTAAAAAAACGATGAAATCGAATTTTTCCAGAGATGAGACCTAGTTACATCAATTTTCCACCCCGAAAACCCCAGTACCTATAGTAAATTTAATCAGAATCGTTAGAGCCGTTTTCGAGAAACTATTACAAATATATAGACAAATATTGCTCGTTTAATAGAATAGGATTCTATAAGCGCTTTAAAATTCTGCTCTGTTTTTTCTACCAACGTAGGAGCTCTTTACTTGCATGTTTGAAAATATCTTTAACGGTAAGAGCAAAATCCGCATTCCGCATCATACATAATATACACACCATGTAGATACCTGCTTATCAGATGGACAAGCAAGAAATTTAATATCGTGAATCAGTGGAAAACCTTTCCATAAAAGTATCCATAGGAACATACAGGGTTAGAGAAGTTAATATTGAGCAACACAATGCAGAATCAACAATCGTGAATAAGGATGAAGTAAGACTGGAATAAGCCGAGCAAAGAGCGTGAGAAGTGAAAGACCTATGGCTAAAGAGGCAAAGCTGTTGGTCAATGCAAACCTTAACAAGGAGTTCTAGTTGTGGTAGCTTCCTTAAATCAAAGTGTGAGTGCTTTTTATATAAGTTAGTAGGTAGTCTCTAAAATATGTCTATGTTGTTCGTATACCTATGATTTGGCTTAACGGCAGTTAGCTACACAGTCAAATGCAAAAAGGATAGGTGACTTTTAATTAGTTCTTGATAGCAAAAGATATGCATGTACTCATGATTCTGAACAACTTTTCCCAAGGAACATAGGTGGAAATACGAAAAACCAAATTTGACCTTCCATACAAAATGTGCTTTCAGCTGATGCAGTTTCCATGGGAGGTCAAAACTTGATTTTCGTATTTAGACCTATGTTCCTTGGGGAAAGTTGTTTAGTATCATGAGTACATGCAAACCTTTTTCTATCAAGAACTAATTAAAAGTCACCCTATAAAGTTAAAGCATTGTTAACCCTATTGTTATAACTTTCTGTTTGGATGACAATAAAAGCGACAGCAACAGATTTAAGGGAGCTTTAAATTTGAAGACGCTTTGAGCAACTGAGAGTCAGACAGTAGCTAGGACCAAAGGCTTAAATAAAGTGAACGAAGTTTGGTAAAAGCTTTGAATGACATTCCACCGTGTAAGAGAAGGTCTTAGACTCTTAACACTGAAGACAGGATAAGTGTAGAGTAAGTTAACTGAGTATCTTTCACGTGACATTTTTTAAAGGTCGTTCATCGATCATAAATAATAAATTGTTTTTTTTTTTCATAACAAATTCGCTGAACAAATTGTAGCATTAATATCGCATCGCTTTGTACTTCGCATGAATGCTTCTTTTGTTTACAAATAATATCCTCATTCGAAGGAATACATTTGTAGTCGTAAAAGGATTATATTGAAATGTGACGCAGCAAACCTTGTGCTAGTTTTAAAATAAGCAATAACAAGAACGCTTACGCACAACGCCCTACATTGATAAGTTTGAGAGAAGTCGTAAGAGTAAGCTTGTCATAAAATACTATAGATCGGCAGGCATAGGTACTTACCATAAATTTTGCTGCGTTTCATCTCGGAGTACATTTTCTTGGTATGGCACATGTTTTTTGTATGTACCTACCCGTAGGTATGCTTTTAAGTTTACACTCTTGAAAGATTGATTGAGACCCACCGAACACGTAGTTTATAAAGAGATTGTAATTTAAGAGCTTTAAATGTCTGTCAATCAACATCTCAATAAAAGAAAATTTTAGACTATTCAGGACTCTACAAGGCTTTTCCTAAATTTTCTTTAAATGTCTTATTTCTTTTTCCACTGTTTGTTACTGTTTGTTATTTGATAGGTACAAAAACACACATAAACTTACTCACACACACACTCATTCACACACATGCAAGCACCCACATACACACATTAGATTTGTGATTTTTGTTAATTAGTTTTTATTGTTTATATTGAAGTGCTATAAGGTCATTCATTAACTATTCTTGTATTAATTTGTTGATATGGAAGAGCGGTTTCTTCTGACACATGCATTTTCTACTTAAAAGAAGATCCCTACCATTTGTAACCATGATTCTTTTCTGACGAAATAAAGCACGTGATTTGAAACATGCACACGATGCATAGTACATTATTTAAATTTTAATTACATAATAAAATTTTTTTAAGACTACTTTTTACGGGACGATCCTTCTGTCGAAGTGTCTGCTCAAAGTACCTAAGTGCTATTACCATAATATGACTCAATAAGTACCTTTAATGACTACAGAGTAATAATAATGTACTACGGTATTCATGCTCCACCTCGGCACAGTTTCCCTCGCTTTGTGAAGTTTCCATTCACCGCTGCTACAAGTGCAGCAAGTGAATTTTATAGCCAGTTTAACCAGATTTAACCTGTTTATTTAAAATGTTATTTATTTTATTTACGCCAATAAGACTCAATGTTGGTTTTACTTACGCGTCGCCGCTAAGCGTGAACAAAAAAAAATGAGATTAAGAAAAGTTGTAAATATTTATTTAGTATCGATCGAAGACAATTCAGCTCGCTATGTTTGTTGATATCTGAGGGTCTATCGAACGAGCTATTTAATTTAAATATGAAGAAAGCTAATGTCATGAAATGTATTGGATGACATATGACACATTATGTCATCTCATACATTCATGACGTTCGCGTTCGCCATCTCTAAATATAATAGCACGTTGTCGAGACTTGTCGAGACTTCTGTTTGCCGATATAATATAAGACTCTACTACAGGTGGCCGATGAGGAAAAGTTAATTCCTCGTGGTACAACTGGGCAGAACACGAGGAACAAGTGAATTTTTCACAATAGCCTAGTGTCTTCGTAAGAAATGAAGAAGAAGTGGGTTTGAGTCCCGGTTGTGGTTGTAATTTTTTAACATAAGTACGTAGGTAGATACCTACATACATAAGATGTACGTACAGGGTTTTAAATTGGGGCCTTAATGCAACAACTTTTATTCTATGACTCTTGGGAATTCGCAGAAAGAATGGTCCGATTTGTATGAAAAGCCAATTATAATTGTTTTCAGTTTTCCAAAATTGATAGAACAAAATTCGTTGCATTTTGTCCCTTAGAAGGTTTTTAAAACTCGATATAAATACCTTGAATTTTAAGCGTATTGCGTAGGTATACCTTTACATACGGTTAACCTGTAAATAATATGTATGTTTCACATAAATATTGTATGTATTTTCCGTATTTCTATGTTCAATGTCAAGTTGAAATTACCGTGGCATGAAGCAGAGGCTAATCTTTATTTGTATGCGGAATATTTCGATGTCATTAGACCAGTACTAACGACAGACGTGCCACAGTGCAGAAAATACCGCAGTTAGGTAGTGATGATTGTTAAAGTAGGGCCAACGTAAAAAAGTCCGTTTTGACGTTTCCCTAACACCAACACACAGGGTTTATTTTTCTTTGCAAGTTTTAATTTTTCCTCAGTTTTTCATACATTTGACAGCTGTCACGACGGACCTATTTGGACTCCTTACTCCGCTCGGAATAAAAGGAATACAAATTTATTTTACTATGGGATGATGATGATGATCTGTTATTTTGTCCCAAGTTGAAATGTCAAATCATCAAATATGATTTGACATCCTCATACAAAATTTACAGAACGACGCCTACAATGACTGAATGAATGTCAGAATACCTTGTGACACATATTTAAATTACTCTTCCTTCTATTACCCTTATATTTCTATGATTACAGTGGCCTTCCTTTAGATAAGAGCTGATCCAGTGATACATGGTTGTTGTGATTCGTCTATGCGTACTTTCTAAATCGTTATTAGTAGATTTAGCTTTAGTGTTCTAGACAGTGATAGACAAATTACAACTTGACATACAGAAAGAAAATAAAAGAGAAAGAAAGGAAATAATGTTTTTTCGTATATAAATGTATACATTTCAGACAGTAGCCACCAGTAGCGATACAAAAAAACTATTCACCAACTATCAACCCAATAAAATCTGCAATCAGGGAATCAAATATTCAACAACGGAACTGGATCACGGTATGCGTCGGGCGGCGATGACGGATGTGCCTCGATTTGTATTCGTTACTCATTCGATGTAATGCTAATAAGTGGTACGATTCTAGTATCTAACTGCTTTTTAGCTGTAAATGCTGAAATTACATGAAAACTAAGGTTTGCATTATTCTTACATGTAGCATATGTTTCTTGTTCTTGTTCAAAAGTGTGATGTAAAATACTACATACTTAATTATTTAATCGTTCTAGAGAATTTTATGGCCAGCAGCACAAAATCCCTTTAATTAACAGTTTTGTGCCATCCTTTCTGTGAGCACCAACTTGCTGCTGCCAGTACCGCAAGCGTATAAATATACATATTACCCATATCTATGGGTATGATTGGGAAAATGGGGAATGGGAAATTTTGAACCGCTTGTTCCCAAGACCCTATCTTGACTATATAAATCTTTATATATAGTCAAGATAGGGTCTTGGGAACAAACGGTTCAAAATTTCCCCATACAAGAAAAAATTGCGCCATCTGTGAAAAATCGCGTGAACCACGTTGTGTAGTACCTACTTCGGTTGGTGCTAAATACACGGAACGGAAATAATATGGCGGGAAAAAACAAAACATACTTTTTACTGTTTATATGTGATTTAGGCCTGGTTTTTCAGTTTCATTAATTGGATTATAGTCAAAAACAATAATAAGAAATAACAATAATAATAATAAGAGTATATTGTTTTCAACCAAAAACATTCCATTTTGTTGACAACGACTGACATTTGTTGGTCCTAAACGTCAGATTTCGGACCAACGAATTGGGGACAGTGTAACGTGCTGATGGGCTAGTACTTATATATATAAGTAAATGATATTACCAAACTTTTATTAAGAACCTTTTTGAAAGACCTTGTCTAGCCGGGGGTACAAAGAAATTGCACATAATATAGGCGTGGTTATATTAATTTGGTAGGTTTATCTTGAATATTCCTTATTACTCGATGATGATGTGACATTGCAATTTCGGACATGCTTGCAGATGCCATCCCAAATTAAAATAATTTAACCCGGTTTCTATTCCGAACGAAGCAAGGAGGTTCAATAATTTCTTTGACAACGTAGACAACGTGCCATTTGACGAAAACGAACGTCGTGAAATGTATAGGATGACATTTGACACATGTATGACGTCCGCTTTCGTCATCTCAAAATTTATTGGCACGTTGTCTCAACTAGACCCCCTGGTACTTTTGAGGCTGTTGATGTTGCATAAATCAACTTCTACGAAAATTAGGTTATAGTTAAATCTAAAATATCTCTTATCTGATATGTTTTAGTATGTTACTGACTAAGGGATTTTGTACTGGAGGATGGGCAGCAGGATCCTTCTGTATATCGTACTATCTTACAAACTGCGGTCACCAACAACCGCCATGGTGCCAGTCACAACGCTAACAAGCTTGGTGACTCTGGTACTTCCCCTCCACATTGATCCAGTAATATCTGGAATTCTGGAGGGAGCTCCCTGTCCTGCAGTGGATGGACGTTTCATGGTATGTTATGGTGGTGGTATTGTTACTACTCTGGCATTCCTTCTTTTTGTACTTATCACACTGTCTTATAAGTATTTCAATATGAGTGGATCTAATGATACGTTTTGTTATACTGTGGCACTGAGGTAATCAACTAAAGGTTGAATAAGATTCCTGCGACGAAGTTTCACAAGGTCGCCACTCGCCGCAAACCGAGCGCGTAAATATTTGCCGACTAGTCTTGACCAACTGGGCTTTTACGATTTATTTATTATTTACAAAATGACGATACGAGTAGGTATACGCAAGCTAATGCTAATAAAATTATATTTCATTGCGATATTTATCTTAACATCAACGACGTAAATAAAAACTAATTAGGTGTGTGTTTACTGGTCAAAACGAAAAAAATGTTCATGTACAAATTGGACCGATCAGCTGATCCTTTCGTGTGGAGAGTTGAAAGTAAAAAAAAAGTCTTACAATCAAACTTTTAACATTTAAGAATGTTTTAGGGCATGTACTTTAACAACAATAAGATATTATATGTATTACAAATTTTAAGTGTCATGTTTGTTATTTCTCCAGATGCAAATAAATAAATAAATAAGTTTAGTCCCAAGAAATAATAAGTCCTGGCAAGTTTTTACACTAATTTATTTATTAAACTCTGCATTTTTGCATTAACATTTAAGTTTCCTCTACTTACAACTGATAGTTTCTTTATCTTAAATACATACATAACATCACGCCTTGTTCCCGTCGGGGTAGGCAGAGACCACAGTTCTCCACCTGCTACGATCTTGACATACTTCCCTTGCTTCCTGAACTTTCATCAATCCTTTCATACATGCTCGTCGGTTTAGGGTACTTACCTTCAGAACGTCCTGAAACGTTTATCTTAAACGTACCTTAAATTAAAGTATGAACCTAAATTACTATTATTATTTCACTTTATTGTGTGCAATTATGTATGAAAGAATATAAAGGGCTGTTAATTACATGAGTAAGCCAGAATAAGCAAATTTGCGCTCACCAGCTAAATTAACCTTGCCGAGACTGAAACAAGTTTCGGTAATTTGCTCCGCTCTTTATGAATTAACGCTTTAACCGCCTAACAAAGAGATTGCGGAAAATTCTGAAATGCTAAAAGATAAACATTTTTACTACATGGGAACATTGTTATCGTTATATAAAAACTATCCTTTTAAATAATATGTTTGGTATAACTTCTAATAAACTTTAAATTGTATTGCAGTATTAATCAGTGGCTATTTGATTGAGAATACAAAGTAACTTTACTATGTCCTCTCAATCAAATACCTACTTTTACCTAAATTTGCTCTTTTCTTGTTCCTAAACTCGTTGGACATATTTGTGCATGCTGTGCTCTCCTCCTAAAAGAACCAAAAAGATCTCAGATCATACCCTCAAGCTAATGGAAGAAAGACGCGAAATGGTTCTGCAGTCTTCGGGAGATGCTTCTCAATATCGGCGGCTCAATAAACAGATCTCTAAGTCTCTGACTCGCGACATTCGGCTATTTAATACTAATCATATTAAAGAAGCGATTGAGCGGAACAAGGGCTCCAAAGTGTTCGCAAGAGATCTGGCTATTGGGCAGAGCCAGTTGACGAAGCTGAAGACCGAGGATGGCAGAACCGTATCGTCCAAGCCTGAGCTACTGAGGGAGGTCGAGAAGTTCTATGGACAGTTATACACGTCAACCGGCCCACCCGTTAGCAGTCTGGCCAAAGATCCAAGAGCTAGACTTACCCGACACCATACCGAAGATATCCCGGACGTCAGCTTGTACGAGATTAGAATGGCTCTCAGACAGCTTAGAAACAACAAGGCACCCGGGCACGATGGAATTACGGCTGAGCTTCTGAAAGCAGGCGGAAGGCCAGTGCTAAAAGCTCTTCAGAAGCTGTTTAATTCTGTCATACTCGAAGGGAAAACGCCACAGGCATGGCACAGAAGTGTGGTGGTGCTCTTCTTTAAAAAGGGTGATAAGACCCTGCTGAAGAATTACAGACCCATCTCACTTCTGAGTCATGTCTATAAGCTGTTCTCGAGAGTCATTACGAATCGTCTCGCACGCAGGCTCGACGACTTCCAGCCTCCCGAACAAGCCGGTTTCCGTAAAGGCTTCAGTACCATAGACCACATACATACGCTACGGCAAGTTGTACAGAAGACCGAAGAGTATAACCAGCCACTTTGCCTAGCGTTTGTGGACTATGAGAAGGCCTTCGATTCGATCGAGACGTGGGCTGTGCTACGATCTCTCCAGAGGTGCCAAGTCGACTATCGGTACATTGAAGTGTTAAAGGATCTGTACAAAAACGCCACTATGTCAGTCCGTCTTCAGGACCAGGACTCGAAACCTATCCAATTGCATCGAGGAGTGAGACAGGGAGACGTCATATCTCCTAAACTGTTCACCGCTGCATTGGAAGACGTCTTCAAACTCCTGGACTGGAAAGGACTTGGCATCAACATCAATGGCGAGTACATGACCCACCTTCGATTTGCCGACGATATTGTCGTAATGGCTGAGACCCTGGAAGATCTCGGCACGATGCTCAATAACCTCAGTAGAGTTTCACAACAAGTGGGTCTTAAAATGAACATGGATAAGACGAAAATTATGTCTAACGCCCTTGTTGTACCCACTCCACTCAAAGTTGGAGACTCTACGCTCGAAGTTGTCGATGAATACGTATACCTGGGACAAACAGTCCAGCTGGGTAAATCCAACTTAGAGAAAGAGGTTACTCGTCGAATCCGACTCGGATGGGCAGCGTTCGGGAAGCTCCGCAACATCTTCACGTCCAAAATACCGCAGTGTCTCAAGACGAAAGTCTTTGACCAGTGTGTGTTGCCAGTGATGACATATGGAACCGAGACGTGGCCGCTCACGATGGGCCTTATCAGGAAGCTCAAGGTCACCCAAAGAGCTATGGAAAGGGCTATGCTCGGAGTCTCTCTGCGAGATCGAATCAGAAATGAGGAGATCCGCAGAAGAACAAAAGTAACTGACATAGCTCTGAGAGTCGCTAAACTAAAGTGGCAGTGGGCAGGGCACATCGCAAGAAGAACCGATGGCCGATGGGGCGTAAGGGTTCTAGAGTGGCGACCACGTACCGGAAGACGAAGCGTTGGCAGGCCCCCCACAAGATGGACCGACGATCTTGTCAAGGTCGCGGGAAGCCGCTGGATGCGAGCAGCGCAGGACCGGTCGTCATGGGGATCTTTAGGGGAGGCCTATGTCCAGCAGTGGACGTCTTTCGGCTGATATGATGATGATGATGGTGCTCTCCTGTAAGTGATGAGGCACCTGTTCTTGTAAATTTCAAGCGCCAGTAGAATAGAATGAAAATGTATGGGATTGACATTAACTAACGAAATGTCACGTGACAGGTTATGTCAAACCCATAGAGTTTTATTCTATTCTATAGCGTTTGCGATAGTAGAATGCCACTTAACTCAGGGCCCAGATCATGCAGCTGCTAAAAAAAAGTTGTTCAGTTTCATGGGCAGAATCTCATTCTTCAGGGTTGATATACCCTTTCTGTTACACCTTGTTTTTGCAAAAAAAAATTGGATGTTATTCAGATCATACAGCTGTTAAAAAATTCTGGAAGGAAGGTGAAGAAACGTTAAAAATAGTGGTCAAAATTTCCACAACTGTTTAATGGGGAAAGTTGCTCAGCAAAGTATAAGGTGTTGGATTGAAAAAACATAGAAATATCACCAATAACCAATAAAGAAGACTTATTTCTTTGTAAAGGAAAATCAAATCCATCGTGCACTCACAATCGCTGTCATGTCATGACAAACTTTGTACATAATTACTGCTTGCGGCGTTTTTTGTACTTTTTGTCCATGGCTCTATGATCGATGAAATGTGAATGTATCTACTTTCGTTCTTCCAATCATGTCGAAAGCGCGCGTGTCTGCTTGCAATAATATCACAATATACACTACGACGCTACTCGTAACACGCCAACTTCCATATGCATAATGTGGGTTTATAAATATGCATCTTCGGCGAATAGTTGTAATTGTTTATTCTTTAATAATGTGGCTAAACAAGCTAGCTCACATTAGGCTATACCGAGATTAAATTTCACTTCTCTAAGGCGTTATGCCTTAGTTAAATTACTCCTTTATTCAATTTATTGGGGCGAAAAACAGCTATTTAAAAATAAAGGCTATTGCCGCGATATATTCAAAAACTCATTTTACGTCGTTGCGCCATAGTAGAGATTTTTCAAATAAATATTGGCTTCCCTTCGTACCTACCTAGTTTTAATTTTTCAGTTTCATTTGGATTATATTTTTTTTTATAAAACTACAATCCTCGTTTTTTTTTTTACTGTGTACGGGCTTACTCTTGACCTCGATCCAGCCCTGAGGTCAGAGATGAGGTCGACGATGGAACGAGCTTGCCTATTCACTCGCGACTTAAATAGATTTGAGTTTTAAGAGCTCGGAACACAGACGCAGGCAGATAATTACTTGCCTTGTGAAAAGTGACCACCGCTCTAACAAACTTCAGTCGCTTGTTTCCTCCTTGAATTTGCACATACTTCCTCTTTCTCCCACGCATCATTCCCCTAATTGCACTCCTTCCCTTCTCGACCTCATGATCACTTCCTCCCCAGATAACATCGCCGCACATGGCCAATTTCCTGCTAACTTCTCTTACCATGATCTTATTTATTTATCCTATAAAATCAAACCTCCTCGGCGTAGACCTAAATTCCTGTACCGTCGTAGTTTCAGGGGTATTGATTTGGAGGCTTTGAGGCGCGATGCGTCTAATATCGATTGGACTCCGGTCCTTGTGGCTGACCACGTTGACGTGAGAGTCCAGGAATTGCAGGCAATAATTCTACTGCTTTACAACACTCATGCACCAGTCAAACGTGTTAAAATCAAACATGATCCTGCGCCTTGGCTTACTCAGAACATAAAAGACTGGATGGCTAGGCGTGATAAAGCTAAAAGACGGTTTCGGAATCTCCCATCTGATCAGAACTTGGCAAGATACAAGTTTCTGCGGAACTACTGTAGTCGACTGTGTAGAGATGCAAAGAGACGCCACATTCACAACTCTATCGAAAATTCCGATCCCGGGCAAGTGTGGAAATTCCTCAGGACCCTGGGTATCGGGAAATCTTCCTCTCCTTCAGACATTCAGGTCGATCTTAATGCACTTAATATTCACTTCTCTACCCCACCTGTGAGCTTTGACAATCTTGTCAAAGCTAATACTATCTCACAAATAAGTAACCAAACCCTACCATTTTGTTCTTCCTTTTACTTTTCCACTGTAGCCGAGGATGAGGTTAGAAAGCACATTCATTCAATCACCTCTACTGCTGTGGGCAATGACAATCTGTGTTCCCGTATGATATCCCTTATCCTCCCTGAACTCTTACCTATTCTCACTCATATCTTTAATCACTCCCTGGTAACGAGTATATTTCCGTCAGCTTGGAAACTTGCGAACGTAATCCCTCTTCCTAAAACTGCCAATCCTACTTCCTTCTCACAGTTTCGCCCTATATCTATCCTACCATTCCTCTCCAAAGTCCTTGAGCACATTGTCCATAAGCAGTTAGCTGATCACATAGCATCAAATAGTCTTCTCTCTCCATTTCAGTCTGGCTTTCGACCAGGTCATAGCACGGTTACTGCACTACTGAAAGTCACTGACGATATCCGTCATGCCATGGAGAATAAGTCTGTGACTGTTCTCGTGTTACTTGATTTCAGTAGTGCCTTCAACTCTGTTGACTTTGATGTTCTTATTGCCATCCTTCGCTCTCTCAACATTTCCTCTTCGGCTGCAGCTTGGTTTGATTCTTATCTCCGCGGTCGTTCGTAGCGGGTCCACTTTGATGAGGCTGCCTCAGATTGGTGTGATCTCACTGCGGGTGTGCCGCAGGGTGGTGTTCTCTCTCCTCTTCTCTTTTCCGTCTTCATTAATACTGTTACATCAGTCATCTCCTCTAACTTCCATCTCTATGCAGACGATTTGCAAATCTACCGCAGCTGCAACGTATCTGATATCTACGATGCCATTGAGAGCCTTAATGAAGACCTTAAACGCATTTCCATCTGGGCTGAATCCTATGGTCTGCTCGTTAACCCTAGGAAATCACAGGCTATGGTTATCGGCAGTCCATATATGGGTAGACAGTTAGATCCACTCAGAATCCCTCCAGTTCTGTACAATGGCACCTCCATCACCTTTACAAAAACTGCAAAGAACCTTGGTCTGATCATAGATTGCAGCCTTTCTTGGGACGCTCACGTGAACGAGGTCAGTCGCAAATTGCATTTTTCATTGCATTCTCTCAAACGCCTTCAAAGTTTTTTACCCCTGAAGACTAAAATTTCCCTTGCCCAATCTCTCCTCTTACCTATCCTTGACTACGCCGACTCATGTTATTTGGACGTCACTGAGGAGCGATTAAACAAGCTTGAGCGCCTCCAAAACTTGTGCATTCGATTTATTTTCGGATTGCGCAAGTACGACCACGTGTCTCGCTTTCGCTCGCAGCTCAAGTGGCTCCCAATTCGTTTTCGCAGGAATACTCATATCCTTTCTCTCCTCTATAACATTTTGTATAATCCCTCTTCCCCGTCTTATTTACGTGAGCAATTCTGTTTCTCTCGGTCACAAGTTAAGCCTTGCCGCCCCAGCGTCAAGACTAACTTGTGTATCCCCTCCCACCACTCTGATTTCTATTCCTACTCCTTCACCGTTCATGCGGCTAGGCTGTGGAACTCCCTCCCACACAATGTTCGCGATAGTCCCTCTATCACTATCTTTAAAAAGCGAGTCAAAGAACACTATCTTTCCCTGTCTTAGTTATCCATATATTTATTAGTTAGGTATTATTTATGTATAGTATGCATATATATTTTATATATACAAATATATATATATTATATATTCATTTATTTTATATGTGTAGTAGGTTTACATATTTAAATTAGATACCGCTATGTGTAATTTTTTGTTGATACTTTTTATATAACTTTCGAGTTGCGCACGATCTATCTGCCTTCTCCAATAGCATTCACGCTAGCCTAGGTCTGCTGGAAGACATTTCTATATCGAAATAAGTAGTACCTGTTGTGTCGTCTTTCTATATGTATTGTCCATTGTATTTTTCTTGTGTGCAATAAACAATAATAATAATAATAATTTTAGAATCACATCCGTTTCTTAGAATTTAATTTGTATACACTTTCATAGCTTTGTTTTTTGTGTTTTCGTTTTAGATTTTAAATTGTTACACTTATTAGTTATACAAAATCAACCTTATGAATGTCAAAGAAAGAAAACTTATTTGCATAACAAAACACATTTTAATTATATTTTTAATCAGCACACTTATAAACATATTATTAGAAACGGCCCTCTTCATAATATTTGAATTGCAAATTACGTACAATTATTTCAGACGATGACTTTAACTAAATAGATTCGCGTGTACGTACGAGTACCTAATTGAATGTAATAATATACAGAATATTCAAAATAATTATTCGAAATACGTACTTACTGATCGTTATCAAACATCTGCTGTCGGAAGTTGATCGATCGATAGTTCGATTCGCTCTTGCTAAAGATCCGTCGAAAATCGTTACGATCAATGGCTGCAATTAATCAATCTATATCAAGTTGATTGCTTTCGTAACTTCGATCTCGTGTCAAAAGGTAAGCAAGTGTAGGTCTCTTCCTAGTCACTTCTTCTTTTCACAAAATGGCGCAATGTCACTTTGTTTGTTTGTTTTTGCTTGTTTTTTAAACTGAGTTTATAGAGTTGTAAAGATAATCCAAAATGTAGCGACACATCGTAGGAAAGATCCGTCACGATTGTTCCGTCAAGTATGACACACTAGAACGGAATTTTCGGTCGGAACGATCCGCTAACACAAAGCAAATGTCACAAGTGACAAGGCCTTGCGGTAAGTACCGACACGGACATTCCGCAGGTGTGTCGCTACACTAATGCCAATATAGAAATTACGACGGCGAATTTATGATTGACGAAACCGACTCCATATCTTAAATTTTGAAGATATTAATCTCATGAAACAATTATCGGTAGAGTCAATTGTGATTTCGCGCACCAAAAGGTTCATTTTAAAGCTAAAATCTACAAAGAGTGAGAATTCTTAAGGTAGTTTTCTTTTTTTTACGAACAGCATTAATTTACTATTAATGCGATAATAAAATAAAACAAATGTATTTAGTGGAGCCATAGTTGTGTAAAACGAAATAAAATAAATGTAGAACATACACTACGATTTTACACAACCACATTAGGATTAACAATTTGTCCAGTAGCAATTATAGCGACAAAACAAAATAGAAACAAAACAAAAGAACGATTCAATTGGACAGCTGTGCACACAATACATAATATACCAGTCGGGTAACAGTGGCCTCTGCGGGTAAATCTACTCAGACTAATAGTTTTATTTCAAAGAAAGAAACGAAAGAATTTCATTTTAGATTGAACAGAAAAGAAAACTCGTCAGAATTTGATATAAGTACTTATTTTTCCAATTTCATTTATGATCAAAAAGTTAGTTAAACTGAGCACTTATACTTATTAGTAGCATAATGGTAAATAATAGTGAAAACTGTTGAAAAATACATTTTAACATTCCTGTGGCCGGAAAGTTGGTACCTACTTTCTTGCAGATTGCAGCAACCGCTCTCTAGCCGCAACGGTACGTAAAATCGTGTATATACATAGCCAGAAATAAAGAAGACAAATGGTTTATCCTCAGGTGATAGTACACGGCCTGTTCAAAGTTTTCAGTAGGTACCTTTCCGGTAAATAATGCTATAATAGGATATGCATAAAAAACATTGTCGCATTTATTAACAAAATATGAAAATACCGTAGTAGAGATGACAAAAAAATAAATTCAAATTTCAGAAATACAGCCGATATAAGCATTTAAAATTATCAATACGCGCCGATTAGATGGAGATATTATGGACCAAACATGGACAGTGACTTCACAAGTCACTACGGCCATATAAATTTAATTTAATTTCCGTGTTAAATTTCGGTTTGCTAGAAAAAGACAGAAACAAATCTTCGATGGCTTATTTCATAGTTTTAATAAATCGTTTATTACATGAATGAGGATATTTTTTCTAAATAAAAAATTATCATGCATATTCCCTAATGCCCTTAGAAAAGTATGGACAATCGGCGCTTAGGGTAGTTTTCCATCAGAGCTGTGCGAGGTAGCTAAGCTGTGAGCTGGAAAATTCAAACCAATAAGATTGCTCCATAATAGACAGCGCATTTGACAAGCTAGGAAAATGGAGCAATCCTATTGGCAATTCGAAGCAATGTAAATGGTAGCTATTGGTAATTTTTTAGGGTTCCGATACCAAAATGGTAAAAAAAAGGAACCCTTATGGTGCCGCTCTGTCTGTCTGTCCGTCTGTCTGTCACACCTCTATATCTCAGCAACCACTTACGCTATCGAGCTGAAATTTGGAATAGTTTTAGAATATAGTTGCCCAACTTAATTGCACATGAAAATTTTTTGAAAAAAGTATGATTATTAATGTAAAGGGGGCCAAAATAGGGGGGGCCAAATGTCAAATTGTCGCTACTAGGTCGAGTGGGGTATCATATGAAAGGGCTTTACTTGTACATTTTAAAATATATTTTTGTATTTTTTTAAGTTTCTTAGTTTTCAAGTTATGATGAAAAATGTCAAAAAAAAATACCATTCCCCCCCCCTTATCTCCGAAGTTTGAGTAAGGGAAAATCTGAATTAATTACAGTTGACAGAGGTTTATGTAAACTTTACAGCAAAAATAAAACGATCTTTCTAAGTTGCACAGTTTTTCAGAAATCTGCAAAAAACCTTTACAAACAAATTTAGTTTTGCGGTCCTGAAAATGGACTTTATTGCTTCCAAAAATACTATAGGTATATCGGAACCCTCGGCGCGCGAGTCCGACTCGCACTTGACCGGTTTTTTTTTATTTTAACGTACCTAGGTATTATATTTTATTGTTAAAAAGATATTTGAGTTCTATAAAAATTAGGACTACAAGATTTACGGTGATGGATGACCTTATAATTTAGGTCCTCATAATGATCCCGTTCTGAAAACAATCATCTTTCACTTCATTCCTTTCACATCATTCTACTGCTCATTCATGTGGATAGAGCTGCCTTATTCAGGTAATTTTTTTTTTGGTTTAATTCTTCCTTTCGGAAAGGCAAAGAGTACAAAGCCCATACAGCCATGTCTGATGTCTTTAATCTTTTTTTTTGCTCCCCTCGTAAAGCGATAGTGAACTTTACGAAGGAAAATGTTCGTGACTTTTTGGGACAACACAAACGGGGCTTAAACACGAGATCACTTGAAATCTTCATCAGCTGCGCACTCCGTAGTAAATTTACTGCATAACACACTATCTTTATTATCCACTAAATCACTAAATGCACAAAAAAACTAAATTTCAATTAAGCAGGCAAACGCCCATGTCGAGTTCCCGCCAAAAAGCCTTATTCAGGTAAATTAAACCCGCGTCACAGAAAATATAAGTGTAGCGGCACACCTGCGGAAACGCCGACGTGAAAAATTTCGCGACCGAAAAATCTGTCAATAATTTCGCCAGATGTATCATAGGTAACCTAAAAAGCGTTGCGACCGTGATTAGCGGAACTCTCCGCGTCGGAAAGATCTGCAGGTGTGTCGCTACTCTAATAGCAAACAAGTTTTCGCGTGGCTTTTGATGTCTTTGCTTGTACCTATTAATTTTTCACTTTCTGTACACTTGAATTATTCGTAGACACTCTTTAGTTTAATCAATCTGAATTTAACAATTCCCGAGAATCATTTCCAATTTGAATTTTGTTTTACCTCAGTCGTATTCAGATATGAGATTTTTTGCTTTCGATGGAGTTTCTAGCCATATCTCCACCTGTATTGTCAGGTGGTGTAAACCTTCCAATCCTCCCAGAAACCTTTTAAGTCGGATATTCTTACTTGATTTGCCATACGACCCGTGGAAATTCGCGACAAACCTGCGAATCTTAGGTAAGGTTACCTATGACCTACTATGACACATCTGGCGGTAGAGTTCCGCTCATTATCGTCATAGTAGGTCATAGGTAAGGTTACCTATGATTACTATGACACATCTGGCGGGATTTCCACTGGTGTCATAATTGACAGATTTTTGGTCGTGGAACTTTTTCCGTCGGAGTTCCCGCAGCTGTGTGTGTCGCTCTCAGGGACTAGATAAGTACTATAGGTACTACGTCGCTCTACTTAGAACGGCCAAAGAACTACCAATAAGGTCCAAGTGCGGTGAATTTGTTCGACGTTTTTTCTGGTTCGGGTATGTCGGACTGACTTTGATTTTGTACCCATAAAATATCTTATTGCAGCCTCCAGTGTCAAATCGAACTGGACAGGATCAGTAAGTGTGTAATTTGGCATTTATCACGTAACTTGCATTTATTTAGTACACTCGTACGTTAAGGTATGAGCGTTTGTTGAATGTATGTTCGAAATCGCGAGTGGGGTCGCTTTCTATGGTGATATGGAGCGTGCGAAACTGTGCTACGGGGACAATGCACTGGACAATAGCAGCGGTAGTGTTCAACGACTCTACTTTGCTAGACTCCGTGTATGTGAGCTTTTATTACCACTTACATTTAACACTTGTACAAAATCTGCTTTTTTAGAATATCATTGGATTTAAAAAATATCCTATACAAACTGCACCATGCGATATACAGAGTGTTAGTGTAAACACTGTGATCCTTGAAACTGTGCATTGACACCATGAAACTGAACAACTTTCCCTAAGGAACATAAGTCAAAATACGAAAAAAACAAATTTCATCTCCCATACAAAATGCGCAATCAAAATTTTTTTTCGTATTTCGACTTATGTTCCTTAGGGAAAGTTGTTCAGTTTCATGGTCTCAATGCACAGTTTCAAAGATCACAGTGTTGACACTAACACCCGGTATAGGAAGTTTCTGTGGGAGTAAATTTATTTTCTTCGTATTCCGACCTACTTTTCCGGTTTTAGGAAGAAACGCAGTTGATTAGGGAGCACCCTATTCGTATACTAGCTGGTGCCCACGACTTCGTCTGCGCAGGTTTATAAATTGTAGCCTATGTGTTATTCTGATGTATAAGCTATATTATTGTAAATTTTCATTAAAATCTATTCAGTAATTTTTACGTGAAAGAGTAACAAACATCCATCCATCCATACTTACAAACTTTCGCAGTTTATGATATTAAGTAGGAAAGTAGGATTACTGTATAAGTATCTGGGCGACGAGCTTCGCTCTATAATAGCCGCCTCAGCATTGAAATATCATCAGGTGAGCAAGCTATACTACCCGCCAACAGATGGCACTCTAGGATTTTGTATAAACGCGGTATATTTTTAAAAAAGCTTAAAAACACGGGGAAAACGAATTTTCCCAGACATGAGACCTATAGCTAGATCGATTTTTCACCTCCGAAATCGTATCGCAAATTTCATCGAAATCGTGAGAGCGGTTTTCGAGAAACCGATTACAAATATTGCTCGTTTAATAGTTTAGGATATAGCTGGGTATGCGGCGAGCTTAAGTGCAAGTGTAGTTCGATTATTATGAAACTATACCAGGCCACTCAGAAAGTATTGCGAAAAATAGTTTTTATATATGGGAGACTGGCCGGTCAGAATCTTTTTCGAAAATATGATTACTTGTAAGTAAAAATATGTGTGTTCCATTTTCAAAATTTCCCTCCACATTTTTTGCGAGCCAATTCAAAGTATCGTGTCTTACTGAAAAATGGATCTGCGCCGGGAACATTTTAGAGCTATGATTTTTTACGATTTCAAGTGTCGCCTGAAACCGGATGAATCGTTCGATAGACTTCAAATGGCATTTATGGATGAAGGCCCCTCCAAGGCAACCGTGTATCGTTGGTATAACGAATTTAGGCGCGGTCGACCAACCTTGGGGAATGAAGAAAGAAGCGGTCGCCCTTTGACGGCTATTACGGAAGAAAACGTGCTAGCAGTGAAAAATTTAATCCAAGATAATAGGCGAATTACATATCAGGAGATTCAGCACATATTAAAGATTGGATCGGGAAGCGTTCACGAGATTCTACACGGGCATCTTCGCGTGAGGAGGATAGTATCGCGCTGGGTGCCGCACTACCTCACCGACGCTCAGAAGCAGGCCCGGGTGGAATGGTGCCGTGATATGCTGAACAAATTTGAAGCAGGCTCGTCTCGGCGTGTTTACGACATCGTAACAGGTGATGAGTCCTGGATTTATCAATACGATCCAGAAACCAAGCGCCAGTCGACAGTTTGGGTGTTTCAAAATGAACCAACGCCTACCAAAGTGAAGCGATCTCGAAGCGGGGGGAAGATTTTGATCGCCAGCTTTTTTAATTTGACTGGCCACTTGGCCTCAATTCCCTTACGAGATCAAAGAAGCATCAACGCCGAATGGTATACTACCAAATGTTTACCAGAAGTTTTTTCTGTTGTGAGCAACAAGCGACCAAACACAGGGCTCCGCGGACTACTGCTCCACCACGACAATGCGCCTGCACACACCGCGCTCAAAACGAGGGACTTCCTGGACAGCACACCAGTCAAACTCCTGGGTCACCCTCCTTACAGCCCTGATCTAGCACCGTGTGACTTCTTTTTATTTCCAAAAATAAAAAATCAGCTCAAGGGGATACAATTTTCGTCGCCGGAAGATGCGCTGGCTGCGTTCGAGCAGGCTGTAAACGAGGTGTCTACGGCGGACTGGAAAAAGTGTTTTGAAAACTGGTTCAGACGCATGAATCTTTGTATAGAGGCTGGTGGAGAGTACTTTGAAAAGATTTAATAAAAATATATGTACCTGTAGAACAATTTTTTTTAGTGTCGCAAATATTTCTGAGTGTCCCACGTAACAACCATTCGGTGACATTGAGATGAGAACCCACGCGCGGAGTCAAGATAGTAGACCGGAGAACATTTTCATTCATAAGATAATATCGTATAACTTGATATCATTACTATTTTACACTAAGCCTAAAATATAATTTAATGAATTTTTACTTGCTGGTAAGTTTCTTTTCAAGACGAGTAAGTTCGAAACTTGCTGAAATTACACAGCTGAAATTAAATTAGTCTTATACTAAATTGATAAAGTAGTTATTGTGAGTGACCTCGTTGAATAATACTTTCTACAGGAGTGATCACACCTGGCTGAATTCAAAGACTAATTCGGCATACATTGCTCGTAAACAAATAAACATAACCAAGGCTCCCAGCTATGTCTGCCGAATCAGTCTTTGAATTTAGCTAGGTGTGATCATTTCTTTACTTTTTAAAACAACTAAAACCACTTCATTTAGGACAAATACGAGTACCATATTTAAGTTCTTTTAAAATGCAGAAAGAAATATTTTTAAGAAGTTGTATGGCATGCAGTGATCTACCAAGTCATTGTAGCACATATATTTAATCAAATAAAATATAGTTGTCCTTCTTTGCCTTGGAATATTCTTTGTCGACTACTTTCTCGGCCGTCATATATCGACGAGATTTGCACCCACACTAATCGGATTGTCAGACAAAAAATACACAGGAAGCACTACGCAACGTGTCGCTATTCTGACGTAGCGGGTCGTGGGAGTTATTCTGAGATTACCGAATTAACGTTTCGATGAATGTATCCTCTTGAAATTCGAAGGGCGTATTGTGTACCGTTACGCCTATTGTTCAATTATTATTGTAAAAGGTACGGTTCGAGCATTGCGTGTACGTGACTATAGGAAAATAGTATCTGCTGGTAGCTTCGCCTGTGTGGGTAAGTGAGATTTTATGTTAATCATTTTAATGTTTTTTATTTTTCAATAGTCAAACAACAGTCAGAAGTTGTACCAATGTATTATTAGAAGAAGCGACGTTGAAAAACATCATTTTAGCAACTGTAAAAGGGCCACCCTTTAGATACTGTCTGTACCTATCTAAACGAGTAAACTTTGTGCCTGTTTCTGGTAATCTAGTGTAACCAGGTGATATCGTAGTTCTAGATTTGCAAAGTACCTATGGCATCAGGCAGTCTACGGAACGTTATGTCAATTATAGTTACTTTTGTACTCATACGCTTGTATTTGCGGCTTTCTGCTTTTAGGGATTTGTAGATTCTATACAAAGGTCATATAGTAATTCTAACTAAGTCTTGAAGTAAAATTTGGTACCTTTAAAAACGAATTTTATTGATCAGAACACAAAAATTCAGATGTGAGACTCAACATACGATACGCTTGTTACCTTATTTGGTAGTACGTACCTGGAAAACTGAACGAATACAGAAATTTTCTTTGGGAATCAATTGGGATCAATTATACAGTACCTTAAACCGACGAGTATGTATGAAAGGGTTGATTGATGAAAGTACAGGAAGCGAGGGAAGTGTGTCAAGATCGTAGCAGGTGGAGGTATGTGGTCTCTGCCTACACCGACGTGGGATTTTTGTATCTAAACAGTATGTACAGCGAGCATCGTCGGTTGTATTGGAGATTTTTTTTAATGATGATAATTATTTGTAGAGGTAAACCAATGTTATTGACATTTTATTCATTTTAACCCTGTCTTTATACATACCTTTCTAAGAGACAACTATGATGTTCAAACGAATCTAATTTAGTAAATAGGTAATCGTGATCCGCATAGGTAGTGTTATAAATTGAGTACGGTCAAGAGCATGTCAAATTTGACACTCGCAGTACAGCTTTAGTCACTATGCTGACTAAGTTAGGTGCGGTACAAATTCCAATGTGTTAAGTTCGACGTGACTGTACAGTCAACGACAGGTCAAGCTTGAAACTCGCAGTTCGACTCTAGCCCTTACGTATATTGAAATAACAACGGTAAAAAGTCCAATGTGTCAAGCTTGATGTGCTCTTGATTGTACCAGTCGACGAGGGCCGGCAATTGACCGTGAAGCCCACGCTACGGCCATTCATGCGGCTCCAATTATTCTATACTTGACGAAATATATTTTACCCGTTTTGCATAGGTTTTGTTTTACATATCAAAATAAAAATGGTTTTCGTCGACAAAATTATTTCCAACCAGTTCATAAATACAGGCTGTAAAGGACAGGTTTCCGAAAACGGACATGATCAAATAACGTAACTGAACAACTTTCAATGGATAAAACTATAAGGAAATGAAAAAAAAAATCGGTTTCTCCATACGATTTCATTTTTCATTTTCTGATTTTTTTTTTCTCTGAAAATTGTTCAGTTACATTGATTGATCATGCCCTTCCAGTTTTGGGATACCATTCCCTCACACCCTTTATATTTCTTTCATGCTACGTAGAAATATTCAGATAGCAAGACATAAAATATTGCACCCCCATAAAAACATACTATGGCATCATAAGCTATATAACTATTCAAAAACTATATAATATTTATCGTGTGCCATATCTACTCATAAATTTGCAAAAAATACCATATAAGTAGTTTATTTAAGTTAGATACAACAAATTGTATAGTTTTTGGTTACATATTTATGTGACAACAGCTTTGTCTATTTACGTTAGTAAATTGTAGTCTTTGGTTAAGTCAATTTGGTTAAGTTTAGTTATTGACAATGAGCTGTACGAGTATATCTACTCATGAACGACTGTTTCATTAAATTGTTTGGTCAGATCGTCAATTAATCATTTACCTATTATGTGAATTAAATGTACTACTTGACCAATAGCAATTGGTACAGTTAACATTGGATGTCAACCGAATATATGATAGGATAGCGTGGTATCTGTAGATAGGTAGAACAGGCCTAAAACACATAATTGCGCAAAACCTTTCGGGTGCAAGCTTTGTAGATGAAACTGAACAACTTTTGTTCTGCGACTTTTGAAAATCCGCAAATAAATGCTTCTTCAGACATATTGATTAGCTGACCGAGCCAATAGGTAAGAAATTTTCTTTTTGGGAATACAGAAAAATTTATGGAACAAAAGTACCACCCGAAAGATTTTGGTTATGACAACCTGTGTATGTAGGTACCTTTAAGCTAAATAGGTATCATCATAACATCCCATGAAACGTCCACTACAGGACTCAAGAATTCCAGCTTTTGCTAGAAAAGTGAAGAGGGGAAGTACCATAGTCACCTCGCTTGTTAGCGTAACAGTAAGTAAGATGTAAGATACAAAGGAGGATGCTGCTGCCCATCCTCTAGTTTATAACCCTTAGTCGCCTCTTACGACACCAACGGGTATGTATTAGAATAGTACCAACCCATGGGTTGCCGGCACCACACGGGAGAGGTAGGTATAGGTATACACTTACAAAATAAAACTCCAAAACGACTCCTCCACGGTCTATAAACTTGACACAACGTAGTAACTCTTTTGTCCCTAGCTTGTCCCAACCCAAGTCCCAGGAGATTCATTTCGGGTAAGTCAACGATCTCATTGAGTTTCACAATACAATACTTACCGCTATTGTACGGTGGCTTTGTTCGCAAAAGTTCGCGAACTTCTGAACAACCTTTTCAGGTTTCGTAATAACTTAAGAAGCAATACGTTAACTAGCTATAGTATCACATCAAGTAAAATTAAATCATCATTGCCCTTATTCCGTCCGTTGTACCTTCGGAGTTGGCTACTTTTCGGTAAGTCGGCGGCTTTTACACAGCGAATAAAGATACTAAATAATCTGATCAGTACTTGGGCGATAGAGCTATGCTCTGTATAATTAAAATATCATCAGGTGGGCAAGCTATGCTACTCAACAAAAGATGGCGCTGTAAGTTTCTTAAACGCACTAAAACGCGCAAAGGCATTATTAAAAAAATGTTGAAAACAAATTTTCCCAGACATGAGACCTCGCTATCAATTTTTCACCCCCAAAAACCCCTGTATAGTAAATTTTATCAAAATCGTTACAGCCGTTTTCGAGAAACCGATTACTAATAAAAATTTACAAATATTGCTCTTTTAAAAGTATATGATATAACAAATATTTAAAGGCAATTTATATTGCTAAATTTATAATACGTACAGTCAACCGCACGTCAATAGAAACAGAGTCCTACATGTTACAAGTGACGTGCTGTTGGGTGTACCAATGTTTGTATTTGTTTAAGGTAAACAATGTCAAACGATCAAGTATAACATTCCCAGCAATTTTGTTTTGTTTCGTCTCGAATAATGACAAATACACCAGCATTCCCACACACCATTTTATCACTTTAGGAGATTTAAAGGCCAAGTAATTCTTAAACTCGGCAAGTCTTGAGATCTCGTCAGTATTCAGATTCAGTAGATAGGTTACATGTTCAGTATGCTGAGTGGGCTATCATCGCTCTCGAGATTCTAGTCTTGAAATGCGCGTAGGTAGATCGGCGATTTGCTTTGAAAATCCTAAATTGATTTAAAGTACTGTATCCGTGGATTTTTTATATATATTTTTACATTTAATCCTATACTATAAGAGTAGCGACACACTTGCGCAAATTCCGCGGCGGAACTGTTGCTTCACGGTAGAAAAAAGCAAGGGGATGGTACTTCTCCAGACGGACTTTCCACAAAAGCCCTACCACCTTCAGTGTTGGTTAATTCGGGCCATTTTGTGTTTTTAAATTAATGTGACTGTCCGATATTTTGATGCAGTTGCATCACTCTCTGTAGTCAGTCAGTATCTGTTACTTTTTCTCATAAGTCATCAGCACATTCTAAAAGTACTAGATGGACTATATCATTCCTACATAAGGCAAATCGTTGTATCGTGCATATTACTAACTAACACTTGCACCAAGAAAGATGCCACCTTCCGTCTTACGTAGCGTCTGTTTACTATTATTTTGTTTGTGCCTCAGTCCGTACCGACTGCGGAACCAAATAATTCAAACCTCCTTGCTTCGCATGGAACAGTACTATATAGAAACTGTCATCAAATTAGGTAGTTTCTTTATGTAGGAGCATTGGAGCAAGTATGCATTGATCGAGTGAGTGTCGCAAGCTCTCGGCCTCGCACCCACGCTGGCATACGGCACCGGCTGCTTGCAACATGCAGGAGTGCCGATTACGATAATGATAACTTCATACCAAAGAGCACTGCTGATATGCTTTTCACATATTTACGTAGATTTACGAAGATTATGATTCTTAAAGCTATGCTTCTTGCGTGATCATGGTATTTTCCCCACAGACAATAGCAGGCGCATAAGCGGGCGGATGATTTGTCTTCAAAGCAGTTGATCTCCTTCAAAGACGAGACAGTCATCTTATTAACTTAGCCATTCAAAAGGCTTCTAAAAGTAGAAGGCTTCTACGGGTTCAGTTTCGCGGTCTGAACTCAATCTCAAAATTTGTCGAATGTTTTCAATTTAACACTGTAGATAGTACTAGATAGTTAATAATATCTTAGAAATATCAGATTAATTAAAATAATCGTCCTGCATTTGCGTTTGTCTGTACCTTTACAAAAGTACAGACAAACGCAATTGGCTAAAATAATCAAGCTATATGAAAACACACATCTTTTTTCATGAGTGGCAATCGGTAATGTACGTACTAGAGACATATTGCCAAAGCTTGGAAGTAGGTAAGATGAAGGCGTAGGCACAGGTTATAATAAGGTTAGGCGTAGGCTAAATATTTGTTGCGGATATTCAGTACGGAAGCAAACAATTTGGTATTAATGGATATTAATGATAGCTTGATGACTGCGTGACTTAGTAGATTTGGCAGGGATTGGTATGATAACATACTCTGATTAAACTTACCGATATTTATAACTATAGCCTTCAAGATTTCATAATAGGTCTTTACCTATGAAATTGCCGTTTTGTATGGCGAATTTTAGGTAAACTCAATTTTCAGTACTAACATTTTTGCATTTTTCTTAGGAATTATAAATCCAATTTATTTTATTTTTTTAAGCATTGTTGGGAAGACATTAAGCTAACAGAAGCTTAAACTTAATTCTCGTAAAATATTATCTGTAAAAAAATATAACAAATCTAATGTTGAAATCGGACGACATTTAAGACGAACAATTTTCGAACCTTTAATTTTATATATCAAACTAAAAATAAAATCTTTATTTTATGCGTAAATTGATAACCTTGAAGTCAACTTTCAAATATAAGACAAATGAAAAAAAATCATTAGAATTTTAGGAATTATGATCTCCTTAATCTGTAAGAAAATTTCGGCAATATTAGAATCTGTAATCTTTTTAGATACATATAGTGTGACAGATGTAAGAGAAATTTGTTGCGTAAAAGAAACTGATTAACTAAATTAAGTAAGGAATGGTGAAAACGGAGACTAACGAGAAATATCAATCTGTTATAATAAGGCGAGGAATATTGGAACTATTTTAAGGGGAAAGGCTTGGCTAACGTTCCGAGACCACAATCAGAACGTTCTGCATAAAAAGAAAATGACTGACCTAAGCCGACCTTACAACCTTATATGTCGATGACGTTAAAAATACCCTGAACTGAAGAGCTAACATTAAAGGGTCGACGAGGGTGTTAGAAGTGAGGGAAGTAGGCATGTGAAAATATAGGAAGAATAAAATGAAGAACGGTAATTGGTAGTGCTTAGCAAGTAAAATAGACTCAAATAGCAACTTCAACAGGAAAAAGACGTGATGCAGATTGAACTTATGAGACTAGATCTAGACGTCGGGTACAAAATTAGAATGTTGACCAACGAAACAAAAATTTGTATAATACCTACTCCTACCGTTACATTGAGTACTCACTCACCGACACAATAACATTATAATATGGATTATGACACAATGGTGTTATGATTGTAAATTGAATTAATGAAAATATCGGCTAGTTTTATATTCGCAATCAAGATTAAACCTTCCTCTCACCGTGTCAAGCTTATAACGAACGATTTAATCGAGAAGGAGGTACCCAATTAAATATTGATAAATGGAAAGGCCGACAGCGACACAATATTTTTTTTTATTAATTGAAACTATAAATCTTGTTTAATTATATGGTAGACCATAAAGCAAGTGTGTGAGCTTGTAAAAAATAATTGAAGATCCATACATAAAAATTATTGACAAATGCATTTTCAACGATACGGTACCTATGAATAGCATTTGAATTTTTACTAGTGATTTAGCTAATTCGAGAATAATAAAAACGTACAGATCGCTCTATTTGAATTGTATTCTGCATGCTACGATATTCAATAAGTATTCTTTAAACAACCTACATTATATGAATCTAAAATTTAATAAATTTTTCTATATTTAAACGATACGAGTCTCTGTGAGAAAGACTAATTAAATTCAAACGACACTTTTTCATATCTTATTAAAGGCGACGCGGTAGAGCCTGAAGGAGACGGCGGCAAGATGAGCTAGGAGCTTTTCAAAGAAATTGTAGAAGGAACATATGCGCAGGATAGGATGCCATGGAGAGAACGCACGGAGGTCTTTGCCCAGAAGGGGTAAATTTAGGGACAATTTAGATTTTGATTGCACAGTGCGGTCGGACGTGGCAAGAAGTTTCTTGTAAAACGTACGGTGGAAGATTGCCAGTTATCTAGATGGTATGGATGAAATTTTAACTTCTGGTGGTGAAATTCTGCAGCAGGTATTAGGTCAAACAATTCCTCAGAGCACTCCCCATGATACATGCGATAAAGGATGCATGAAGATGCAATATCTCTCCGATAATATAAAATATCTTATTACATTCTTGTCTCTATAACAAGCGCTCAGTTTTATGACCAATTTTATAATGTTGGCCGGATATTAGGTAATAGTTTTCTACCACGAATATGGTTGTAAAGGCAGGCTGGTTTAGAAGGGCTGATAAATAGAGTAAAGGGCCGGTCAGTGCGGGATCTAATGAAGATTTATGGAGCTCACCGTTCTACGACCGCAGTGAAGGACGAGCTGGATAATGGGGAGTTTGTAGAGAAGACATATGGTAGGTACTTGGGTAGGTAGAGCTTGGATTTAAAATATTTGTTTGAACATTTGGAGGATAAATTAATTATACAGAGATATTTTTTGACACCTTGCAAAAGTATTAAGTATGTCACACAAAATGCCAGCGTATGGTTGGTGAAAGTAAAAAAAAATCGCGAGGTTAAAATAAACTCATTGTAAATAGTTTAACATATCGGCACTAGTTAACATACATACAGGCACATGGGCCTGAGTATAGCCGAATACTCAGGTCTATGTGCCCTGGTTTCTTTACCTGTAACCTTTTATCAACTTTTACACCATCTGTTTGGGAAAAACTTTCAAAATTTCTTTCGTTATACCTACCAAGAACCATAAAGCTGCCGTTATTCATAATCTAAGCCAAGAACCATTAAATCTAGATTGGCTGAAAAAAATAGACACAGTGTAGAACTCCTTCTTGTGCAACGTCATCATCATGATCATCAATCAGTTAATCAGCATCCTCTAAGACGTTTCTTTAACTTTTTTTAAGGTTTTTTATCTATCTTTACAGGTACTATCAGACGTAAATGACCATGATAGAAACTACGCAACATAGTTGTAAGTAAACACACATACCGTTCGGTTGCTCTCCCACTGGCATATGTTCAACGAGGCTTAGCGTATATTGCCACGCAGATGGCGCAGGGCAGGGCAGAGCAGAGCAGATTTTTGTAATGTATGAACCTTCATAGAGCAACGCAAGCTGGGATGCAGACATGTGTACGCAGACACATGTCTGCGCCTTGTTTCTGCCGGCAATTGTTTCTGCGCGCCACAGAATAAATAACACACTATTGCGTGTGAAAGCAGACTCTCGAAACTAGAAACAACAAAAAGTTATGCCACAGATAAAATAAATTTGTGGTTAATTGCTCAAATGTGGATGAGAAGTACCATTATTGTCACCACGCTTGTTAGCGTTGCGGCTAGCACCAAGGACCGCGATTGCTGGTGACCGCAGAAAATAAGGTGGTATGATACACAAAAGGACCCTGCTGCCTATCCTCCGGTTCATAATTCCATAATCGTCTCTTACGACACCGGTAGCGATGGGTTAGTACTTTAGCGCAGGCTTTGCCCGTGGTACACCCGCGTGGTTCACCTGGGAGTACCACGGAAGATTTTTTTCTCCCGTGGAACACCTGATCACTTTTGAAATAAAACTAATTCAAAACTATCGCCCGTGGTGCACCTATTGTCTATGGCTAAAATCTTTCTATTTTTTTTTGTAATGATAGATCCCGTCGCAATCTTCATTTTGGTTGACAGCTGTTAATTTTATAATCACTACAACTCGAAAGCTACTGACCCTAGACTACTATTGTGCTGGGAAAAATAATAGGTCTCGATGAGATCTACATTTTGGATGACAGCTGTCAAACTAAAAATCGCTATAACTCGAAAACTACTGACCCTAGACTATTCGTATGCTGAGACAAATGATAGGTCTCGATGAGATCTACATTTTGGATGACAGCTGTCAAACTAAAAATCGCTATAACTCGAAAACTACAGACCCTAGACTATTCGTGTGCTGAGACAAATGATAGGTCTCGATGAGATCTACATGTCGGATGACAGCTGTCAAACTAAAAATCGCTTTAACTCGAAAACTACTGACCCTAGACTTTTCGTGTGCTTAGACAATGATAGGTCTCGATGAGATCTACATTTCGGATGACAGCTGTCAAACTAAAAATCGCTATAACTCGAAAACAACAGACCCTAGACTATTCGTGTGCTGAGACAAATGATAGGTCTCGATGAGATCTACATTTCGGATGACAGCTGTCAAACTAAAAATTTATATAACTAGAAAACTACTGACCCTAAACTATTCGTGTGCTGAGACAAATGATAGGTCTCGATGAGGTCTACATTTCGGATGACAGCTTAAATAATTCACAATTAAATTAGCTGTAGGAGCTAAAGTCGCGCTGCGAATGAAAAGCTTGACCTGCTCTTGACTGTACATTATTTTTAAAAGACCTACCCAACGATATCCCACACGTTGGAAAAAAAATCACTCCCACTTTACTTGTATGGGAGGTACTTGCCCTAAAAAAAAAATTTTTTTTAAGTTTTTATTTGACCACTTTCTCGGCGTGGATGAAATACATATCTACACTAAATTTTAACTTTCTAGTACTAACGGTCTCTGGGCTAAGCCGCGGACAGACAGACAGACGGACAGAAAGGCAGACGGACATGACGAAACTATAAGGGTTCCTTGTTGACTACGGAACTCTAAAAAGTTGTTGCATTTAGCCTCCTAAATAAGCCTTTAATAGGTTTTACAGCTATTTTTTAAATCCCTATGTAGATATTAGATACAGTACAAGATATCATTACAGTTTATGAGAAGGGAGAATTCAAACCTTCTTTCTATTATATCAAAAAAAAAAGTCTAATTTTTTTCACTATAAGTTGTCATTCTTCCTTCCGTAGGTGTGTAATAGTATTCTGTGCCCGCATGTGTTTAGTATCTGCGTCCCAGCTTGCGTTGGTCACCTACGTCTGCGGCCTGCAAAATCTGCGGCCTGCGGCCTGCGTCCTGCGGCCTGCCCCTCAGCTTGCGTTGGCCCTAAAGTGCACGCAGATGCGTGGGCGGCCACTACTGCAATTTAACTAATTGTTTAATATTGAATAACTACCGCGTTTAAATGGGGCTTAGTTTACGCAACAGGAATATTATCAAAGAATTACACATGTAGAACCAAATAGGTACAATCTGTATATGAACAGAAATATATCTGTTACCGGAAGATAATACAAAATCGTAGGTTGATCGGTTTCCTAGTAAGTTAATTAACTTTGAAAAAATAATCAACCGTAGCGAATTCGCTTCTGGCAGTTGGCGTGATGATTCGGGATCGGTGGTTGTGTTTGCCTTAGCTAACGGACCTATGGATCAAAGAATTTCCTTCGAGTTTATTCTATGATTCTTATTTTTTTCCGGTGACATATCCAAACCTATCGCATATACGGTTATACGTATAGTACTTATCTAATCCCTGTACGTATAGTACTTACTTATCAAGTCCCTGCATCTACGTGTCTGAATAATTGTGTCTCAAATATGGCAGGACTAGACGTCATCACTGGCAACACACTTCACTTTTTAATATTTTGGCAATCGGTCGTTGTAAGGGGGCACAACCATTCCTGCAATCTCAAGTTAAAGGAAAACACACTTGCCAGTGATGACATAATGGTATTTGCATAGTCATAGAAAATTGAAATCGAATTAGAAAATTGTACAGTTGTAGGATTTTCAATATTAGTGTAGCTCGTGTAGCTTTAATTAAATTTTATCGACATCTCATAAATACTACAAAGAATGTTTTTTTATGTCAAAAGTAAGCAAACAAACAATTTAAGAAATTCGTCTAACTCTACATTTATTTATTACCATCCATAATGTAATTCAATGGTTATTTCTGCCAACAAATAATTGGAACATTTATCTAGTTACTCTTGATTTATTTCATGGTAAATTGACTATTACTCCTTGCCAACAAAATGTCAAGATATTCTTTCATAACCAGTCCTTGGCCTTTAATACTTAATCCAATAAGGAATGGTCGTATTACTAAAGGTTAATTTTGGTAGACTTAGAAACCCTCAATGGATGGCCGAATATTACGCAACTGATGTTATAGGCTGATATTGAAACAATGTTAACCTTAGGCGGTAGTTAGGAGGTTTGTTATAACGTTTTCAATGTCAGTTTACTTGTATTTTTTTTTCAACACATTTGCTCATAAAACAGCTCTATTTGCACTGTATTAAGGTCCATAATATTACCGCACTAGTGTTTTATTCTTGTTTTTTTTTAATCTCGATTTTATTCTTATTTATTACGTTAGGAACATTTTCATGAAATTTTACTTTTGAAATAATGATAAATTACCTACCTAATACCGCTTATGATAATACCTATACATTTTATGAAATTATTTTTATTAATTAGCTAATCAACAATAAATTTGGCATTTAAGTAATAAGATAATCAGTGTTTGGCAGATTAGTCTGTGCCTCTCTAATACGCGTATAATGTGCCCTCTGAAAAATAAATAACGCGCGCCATATTTACAAATTTTTCGTGGTGTTTATTATTGTAATTATTTTTAAAAATGGTGACTTCTATAAATAAAACACAGTTATTAATGTAGTTTCTGAACCGATTAAAATGTGGAAATCATAGGAAAACACCAACATAATATTATGCTGCTTACAAATTTTCAAGTGGACGTGCGGTGGTTAGCAAATTTAAGTATTTTTACTCGCGAATGTGTTGAAAAACCTCGTAAGACGCACGTGCGCATTCTCATTACACTCTCGGCTCCATTACGCCCTCGCTTGCGGCTCGGGCTGCAATTCCTCAGTCTCAGCTGTAATTAGCAAAATAGCGCACTTAAATCTTAATGTACTATTATTTTATTTTATTTATTAGGTACACAAACAGATTGCAGTACAAAAGTGAAAGAAATAAACATTAAAGCTGTTACAGTACTTCACTACAACCCAAAAAAAAAGTGTACATAACAGTACCAAATAATTTTTACGAAAATTTTCTCATATATTCAATATTATAGTCGGCTTCGGAATTGAAACAAGTGAAAATTCACGTTGCAGTGATTTTGTTAGGGAATATTATTTTTTAGTTGACTGATCACATCTTTTCTTACCAACCAGCCCCTTACATATTTCCGTATTAATTTCAAACTAGATAAAATAACATTCGAGAATAACAAAACATTACAATGCGGCTTACAAAGCAATCGCCATAATTGGCTTATTGAAGTGGGTACTGAGACGAGGCGCGGCAGGATAGTCTCAGTACCTAGACAGTGTCATCCTCAACAATAGCTCTGACTAAATGGCCCAACCCAGCTCACAATAGATCATCTAAACGACTAACCTCATCCTGAAAGAGATGTTGAAATATGGGGAGGAAACCAAAGAGGCATACGCTGATCTCAGTGACCCTTCACTTCGCTTTTTATGTTTTTTGAAATCAGTCGTTGTAAGAGGAAACAACCATTTCTGCCAATCTCAAGCTATGATTTGAGGAAAAGGAAACGTTATTGGAAACTTTACGAGAGGCTTTATTTTTTTTTTTTTTTTTATGTAATGTTTTGTATTTTAAATTGACTATTTTTTTTTCTTTTGTTCGCTGGAATTTTGCATACCTATTCAGGTGAATGAAATAGTGTCGGATGTATATTAAATGACCAACATGTAACAAGAAGTACCACTATTTTTGGCAAATAAATGATTTGATTTGAATTGATTTGAGGCACCCCATATTATGTCCTGCCTAAAACTTACTCTTTATGATGCAACAATACTCAAGAGTGACTATTAGTTTCTCAAGTGTAAGAGTTTCTTTCATATCATCATCATCCGACCGTTTTCGGTCATGGCGACCGCTGTCAACTCCTACATAGAGCTGTGGCGTTGATGTGCCCGTATGTGTATAGATGGTTGTATAACCATGAATACGAATTGTGTTAAGAAGAAAGTCTACAAGGTGTATCAACCCTAAAGGATTTAATCTGTCCATAAAACTAAACAACTTTGTCTTAGGAACATAGGTCAAATTAAAAAGAGGTGACATTTCATACAAAAATGCTGATGCATTTTCTAAGGGTTGCCAATTTTTTTTTGTCGTTATTATAGAAAAGAAAAGTTGTTCACTTCCATGGGCAGAATCCACCCCTGCGCGTAAATTACAAAATCTTTGAGAGAATCTGTGATCCTTCAAGGTTGTTAACCCTTTTTGATGCACTTTGTGTAGTGGCTAAGGGCGCGGGCACACTAGTGATACTCGTATTCAGGCTGGGCGATATCGCGGCTTTCATATCTTTTAGCGTCGCAGTGTTTGAATCTAGGCAATAAAAATTCATACAAATAATATGATCGCCGCGCCGAAAATCGCTAGTGTGCATGTGCCCTAAAGTAGGAGACTTTATACAGGATATAATGGTGGTGAAATACCAAACATAAGTTCTATTTTTGCTTTTCAAAGAAATTATTTCAACGAAAGCAGCCAGTGATATTATTTTTATCAAACTCGTACTGATGTAATTAATACTTCGTTATGCAGTGTTTCAATTTCAAGAAATTTGTTATGTTACACATTGCTTTCCAAGAAATATGATTGTAATTATAAATATACTTATGACCACATTGATTACAAAGTTGCAAGGTCCTGCATGAGCGGTCAAGTGCATCAAGATATTTTTTGTGATGCCTACATTAATTTCAAATTACGGCATGAGAGGCGAAGTTGACAGTTTAATGTAATGGATTAATGCTTTGTCTTGCAAAGGACATCTAAAGGCGTTCCCACACATTGAAAGACAAAACACATTTTCTCGTATTATCTGCTGTTGGTAAGGCCTGGCACGAACTGGCAACTTTCGTCTCCAGCGGCAAACGAATGTTTTTAGGGTTCCGATACCAAACTAGTAAAAAAAAGGAACCCTTATGGTGCGACTTTGTCTGTCTGTCTGTCCGTCTGTCTGTCACACCTCTATATCTTATCAACCACTCTTGCTATCGACCTGAAATTTGGAACAGTTTTAGAGTATAGTTGCCCAACTTTATTGCACATGAAATAATTTTGAAAAAATTATGATTATTAATGTAAAGAGGGCCAAAATAGGGGGGGCCAAATTTCAAATTGTAGCTAATAGGTCAAGAGGGGTATCATATGAAAGGGCTTTACTTGTACATTCTAAATATATTTTTGTATTTTTTTACGTCTCTTAGTTTTCAAGTTATGATGAAAAATTTCAAAAAAAATACCATTCCCCCCCCCCCTTATCTCCGAAGTTTTTGAAAGGAAAAATCTGAATTAATTACAGTTGACAAATGTTTATGTAAACATTACAGCAAAAGTAAAACAATCTTTCTAAGTTGCTCAGTTTTTTAGAAATCTGCAAATAACCTTTACAAACAAATTTAGTTTTGCGGTCCTAGAAATGAACTTTATTACTTCCAAAAATACAAAAAGTATATCGGAACCCTCGGCGCGCGAGTCCGAGTCGCACGTGACCGGTTTTTTTTTTCAATGCAGCGCGCTACTTTACCTCCTACCTACGGTCATTGAAATACCTAAGAACGGTACCACGGCCGCTCGTCGGTGGACACAGTTTGACCTCGAGCGGGTCTCAGGTTAAGGGCGTTTGTGGCGTAGCGCTGGTTCAGGTTATACTGGTTTTGTTTCTATGTGCTTGCTGCCGTGCGTACAACGTGCAATTAGTCAAGTGATCGTGGAAATATGAACAAGCTTATTATTAACAAAAACTTATTTAGGTATGTTAAAACGTGCAAACGAGCAGACAGCGCACCTGATAATATGATATATTCTTTTCGTTTATTCCCACAGAAAAATAAAGGTACTTAGAAGGAGGCTTTACTGAAGGAGGATTAATGAAATAATTCGTCACTAGGTGGTGTAGGCGTGGTTCTATGGATTTGACAGGTTATTTTGAATATTTTCTATGGATCATCGATGATGGGGTTGTGATACGTTGGCAGATGTCATCCCTTATTAAAATAAATCAGCAAGGTATCTTTGTTTATTCCATCGCTTACCAACTACCACAGAAAAATTAAGGTACTAAAGGAGGATTAAAGAAATAATTCGTCACTAGGTGGTGTAGCCGCTTTTCTAGGGATTTGACAGGTTATTTTGAATATTTTCTATGGATCATCGATGATGGGGTTGTGACATGTTGGCAGATGTCATCCCCTACGAAAATAAATTAGCAAGGTATACGTCGCACAAAATAACTTTGGCCCTGTCATTAGAATAAGAATAAGAAAGCTTTATTTGCAGTAAATGTGGTTTACAAGTTGTTAATTTTTTTATAGTATCACACACTTAACCAATAAACAAATTTGGCATGCAAATAATTATGATAAGATTATATTTAACCAATGATATTACAATTATTTAACACATTAATAATATGCATGCATGTCATTTCATTTCAATTTATATATTATTAAAGAATGTTATATTAACCTATATTACTCTTAAATTACAAAATTACAATGTCAAAATTTACTTAAATTCTAAATACTCGTCAACGCTATAAAAACATTTTTCACATAAAAAATTGTACAAGGCATTTCTAAATCTATTTTCGGGAAAGGTTTTTATGTCATCTGGAATTTTGTTAAATATTCTTACTGCCATATTGTAGCTACTTCTTTGAAAACAAGTTGTTGTACCCGGAACAACCACTAATCTATCAGGATACCTTGTATTGAAGGAGAAAGTGTCTTGTTTTCTTATGAACTTTTCAGAGTTATGTTTCACAAAGAGACCCAACTCCAAGATATACATCGATGGCAGGGGTAGCAGATGCAGTTTTTTAAACAATGGTTTACAGGAATCCATGGGACCAGCTTCACACATAGCTCTTAAACATTTCTTTTGATTTAAAAATGCACGTTTCATGTCAACTGAGTTACCCCATAGTACAAGACCATATCTCAATATAGAGCTTACATGACCATGACCATTGATGCGCAGTAGTCAAAAATGGGCCATTTTTTTTTCTGCGCATCAATGACAGGGCCAAAGTTATTTTGTGCGTCGTATATATATTTCGAGCGAAGGAAGGAGGTCCGAAATCTTCGTTTATTCCATCGCTTACCAACTACCAACACATTTTGCAGTTATGTCAATAGCAATCGGCTAAAGCTGTCAGAAATAGTCTGTCAAGAAGAAGTTTGCAAAACAATGTTATTCTTGGTCGTTTGTCAGCATTTGAAGATGGCAGACGTGAATTTGTTTCAATTTTGGTTTTATCTGTTGATTTGAGAGTTTATAGTATAATTTTGATAGGAAACATCCAATAAACGTCTTACAAAGTGGACATTTAATAGAAAATGGAAATATATTCTTCTACTAAAGTTTTTGGATGGTGAGAAGCGGCTTTCTTCGTGACTTCAATAATTTCCCCTATCAACTTATCGGAGTCATCGTGGTGCACAGGCTTTCCTCGTCGTCGATCTTCGAGATGCGGATTCCTGTGTAAATCATTCTTTCACTGGACATTGGCGTGTCGCCATATTTTTGTAACAATTCCTTTACTTTGACATTGGCGAAATACGTTTTGTAATGAGATGTGATGCCATTAAATAAATATACATATGTCGAGGACACAAACTGGGGGCGGAAGAGGGATGGCAGAGGGAGATGGCACTATGTGGGCAAGGGATAGAAATCAGGAATAGCAGAGAACACGATATCGGCCGAACTATTGGTAGTGGACATCGATAACATCTTTGACAATCGCCTAATTCAATCGAGTGTAACTTACTTGCATAACGATCATTCATCCTGACTTGCCATTGACCTCTCATATGGTATTTTCCTCAATCACGTCGTCGGTAAACACAGCGGTGTGCAGGACTGCTTGTGCCACCTGTTGTTTTAATGTAAAATTAACTAAGTGGCACAATCCCGTCAACCCCAAACGTTGGAGGCTTATTCTAAGATTCTATTCACATGTTAAACTACAGCAAACTCACAGTGCACCGTGTTTTACTATCACAAAAGGTATTCGCGTATCATAACCTAAAATCTCACAGTTTAAAGCAGACAAGACCATAAAAACTTAGCTGTCGTTAAAGGGTCGCTCCTGTCATCGCAGAATTGCCACGGCTCATCCGCCAGCGGCTGCAGGCTTCATCTCGCGACCAACTATCACTTTAGATCTTGACGTGGTAAAATCTCGAACAAGAATGAGCTGTTGAAAATGGCGGCCTCGTCTTCACGTTGCTACGTGTTGGCTAAACTGACACAAGCCACGCCCCTTTACGCGCTATTCGCAACAGTAGTACCAACCTCACGATATAAATAAAGCCATCATTTCCAACATCATCGTCCAACATCGACAATCTACACTGGTACGGAAATTCAGTACTAATTTGACGTTTGGCGAAGCTTCGCCGTGCTTGGGCCACTGCATGGGTGCTGCTGGCTCAAACGTTTGTCTTTGAAAATACCGCGGGTAATTCGAAATGAGAGTCGCACTACGACACATACATACAATGTTATTCTTTTTGTGAAATGTATTTAGTTTTAGTGGCATGGTTGCAAAATAGATTGGTAAGCGTTGAATGACCGACAAAAATGGATTATAAGTGATACCTGCAAGACCAGGGTCGATTTTCTTGTGTGTATTGTCAGCCTTTTAGGACTTGGTGGAACCGCTTTCTCGCCGTTATGTTAACCGTTATTATTAGGCAAACGTTTTTGTTATAGTAATTTCGATCAAATTACCATAAATCACCACCCATTAAGTGCTTTTGTCTATACAAGGAAGAATGAGCCATTAACCTCAGAAGCACCGTGGGTTCACATGTGAACCCAGATCGCTTCCTTTCGTCAAGCACCGCGGGTTCACCAGATTTTCGAATTTTGCCTTATTGCAGAAAAAATACGGTTTATTTTGGTTTGACATGTATGATGACTTTAGACCTTATAAAATTACCTTTCGAATGACATATAAACCATAGAGGTACAATGGCTACGTTCGGAAATATCAGCGATTACTTCCCGATTATTTGGCGGGGTTATAGAGGTTAAGTCTGCGCTAGTTACAACAGTTTTGTCTCTGTCCTGTTGCTGTCCTGGTGGTGTAGCTGTCACCTCACTGTTGTCCATATTTTTTTTATTCCTTGTGTCATTTGCAAAGAATACATTTATTGATTTTACAAAAAATATATTTCGCTTACTCTACGTCAATGGGCTTACAAATTGTTTCTGTTGTGGAGACTTCCATTCATCTTATAATATATTGTTTTTTATAAAAGTATTTCTGATCACTTATTATTTTATGTATTAATTTTCATTTGGTTACTTTTATATTACCTTGACCTTGGCACAAATAACCTAGTAGGTTGATTGCCATAAAAAAAAAAAAAAACTTTTGTCTAACTGTTTGCGGCAATAAATTGTATGTGGTTTTGTAATGTACTGTTTTAAACTATGACAAGCATTTTCAGTATGTTCCTATAACTCTCGCTTCGTAGAAGTACACCAAATGTTGCAACTTGTTCAGGTCTTCGTCCCGTCTCCAATCCGCTTTAGCATGGAAGCACCTTTTATGCAAGACCTGTGAGTCATTAAAAGTTAAGATGACGTATATTTATATTTAGCAACTATGTGACAAACATAAATAACATTGTCAAAGTTTTTTATACCTATTTATATCGAAATTTTTTACAAAATTCTCTAAAATAAGTCCTATACTATTATAGTATGTATATATATCTATATAGGTATAATAAAATTGTAATCGGTTTCTCGAAATTTACTATACGGGGGTTTTCGGAGTTGAAAAGTCGATCTCATGTCTGGGAAAATTAATTTTCTCAGTTTTTTTTAAGTACCACGTTTCAGAAACCCTACAGCGCTATCTGTTATTGGGCTTTGGCTAAGATTATACAGAGCAAAGCTCGGTTGCCAAGATAAATTACTATACCTGATATATTCACAGGTCACCGTTTTCAAAGCCTAGTTAAACATTTACAAAAAGCTGGAAACAAAAAATTGGTTATCAGATAACATTTTAGACTAAATAAACACACATCCTGTGACTAAAGTGTTTAGCCGACTAGGCGTGGCTGGCGCCGACTCAGGCGCATCCGTCGTCGGTAGCGACTCTACAATTATGTAATCTGTAAAATCAAGGTTACAGTCTGCTGCCATCTTTGTCACTTTTATTATAACCGTCAATGTAGAAGCTACTAATAAACACTGATAAGAAATATTCCCATCCATTCATTGACATGCCAGCTTGCGCGTACGCATGCGATCGCGTACCTCTGATGTAACTCGCAAGGTCGTGTTGCACTGTCGCTCTAACCGGTTCCACCGCTATTTTTTACATCGTGCCCACATACTTCGCTTAATTAAATCACGAGTTCACGACTCTCATCGGATATAGCGATTGGTTTATTGTTTTATGTTGATTTGATTACGTTAGAATTTCACTCTCTTTTTTATAATTTTCTCATAGAATATAGGTAACAAACGGATACGGTATGATAAAAATAAATGGTACAGCAGCACTGCACTTACTTTCTCGCAATACTCAAGGAAAAACTATCAACCGTAAACTTAAATTTGTAATGCCATACAATAGTATGGAAATGTAAACTTTTATTTACGTTTTTCCAAAAAAAATGTTCGAATTAAAACAAACAAACCTCAAACGATTTCGAGTAAATCACATGTATAACTTTTGGTAGTACTGGAACATCCTTTATATGAATTTTCACGGATCAATGGATACTACCGAAGGATACTTGCATGGAGATTTTTCTAAATTTCCCAACACATGTTCCTTATGGATAATTGTTCAGTTTAGTCTACTGAGCAAGCCCTTTTAGTTGTTGGTACACCCTGTGTACTAAATTTTATTCAAAAAAATCATAAATAATATCCAGTCAGGTAGACCACCAATCCAGGATTAATATTATAGAAAATTTTAATAAACTCAATGGAACCAATTTTGGGTAAATCACATATTTACGATTTGGTGGTACAGGAACACCCCTTATATGAAATTACACACATCAATTGATACTAGCGCAAGATATTTTACATGGAGATGCTTGGTCATGCAAAGTTTCATCAAGATTCTTTGAGCCGTTTTTGAGAAAATTTCAATTTTTCATTTTCGTTGTATGACAGCTACCCTCAAAATGAGAGCCAGCAAGAAACCACTTAAAACCCTTCAATGGATTTGCATAAAACTCCTAAATTCAAAATATGGTGTCAATCGGACCATTCGTTTAGCCACTACGTCAAAGCGACAGACCGACCGACCGACGGACCGACCGACCGACTGACGGACCGACCGACCGACCGACCGAGCGACCGACCGACCGACTGACGGACGGACATTTTTGGGAGACTTGTATAAGTGATATAAAACAAATTTTTGAGAAAATTAGAAAAACTTGTATTTTCACGAATACAATACCTTTCTCGCTTCGCTCGAAAGTAAAAACCGCCAAGTGCGAGTCGGACTCGCCCGCCGAGGGTTTCGTACCACTAAGGAAAAAATAGCGACTTAGTCATGGACGTGCCGTCACGCAGAAGTGTATTAAATGCGCGCGAGTCCGACACGCTCTTGACCAGTTTTACTATTTGTTGTTATACATAGGTAAAAAACAAGAACAATTTTGGCATTAATGCAAACGGCAAATTATATACAGTACCTGGGCGATCGAGCTTCGCTCTATAATAGCCGCCTCAACATTAAAATATAAGCGGGTGAGCAAGCTATGCTATTCGCCAACAGATGGCGCTGTAGGTTTTGGTCTAAAACGCAAATGCTCAAAAACACGGAAAACGAATTTTCCCAGACATGAGACCTAGCTAGATCGATTTTTCACCCCCGAAAACCCCCGTATGGTAAATTTCATCGAAATCGTTTGAGCCGTTTTCGAGAAACCGATTACAAATATATATATACAAATATTGCTTGTTTAATAGTATAGGATAATGTTATATTATAAAGTATGCTATAAAACACTAACCTAATGGGATATCATCAAAGTACCTACCGGACATTAGTAGACATGGTAACTAAGTAAGACTTGCCTTGTCTTGTCCTGAAGCCTCATGCAGGTTGCATTATCTATAGCTACTTGACTTTTGAATCACTCGCAATCTTAGAGCATGACGCATTGCTCTAAGATTGCGGGTGAAAATCGTATGGTCGCAGTCCAAGAATCGCGATGATGATCGTGTGCGAATTATTTTTACGACTGCTTAAAACTAAGTTTGTTTGTAAAGGGTTTTTGCTGATTCCTAAAAAACCATGCTAGAAAGAGACATTGTTTGGTTTTGACAACTCTAATTAAGTATTTTAGATTTTTCGCTGTGCCAAATTTGGAAATAAGGGGCGTGTTTTTTACCCTTCTAATTTGTCCCCTATTTGTAAATAAAATATTTTCTATTAAATTATTCAGTTTTATGGCTTTATTCTTTAACAACGTTACAATTCGGCTGATTATTATCTGAAATTATTTAATTATGTTACACGTGTGTAAAATATGTGTAAAATTATCAGAAAAATTTATGCGCTTCCTAGTAAAATATGGTTTGAAAATTGTTCTCCTTTCCTAAGAGGATTAGGCATTAGGCGTTAGACAGGGATTATATTGCGCTTACTACAGTGACATAGGTAGTAAATAACTCTTACTACCAATGTAAGGTGTCTTGTGTACCTACAATTTATATCTATACCGTCAATTGCAAAAGTTTTATTTTTACTGAACTATAAGGTAAAAACCGGGCAAGTGCAAGTCGGACTCGCGTGCTAAGGTTCCGTACCTGTCTACCGTACAATACTTTTTTTATCTTTAAAAACTCCGGGAGCTCACCTTAATTTGTTATGAGAAAAGTCGTAATATTTAATGATTTTAGACTTTTTCCTTTGCTTGTGTTATTTTTAACATGGTGACTTACTAACTAACCCATATCATCAGGACCCATACCCATACCCGAACCCATAGGATCATGTTGTCCGAAATAAATGTAATTTTTTATCAGACCCAGCTTCTTGAAAAATTTCATGATCCTATGTCAACGGGAAGTACCTTGTAGGTTTTGGTTTGTAAATGTATGGAGATGAGGACATACATGACCGTATCTTTTGATTGTGTTGTTGTAGAAGCTTGAAATTTTCAAGTTACGTTTTTATCCTTTTGAGATACGGAACCCTAAAAAGAAATGAAATCCTACAGAGAACAGAGAAGTATGGAGATAGATTCATGTACTTATAGAAAGTTGCTACACCTACAAGAGTACTTCTCATAAATTGGATGATGATAAACCAGCAAGTTGATGTTCAGCAAGTTGCCAAGACGATAAACATACAAGCTTATTAAAAAGCTATTTTAGACATAAATCTACGTAAGGCTTAACTCTACTAACAGACAACACAGTGTTAGTAACACTACAAAGCTTTCATGATTGGGTTGTGGTTGTACATCCAACAACACGTCAGTAGTAACACTTTGAACTTTATGGCATGGTTATAGAGTTGCGAATGATTGTACGTCTGAGACAATATCTTTCTGAGTTGTGTTGCTCTTGTTCCACTAACATAGTAACTTGCAAAGAAAATATCTTGAAAGTGTTTTACTCAAAAGTATCGAAATCATTAGTTGCCTAAGCATTTAAAATTGATTTGATTATTTACACAAATGAGGGTCTTCATTTTCTAGCACCGCACCGTGGGTGATTGAGAATAAATTTCAAACCACAGAGCAAAGAATACCCTCAGAACAAAAACCTCCTTGCTGAGGTCAAATTTCTTTGGGAATACCTATATTATTATCGCCTCGCGGTGCCCGCTAGCGGGGCGCAACGCGCATCAATATTTACAGCTCTCTGCCTCAAAATAAAACAATATTTTTCACAGTTTTATTGTTACACCTAAAATTTATATTAAAAATACTGGGTAAAAAATTATCAATAAGAGGTTAACACAATAAATATCAGATCATGCCAAAATGTAGTCTGTATCTCCAGGACTAAGTTTGGAAGTCTTATCATCAGGGTCGAGATGTGTTGGAGAAGTATCAAAAGACACATCATCAGGTGGCACAGTAGCAAATTCGTAGTTGGAACCTAATATATCGTCTACATAAGGTTCTTCGCTTGGCAAAGCCTCAGCCGTAGTGTCTTGTTGGTTCATATCGTTTGTATCAGAATCCAAGATAGCTGGTGGCATTTCTTCTATTGCTTTGTCTTTGGGAAGGTCACTTAGAGACCCAGTAGAACTTGTATTGTGAACTGAGGGTGGTACTAGCTCTTCAGCAGGTTTTAAAGGTTCTTTCTGATTCTCAATAGGATTGCTTAGGCCTCCTGTGGGTAAGACTGGGACTTTATTAAATGTTAGGGCATCAGTAGAATTGTTCGATTCTCCAGCAGGGTAATGAAAAATTTTGGTACTATATTCGTCGGTTAAAGATACAGGAGACTCAATGATTGACATTGCTGAACCAGTTTCTGGACCACTATCACCACAATCCTCATTGTCAACTTTCGATGATGATATACTAGAAGGTGGCATTGCAGTTGTAGCCGTAGATAAAAAATTATCAGTATATTCAGGAGTCACCGATTTTGGGAAAGGTAACTGGCTCGTGTCATCTTCTGGCAATGGTGAAGTGGTTGTAGACCCAGGTGTTTCACAGTCGTCACACAATGAAGATTGTGTTGGCACTGGAATAACTGGAGAAGTTTTGTCGGTACTTCCTGTAGTAGCATTATAAACATTTGATTGTTCAGAAGGTAGGCATTGACTTGGTGGCTCTAATGGACACACATCTTCTTCTGGTATTGATGAAGTTGGCTTTCCATCTTTATTCTTATCTCTTAGTTTAATAAGAGCTCGAATAGCTTTATCGATTGATTTATCTGACGGTTTTATGTAGTTCGGAGTTTCGTATGTTGTTATTGCCATTGGTTGTTTCTGTTGTAAATTAGGCAGCTGATTCCAATAATTGGGAGACCAAGTATCCGTCACAAACATTGGATATTCAACTTCTGGAAATGTACCAAAATCTTTAAAACAAAAAGGCTGGGGCCCTGGTGTAAACGGCTTCGAGAATGGACTGGTTTGTTCTATTTCTGCTTTAGTTTTTTCACCATATTTAGTTTTTGCTTCCTTTATCAGTTTATTTAGCAAGTTGGTAGAGTATTTATTTTGTGGTTTATCACTTGTTGATTTGTTCGTTTTGGTCAAACTGTTGCTGGTATTCGGTGTGTACATAGCAATTCTTTGTAACCTTTTGTTTGTTTGGAATGGTATTGTATTTTTATTTCTTGGCATACATTGCCTGGAAGTAATCTGAAAATATTTGGTTTACATTTTTAATTTCATTATCAATAATAAAATTGTTGATCAAAGCTTTTAATAATAATTACACAATACCAATATTTCTTACCTCAACAAGGACGATAATTAAAAATCCTATTGCCGCCTTCTTACTTAGTCTCATTTTTGTTTTAATAAAATATTTGTTGAATAACCACCTATTTATGGATTATTTTTAACACTTATGTCACTATGCTATTGTGAAATAGGCGATATCTGTTGCATGTTCATCGATAACCATCTATAAAATAAAATTTTATAAGTTTTTAGGCGATTGTTATTGCGAAAGTGTTTTTTAATGAAATCATCGTTTTGTTACAGGTACTTCGAAATTATTTGGAAGTTAACAAATAAGGAAATAATAAAACGGTATGTTCACAGTTAGTGTATTAATACAGTTTGCAATAAATAACAATGAACAACATCACTTGAAATGTAAACTTATAAATCCTTCATATCTTCTTCTTTAAGCTCATTAGTTACACAATTTTCTTCAAAAGTTAGAGCTACCACATCATCTTCAACTGATCTAACCTGGTCCTCTATAATAATGCCATCATCTTCGTCAGAAGTTATGAGTGGTTTAGGTAAAACTGCTTCTGACGAACAAAACGTTTCTGCGGTAGAAGTTTTTATAAAACTTGAAGTACTGCTTTCTGAATTAATTTTACTTCCACTAGATGTCTCGTTATCGTTATTAGTTGTTTCTGTTGCTGTTGGTGTTGATCTTTTCTTTCTATTATTTTTTTCGGTTTCATTAGATAGCAAAGGGCTTTCGATTTGCTCATCCATTTGGTCTGTAAAAGAATTTTTGACAATAGTAGCATTGTGGTCATATTTCTCATCCTTATCTAAAGATTCTTGTTCAACATCTGATGTTTTGTTATCACATTGAGATGAAATTTGTTCTAAAGCTATGTTCTCGGTATCTTTGTTGTCATAATCCACATTGTTTTCAGATTCAGATGATAGCGATCGTTTTTCCCTTAATTCTTGTGCATTGTCGTTTAGCAGTAAAGGTTTTTCAATTTGATAATTGCTTTCATCAATTGATAAATTTGTGTTGGTGGCTTCATTATCTTCAAAATCATCAAAGTCAACTTCTGTGGCTATAGGTTCATAGCTTGATGTTTTGTTATCAAATTTCTTAGACCAAAGTTCAGTATTGTCTTCAGGAATATATTCAGTCAAGAAAGATATCACTTCAGTGTCTCCATTTGTATTATTTGATGCCTCTATCGTGGTATGCTCTACGTCCTCATTAATTTTGCTGCTTGCTCTGCTATCGTTCTCATATTGAATAAAAGTTATATTTTTAATCTCAGTTTTTTCTTTTTCGTCAAGTTTTTCATCTGTGGTCTGACGGTCACCTTTGGGAAATTCATTTCCATCAACAATAGCATTCTTGGCAGCTTCAAAATTTGGTCGGTTAAGTAATAAAGGCGGAGGCTCTTGTTCAGATTTTTTACTAGTGGCGACAATAGATTTAAAGTTCGATTTCACGTCGTCACTAAAAGGCTCCAGTACTCCAGTTTCTTTGTAGAAGAATGGAATAGATTCTAATACTGACTGTGGATACTCTACATCAGGAAAGACGTGTTTTTCGTCCTCTACAATAGGATTCGAATACGGCAATCGTTTGCCAACTTTTAAACTTGAAGCTTCGCCACGAACATCCTAAAGGAATAAATATAAATTTGAGTCACGTTTTCGTATCATTATAAACAAATGTTATCATATCACATAAAATTTTTACTTACGTTTATAATGATTAATGCAACCAAACACAGCAGATTCATTTTATAGCTGATCTAAACAAGTAGAACCTTCAATTAAAAAAAAAACTATTTGCGTCTTCGTTTAGCTCAAGAGTAGGCTATTGCATGTAAATTTGTGATTATATATCAATTTTCTGTGAACTATACACTGTTTTGCTTAACGTTTTCTGATAACATTGATTTGTAACTAGTTTAATTATGTAACTTTTCGTAAGTCAACCTTTTTATCGCATTAAATTGCGTGATTCTGAGAAAGTGTTGCAAAAAATATAATTCTAAATAAAGCACATTTTTTATCATAATATTTATTTACACAACATAAAGTATCAGTGCATAAGTAGAAAAAAAATTCTATAATGTTTTACATTAACTGATTGATTAACACTTGCTCTGTGATTTTGGAGGTGGCCTGTAATTCAGCGTGGTCGTTATGGTAGTTTAACCTCCGAAGCACCAGGGGATGATGAAAGCGAACGTCATAAAATGTATGGGATGACGTTATGTCATCTGAATTAAATAACTCAGATGACATAACGTCATCCCATATAAATATGTCATCCCAGAAATTTTACGACGTTCGCTTTCAGCCATAGATGTATTAAAAAGCTTATTAAATCATTGCTTTTAGCTCATCACAAGTGATGGAGTGACCTTGAAATATTCCTTATATTGCAAAATTTTACATGATTTGGTGAAACAGTTTTAAAACAAGCGCGTTTAATGAGGTTGAAGCACAGGACTTGATTTTGGTGGAACTAGTATTTGCCTTAAATGAGTTGTTTTGAATTTCTCCACTTAGTTTTGGACCCCCGAAACCCTGTAAGTATCTAGAAAAAAAAAGCTTTTTAGCATCCGCTGTTGCATCCACTGTTACATCCGTTGTTGCATCCGCTGTTTCCTCCACAACCTCCACCGCAGCCGCCGCATCCGCCGCATCCGCCGCATCCACAACAGCCTCCGCAGCCTCCGAACGGCATGTTTCCGTAACCACCTCCGTAGCCACCTCCGTAACCACCTCCGTAGCCACCTCCGAATCCACCGCCGCAACCGCCACCGCAGCCGCCAAACCCACGGGTGAGGATAAGCAGGGGCAGTAGTATATCCAAATCGTTGTCGTTATCATTGCCGCCGCCGATGCCGAACAGTCCCCCGCCGTAACCGCCATATCCGCCATACGGACCGTAACCACCATACCCGAATTGGCACTGAGCCCATTGCAGCTGAAAATGCAGAATTCAAATATTTAATTTTATTAGTCTTTCGAACTTTGCATATACATATTATGGACAATCATTGTTTATTTGCCAAGGGCGCTCTGCCCTGATACTTTATTTACGTCTATACCGCGAGGGCATTTTAGCGCAAGAGTTTTTTAATTTTTGGAAACATTACATTATTGTCAAAGAATTAACATAACTTACGTTCAGGGTGAGCAAAAGAGCGAATGCAAGAGTGTATTTGACTGAAGTCATCGTGGATTTGTATACTCATCAAATTTCACCCGTAGTTTTTATACGAACCTTAGGAAGTGATATCGGTATTGCTTTTCGTAATATATAGGTCTGTGTGTCAACCACGTCACGTAGGAAACTGTAGATTTGTGGAACAATTTCGTAATTTTAGTGGAAATAATTAACTCACGTGTCGTGCTTTGTTGTTGGATTGCTACATTTATATATTTCTTTGTGTGGGACCGTCCCGTGTGGTGCCGGCAGAGAGTCCCGTGTGGTGCCGGCAAAGAATAGTACTTCATGTATTCTATGGTACCAACCCATACATACCCGTGGGTGTCGTAAGAGGTGACTAAGGGTTAACTGGAGGATGGGCAGCAGCATCCTCCTTTGTATCTTACATCTTACTTACTGCGGTCACCTACAACCGCGGTCCATGGTGCCAGCCGTAACGCTAACAAGCGAGATGACTATGGTACTTCCCCTCCATATTTTCCTAGCAAAAGCTGGAATTCTGGAGGGAGCTCCCTGTCCTGTAGTGGACGTCTTATGGGATGTTATGATGATATATTTCATTATTAAAAAATAAAATTTATTCTTAATCAAGTATAAATCTATCAATTCTCCAGGGATAAGATCGTGGTAATTTTAACGATATTACCAGAACAAAAACGTTTGACAAAAACGGTAAGTTAAGGCTTAACTTAACGGCTTAGCGGTTAGTTAAGAATGTGAATTCCCGTTTAGGTTCTATACCTTTTTTTGGGATTTCGATTTTCAAGATATCCTTACAGCTTAAAACATGAAAAAAATATAAAAATATACAATATGCAATTTTGATCCATTAAATAAATAATCTTAAATCTATATAATTTTGAGTGTACCGTGACTGTTAGGTGGTCACTTGTTTTAATTGTTCATTAATTACCTAGCAAACCTTTAAACAAATAAAGAAAATATAAAACGGCACCCTCTGATGCGATATGGTAGGAAGTGCAAAGTCCGTCAAGAAAAGTGCCTCCCTTTGCCTATTTATTCCATAACGCTGTAGCGTTTGAACTGCTCTGTTTTGGTTCAAATGGTAAAAGAGCCAGTAAAATTACTGGCACCGGAGACATTTAATCTTCGTTTTCAGAGTGGGCAACGCGTTTTGCTGTCTTATTAATTAGCGATAAATTATGCCATAAAGAACGGCGCTTTGGGCGGTGGTGATCACTTACAAATTCTCATCTGCTCGTTAGACCTAAAAAATAGGAAGTCTTTACTGTGGCGCCTGACTTGAATTTTATACCTACTTAGTAAAAGTTTAACCTATCCCCAGCGGCACATTGACCGTAATCGTAAGGTGCTTTCTCTATAATACGCTCTATTTTGCAATAAATATTATTTTTCGTGTCTGCGGCCGGAAGGTGGGTACTTCCTGGCCGCTACGCGTACCGAAGCAACAGATTCCTGGTCGATGCGGCACGTTAAATAATATCACACTACAGCTAGAAGTAAAGAAGACCCAGATCATTCGTATTGGTCTCAGATTTGTCTTAGTCGTGAGTACACGGTCTCTCTTTCTTTACTTTTTCAGCCCTGGCATGTAATATACCGCACACGTGATGTACGCAGTATGTTTATTTTATTTAACGGGACTTGTTTATCTTTTAAAAATCGTAGTAGTAGTTAGTTAGGAGTAAACAGGAAATAAACTTAAATTGAATAACTTAAATACAGCTTTGAGAAGTCGACTTTATTAAAGAACCATATAAAAATCATTATAGGGCAGGCAGGGGGGGTATAAGGGGTATAAGTCATTTTTCAAATAAACGGTAGTTGTTATTGTACGCAAAACCAATTAAAATTTCAATAATAATCAGAGTGTTTATGTTTCCTCTTGCATCCACAATCATGGTTTGTTTCTCTGCGGTATCCTCTATCATCGTAGCGATCTCTACGTTCCTCTGTGTCTCTAAAATCACCTCTTGTTTCATCGCAAACACATATACATTTCACCTTACAGCCCCTGTCGCTCTCATAATCTCTGCCATGATCTCTATCAGAATCCCATCTGTAGTAGTCTTCGGAGTGCTTACAATTACATTTTGGTTTACTGTCTCTATATTCTGGATATCTTTCACGTTCTGCGCTAGTACATGTGCATCGAGAACTACAGTATTCTTCTTCGTCATATCTGTATGTTTTTTCTTTCTTTATTTTACATTCACAACATGGTTCCTCTTTCGGTGTTTCATAGATGACAGGAACGGGATATGGGTATACAATAGTGCTGATGGCAGGAGTATCATATGAGGCTGGTTGTGCATAAGTTCCATAGCTGTACGAGTATCCTGAGGCGTAAGGGTCGTAGTAAGATGCGTATTCATATCCTGGTGGATGAGTGGACGTATAGGAGCTGTAGTACTCGTTGTACTCTTCGCACAGACATGCTAATGCCAATGCTAACTAAAAGAAAAAAATATAAATAGGAATACCCTTGATATTTTAATATTTCTCTTTATAATAAATGGAAAAGATTATTCATTTAGCTACGGATTATACATAAGTATAAATTTTAATAGAAACTATCATTCAAAATTATGGTGGCAAAAAAACTTAATTTACTAAGAACTTATTGAAAAAGATCAAGCATAACAAGAGCAGCATGGAATAGGAAGCACACTGCTTCAAATGGATTTCAAAATTAATATAATTACCTGAGTCAGAAATGCTAGCACAGTAAACATATTGCTCACAATTGGTCAAGAATTTTGAAATAACTAATTATAATTGTTCCAAAAAGTCCGTATATATACGACTTTACAGCAGTAGGTCATAAGATATTTTTACCGATTGCGCAAACATTTCCTAATTTTTGTTCAAAGCACGTTTTAATCGTTTTACGCTATGTCGATCACAGGCTGATGTTGGTGACGTATTATAAATCAGATAGAAAAACAAAAGAAAATATTAAATATAATGTATATTTTGCAATCATATTTGTTTCTAAAAAAAATACAGAAGAGCACGTGAATATGACATCTAAATACACCTCTAATAATTTGTTACTCTATTTATTAAGGGAGGGATTGTTTTACGTAGAGCAGGTTGAAGGGGAGTCGGTTCTGATAATCAAGTTGATTTCATTGGGGCAGGAACCGCTGCTGCTTGAGATGGAAGGACCTTGGCAGATGGAAACGTCATCGTTGTATCCACAGCCACAGGAAGAGCCGCCATAACTGTTAGAGTACGGGTAGTTGCAACCACCGCAACCTCCGCATCCACAACCGCAACCGTTGCCAAAACCACCGCCGTAGCCACCATAACCTCCCAAACCATATCCTCCACAACCTCCCCCGTAACCACCGAAACCGTATCCGCCTCCTGTTCTAGGGCCACCGCATCCACCTCCGCAACCACCAGATCCTCCTCTCAGAGCACAGATAAGAAGTAAATAAGTAAATAAGTCGTTGCTGCTACTACCGCTATCTTCAATAATGATCGGGGGTAATGCTGGGGGATATCCGCCGAATCCACCGCATATACCTCCGAATCCTCCATACCCGAATTCTGGGACGCTAACTGCTTGTTCAGGCTGTACAACGGGCTTTATAATGGCTGGGATTACAAACTGTCCTCCTGAACAAAGAGATGGATTCGAAATAGAAGTCGAAGCGAACCCTTCGGCGGAGATTGCCGTACCTTGGACGATGCATACCTGGAAAACAATTGTATAAATAAGTTTTTCAAATATTTAATTTAAATTTTGAACTATTTAATAAAATGATCGCTATTCAAACTTTACCTCCAACACAAACACGCAAGCTGCAAAAGTGATTACTTTCCTAGAACCCATTTTGGTAAGTAAATTGACCAAATTGTTATAAAATATTCCCTTTATATACGTAAAATTTCAAAAGCGCAGTCGGTTACTAGGTAATCCAAATTATGAAACCCGGGCTTATGAAGGTAGAAGCACGTTTTGTTACAGATATAGCTTGGAATGCAGACAATATGAGCAATAATACCTATTTATTATGAGAAATAATAAATTCTACCATTTTTCTATATTTTCCTCGAAGAAGTTGGTAAAAACCATGGTAAGAATTAAATTTTATCTTCAAAAATGTTTTTTTTTTCTTGCTTAGAACTACCACAATATGAAATTCCCTTTTCAGTACCTACCTAATTATAAATAAAACCTCAAAGTGTGATGCAAGTGTAATTTTCAATTTGTATCACTTCAAAAAAAATGTAACTTTACCATTAAACTTTTTATTTTGAGTAAAACCCAAAAAAAATACTGGGGGTCCAAAAATAGCCGTGTTTACATTTACACCAACATTTTCAAGACATGAGGTAAAGGTGATAATGATAATAGTAGGTATTTAGCTTGTTTATTGGGACATTTACCTTATTTAGTTTGGTTCAAAACTGTCTGGCTTAACAACGTACATAAATAACGCTCCCTAATGAAGCCCATTAATGGCCAGAAACGATATTTCGATCGAGTTTGTAAATATTTGTGATTTAATTAGTATCCAAATGCCACCTGTCGCTCCATCGTCTAAATATAAATTATATCAGCTAAATCGTATTTAAGAGAACTGTGACGATGACAGTGCTTGGGAATTGAAACAACACAACATAATTTTAACTCAACCGTTTATTTATTATTACTATACTCAACGAAATAAAATTACACAAATAATAATTTAATACCTTTAGAAAGCCTATGAGGATCGACCGACAGGATCGAGGTACCGGTGGGCCGATGTATAGTTAGTGCAGACTTGCGCGAAGTGCTGACGACTAGCAGGCTGCGGCACAAGAACGGGGCCAGTAGCGCATTCTCGTATCGGAGGCCAAGATTCACTTTGGGTCGTTGCGCCAAAGGAGTAAGTAAGTATAATTTATTAACAAGAAGGACAATTCATGGGTCCTGGTACAGAATAGGGTATAGAAATCGAGGGTAATCCCCAGCCTCCTCCGCACCATCGAGATCTCCCACATTCCCTATTGTTGTCCACTATTAACAACATTAGCAGGATCCAAAGCAGATCCTTGTGCTTATTTCTCTTCCCTGCGTGTATAACTATAGGATCTATGACATATGATCCGTGTGAATAGATATCACCGAGATAAACATTATTTTTACTATCACAGACATAATGGCTTATACTGTTTGTAGGTTTTACGATGGTTTCTCCTTCTTGATTAGTATAATAACAGGCTGGTGCAGGAGGAGTATTAATACTGGTATATTGGGCGTGAAGTATTATGACCTGTAAACATAATATAGGTACATAAATTCCAAGCACAATACATATTTAACATACAACAAGGCAGGTAGGAAAATCAATAGAAGCTCTAAGCTTTCAAATATTAACTCACATTTAAGTTGGCAAATAGAAATAAGTAAGTATACCGACATAACGACATAATGATTCTAACTGTTAATGCAAGTGATAAAGTTATTGAAATTTATTTTATACCTCCTTATGATATCTTAAATATCAGTATCTACAGTTTGGCAATAACTTTTATCTAAGCGATAAAATATTACTTAATTTTCGTTTTGCACAACTGTTTATGCGCTTCGTACTTATAGTATGAAAAATAAAAACACGTAGTAGTAATTTTATGTTCTTTATTATACGTATATATCTATGTTCTGAAAAGTATACGTATAGAAATAATCCAACACAACACATTGTTTTTTAATATCTTTTGTTACCGGCAAGCAGGATTAAAAGCCAAGGCAAAATTTCGTCCCATTTGTTGTTGTCATCCGTTATCATCACGGGTCCACCTGCTGGAAAACCACCCGGGAACATACCAGGCGTTGCACCGGGATAACCACCAGCGAACTCACCTGGAAAGTTGACGGGGAATTCAGTGGGGAAACCACCGGGCACACCACTCGGGAACGTACCCGGAAATTGCCCGGGGAATGGGCCACCTGGAAAACTACCCCCAAAGTTAGTTGGGACTGCGAATGGTTCGGGAACTAACACTGGCTCATGAACAACTACTGGTTCGGGAACAGCGTAAGGCTCTGGTACCGGGAAAGGTACAGGAACAGGTACAGGATATGCACCGCCACCGAAGCCACCAGGGGTTCCTTGCCCGAAATTTCCTGGAAAACCTAGTCCAAAGCCTCCAGGGAAACCTTGTCCCAACAGACTGACTAAAGCCGCAGGAAGGCCTTCAGGCATTCCCCCTGGGAAGGGCATACTTCCAGGGAAAGGAATTCCAGCAGGGAAGGGTGCGCCACCAAAAGGTAATCCTCCTTCTAAAGCAGCTAGAGCGGCTAGAGGACCTAGAGCAGCCATACCACTTGCTCCATTTGGTATTTGAGCGTTTGTGATCTGTAGAAGGTAAAAAAGACGTCAAATTAATAAGTTTTAAACTTTAAAAATACTAAGTCTATTCATGAGTGCCGCAAGACTTTATGTATTCAGCAAAATTAAATTTTATTGCCTTTTTTTAGTTGGTTTATTTTTGTTGATGGAATGCCACTCACCACGTGAATGATGAGCAAAACTCACTATATTTTAATAGAGTGCTGTGTTGTGGGCCAGAAATATAAACAAATCTAGTAAAAAGGGACTCACATTGAAAGCAACAATCAAAGTGAAGAAAATGACCCAACTTGTTGCAGACACCATTGTGGATGATGAAATTGTTTAATGTTTTTGAAACAGGACATACCCACTATTTATACTAGAGTTATCTATCTATAGAATTTTCTTTGTTTGACAAGGTCTCTTTGTCTTAGAATAAGTAGCAAATATTACGGATATAAATAATGAATATTATATGCGCAGGTGTGAAATATAAAGAGAACCTGATTTGTACGTGACTTCAACAATTTTTAAGAACAGGATCATCCATACCCAAACATAAGTATTTTGCTTGAGATCAAAACAACGTAGTAGCATTTTATAAATATTTTATTACAACATTTCGAAATCAATTCTAAAATTACCATAAATAATTAATCCTAGCGTGGTTTTAAAACTAATCTTCATTCTCGTAAGATTCATCATAATCGTCTTCATATTCTGTACTTTCGTTATTTTTATTCTTGTAATTTTGGTAATCATTTGAAGATGTTTTCTTCTTTTCTTGAGATTTTTTTGTAATAATCTTTGAAGGTGTTGTTATTTCTTCAGATTCAATGCAATTTTCAGACACATCTTTGTCTTTTGGCTGTCCGTATTTAATTTGACTAGCGTATCCATCGCTGACTTCAGGTGCTGGATGGTTATAATTACTGGCGGGTTTATTAGGTTCTTCAAATTGTGTCATGGGCAGGCTAGGCTGGCCGTTATAATGATTATAATTGTTGTTCATTAATGGATTTATGCTATAAATATCTTGCATATTGCCATTCATACAACCACAATTACAATTGGAGGGGCAATTACATCCAAAATTTTTCTCCTTTAGTAGACTGAATAAAAGAGGCAGTAAGGCTTTCATAGTGGAAGATTTAGAGCTAAGGCTCAAGGAGTAGGGTGAAGGGTTGGCTGAATATTGTGGAGATGAACTGGATGATTGTAACTGTGACAGTAGGAACGAAGTTAAAGACTGGGGATCATTCTGAGTGATTTCTGCTTGATTTTGGCTCGAGGAAGGTGGTTTTGATTGAGATGTTTGGGATGGAGCCAACTGTGACTGAATCGTCAGTGATGGGGTTGACTGAACTGAAGTAATTGGTATTGAGGACTGGCACGGTAAACTTGAGACCTGAACGGGTTGCGACTGTACACACTGGGTTTGAAGGGGTTGTTGTATTTGACCTGATTGTTGACCTTGGACAGGCTGGTAAGATGGGACATTGGCTCGACTTGGGCTTTGATGATAAGGAATTGTGCTTGTTTGATCACTTGATTTTACTGGAAGATTTTGTTGATTTGTTATTAGATTTTGCGCACTCAAAGGTACATATAATTCGGTTGATTGAGAGGGATTAGTCGCCGTGTACTCCGAAGATATAATAGGAGATACTGGTAAGTTTTGACCAATTTGTGGTCCCTCAAGCACTGAAATTGGTACGTTAGAATAAGAAACAGCATTGTTTTGAGGGATAATAAACGACATTTGATCTGAAATTGAATTTGAGCAAGTGCTTGGGAATAATGAAGGAAGAGAGGATGACAATCCCAAATTAGATAATAATACTCCTTGAGAAACTTGCAAGGGCAAACCTTGAACTAGCCCATTTACCGCAGGTAAGGAAGTTAAAGGTAGTGTTTGTGGTTGCAAGCTATTAAGGGGAACTGACTGGCTGCAATGCTGCTGCACGTAGGTTTGCTCGTTAACATCTTTTACTTGTGGTAAGTTTAAATACTGTTGCTGATCAACTGGCTGCAATTTGATTGGCTGTTGTTTTAGATCGATTAGATGCTGTGATTTTTCCTGTAAGTTCAGGAGTTGTTGTTGCGTGAGAAATTGAGACAGCTGGACGCTTTGACTGTCCACTGGTGGGTGTATGTTCACAGATACTGGTTGAGCATTCAATGGCAGGTCAAAAGTTTGCTGTTGTTGTAATATGATTCCATTTTGTTGTAGATTTCCCTTCGGAGATTGCACTGAAAAGGTGACTCCTTTGTTGTCACATTTGCACTCCTTAGACATTAACTGTTTCTGGCTTTTGGCATTAGCAATGAGTGCGCCAATTCTTGGATCCGATGCTATTAAGTTCCTTAAACTAGTGCTAGGATTGCTTGTTGAACACGAATAACGTTGCTGTCCTTGTACGAATACCTGTAAAAGAAAAGAAAATGAATTTTGTATCATAATTATAAAAAGATCAATTAAAGGAAACGCAAAAATACATCCTACCTGCAGAAAAAGAATCGCGAAAATTATAGTAACATGGAGTATGGCTGTCGCCATGATGAAAATGTAGTAACTGTTTTTATTATATTTCTTATATACAATTATATTATTAACTATGGCATAACTGGTGAGATAAGCTATCCTTTATAGATTTTTATCTCAGATTCTTATCTTTTACGTAATTTGATTTCGATCATATTCTCACGTTTTTGGCTTATCAGCTGATTCATAATAATGTGTTGTACGGTGTTTTTTATTAGTAAATTACAGCACATTTTTTTAAAATTTTAACAAAAGAGAGTGTTAGGTAATGTGGTACGTCCTTGTAGCAGTTTTGAGGCGCTTTAAAGTTATAAAAGCGTTCAAGTTACAGCTTTAATAGGATTAGGTATTGAAAGAATCTTACTCCTGCATAAGAGACGTAACTCAAAGTTATTTCTTCATTAAATCTCATGCTGTCCTTCTCAATTTCATTGACAAACAATAGTACATTAAGATGCACGTGTTCTATTTTGTATATTACGGCCGAGGCTCAGAAATTGCAGCGCGAGCCGCAGGCGAGGGCGTAATGGAGCCGAGGGTGTAATCACCAAAGCGCACAAGCTTCTTACGACGTTTTTCAACACATTTGCGAATAAAAACGAATCAAATTCGCTTACCTTTTTGCGGTTCGGCTGCAATTCCTGAGCCTCCATTTTTAGTTCTCACAATACTTTTCAACTTGGAATAAATACACCACAAAGAGCTAGGTTTATACTCGTACTTATTCGCCAGCTCATTGAAATAAGCCAAAAAGACATTCTCTGAAAACGAATTGGCATTTTTGCTGTTCTTCCATTCAATGAACTTTTCGTAGGCAAGAATGTATTTTTTATTTGATTTTGCTGGAAGGTGACTCTCACTTGCATTTTGTGCCCAAGTAATTATTTCCTGTGGGGTTAAATTAAGTTCTTCTTCATTGCTTGAAACCATCGACGACATTGTTAGTTAGTCACAAAAATCAAAGCAAATAAAAATACTTCTGAAAAATGGCGCGCGGAATTCTCGTTGCGCGCGCATTTCTTTTTTTAAATGAGGAGATGTGGCGAAGCAGTGGCAATGCTCCCAAACAGCGTAGTCATTGAAAAGTACAAAAACTTAAAACTTATTGCTTACAAAAAGCCCACGTCACACAGAGCGGTACAAGCGGTAAAGCGGTCCGAGGGCGGACCTGCGGGAAGCGAAAGCGTTCCGGGACCGGTCACACAGAGGTACCGCGCGGAAACCGCGGCGGGACAGCGGGGCGGTAGTGGTCGGTGTGACATTATTTATCTGTGATTATTCAAAAGACGTAAATCCTTTGCTCTAAATAAAAAACCAAACTGATAACCTAAAAAAAAGTCTGCGCAAAGCCGCAAAATTCTTGTAAAAAAATACAACGACAAAGTTCGCGCCCGGACGGCACCGCACCGCGCCGCGCCGCGCCGCTGCCGCTCTGTGTGACGGGTTGCATTGAACGCAATGGAATACAGCGCCCGCTCCCGCCGAAAGTTCGGCCCCGCGCCGCGCCCGGTCCGCGGGGTTGTAATAGCGGCCCGGCCGCCCCCGCGCCCCACCGCGCCGCGCCGCGACCGCTTTCAGTGTGACAGGGTGCATAAGAACTCATACTTTACAAAAAATACCGCCACCGGAACGCTTCCGCTACCGCCTCAGTGTGACTTGGGCTATTTGTTGCCAAATTTAACTAATCTCATGCAACAAACTGTTTATATATTATATTTATTATTATTATTGGCTGTTTATTATTGGCTGTTCATAGAGGCGTTTTAGTACCAACACTGATGTACGGCAGTGAAAGCTGGGTATGGCAGAAAAAGCATGAAAGTAGAATTAATGCAGTAGAAATGAGAGCGTTGAGGAGTATGATTGGTGTGAAATTGAGTGACAGGATTAGAAATAGTGTGATAAGAGAACGTTGTGGCGTGAAAGAAGACGTAGTGACTAAAATTGAGAAAGGGATGCTGAGATGGTTTGGTCATGTAGAGAGGATGAATGAAGGAAGATTGACGAAAGAGATCCACAAGGCGAGAGTGAATGGAAACGTTGGAAGGGGAAGGCCTCGGCGAACGTACCAGGACCAAATTCAGGACGTTCTGAATAAAGGCCAGGTTAAAAGTACCCTAAACCGACGAGCATGTATGAAAGGATTGATGAAGGTTCAGGAAGCAAGGGAAGTATGTCAAGATCGTAGCAGGTGGAGAACTGTTGTCTCTGCCTACCCCGACGGGAACAAGGCGTGATGTTATGTATGTATGTATGTATTTTCATCAACATTTACGAAAATGTTATAAATATTTTAGACATTAGAACTCCTTGATCTTTGCTAAAATAAAACAAAAATTAAATAACCAGTGCTGTAATATATAATGAGAAAAGCACGCGTTTTTAATAAGCTGGATTATGGACCTAAACACAGTGCAAATAGAGCTGTTTTATGAGCAAATGTGTTGAAAAGAATTTTATCCTTAATTAAAGAAAGTATTTTATTATTAACCTAAATGAGTTACGAATTTTGTGTTTCGTGAGTTTATATGAAAAAAACCGGCCAAGTGCGAGTCGGACTCGCGCACTGAGGGTTCCGTACCACAACATAAACATAATTGTATTAGTTGAAATTTCAGTAAGTTAATGTGCTAGATTTTTTTAGTCCGACACGCGCTTGACCAAATTTTATTATTTGTTGTTATTTTATAGCTTATGCACTATAAACATACTTATTTTCAAGTTTGTAAGTGTTCCCGTTTTTAAATAGAACTAAAACAAAAATCGCCTCAGCGACCATCCAACTTGACCCCTCTCTTATATGAATGTTCTTGAAACGGGAGCTCACCACAATTGGTTACCATTAGTTGTGAGAAAAGTTGTAATATTTAATGATTTCAGACTTTTCCCATTATTTGTACTGTGAGACCTAGCTTCTTGCCAAATTTCATAATTTTAGGTCAACGGGAAGTACCCTGTAGGTTTTTCATTTTTGAATAAATGTATGGAGATGAGGACATAAAATGCCATATCTTTTGATTGCGTCGTTGTAAAAAATTTAAATTTTCAGATCTTGTGTGGTTCATGGATCCTAATATATGGTATTAATTTAAACCTGATACCCTTACCCGTTCGTAAGATAAAGGGTCTTGACAGACAGACAGACAGACAGACAGACGGACAACAAAGTGATCCTATAAGGGTTCCGTTTTTTTCTTTTCAGGTAAGGAACCCTAAAAAGGTAACATCCTGAAGAGTTAATGTAAGTAGTTTGATTACAGTGGAATGGGTCATTTTTAGGGTTCCGATACCAAAATGTTAAAAAAAGGAACCCTTATAGTGCGACTTTGTCTGCCACACCTTTATATCTCAGCAACCACTCATGCTATCGACTTGAAATTTGGAATAGTTTTAGAATATGGTAGCCCAACCTAATTTTACATGAAAGAATTTAAAAAAAAATATGATTATTACTGTAGGGGGGGGGGCAAAATTTCAAATTGTCGTCAGTAGGTCGAGTGGGGTATCATATGAAAGGGCTTTACTTGTACATTCTAAAATATATTCTTGTATTTTATTACGACTCTTAGTTTTCAAGTTGTGATGAAAAATTACAAAATAATACCAATCCCCCCACTTATCCCCGAAGTTCGTGAAAAGAAAAATCTGAATTGATTAAAAAAAATATATGTAAAAATGTATGTATATATATTACAGCAAAAATAAAACGATCTTTCTAAGTTGCACAGTTTTTTAGAAATCTGCAAAAAACCTTTACAATCAAATTTAGTTTTTCGGTCCTAAAAATGGACTTTAAAGCTTCCAAAAAATACTATAGGAACCCTCGGCGCGCGAGACCGACTCGCACTTGATCGGTTTTTTTTTGTGAACGTTTGGCCGTTTTATTTCTGGAACTTATTCTTATTATATTACGTATTGTATCGTGACAAGTTTTTGTCCTGAAAGAGTTTATGTTTACACGAACCCATGTAGGTATTTCTTTCCTCTATGGTATAATAAAGGGTCTTTCATTAAGGACGGGTCGATTTTGAAATGAAATAAAACAAGCTGGGGATGAGGTATTAACATAATTATTTTTTTATTTGAAAGGGTCATAAATGCCATTTTGTGTGAAATATGACATATCTCAAAATTCCGCCGCGGCTTCTCACGGTGGTACAAATCCGAGCAGTCAAGTTTTCGACATCCGCGAGGCCGTACCGTCAAAAGTAAGCGTTACAGATCGATGATAACCATTTATCTGACCCGGATAAGGATGTGGACGACAGGTGGTTCCAGCAAGAAGTTGCAGGTCTATGCCAAAAAGTTTAAATCGACCAATGGCCTGAAAGTCAACGTAACCCATTCCACTGCTCAAATTCAGCCAGATCTATGCAGCAGATTCATTGAAAATTGGACCTTTCGGACTTGTGCTCCCGTGAGAAACCGCGGCAAAATTCTGAACGATGTCTTATGCCACACAAAATGGCATAAATGATCCTTTCAAATAAAACAATAATTTCGTTAATACCCCACACACAGCTTGTTTTATTTTATTTCAACATCGACCCGCCCTTAATGAAAGACCCTTTATAAGCACATTTGATATGATAGATAACTTACCGTCTTACTACATAAAAGTTAGACATCTGTTGAACACTTGATTAAAAAAATCGTACCAAATAACTCTATGTCATTGATGCGCAGAAGTCAAAAATTACTTATTTTCTTATGACTTGACTTCTGCGCATCAACTGACATAGCCAGTTATTTTGTGCGCATTTTTTTAATCAAGTGTTCAACAGATGTCTAACTTTTTTGTAGTAAGACCCTTAATGTTTTTCGTAGTAACAACGTGATCACGATGCGATCAGCACTAATCATACCTCATCACGCTAAACCATTAACAGAAGGGCTCTGTCCGCTTTACTCATTTTGCGAAACATCTCGTCACCGTAATTTTCTATATTCACTCGCGACTTGAATAGATTCGGGTTATATTAACTCGGGAACACAGACGCTCGCAGAGAATTCCACTCTTTCGCCGTGCCCATTATAAAAGATGTTTCGAAGCGCTTTGTGCGAATGCGCGGAATATCAACCAAGTATGGGTGATATATCCTGCGGTGCGTCTGGACTCCCGATGGTAGAAGGGAGATAGTGGAATAAGCTCGTGGAGCTCTTGAGCACACTCTCCGAAGTACAATCTGTAAATGATCGACAGACATGCAACTTTGCGTTGGTGGGCCAGACTGTGAAACTTGGTTTTCACCATCATACAGCAGTTACGTGCCCTGAACCTAATTTAAAATAACCGGCCAAGTGTGAGTCAAACACGCGCACTAAGGGTTCCGTACCTGTCCACCATAAGGATTACTACAATCTTTTGCTATTTGATTTAAAAAACTTAGCGTTCACTCATACCTGGGGGTCTATACATGGTTGCATTAAATTTAGAGATGAAGAAAGCGAACGTCTTAAAATTTATGAAATGACATGTCAAATGTCATCCCATGCATTTCATGACGTTCGATTTTGTCAAATGGCACGTTGCCTGAACCCCTCTTTAGCTGTATTATTCAAAGATTTTAGATTTTTCCCTGTACTTGTGCTGTGAGTACTAGTTTTTTGCCAAATTTCATTATTCTAGGTCAACGGAAATAACCCTATATGTTTTAGTTTGGTTCATAATGCCGACATATTTGATTATGTTGTCGTAGAAGCTTGAAATTTTTAAATCTTATGGTCCATGGATTTTAATATTTGATACTTAGTTTATAAATTTCACCTTGATAAATGATGATACCTCTACTCTTGATACGGAGACACACAAACCGATAGCACAAAATAAAGTACCTAGTCTCCGCCCCCCTTGCAATCCACCCCGCACCCGCTTATTCGTGTGGTGCTCCTGAGTTTCAGTACTGTACTGAATATGCGGGCCTACGCGCACTTCCAATTTCAGTGCCGATAGACAGACGGACAACTTTCTCCGTTTTTAGGGTTCCGAACCAAAATGATAAAAACGGAAACCTTATGGTGCGACTTCGTCTGTCTGTCTCTTACACCTGTATATATCAGCAATCAATCATGCTATCGACTTGAACTTTTGGAATAGTTATAGAATATTATTGCCCAACTTTATTGCAAATGAAAGAATTATAAAAATATTATTTTTATTACAATAAAGGGGCCCCAAATGGGGGGCTCAAAATTTAAACTGTCGTTACTATTTTAAGTGGGGTATCATAAGTATGAAAGGGCTTTATTGGTACATTATCTCGGAAGTTTGCTTAAGCAAAAATCTGAATTAATTATAGTCTATGGACGTCTATATAAATATTACAGGAAAAATAAAAAAATGTTTCTAAGTAGCACAGTTTTTTAAAAATCTGCAGATAACCTGTACAAACAAATTTAGTTTGTCAGTTTTAAAAATGGACTCTATTGCTTCTAAAAATAGTATAGGTGTATGGGAACCCTCGGCGCGCGAGTCCGACTCGAACTTCATAGTTTTTTTTTCCTTTTGAGGTATAAAACTATAAAACCTTAAACCTTAAGTGTTATTCTTTGTGTGTTCTTATGTTTATGTGTGCAATAAAGAATTTATTCATTCATTCAAAACAACAGTTGTAGACGGAATATACTCGTATCTCTAATTTCCTGTCAGGTAAAAAGTAAGTTTGTTTCCTTTTCAAAATTTACCTAATTAATTACTGATATCTAGCCTCTACAATTCTTATCCGTCTGAGTACAGTCGGCACACATCAGTGGTAACTCTTTCACTTTAGCGGGATTTTGGTTTAGAGGGTTAGCGTTGGTTCAGCTTATGTTGGATTTGTTACCGCTTACTTGCTGCCGTGCGTACCTACAGGGTACTAATCAATTCCTTCAAAACCTTTAAAGGTATTTTTATAGCTACGAGAGGCAACTTTTGTTTTACAAATTATTGGAATTCGCAAGTTTTTGTTTACTATACCTATACAGGTACCTCCTAAACGGTAGTAAACAAGAACTGATGGGATACGGTTCAATCATCTTTATACTCGTACATACGAGTTCCACTTATAGCTGCTGGACGGGGAGCTCTACAAAATTGGATTTTCATTTTGTACGAATTTGTTGTTGTACTCGTATAAGTTTGAAAGGCTTGTGGTTGATATCTAGTGAATCCTGCGCCCACCCAGGGAAAATATTTAGGTGATTAAGACGGGTGTCTGTTCGGTACCCAGGTGTTATTTGTCTATTTATGTATGTACGTACATTCATTACAATACAGGCTTCATCAGATGAGCTTGTGTGAAATGTCCCCCATTTTACTTGTAGCTTATTTATAATTATGTAGTCCTAGTATAAATATGTCTTTGTAGTCCTTGTACGTATGTATTTAATATTTTAGAAGTGTAGAGTTAGTATGTATAATTATGAAATAATATGTAGGTAGCTCTACTTTAAAATAAGTCACTTTAATAAATTAATACTATAAGGAATATTATTAATAAGTAAGAAAAATCATCACGATTATTTGGCCTTGTCAACATTTGCATCTACAACCAGTTCCGTTGTATCTTTGTCAGTTGTTACATTATCATCATCATCATATTTATTCTTTCTGCTCGACACATTTTTAGTAGATTCTTCATCTTCATCATCAACTTCTACGTTATCATCAACAGCATCTACTTTGACAACCGCAGGTGTGTTTACAGGATACGGTACAGGGAATGGCACGGCTATAGTTTTAGGGGGACAGCAACAGTTACATCTATTCTTAGCAGCTAGGAGTAATAAGGCTAGAAGTATTCCTAGATCTTCGTCTTCTTCAGAACCTCCAAATGGAATCGGTGGTCCGCTGTAGATGCATGGCCGTAATATTGCATGGCTCGATACTGTCGTATCCTGAAATTAAAAATTAACAATTGAATATGATTAGTGTCACCTTTCAGGCTCATAATATTCAAATAATAAAACAATATGGTGAGTCTTGAAATTGAGATATCCATTTTAGAGCTATTGCTGAACCATTCTGTTTTATTGACAAAGCAAGGGTTAGATTTAAAAGAGCCGTAAAAGATGACATTTTTTATAATAACTCAATGACGCTATCTCTACTTATAGGAAAAGTTTCAAGGTTTCTGTTGCGAATAAAATAGTAATCATATTAATTTACTATACCTGCGCGAAGAGAAGTAAAACTGTTGATAGTGTTAAAATGCTCACTGGTAGAAGTCTCATTGCTGTGAATTTTGCTAAATGAGATCCTGTTGAGGTACTTCTTATTTGGCTATTCTCGTATCATTTATTTGCTCTATGATGTCACTCTTCTGTCTACATCGGAGATAATAATAGCACCGATTCATAAGACGAGATGTATTTTATAGGTTTGAGTTTTGTATTACATCAGCAAACATTTCTATCTTATCGTGAAACTATTGGTTCATAGTTTGAAAGATGAGATAAAAGGTTATCATATGAGAATGTCGTTACAATTTATCTTATGAGAATGTAGTAATTTTATCTTCAATTTCTCTTTTAAGATATTTTAGGTAAACAAAATGTAACCTAAGTACCAAGTAAATGATGACCAGTCTGCGCGTCTGCCTCCCTCTAAAAAAAACAGCTTTTTGTTAAAATGTGTATCGTGGCCACCTGTAATACAGAAAAAGCCGATCACAAGAACGTTAGGTTGGTATCCTAATTCGTCATTCGAATCTTTCTATAATCGCAAACGTTAAAGAATATAATAAAAATATAAGGGATTGACATTAGCTGTCACGCAACCTTTCGTAATGTAATCAATGAATCTAATGTCAATCCTATACATTTTCATTTTATTCTAATAGCGTTTTCGATAGTAGAAAGCCACTTATCTCTAGGCCCTGGAATCAAACCCGATATTATTTAATTTTGTTGTTTTGGTTGTACCATTTACTTGGTACTTGGGTTTCATTTTGTTTACCTACTATTAATTTGAGTTATATTAAGTCATCAACTTTCAGTTTCAATCTGTGACAAACCGTCAATATTAGTTCATCCATAAACCATATTATACAATTTACAACTACTTTATAATTATCTCGAGTTGCGTGACTGATTTCAGTAATATCTAGATAAGTGTAGATTTTCACTCTGTACAATGTTTTATGTATTATTGTAGTTTGCTAGCAAAACTATGACAATAATGATAATATATGAGAGCCAAAGATAATTTAGGGACTGCCACACTTATAAAATAGCTTAACTATACTCAAGGGATTGGATTTATGTCTGAAATATTTACTTTATTACTTTTCTATGGAACTAATTTCAACGCGTTTAATAACGGGAGCCAGTGAAATTACCGGCACACGAGACATACCATCTAAGTTCTCGGGGTGGGTAACGCGCCCTGCTGTCTTATTAGTGTCAATTTATTTTACTAATAAGACAGTGGGTGTCATGGGCGGTGGTGACCACTTACCACGAGGTGGCACACCTGATCGCTTGCCCACTTGTGACATTAAAAAAAAACTACAACAGAAAAAACTATTATCAGTTATATGTATGTACATGCACTAATAGAGGTGTAAGGGACAGGTTGGCAAATACTGAAAGAGCATACCAAAGACGTAACTGAATAACTTTCAGTATATAAAACTTTCAAGAAATGAAAAATAATTGGCCTCTACATACAAAATTTCAAACTTGATTGGCCTATTTTTTCACATCCTGAAAGTTTTATTCACTGAAAGTTGTTCAGTTACGTTGACTGATCATGCCCTTTCAGTATTTGCCAACCAAAAGGTATACAAGGGATTGAAAATGGCGGTCCTTATCTTTTCTTCTTGCTCGTTTGAATTGTGTAAATCTACCCATGAAATAGAACATTAATTCCCTAGGAAATACGAAAATACCAATTTTGACCACCCTTGCAAAATGCGCTATCAGCTGATGCAGTTTCTATGGGAGGTCATAAATTTATTTTGTTCTTTGACCTATGTTCCTTGGGAAAAGTTCACGTGCAGATTCACACCCTTTACCATTATCACACCTTTCCGTTACTCGCTGCATACACTTTTATTTTTGTACACACGGCCGCACATCGGTAGAAACACTTTTGGACCTTATGGAGTGGTAATAGAGTTGAAAAAGTTACTACCGACAAGCGGTTGACCGTACCCGAAGCCTACAATCTTGTCTTGTTTGTTAGCAGTACTTTTCCAAAGTGGTGTGTGTAATACAGGTATAATACCATCAAAGTCCTATTTCTAACAAATTTCTTTCTGCTTGGTTTCAGGTGGGCCGATCATTATCTCTAGACGTGTTCTTCTTTGGTATGTTTAAAGTCATAATATTATGTATTTTTATGTGTATCATTATATCACGCGACTTGTCGTAGGCGGCTCTGAGATACTTATTTTCCATAAAGACATATTTTTTCTTTTGTTACAACTCCATTTGGTTTATTTTTGGTGTTTTCTTGTCTAGTTATTTTTGTACAGGATGAGCAAAATACTTAAAAATATTGTTATTTCGCTTTGATCTTTGATTATATCATTTTTATGGGAGTACTCTGTTGGCATTTGGCCAAAATCGGAATACTCCAAATGTTGAACTCACAGTTTCTATCGTAATAATATTACTACTCTGCTACTTACCCATAAATCAGTAATACCTATTTAAAATAAAAGACACGATTACTTAAATATGTTAAGCCTTAAGTATAGGTACCTACATACCATTTTACTCATTTAAATTACTTTTTTGGTATTCTTAGATTTGTATTTGAAACTTTCAATAACTTTATCTGATTCTGTTTCTATGTCGTTAATAAATTAGACCTGATAGGTATACTATCATGCTACAAGTTACATCAATACCCGTGATACTAGCAACACCCTCTATTAAAAGATTTATCGTCAATTTGCTCAGTCACAAAAAAACCAGCAATCAGTTGAAGTCGACAATGAGCTATCGCCAAAAACGAACTTTATTACCAAAAAAACGACGTAGGTGGTTTTCGAAGTCCAGACATTAAATGACAAAAGTGTTTAAAACTTGTTCAAGTATAAAACCGTGGATTTAATGTGAATGTCTTTGCCAAGTTTTTCTTAGATTGAACGAGATCGTAACATAGAACAAACAAACTCGTTTATTTTCTGTGTTTGTAACTGGAGCCATGTAGAGTTCATTGCACTTCAAGCTTGAATTATAAAACTAAACGTTTCGTTGCACGCAATCGTTTTAAGAACGTTATTATGTGTGTAGTAATTTTAAATCAGGCGACTTGGGGTCAATGTTAGGGGTTTTATTTCCTCACAACAGGTTACCTACTATATAATTTATCAAAGGAACCTCTGTGATGAGTCAGTTTAGTTTTTTTAAATACTGACCTTCGCTACCGTACACAACAACATTTCACAGTCGATTACATTAAATCAATGCGTATTTCGGCAGCAGTGCGTAAAACCGGACGCCTCTCCCATTTTTCACTGATGCCGCCGCCGCGGCCGTTCAAAAGGCGCGTGATGGATGTCACCCTTTATAAACTCCATTGTGTGCAAAATTAAAAACAATAATGGCCTTCGGAAAGATTACAACTGCGAGGATTAATTACGATAATTACGTTTAAGCACCAATTTACGAATTTATCGCGGTGGGGAATCTAGGTTTTTTTTAACTGACTTTTGACCTTTTTGGTTTCCGATTTCGTAATTTTATTGCAAGCGATAGCAGAATATTGTAATACCCGAGTAAAACCGGTCGTAAAAGTTACTAACCACTTTTCTTTTATGACGCTGAAGTTTTTATGAAAATTAAACCTTAAACCTAAGTAGTACGTACCTGCCTACCTACGTAGACCTAAAATCAGGACAAAAATGTCATGATGCAACCTGTATTTTCAAATAATAGTTCTTTACAAACAATCATTTGAAGCATACAAACACATAACTTCTATATGCCCACCACAACACAAACCTAGCTAGCACAGAAACACCTATCGTGTTTTACCCCATACTGTCACCGAAATAAGGAAATTTTATCTATAACATTGTGGAGTCCATATGAATGTTGTTATAAGGGACAAAACTACAGGATGTAATTTTTTGTCCCTACTCCTGAGGGACCGAGAAATGAAATGAGGGAGGAAGTCTATTTAGAGAAGAGTACATATTTGTAGAGTCATCGTGTCCGCGTTATTGTATTGTAGAAATGCGTTTCGGAAGGAAGCTCTTTTAAGGCAACTAAAGACATTAAAGGACTTTCATTATTGTTGAAGCACCGAGCGAAGCGAGATTCTGTTCATACTCAATGCTAAAAAATAAAGTAACCAAATCTATTTTATTTAAGTTATGGTGCATTACAAAGTTTATAAAAGCAAAGTTATATATTTATGGTAACGCGCACGTGAGATTTTTCATAGTGTGTGTGTGTGAGTGTTCTTCAGCTCTTAACAACCAATAAATATCTCTATGTAAAAAGAAATTAATCCCTGTCACAAAAACTATCCCTCAAAAAGTAAAATAATAATTGCTTTCAAATAACGGTTCAGTGTCTAAACTGCTGGACAGATATTCATCAAATACTCGTATAGCTATGAACTATCCTGTTAAAACATGTAGGAGATAATATGCTACGACAACGATAGACAGACAGACGTAGACAGTGATGAGCGGTAAACTTGTAACAGTCCTAATTTTTTTAATATAGGAGTTGATAAGTCACGTCAAGCCGTTTCTCTGTTCGTTGTGAAAGGACAAAACAACATATTATACACTTCCGCATTTATAACTAGGTAGTAGTATAAACATAAACAATTCAGAGAGTAACATTAGTACAGTATTAACTACTTAAATTCAGAGAGTTCACATGAGTCTTTGTTATTACTCTACCAGTGTCAATTACTGGCATTGCAGTCAAAGGTCTGTGTGTGGTGTCAGCGTGTTTCGAAACACCATTTATTATTTCCTCACACTGGCCGACAGAGCCGACACTGAGTTGAGTCCAATTCATTAGTCTCATTACTACGGTAAAGTAGTGCGCATGTTAATAAGAGACCGCGATAAGAATTTACTTAACTCACAAGGGTACAAACCAGAATCACACTTCACATTAATATTCCTCACGTGAAAGTTTATATGTTTATTTGCTGAATATTAACAGGGTTGTAGATTATGATCCAAAAAAACATAAAATTGACTTTACAGGGGTAAAATTGATTTTTATTTTTTTGGAAATGCGTTTTATGTGTCAATCGATAGATCCCCGCGGACGACGTCGCGGTTAACTGCAAGTAAATTGTAGTTATACTCAAGTATAACTTATACTTACATATTTTTCATCTTCTTCCCTGCTTGGTCAACGGTTTAACAATTTTCTTCAGTAAAAAATTTATCTTCTGTATGCAGGTCCCTACAAATTTTATTATTTCTTGCACCTCTTGAAGACTTGATGAATCTATGAATGAATCACATTCTGATATGCCATTCTAGTTCCACGTTGCACTGTTCTAAAAGCCCGGGATTTGGCATTATAACCCTAACGAGCACGCACTTAGGATCTGAAACATTAACTTCGCACACTAATTAGCAATGCCCTTTGATCTGCTTCCACATTTCACGTGAAATGTGTCGTAGTAGGTAAGCCTCGTTTTAAGCTGTTTGTTTCAGCTTTCAAAGAGTTGGTTTCAACTGCACTAACATACCTAGTGTATCGCGTACAGCGCGTTCAGAACAAGTCTGTCTATGAGGGTTATTTTCCGCGCAAGGGTGACAGGCGAAGAGCCAATGAACGATTTGCTTGCCTCCGCGACTCATTTTTTGACAGAGTTATTTTGTACGCAGTATACATGTCGCATTGATGTCGAAGTAGGCATCCGCAATACAATGATATAATTTCTATGTTGAAATTATTCCTGTGTTTTATATTGGTGTTCAATGAACTTTATATAAGTAAATCATTTATATAACACACTTCTTAGCATTTCTCAGATATACTTCTCACTTCCAATAATTTACCTTTTAACATTCCAATTCTGATTTTTGTCCCTTTTTAAGCTTTAAATTTTAGGACTTGTCAGAGTCCGCTGTCATTTTCATTTTACGCCACACTTTTTATTATATGCTCACGCGCATCTAGCTCACCAATTAGCGAAGCCCTTTGGTCCGCAGTGACACTACATGTGAAAGCTTTTATCACACCGCGAACCTTTTGTTTAGCAATTTAGAACAAGCTCAAAAAGGTTATACGAGAGGCGAGACACTTGAGTTAGTTGGTGTCAAGACCTCTTGGCATCGCCTGTATCGCTGTCTTGGCTAAGATTACGAGAATGAGTATTTTTAATGAAAATGTCACTGTATTTGATTGACTCAAGTTATAAATAAATAAATAAATATTGGTGAAGCTTTCACACAAGGTCATCTAGTCCCAAAATAGGCAAAGCCTGTACTTGTAACAGATACTGATATACATACATACATAAATATATGTATAACACCCAGACACAGATTAAACATCAGTATTCATCATACAAATATTTGCCCTGGCCGGGGATCGAACCCGCGACTATGTTAAGTTTTATTACAATCCTCACTTTTCATCAACACAGATAGCATGCCTTGAAACTTAGATTATTTATAGCTTCGCGGAAAACTTTAAAAATTTAATTACAGATTTTATGCGTTAGCTTTTCCACTGCGTATACTCGTTGTACATTGGAAATATTTGCATAAATATGACTTTTGACAACGCTAAGACGGTAAACTCACTGAGATCATTTATGGGATCTTTGTCTGTTTGTTTGATCGTCAATAACTCTTAATCTACTAAATCATTATAAAGGGATTTTTGATAATCTTTTGATTTTGGTTCGGTTCACAATCGGTTCACTCAATCAGAACATGTGAGAGTACGAATTTCCTCAACCTTACGTTCCTGTATTTTTTGTTCGATTGATTGTAGATAGAGCCAAATGCGATATATATATATATATAACACAAAAAAATTAACGGTGTCTTTAAGTAGCACAGTTATCCGTTAGGCGGTCCTAGAATTTAACTTTATCCTATACTATTCATAACATCCCATGAAACGTCCACCGCAGGACAGGGAGCTCCCTCCAGCAAAAACGCGTGGTACTTTGGAGGGGATTTACCATAGTCACCACGCTTGTAAGAGTTGCGGCTAGCGACCGCTGTTGCTGGTAAGCAGTAAGTAAGATAGTACATTCAGACATTGAGTATGCAATCGGTAACAGCTCTAACGATTTAAATAAAATTTAAAATATAGGGGTCTTCGGGGGTGAAAAATAGATCTCTTGTTTGGAAAAATCCGTTTTCTCCGTTTTAATAGCATTCTTTGTAAAATAGCGCGTTTCAGAAACCCTACAGCGCCATCTGTTGGTGGGCTTTGTTTTAAAATTATACAGAGCGAAGCTCAATTGCCTACTTGCTTATTAATAAAAAATACTACTTATAGTACAGGTATATCAGGCCCTCGGTGCGTGAGTCCGGTTCCTACTAGACCAATTTTTTTTAGTATTACTTTCACCATAACTCTTTATCTAAGTCTCGAGATACGACACGTAGTTACAACACATAGTATTGTACTAATCTGGGCTGATAACGCGAGTGTAAGCGCCGTGATAAGATGCCATTGCCCCGAGTTGGTGTAATACAAGATCTTAAAAGAAATAATTACAGAAATGAGTTGCTTCAAAAACTGAAAGAAAGAAAAAATTGTAATCGAGTGTGGTAAAGTAAGAAGGAGATAGGAAAATTTTAAAATAAATATTAAAGTTAGATATTTTTGAAATTCTAAGATAAAATATCCCATAGTTATAAATTAAAATGAACAATATTATTATTATATATCTAGCTCTCCCGGACTTCTTACCTTAGCCTTACTTTAGATGAGTTTTCGCCCAAGTAGAGGCATCTTGGAAACTATGACATCAGGGTTAGTTTAGTTAGGCTAGCCACTATATTATACGACGACTAAGTAAACATAAAATAACCCTGTAGTATTGAATAACCCTGTTTAATGGAACGTACCTGTTACAATCACAATGCACTGTTATCGCGTGTGTACGCGCCTTATCTCTCGCAAGGCGAGGCGAGGTGGGAGGTTTCATTGAGTAATGCTCACTCCTATCAACTTACTGATTTATTACTTGCCTTTATAAATGGGTATTTAACGGCTGTGTATGATAGATAGATAAATCGTTTATTTAGAGAACTATGAATTCAGATCTTAACCAGGCCTTAACTGGGCATTATGCTGTGGCTCGTCTAGAGTACCACGATGACTCTGTTTTTCTTTTGACGCCGACTTGTTGCATGAAAAAGGATTACTATTATTGCCAAGATTGCAATAAAAACGTTTAAAAACTTCCAATTGGTTTAGGCCGTTTTGTGGACTAGAATTTCTTTTGTGCCGTGCTTCTTGCTTCTCTCTTCGTCAGTTCAGCTGCCTTGAGCTCGCTCTCGATGGTGCGTGTCGCCACTCGCCCAGACTTTGTCTGCGACTTGGCTGCCAGTGGTACGCTATTGACCCGGCGTTGATTTCAATACGCCACAGAGTGGATCTACCGCCACTGTGGCGGAGTGAGATTGCTTGGGAAGACCGTATGCACCAGCGTGGTACCAACATAACTTTCTTTTCTTATTTTCGCCATATGTTTTTTTGGAAACGATGATCGGCTTCTTAACATGTCTTTTTCAGAACACTGTACTTTTTTTTTGTGTTACCAAAATGGCAATAGTAGGAAACACATATATTTATGTCAGAAGAAGACTCGAGATTTCCTGTTGTACTCGTAGCTATAGATACACTTCGTCCTAGGTTTTTACATCGATTGCATGGACAAGATAACTAACGTAACAACGCAAGGTCGATTCCATTAAAACACGGTTGATTTCTGCATTGTGTGAAGTTTACTATGTTTATTTATAGCCGCAACAACTGCACAGAAATAGCAGAAAAAAATATAATTCTATTAGGTTTTATACAAATGTTTTATAGAACCTAGCAATTTGATAGCGAACCTTTCTTGTTCAGTAATGTAATATTCTAATTTTCATCATCATAGTAACACTGAAATCGGCGACTTGGTTTAGCGCTGCTCAATCTTGGGAGGGGTTTTGCTCAACTCTGAATACGGAAATAGCCGTGAGTATCGGATTTTGACATGGGAGAAGATTGAGCTCCCGTAGAGTTGCGTCTGTGAAAAAAATCTCCATGCAAGTATCTTGCGGTAGTATCCATTGATCTGAGAAAATTCATATAAAGGATGTTCTAGGACTACCAAAATTTAAACATGTGATTTACTCGAAATTGTTTACTCTGAATTGATCTGCATATTTCATTGCAACAGTTTTTTTACTATAGTATAATATAAGTTTGTATTTCCGTACTATTTGTATGGCATTACAAATTTAAGTTTGCAGTGGATTCTTTTTACTTGCATATCGCAAAAAGTAAGTGCAGTGCAGCTGCTGTACCATTTATTTCTTTTTACTTTCCATAGAAACTGCATTTTTTATAGGCAGGAATTTTGTATCTGGAGCTATGTTCCTTGAGAAAAGTTTCATGGTCTGAATCGCTTTCAGTTTTCTAAAGATGTCTTTTTATATTACTCCATGAACCACGATATTGACGATTTGTATAAAGTTGTAATGAAACCATGAAAGATAAAAAATTTAACACTCTGTCTAATTGAGTTGCCAATGGCCTATACCTGCCTACGCAGCTTGACCTATCCCATTCATCTTTTCGCCCGATCCGATCTTAGTTTCTTCCGGAGAGGGATTTCCTTTCGAACTTCCTGTTCCGTTTCCACCCTCTTATTCTATAATTTTAAGTCAATTTTTTTGTAACGTGGAATGTTGTTAACCACATTGCGACGGGATTTTGTCTTTCTATTCTTTATGTTAGACTAAAGCCGTGGGCCTGGATTTATTAAGTCTTCAAGAATGAAAGAATTATTAACTCTTTATTGCATACAATAGACTCATATACCTGTACAATGTGCACAGTGGAGTTATAGAGCACTGGGCAGTGAAAGCATTTTTTTATTTCATGCATTTACTTTGCAAAATTTCATGCAGTCATCATCGTCATCACTTGCCTTATCACATATGACAAACGAATGCTTTAAGCTGTTAAAATTTTTCATTAAAAGATCATAAACGATAAAATTTTATGAAATGAGACTAAAGAATACTTACGAATGTTTGAAGAGGGAATTTGTACAAGGTGCTCTATCTCACGGTTGTAAATTTAAGCTAGACACATTTATGTATAGCTAGACACAAACAATGATAGTGTGAAACATGTGTAACAAGTTCTGAGAGTTACAGAGCCATATTTAAACTCGAGTCATATTTTGATTCGCGCAATAACAATAACTCTACTGTTTATTTATTTATTACAATAGGTACACCAACAGTAATGGTATTAACACAAGCCAAGTAACTCTCTGTTCGTTCAAACTAACACAACGTGTAGGTAAAAAGGGTTACAAAGAAATCGTGGAGCTGAACCATTTTACCCAAAGAATATGAAATAGATCGAAATACACACAATAATAAAAACTCCTAATTTCTTTTTATCTTTGGGAGTATTTTTTTGTGTAAAGATGTAATGCGTGCGTGACATGTACCTACATTATAATTTCAATTTATTGCTTCCAAAAGTTGTTCAGTTTCAGGGGCATATTCCCATCCTTCAGTATTGCTGCCCTTTACTTGTTACTTGTTACACGTTGTACCTATACATATAAACAACTCGCCTATCTTACTTGAGCTGAGTTTAGCATAATTTACTTTTCGAAGGGAAATGTGAAAAAGGTACAAAAAAGGGTATAATAAATTTGCTTTGTGAAATGAGGAAGATAAATATGTAAAAAGCAATAAATCTGTACGTGAGCAAAGTTTTTTATTCCGCAACATAGTCGCCTGAGTTCAAGGTAAAAAAAAACCTTTGCCATTTAATGTAAATGAAATGCGTCCGAACATACAAGAAGTTACATTGGTGGTTGTTTTCTTTCAGCTTAAGAGCTCCCGCACACGACCGAGAATCGGTGGCCGATTATCGCCCAGGACAAGGACGGAAGATTCAGGTGACAACACGTCAGAGCGGGATGCCGACAAAAAATCGGTCACCGATTCTCGGTCGTGTGCGGGAAGCCTAAATCAGCAAAGACGATAAACTTACGAAACCACATCTCCTATGTAGTAAGGTTAGGTTAGGTTAGGCCAAGGTCGACCCGATTAACCCGATAAGCCTTGATGGGTCTTGTTTTGGTCTAAATGATCGTGACAAAGGAATCTTACAAACCTCACAAGGAGGATGTCTGTGATCCATTTTTTTCGTTTATTCCAACGCTTACCAACACATTTTGCAGCTATGTCAAAAGCAATCGGCTAAAGCTGTCAGAAAAAACAAGTTTGTAAAACAATGTTATTCTTTCCGTCAAATATACTTTGGTTTTAGTGTCATGGCTGCAAAATGTGTTGGTAAGCGTTGGAATAAACGAAAAACTGGATTATACTGTAGACTTCCGACAAAAAAACAACACCTTTTATGTCGGCGATTCAAAACTTCGTCCACTGAGGGAATTTTTTTCAAGTGTCCATGGGCGGTAAGCTGATTAGTAATATGTTATTAAATAACATATTACTAATCAGTTTGATTGCTGTTCGCACTGCTTTACACAGTTATTTTGAAGATTTTATATATACATTGTAAATTATATAAAATCTTTTACTATGAAAAAGCAGTGCGAACAGCAATCAAACTGATTACTCGTACATCAGATTACATGGTGGTACGCTGGCACATGATTATTTTTCCTGATACTGATTTGCAACGCCATCCAGTGGAATATTCATATCACAGTTGAACAAAATCTCGAAGTTGACTATCTCGAAGTAGTATCGATATAGTTTTCGAGTACTTTCTTTTCAAATATTCCTCAGTATCTGTGTCCCCCTATCCATCCACTATTCTTGGATAGTTCTAGAGACATTAGCATTAATCAGTGAGCCGACAAAGGACCTTAAATATTCTGCGACGATCATGAATATTGAAGGAGTTAGTTACTGCGTCGTTGACTACACAGGTCCATAGTTATACTCATTAATCGAGATAGATTTATGTAGCCGTACCTAACTAGAATACCTTTTGTTCAGTTACGCACGGCAGCAAGCAAGTGGAAACAAAATCAGTGAAAGCCACAGAACAACGATAGGGCCACACCGCCTGCGCGCGCACCCCCCCATAGAAGCGAATATAGTAAAAAAAATTGGTTCCTTATTGACGAGGTATACTATCCAATTAATGTAAGCGCTTATTTTGAATGCACATCATAAACACATTCGTTGCCATAGAGACGCTGTCACTGGATTTTTGCATCTTAGTCTCTCGCAATAATGGTACTACGTTTATCGCACTCAAATGACGCTAGTAGTGTGGGTGCGGTAAGCGTGTTGGTTTAGTAAATGGTGACACTGATTTGTATTGAATGACATAAAGAATTCGTCTCTAGATGCAGAACAAGACGCATGGACTTCAGAGCTCTGTGATTTCGCAAGCTCTGTGGTGAAAGCTGAACCAACCAGCACTACAACGCCCGAAACCAGCCACCCGCTCAAGGTTAAAGTGTTTCCACCGAAGTGAGGCCGTGACTACAACAGTAAAACAAATGTTAATTTAAAAAATTTTCTTTTTTATTTATGTGGTAATTAAGTACTTTGAAACCTGTATGGAAAAATTTACCTACTGGTAGAGGAAAAAAACTATCGCTATCAGTAGGAATAGACATGTAGGGATACAGCCAGAAGGTAAGCAATTTCAGTAATTCTACAACGTGTAATGGAAAGGTGTGATAATAATGTTTATGAATAAAAATAAAAACTTAAAAGGCGGCGGTGTGGTTCGCAACCCATCACGTCACGTTCCTCCCGGGGGCGAAAAGCGGGCTACGGAGAGCCGCTTTGCTACGATGAATGTCAGAGGTGGAATGAATGGCAAAATAGATGAAGTATGTCAGATGATGGATGAAAGGCGTATAGACGTTCTCTGTGTGAATGAGACTAAACGGAAAGGTTGTGACACCACAGAACACGGCCCTTACACGGCGTACTGGTCTGGTGTTCCCAGTACCAGCAGAGGCTGTAAGGGAGTCGGTGTCATACTTTCCGGAAGAATGGTAGAGTGCGTGAAAGAAGTCGAGTGTGTGAGCCCAAGACTCATCTGGGTCAGACTGAAAGTCGGACTGACCCGAATTTTTGTTCTAGGTGCATATGCACCAACGAATATTGGTTCGCGAAAGTCCCTGAAAGCCCAGAAAGAAACAGATGAGTTTTGGGAAAATATGAGAGACACGTTAGAGAAATGTGATCAGAATGAACGAGTTATCATGCTAGGTGATTTTAATGGATGGGTAGGAAGAAAGCGTGACGGTTATGAAAGAGTTGTTGGTAAGTTTGGTGATGAACGTGTGAATGATAATGGAATAAGTTTGCTTGAGATATGTTTGGAATGGAGTCTTTTTGTGGCAAACACTATGTTTGACCACAAAAGGATCCATATGTATACAAGAGAGGAGGGTAATGCGAGAAGTATGATCGATTTTGTAGTTGTGGATGAAAGATTGAGAAAAAGAGTTCTGGACGCTCGCGCATATCGTGGAGCCGCCATCGACACAGACCACCACCTGGTTGTGACCCGAATTGGTGGTCTATTTAACCGGTGGCGGCATAGACCACAAGAGCAGACGAGCGTTCTAGAACGTATCAAAGTAGAGAGATTGCAAGAGGAGGATGTCAGAAAAGAATACTTGAAAGGCTTGAGTGAAAGATTTGAGAACCTGGATGAAGTAAATGATATTGAACGTTTGTGGAATGAATTTAAAGATGGAGTAGTAGGTATAGCTGTCAATGTTTGTGGGGTGTCAAAAAGGAGAAAGTGTGGAAAGAAGAAGAATATGTGGATGGATAAAAGTGTACAGGCAGCTGTTTGTGAGAAGAAGAAAGCAAGGTCAGATTGGTTAGCAGTAAAAGCTAACCAAAGAATACAGAGGGCAACAAGTGATGACGTAAGTGTAGCAAGAAAGGTATATAAAAGAGCGAAAGGTATTGTTAAGGAAGTTGTTGAGAGAAAGAAAGAGGAGTGTAACGATGAGTTTGACAGAAGGCTTACTGAAGATTTCCAGTCCAACCAAAAGTTTTTCTGGAAATCCATACGGACAGCCCGAGGAAAGTTTGGAACATCGGAGCTGAGTAAAATCAGAAGCCAGGATGGAAGTATTATAAAAGGTGAAGAATGTGTTCTGAGGAGGTGGAAGGAATATTTTGAAAGTCTGTTTGAGAGAGAAAAAGCAGAGGCCAGCGAACCTAGGTCTTCTGTGGAAATGAATGAGAATGAAGAGGAGAATTGTGTAAGTGAGATAAGTATGGATGAGATTATGAAAGCGATGAAAAGTATGAAATCAGGTAAAGCAGCTGGGTATGATAGAGTGTCGGTCGAGATGTTGAAGGCTGGGCGAGGCATTGTGGCTAGTCAGTTGTACCGCCTTTTCAACTTGTGTTGGACGAACGGCCAAGTACCAGGTGACTGGTGCAAGGCTGTGATTGTGCCGCTGTACAAGGGAAAAGGGTCACAACAGGACTGCAAAAATTATCGCGGGATAAGCCTTCTCAGTGTCGTCGGCAAACTGTATGCAAAGGTTTTGATTGAAAGAGTGATGAAAGATACTGACGATAAAATATGGGATGTACAAGCGGGATTTAGAAAGGGAATGGGATGTACAGATCAGGTCTTTTCCTTGCGGTGCATAGCTGAAAAGTTTTTGGCTAAAAACCAAAAAGTCTACTGCGCGTTCGTGGATTTGGAAAAGGCCTATGACCGAGTGGTGAGGAATGAATTGTGGTCAGCATTGTCTATGTATGGGGTAAACGGTCATCTGATTCAAGCACTGAAATCTCTCTATGAGGATTCCAGTGCTTGTGTCAGAATAAACGGGGCGTACACTGAATGGTTTAGCATCGAAAAAGGTGTTAGGCAGGGATGTGTAGCGTCACCTTGGCTGTTTAACCTGTTCATGGATAATTGTTTGATTGATCTGAAAGAGAGTATGTGTGGACTGAGAATGAATGAGTTACTCATCAAATGTCTTCTCTACGCTGATGACCAAGTTGTACTTGCGTCATCTGCTGACGAGTTGGATGAATGTGGCTTTGGACAGGAAAAGAATGAAAGTAAATGTAAGCAAGACTAAAGTAATGGTACTTGAAAGAGAAGAATGTATGACAGAGTGTACTATATTAATAGATCGAGAACAAGTCGAACAAGTGAAGGAGTTTGTGTATCTGGGCTCAAAGTTTACGAGAGATGGAAAGTGTGAAAGTGATATTGAAAGAAGAGTGAATGCTGGAAACATGGTGAATGGTGCCCTGCACGCCTTTATGAGGAGTCAGAAGGTGTCTCACAAGGCTCGTTTGGCTGTTCATGGGGGAGTTTTGGTACCAACACTGATGTATGGCAGTGAAAGCTGGGTATGGCAGAAGAAGCATGAAAGTAGAATTAGAAATAGTGTGATAAGAGAACGGTGCGGCGTAAAAGAAGACGTAGTGACCAAAATCGAGAAAGGGATGCTGAGATGGTTTGGTCATGTAGAGAGGATGAATGAACGAAGATTGACGAAAGAGATCTACCAGGCGAGAGTGAATGGAAACGTTGGAAGGGGAAGGCCTAGGCGAACGTACCAGGACCAAATTCAGGACGTTCTGAATAAAGGCCAGGTTAAAAGTACCCTAAACCGACGAGCATGTATGAAAGGATTGATGAAAGTACAGGAAGCAAGGGAAGTATGTCAAGATCGTAGCAGGTGGAGGACTGTGGTCTCTGCCTACCCCAACGGGAAAGAGGCGTGATGTTATGTATGTATGTATGTGATAATACTGAAGGGTGTGAATCTGTCCATGAAACTGAACAGCTTTTCCCAAGGAACATAGGTCGTAATACAAAAAACCATAGACCTCCTAACCTCCTATACAAGATGCAGTTTCTATGAGAGGTCAAAAATAGATTTTTGTATTTCGACCTATGGTTCTTTGGGAAAAGTTGTTCAGTGTCATGGGCAGATTCACACCCTTTAGTATTATCACACCTTTCAGTTACACGTTGTATGTATTGTTTGAGACATCAGAGGACAATTTGAGGGCCAGAGGGTGGAATTATGAATTCCCCGCGCGGCCGCAATCAGTCCCCAATTTAGCGTAACTGACACAAAGCTTGTCACGCTCCTGAACAAACTGACAATGAAATTCTGCCAGATACACGACATGTACTGACTTGTTGTTCTCATCAAAGATACATTCCGAGTATTGTTTGGGCTTTTGATAAGCCAGCTGATTGAAATAAGGATTTACCGATATTCTGGCAATATTGGGAATCATTATTAAGGGCTTCCCAATAACGCTTACGAGTACCAGCTGGACTTATGATGGCCTATTTTACCGGTGTGGTTTCAGATTATAATAAACTTATGGTTTGGCTTCGATTTCCGGCCGAGACATATACATTTCATCATTTTGTAAATTGAGATGACTGTTTTTAGACCTTCTTGTCTTTGTTAGCGTGGAAGTTAATGTCCTGTCCATGGTACTCCTGAGTACTTTCCTGGTGGGTCGCAAGCTGTGAGCGGCTTTTTTTAAATTTGATGTGAGGAAACTAAAATTGCTATCAATTTTGTTTATCAAAAGTATGACAGGAAATAAGGAAAGTTTCCGAGAACTGGCAATTCAAAAGAAAATCACAACTTTTGCGCTAGGAACGCCAATGTCACCTGCAGATTCCAATCAAATGAGGTTACGCCGTGGGCGAAGCACACTTTAAGCCGGGAAAGGTCGCGACACCTACTTCGAAATTGCATGCAATCGCGTTCATCCACGTGACCAAACACGGTATTGTTGGCGAGATTGCTTACATATGGCGGAATCCAGGTGATATTGTAAGAGAATTTATTCAGAATCACAACGTTGAATGTCTGTCGTAGTTTTAAATGCATGTATTATTAAGAAGTACCTTGGCGACCGAGCTTTGCTCTATAATAGCCGCCTCAACATTAAAATATCATCGAGTGAGCAAGCTTAATAGCATTTAAGCCTTTAAAAAAAATACCGCGTTTTAGACAGAAACCTACAGCGCCATCTGTTGGCGAGTAGCATAGATTGCTTAACCGATGGCATTTTAATGTTGAGGCGGGTATTATAGAGCGAAGCGCGGTCGCCCAGGTACTATATATTTATATATACAGGGTGACTTTTTGAGACGGGTCAGTAAGGGCAGGTACCTTACCCGTTACAGTTACAGGAAAACGTTCCTAGGAGACCATCCATAACTTTTAGAGATATTCTGAACTGCATTCACAGATTTTGGAAAAAAATTACAGTAATCAGATGCTGAATTACCAAAAAACTTTTTTTGTGTCTATCGATCCCATTTCATGTGGAGATCAAAAGACTATGTAATGGGACCTTAGATTATGAATAACGGCAGCTTACTGGGACCACTTTAGGTATGAGTACTAGAAATTACAGAGATTGCCAAAAACTTTTCCGATACATTTTGTACGGAAAAACGATAAATCACTCGAAATATTACTTATTGTGACTTTTTAAAGCCAACTGAAATTTGAGTTCAGAAACTACAGTAAGTCACAACACCACAGCAGCTTAACGTACGTTTTTTTTAATTATAAAAAAAATCGAATTGAATTCGAAATTAAAAAGTTAAAACTTCTTTTTTTTTCAGCCGGGCCTATCCAAAACAAAAAGTTTCGCCAATGTAGAAGTTTGACTCTACGTCTACACTACGTCTCTGCCTTCTTCCGTCGCTACTTTCCACGCCACTCGACCGTTTGTTTCCCGTGGCACTACTGCGTGGCACTACCAGTAGTGTCACGGGGGATTTTCCTTTCCCATGACACTACCGGTAGTGTCAAAGGTAAAATTACATTTCCTCCGACACTACACTGATTCCAGTAGTGTCAAAGGAAATTCGTTTCCCTGTGGCACTATCAGCACAATGTTTTAATTTATTAAAAATCGGTGAAATTATACATAGAAAGTGAGGTAAATTTTTTTGTTGTTAATGATTGATCTCGTCGCGATCTTAGTTTTGGTTGACAGCTGTCAAATTTATAATCACTATACTCGAAAACTACTGACCTTAGACTACAAATGAAAGGTCTCGATGAGGTCTACATTTCGGATGACAGCTGTCAAACTAAAAATCGCTATAACTCGAAAACTACTGACCCTAGACTATTCGTGTGCTGAGACAAATGATAGGTCTCGATGAGATCTACATTTCGGATGACAGCTGTTAAACTAAAAATCGCTATAACTCGAAAACTACTGACACTAGACTACTCGTGTGCTGAGACAAATGATGGGTCTCGATGAGATCTACATTTCGGATGACAGCTGTTAAACTAAAAATCGACAAACAAACAAATCGGTCCTACGCCGATAAAGCAAAGCTTTCCGAGCTAGAGAGGTGAAAAATAATATTCTTAACAAAAAGAGAAACAAACAACATAAATGTGGTATCATAGCAAGCCCTTGTTTTGATGTAATAAAAACATGTCAACTAAACAACCGACTTTGGTATTATAAAATCTGGCGACTAGGATTATAATTATATTTATAATGCCATTAGAAAAATTTAATTTTGAACAACTTACCAACACAGATGAGTGGGAGTATTATATTGAAAGATTTAAAATTGAGTTAGACTTACACGGACTGAACAATGATCAACAAGAACAAAAACGTCAAAGATTACTTTTGTCGAGGATCGGACAACAAGCTTTTAAGGTCTTGGTGGACCACTACAGGCCAGAGGAAGTAACGGGAAAAACATTTGAGGAGCTAGTGAGTACACTGAACGATTATTATGGCAGAAAAACATATGTACTCGCGGAGCGCGTGACTTTCGCTACCACTAGCAGGAAAACCGATATGTCGGTTTCTCAGAATGTAATGCACTTACGTGCCTTGGCTGGGCATTTTGAATTTGGTAGCCAATTGGATGAAAGACTTCGAGATCAACTTGTCATAGGTATCAACAACACACAATGGCAGCAAGAGCTTATTAAACAACACCCAAAAAACAGCGCTAAGCTATCAGATGTGCTAGGCACGGCCAGGAACCTTGAACAAGCAGAGATCCAAACAAACCGTATAGCACAAACAAATTTAACCCAAAAAGAGGCGGAAGATGTGCCGAGTGATGTACCTATTAACAAAGTAAATTTCAAAATGTCAAACCTTTCCAAACCCCATAGTCTTCCTAAGCCATCATCATCGAAATGCTTATATTGTGGAGGAAAGTACCATAACAATTTGAGAGAATGCCCAGCAAGGGGCAAACAATGTAACAGGTGTGGAAGACAGAACCATTTCTCGAAGGTATGCCTAGCAACAAAAGATCGCAAACCGTTTGGCACTAGGAAAATTAAAAATGAGATATCTGATAGCGAGAACTCTGATAGTGACATAGACTTTAGCACCTACAACATCAGCAAACGAAATAAAGCGACAAAAGTAATCATTCCCACCATCATGAACGACGTGAAAATTGACATGCTGTATGATCCAGGTGCTGTGCACTCCGTTATCGGCAAAGAGTTGTGGAAAGCACTAGGACGTCCCCAATTAAAAAAAATTCGAAGCCTGGTTGCCTATACTGATGTCAAGATCGAGACCTTGGGTTTATGCCAATTGGTCGTGGAAGCATTTAATAAAACAAAACTTTTAGATGCCTATGTAACTAAACAAAATGATATTCCACTTTTTGGCCTAGATTGGTGCATTCTTTTCGACTTACCGATGCCAGAGGGTTCAAGAATTTGTAACATACAACAGAAAAAAACTCCTAGTTATGTGAAAAACAAAGATATTAATATCAGTAGAAAAGAACAACATAACAATATTGTAAAAAACTGCTGGCAGAATTCCCAACACTTTTCGATGGGAAGTTGGGTACGATTAAGGGGCATTACGCTAAGATTCAAATCCCAGATAACATAAAAACTAAAAGATTTCGCCCCAGACCCGTACCCCTAGCACTTAGAGACCAAGTAACAGCAGAACTGCAGAGACTAGTAGACGAAGGTGTCTTAGAGCCCGTAGACACAATGAACACTTCAATCGAATGGGCCTCTCCTATTGTTATTAACTTCCTATTCCTACTATCAAGGCAAATGGGAATGTACGCATATGTGCGGGCTTTAAAGTAACAATTAACAGTTATGTGCAAACGGATGATTATCCTTTACCAAGATTTGAAGAAATTACGTCACAGCTTGCCGGTGGTAACCTTTTTACGAAAATAGATCTGAAAGACGCATATCTGCAACTTCAAGTTTATCCGGAATCAAGGAAATATTTAGTCATATCAACACATAAGGGATGTTTCCAATATAAACGCCTACCTTTTTGGTATATCTTTCGCAGCGGCCCTATTTCAACGGACAATGCACCACATTCTGAACGGAATAGATGGCGTTGTATGCTATTTAGATGACATTTTAATAACGTCACCTGGTGACCTGGATAGCCATATCTCCAAAGTACGCACAGTACTCCAACGACTTCAAGATGCAGGCATGAAAAGCCAAATAACAAAGTGTTCGTGGCTACAAGAAAGCGTAACATACCTTGGCCACAAAATAGATAAACACGGCCTACACCCAACAGAGGAACGTATTGAAGCCATCAAAAATATGCCTAATCCTACAAATGTTTCTGAACTGAGATCATTTTTAGGTTCGATTACGTACTATGGACGTTTTATAGAAATGCTACATGCTCGATGTGCTCCACTTTATAGACATTTAAAGCAAGGAAGCAAATTACAGTGGAATTCATCAGACATGGAGATAATGAACACTCTTAAACATATTTTAACATCAAACGATACCTTAGCACATTTTGATGCCACTTTACCCATCTACTTAAGCAGTGATGCATCGGACAAAGGTTTTGGAGCGGTACTTTTTCATAAGTACAACTACCTAACTACTAGTAGTAGTGTCATGGGAAATAGGGTGATCCACGGGAATTTTTTTTGTATGAACCTAATCAGCCAATGAGAACGGTAGTGTCATGGGAAAAGAAAATCCCCCGTGACACTACTGGTAGTGCCACGCAATAGTGCCACGGGAAACAAACGCACTCGACGAGTGTGTGGCTGGCCTATTACGCTTTGTTATCAAGAGCAGTATGGTGTCGTGATATTATGTAATATTAAGTGATTCATTGCAGTGTCCAAGGTGTATACACAGCCGCACGTTGCCGTGCTTGCTGCCGTGCGTGGTCAATTGGGTCTAAACTATCCCTGTTATATGGTTGTAAGGATATCATCATACATTGAGTCATTTCGCTAGCACTTCATCGGTAATAAGTTAGCACTTCCATTGCCTTTCTTTGGTCTATGCCAGGTCTTTGCTATAGTAATCATCATCACCGATGCTATGGTTGGACCAGGATTTGGATTGCACGGTTCTGGCCCCTTTCTTACGTACGACGATGGAGTCGAAGATCAAGAAGAACAAACCCGTCCACTCTTGCCATGAAAACATCCAGACTTCATTGTTCGGGGAGCAAATGTGCCAATCTTTAGCTGTGCGCATTATGAAAGATGAAACATAGTGCTTCGTGCGAAGTCTGGTTAAACTATGAATTAAAGATACTTAGACAGTTTTCTTTATTTGCTCTTATGAGGTACAGAAAAAGTTGTAAGTATAGTGTATTAAAAGGAACAACAAACAAGCTGCTCCGAAGCTATTATCAAAGTTGCTCTAACTTTCCGAGAGTTGCGTAAGTTTCCGTCTTCGTATGAACTTACAAACCCGGAAATACGACTCTCGGGTTAAGAGAATGCATAAATTATAGAACACTAAACTTATGGAGCTTGCTAACCAAGGTAAATATATAATTAAAAATAAATATTGGGGGATATTTCACATGAAATCATCTGATCCCAAACTAGGCATGGGTATCATAGACTGATATACATAGATACATACATCTAGACATAGAACAAACTCTTGTGTTTAGCAACAAATGTTTGCTCTGGGCGGCGGGCGGCAATCGAACCAATGGCCCACCATCAACAGGCTTGTTGTAGGTAGGTAAGTGAATCTTAGCCTTGCACTTGCTCGGAAATCTAATTATTTTTTCAACTCACTAACTCGGAAAGGTTTGTTTTATTTTTATAATCTGCCTGAAAATGTGCTTTTGGCCGCTACCGAGGAAAGAGTTTTAGAAATGTTAACGTTGTGATGTCTCCATTCTAGGTTTCAATACAAGCCACTCGCGCCAAACAACAACTTTACATAATAACTGCTGCTGAGAGATTCTAAAAACCAGCCAAGTGCGAGTCGGACTCGTGTGCCGAGGGTTTCGTACCACTAATGTAAAAATACCGTCTTGGTTATAGACGCGAAGTCACGCAGAACTGCATAAAATTCGCGCGAGTCCGACGCGCACTTGACCAGTTTTTATTATCTGTTGTATATACAGCTTATGTACCTACTATAAACGACCAATTTTCACGCTTGTTAGTGTTCCAGTTTTCTGGATAGAGCTAAAACAAAAATCGAGCAAAAATCGCCTAAAATTACAGTTTTTTGTGGAAAGGCCCCCCTTAATTTTTTTATTTTATTTATTTTTTCCACAGATATACATTATCTGTGAAAATTTCAATTGTCTATCTATTACGGTTTATGAGGTTCAGCCTGCTGACAGACAAACAGACATCGGAGGCATATTAATACGACCCCGTTTTTCACACTTTGGGTACGGAACCCTAAAAATAATGTCGTTTTTGCTCCTAAAACTCCTATATCGAAATCATCTCGTGAAAATGTTTCTACATAGTAGTTTAAATCCGTAGCATTAAAACTTAATTAGATTCTACAAAGTGCAGGAGAAGCTCGCTATTGGGTGAAAATGTAAAGTGTTATTTCACCGGTTTTCCTGGTTGGTTTAAATCGATACCCGTTACCTATATTTACGGTTGCATTTTGCTAAAATTTTGCAACATTGAATATTCCTGCACACTACACCACCACCGCTGCAAATTACCCTTGACCGGTGTGGCCATCGTTGAACCTGAGCTTAAATATTAATTTACATTTCAGCGCCAGAAGAATTTATATTTAATGAGCAAGTGCTGAAATGCTTCATCGTGTGACGAAAGCGCTCGACAAATACAGGGTCATACAAAATTCGTAGATAATATATGGTGTAAGGGGACAGGTTGGCAGAAACTTTTATGTAGGGCTTGAATCAGTCATCCAATATTACCTCAAGGAAAAAAATATGGCCTTCATTTAACATACTGAATTTAATCGTTACAATTTTAAAGGAAGCTGTCTACATTTTCAGGGAAAGTTGTTCAGTTCCGACCGATCATGATAGTAAGTACAACAACTTCCTCTGTACTTTTGAATCTCGCAAAAAAAAAACATTTATTCGAGTTTGAAAAAGTCGTAAAAAAAAGTTGTAGCTTTTGAGTTGTTTTCTAAATACATATGTAGGTATACCTATATCTACTTGACATTTTGTAAAACCCAGTATTTTAGTGCCAATAAAACAGCTATTCCACAAGGTTCTAAGCCTTCAAGGTGCTGAAAGTATACGTAGTCTCCTCCATTGCATTATATGGAAAAGTCGCGTTGATTTGTGTTTAAATTAAAAAAAAAAATGGGTTGAAAACAAATAAAGTTAGTGTCGTTTGGACATGGTTTGTAAATGTGTCCTTCTGTGTGTGGCTCACAAGCTTTTGGCTAACAAAGTGGATTGTGCTGAAGTAAGTGATGCCCCGTGTGGTGCCGGCAAAGAATAGCACCAACCCATCTCTACGGGTATCGTAAGAGGAGACTAAGGGTTAATGAGCCAGAGGGGCAGCAGAATCAACTTTTATTCAGCGGTCAGCAACAACCGTGGTCCATGGTGCCAGCAGTAACGCTAACAAACAAGCGTGGTGATGGTGACTATGGCTTGCCCTCCACATTGTTTCAGCAAGAGCTGTAATTTTGGAGAGAGTTACCTTTCCTGTAGTGGACGTTTCATGGGATGTCATGATGAAGTGATAATTATTACTTTGTTACATTAATTTAAACATTCACTGTGTCCACGTAAAATTATTTTCCTTTTGAAACTATTAGAAATATTCTTGTGTGCACCAGGAATTACCTCATACTAGACATTTTAATAGCTTGCCATGTCAGTTGCAAGTTTAACCCAAGGAGAGATACCATATATCGATGTTAATAGATCTATGTGTAGGAGCTAGAACAAAGCACTACAATGATTTATCAACCTTTAACAATTAGTAGTCCATATTGAACGCAAGGCTTCTACCAACGAGACTTTCATCCTTCCGCATTGGACGTTAGGGCCAATAGACTAAATAACATCGAAACCACTTTTTTACATTAAATAAGGCTCTTTTAGTAACAAAAAAATACATAATAATCTACAAGATAATATGACAAATGATGTGGTTGGCCTCGAATTTTAATTAAATTAGTACAACTAAAGAAAATAAAGTCTGAACCCTTAAATTTTGTTTTTTTACCATTTGCAAACATTTTACAGCTACATTTTTATCGAAAATGTAAGTTACAATATTTTTTTAATGTGTTATTTGTACTGAATAAATCTCTGTCTATAATGTCTATGTTAACAACATACTAAAAAAATACTTTTCTCTAATTGTTACGAATTTCTTAGTCTCACTGGTTGGTCGTAACATTGTGAACGTTATATAAGTGTAAATAAAGTTGATATTTGCATTGGCGACCGGGTAGCTGCTAATTTTGCCCACCACATAAGGACCAGTTTACAAAAATATGTAAATAAAAGAAATGATGACGCAGACAAGAATAAACCTGCGTCTCGTGACTTGTTCAAAACTCTCCTCCTTGTCAAATTATATCCTTGTATATTTTACACTTTTTCGCTAACTAAGTGACTAAAACGAGAGTGATAGATGAGCAAAGCTGAATTGCATTGAATATCACGAGAAAAAGCTGTATAAAAGTACATCATTTAGTATGGCAACACACCTGTGGAAATTCCGCGTCGGAACTTACCGCAATGTCTTGTTACTGTTGACATATGCTTTGTGGTTTTCACATACCGCTCTAGTGTGTCATACTTAACGGAAAGTTCCGTCGCGGATCGTTCCTACGCGTTTTTTCATGGTCTGTCGCTAGGTCGCTATACTTAGAGCTAAACACGATAATCATCTCATGGAACCCTGTGGTTGAACCGATTTGTCGCTTTCTTGTTATCCCTTTTTGAAATAAAATATTTTTCGCACGTTACATTTGCCTCCGAAACTTATTGAATTATCCACGAACGTTTTCTTGCCACATCACCAGATTCGATAATTTGACGATTCCCAATTTTATGTAGATTCACGGATTTAATACTTCGGTACCAAAATAAATTCCGCAAAATTGAGGTTTGCGATGTTCTACTAATTTGATTTTGTATTCTAATGTGTACTCTGTGAAATGTTTTATTTGTGTTCCTGTAATAAGTTTGGTACCGTTTGATTATAATAAATGTTGAATACTTAGAAAGGCAATATAATTTTTGAAAAGGTACGTTTGTCTTTGGGACAGATGAAGCTAGATCAGGTAAGATGAACAATTAACTATTTATCTGCTAAGCTCATAGAACTAATTTCAGAATAAAGCAAATTCTGCAATTTAGTTAATTAACTACTCGAAGAGAACTTCACAGTAATCTTGCACAATACCACGCTCAATGCGAATGCTTATAAGGAAAGGCTCAGGAAATGGCTTAAAATAATTCTATAATCTTCTACTCTAGACCGCAACATTCGTACAGCCTCCCGAATCTATTATTGAGTCAAGGAGGCTTTGCAGACGGCTGCATCCAAGATGGCGCTTCGATCAATGGTTGCCATGACTACGCGTCGGGCCCGCTCAGCTGGCCCGAAACACCCTGAAACTTGCTGAAAACCAAATTGGAAAAGGACGTCTTTATGGAGTTTGGAGGTTGTCGGAACGAGAGAGTTGTTTCATGTGAAAATGTGAGCATGGGTGTTGGTGAGAAGGGGATGCTGCAGGATAATTTAATTTGATCTGTCTGGTGTTGAAAATGGTTTTGTAGTGGGAGTGGAGAAACTAGAAGTTAATTTTAGCATATTCGAATATAGGAACTATTAGTTGTTCAAAGTTTAGTACTGGAAAATAAAATGATTTTTATCTTTGGAAAAGTCAATTAGTTCACTTTAAAAATATCCTCAACAAACTTTTATTATACCCGTATGTATATATATATAAGTTCATGAATATCGCATACTTTTAGCCTTTTTAGGGTTCAGTACACAAAGGGTGCCATCGGGACCTTTTTAACCGTAATAGTGTTGTTATGATACTTATTATAGTTAAAAATAGGGACGTCGCCCTTACTGTTTTATTCTGCTGCATAAGTGTCTAGGCGTGTAACCTAAGTAAAACAGCAAAAAATTAAAACTAGCCAAATGCGACTTACAATTACGTTCATCAATATTTTGCACAGTAGTAGTTTTGGACATATCACTGACGTGTGGTGGTACGGAACCCTCTGAATGCGATTACAGCTTGCGCTTAGCCTATTTCTTGCAACTTATCGTCTCGAATTATTTTGCTTAAATTTACTTATTCTACCTGTCCAACGGAAAATAGCCAGTGACTGTCACAGTACGACTGATTTAAAATAATTAATGCATGTCATGAACTTTTTGCTATAGGCAGGTCAACCTTGAACTTATGCTCTGATGCTGTGATGATTTCCTGACAATTACAATGTAATTAATCTTGATATACATGGTTTTCTTGAACTTTGTCCGTATGCTTAATTAACATTTTCTTAGTGACTGACTGATAATGTTTGTGTTTTTCTCAAGCGATTTCCCGCGGCTTAGTGCATGGGCCTGCTTTCTGGCTTTATCTTCTGCACTTTGCCCAATCTTGAGAATCTTCCGTGGTAATATTGTTCTACCTTCTCCACGACGTCCAGCCAGCTATTCTTGAGCCGGTCACGTAACTTTGGGCCTTGTACATTGAAAATAACGCTTCTATTTCCGTTATAGCCTAACGACCTGCTGCTGATGTAATATGGACATAAAAACTCCTTGCCAAATAAAAATAAAACTAATATATCACTAGTGCCGTAATATAATGGAAAAAGCACGCGTGTTTAATAAGCTGGATTATGTACCTTAATACAGTGCAAATAGAGGTGTTTTATGAGCAAAGGTGTTGAAAATAACATTCCATGTGATCTTTACCTAATTTAAAGTGCAAAACGTTGACTGTGACAAGCTTTTTCAAGAAACTCATTTTTATATCTGAAACTTGAAGGCTGTCTTCACTCACGTATATTTTCTGGGAATAATAACTTCCAAAAAGTAATTTGACTTTCTTTCGAATATTATCAAAGTCAAACAAGTTACTTATCTGCAGTATATATTAGAACTTGCTTGCGATGCTTTTATTAGATTTTTTAAAATTTCATTTCAGTACATTACTGGAAAAACGGAATAAGGTTTGGGCAATTAATGATCAACCTAGAGATAAGAATTGTGATCGATTCTCAAAAGTTTAAGAATTCCTTGTGTGCAGTCGTGATACAAATATAGACAATAATCCTAAAGGATCTGAATACAAGGTGTAACAGGGAGGGTATATCAGGCCTGAAGGATTTATTTCTGTCACTGAAACTGAACAACTTTCCCCGAAGAACATAGGTAAAAATACAAAAAAATACCATACAAAATCAGCTGATTGAGTTTCTTTTGGAGGTCATAAATTGTTTTTCATATTTCGACCTATGTTTCTCAGGGAATTGTTCAGTTTCATGGGCAGATTCACATCCTTCAGGATTGGTATACCCTTTCTGTTACTCCCAGTATACCCAAGAAACTGAACAACTTTTTCCAAAGAAATAGGTTGAAATACAAAGAAGAATTTTTCCATGTAGAAACTGCATCAGCTGATACAACGTTTTGTATAGGAGAGCAACATATTTTACGTATTTCGTTTTAGAAAAGTTGTTTGGGTAGATTCACATCTTTCGGGATTCACTTTCTTTAACACTTTGTACTTCTTTTTTTAGGGTTCCGTACCTCAAAAGAAAAAAACGGAACCCTTATAGGATCACTTTGTTGTCCGTCTGTCTGTCTGTCTGTCAAGACCCTTTATCTCACGAACGGGTAAAGGTATCAATCAGGTTGAAATTAATACCATATATTGGGATCCATGAACCACACAAGATCTGAAAATTTCAATTTTTTACAACGACGCAATCAAAAGATATGGCATTTTATGGCCTCATCTCCATACATTTATGCAAAAAGCAAAACCTACAGGGTACTTCCCGTTGACCTAAAATTATGAAATTTGGCAAGAAGCTAGGTCTCACAGTACAAATAATGGGAAAAGTCTGAAATCATTAAATATTACAACTTTTCTCACAACTAATGGTAACCAATTGTGGTGAGCTCCCGTTTCAAGAACATTCATATAAGAGAGGGGTCAAGTTGGATGGTCGCGGAGGCGAGTTCTATTTTAAAAACGGGAACACTTACAAACTTGAAAATTGGTATGTTTATAGTGCATAAGTTATAAAATAACAACAAATAATAAAATTTGGTCAAGCGCGTGTCGAACTCAAAAAATCTAGCACATTACTGAAATTTCAAATACTCGTAATACAATTATGATTATGTGGTGGTACGGAACCCTCGGTGCGCGAGTCCGACTCGCACTTGGCCGGTTTTTTTCATACTGCAGCTTGTAAAAGCCCTGTACACACTGCTTATAAATACGCCTGTCGCAACGCGCCTGCCAGCTGCAACTAAATTGTTTAGATTACGCCGTCAACATCTGGCCGGGTTTTTGTAAAAGGTCTTTCATTAACCCTGGTAGATGAACGATGTGACGAGTGAACTGACTAATTAAGTGATGACTTCAATAAATTTTCATAGTGTCTTTTTATTTCTTAGAAATACTTACGTAAACAGGTTGTAAAAATTACATCTCCCGAAAACAGAAAAAGGTTATGAAACCGAACAACTTTCTAGAAGAATCATAGGTTGAAAAACAAAAATATGTTATTTGTTGTGCAAGGCATCAAAATTATTATTATTGCAACATTATTATATTTACAGCCTTTTCCTGGAATTGACCACTGATCGGGTGTTTGAAAAATATGTATATTCGTATTTTTATTTCAAATAAAACATTTGTCAAGTTTCCAAATCATGCTGAATCGTCTTGCAATTAACTGAAGAAAGTTACATAGAATTTGAAAGTTAAAGGAATACGGAGAAACGTTTTTGTCGTAAAACATTACGAGTAGTGTTTCGAAAAAGGCGTAAACTTTGCCATCGCAATGAGTAGCAATAAAACACTAAGTTTTAGTGCACGGAATTCAAGTTAGACCATTTTGATGTTGTACTAAATTGTTATTGCGTATACATTGCTTCGTTGCTAAAATAAAAGGGAAATAAAGAAAATAGTAATGTTTTTAAAGTTTATTATAAACAATCCTGAAGGAGGTGAAGCTGTCCAAGAAATTGAACAACTTTTCCGAAGGAACTGGTCGATATGTATAACAAACAAATGTCTAACTAACACCCGGTATACAGCTGAAGCAGTTCCTGTGTGAAGTAAAAACTTTTTAATTCACCTTCCTTATTTAAAACAAAACTGAAATGAATGTGCATATTTTCATGATCACAAAACAAAGACAACACATCTACTTACTTCGGTTTGTTTGATGTCTTACCTAAAGATATGCGCGCAATGTATAGTAAAGAGCAAGTCGTCGTTAACATCGATCACGACGTTGATAGTTGAAACTTAGTTGCATCGTGAAATTAAACTGGTTATTCTGTGAACAACATGCTTCCTGTAAGCAATTAGAGCTTCGAACCGTTGCAGAAGCGCTAACTCTAATTAGTATTTCAGTGTTTCAAGCGGACAAAGGGCACCACCAGTACCTTTACACCAAGGCTGAAGATCCATAATTGCTTTGATAATATTAGGCCTCTTTATTCGGTGACCCATACACAAAGCATTTTCGCAGGTGGACGTCGCGTAGGTAGAACGATTCTATTGCTTAATTTGACCCTCTAGCTGAAAGCCTACCTGGAGAGACCAATCGAAGTCTCTAAGCAACTTGTACACACGTTGTATATTTACAGTAGCTGGAAATATACTTTGTACTCTTATTATGTGTTTATGTCGAAACCCGATCGTTGGGAACGGGGAACTGGAAAATCCTTGATGTATATTTTAATTTAGAAGCTCGAACCGTTGTTATTAATTATTTCTACAACTTTTTAAGTCTAAAGCTTTAGGTCTTTCTGAGGTCACCATGTACAAAGAATGTATAAAATACGCTACCATATGGCGAATCAAGAAAGCACTTTTATTTTTTAAAGGTGGTTAGGCGGGAGTGGCCGAGGTACGGTCAACCGCTTGTCGGTAGAAACTTTTTCAACTCTATTACCACGCCATAAGGTCCAAAAGTGTTTCTACTGATGTGCGACCGTGTGTACGTGTGGCAAAATTAAATTATGAGCAACAAAATTTTTGTTTTGAACTAACGGCCACTATTCAATAAGAATAACATTCCACACGTAATGCCACCATAAAGTATAGTTTCTACCTGCCTTTAACGAGTTTTGTTTACGGCGCATTCTCGTGTCTCGCAGGAATTTCACATTATATGTGGTGTAAATAGCAAGGGTGCAGTAAATCTTTAGTTTTAGTGCTTAGATCATACTTACTTATAGATAAGTAAAATAAAAAATACGAGTACGCGCAGCCGCTCGTTGGTAGAAATTCTTTGACATTCAGCGGGTCTCTGGTTTCGGGTGTTTGTAGCGTAGCGCTGGTTCAGCTTATACTGGTTTTGTTTCTACGTGCTTGCTGCCGTGTGTACTAGAAGAGATAAGTATAATATTTTAAGATCCAATTTTGATTTCATATTCGCAATTGAACACCCGTAATCTGTGAACATTGCAGGTGGCCGTGTATAGGCCTAAGTTTCTTAACTTGTTTTTAAAGTTACATATACTGCTGTTGCGTGATAAAATCCAAAAAATCCGAAAAATCCTGCCATACAAATAAAATCGTAATAGATTCAGAATAACAATATTAAATTGATAATCAACTCATCATAATATACTTACGGTTAAAAGTTAAGGTATGCAATTAAAATTAATGACAAGCCTTTATTTGGCTAGCTCTACATAGCTCCATCATTGCAAACTCGGCCACGATTCTATCTCTGACAAATGGAATCCTACGTTTGCGCACTCGACTACAACGTGCATAATTTGAAGTGCCTCTTCAAACACTATTAATGTAAGAAACTAAGTGCTGTTTGATCTTTCAGCTTAGGGAGTGATTAACTAGAATGCGGAAACGTTATTTCGTGATAATTTTGAATTTGCTGCGAGAGCATCTAAGACATTTTCAGTAATATGGCGAATAACTAAGAAAAAGTTTTTGTTGCTTCATATAGGACTTGTTTATAATTTTAATTGTATGATAACGAGTAGCTGCCCTACCCTACTTACAGGTTTGACTTTGATTAAAATCAAAGAAACTCTCGCTGACGAGGAGATTAAAATTGTAGAAAGAGATTTATTTTTCAAAATCGCGTTAAAATCTTAAAATGGTTACCCGAGAGGTTTTATACTTCTTTGCGAACTTTTATTTTTTTGCTACTTTTAGTACCCACTGGCCTTTTGTTTCAAAAAGTTTTCTTCTGTCACGAAAATATTTCATTCTTATTTTTGCAGAAGCTAAAACGTATTCGTCTGGTTCTTTTATAAGAGTATGACGTACACATTTGTGGCTTAGTGAGTGATTTGATTTTGTTGCTGATGTTACTTTCCAAAAAGAGCCATAAATAGCAAGTGGTCGAAACAACCACTCCAAAAAATTTTATGTACGTACTTTCCCGTTTCAGACGCAGTGGACGAAACCCACTAAGCCACATTTATTATATTATTTTTTAAGATAGATAGCTTTAGAAATAAAGCCATATACATTTTCATATATTTAAGATCATAGGCCGAGAGGCAGAGACGAAACCAAGCGTACGCTCAGACTCACAAGTGCCAAATTGGGTAGGATTTTGACATTTGAGAGTCTAAACTCACGCTTAGTTTCAGGCGGTATAGTCTTGCACCTTAGCCTGCTCTTCTTGACAGAAGGAAGGAAGAGCGAATGAAAAAAAAATCACGCTTAGTTTCGTCCAAGAAGGTTTTAACCCACGCTACGCTCGAAGTGTAGTAAAACCTTCTTGGTTTCGTCTCTGTATACTCTAAGGCCTTAATCTACAGACGAAATCGTGTAGCTTGATTAGAATGACAGCAGTGCGTCAACAGGTCAAGATATATACGAGCGACGCCTGCTCTCACGCATAGCTCTGTCCTGTTGTCGTCACTCCAATCAAGCCACATTACTTCCACAGTAAACCACAGTAGAGAAGAAATCGGTCGTCCAATCGAATCCGGCCATGCGCGTTTCCCAATTTGGCGCGATGCGAGTGCGCAGGCCGCAGCTCGCGGACATGCGCGTGCGACTATTTATACCACGTGGTTATCCCTTCCCCCTCTGGCCCGACGCGGCTGCCTCACCCCCGCGCCCGCCCAATACCACGCTCTATAAATATAGCTAGAGGGAATCCATTGCGAATCGTATACGCTAGAGCTAGTGTAAAGCTGGGGTTATTGATGTTACCATGAGTCAGATTGTAAAAATGTAAATAGTGTAGCCAACACTACATTTTTTTTCAGCTGAATGCCGCTTTCTATTAGGACCAATGAAACGTGCTGTATTTATCACGACCTATTTCCAATAAAAGTTCAATATCTTTTCTTCATTCAGCAATGTGCAGAAATTTAATTTAAATTCAAACCACTCTTCTTTTTTATCGTTATATTGTGTTGGCCCAAATCTACTCTTAATTTAATGGTTGCTATTTCCTCTCAACAAGCTCAAAGATAAGTTACATCTTCTTGTTATAAAAGCTAGCATATTAAGCACTAAGTTGGAGAGTGCATACTTCATATAAACCAGCACTGCGCTAAAATGAGAGTCAGCATTTCCAAACTTATCCGTACGCTGCAAACCAAATAAAAGAGGCATTTCCGCGTCTGTTCTAAATTAGGAAAGAAAGGGTTCAGTATTTATTACTTTCCGTAGTCTAAACAAAGGCCCAGCTGGCTTGACGACTCTCATAAGCTTAAAAGGCCTGCAATCAGTGCCCATTCTCGAATGAACGAAGTAACTTTGTCAATAAGTAACCTTTGCAAACAGAAGTGGTTGTTTTATATGAAAGGTCGGGGCCTGGGGATATAGCCGGCAGTGTTGTATTGCCTGAAAGCTTAGAACTAGGATAATTGGGTTAGGTAGGTAGGAGCTTAATTAAAGTTAGGGCTCGACGCTCGTCTTCATTAGGAGTTAGAGAATAGATGCGGGATGCGAAAATATTTGAATAAAAAAACCGGCCAACTGCGAGTCGAACTCGCGCACCGAGAGTTCCGTACCACTAGTCACGCAGAAGTGTATTAAATGCGCGCTAGTCCGACAAGCACTTGGCCAATTTTATTATATTTTGTTGTTATTTTATAGCTTATGCACTACTAACATACTCGTACCAATTTTCACTTATGTAAGTGTTCCCGTTTCCATGATTGATCCAAAACCAAAATCGAGCAAAAATCGCCTAAAAAAACAGGTTTTTAGTAGGGAAGCCCCCTTATTTCTTATTTTTACTTTTATTATTTGTTGTTATAGCGGCAACAGAAAATTTTAACTGTCTACCTATTACGGTTTAGGAGACAGACATCAGAGCCATATTAATGGGGTTCCGTTTTTGACCGTTTGGGCACCGATCCCTAAAAATGGACCATTTTTACACAATTGATGTGTTTTAAGTTTTCGAAATACCAGCAAGTAATATGGTTGTTCATTTACTGACTAATTTCACCAGTCTTTTGTCAGTATCGCAGCTTACTATGATATTATCTGTGGTATCGCCAAGCTGCAAATCGGGCGGGTTACCGACCAATCTGCTTATTCAACCTACTCACTTAATTTTCTTCGCTTTCTTAATTAAGAAGGCTTGCCAACGACAGTTCCTTAACGGTAAATAACAATTTTCTTGCTTCATACAAATAAAACATTTAAAACCCTTATGAAACCATTGCCTTTAAATAACCTAAATATCTAACACCAAATTTTTTTTTCAAAGAATAATTGAGAGATTGACAACCTGCTTTTTCGATAATTTCAAAATAATTTGTAAAAAATTCTCATAGGATATCTAACGGTACGTTTATGCAGACAATTCAAATGATGCATAGATAGATTCTTGGGTAGAATAACAGGTATTGTTTGAAAAGTGTTTCGCATAGGGTAATCAAACAATGGATGCTGGTAGAGTTCATTAAACTTGTGCAAATATTGACGAAAGCAGATAAAGACAAGTAAGACAAGTATTACTCAGTTTATTAACCTTTTGGCCAAATTTAGGGCGTCTTTATAAAGGTCAGGTCAAAAGTTAAAGCCCTACCTAAGCCTAAGTGTGAATGAAAGGATAATGCATGTCAAGATCTTAGCAGGTGGAGGTTTGTGGTCTTTACATTTTAGTGTTTTATTCTTTCATAAGAATGTTCCTTTTGCGCTGAAACTTCCTATAACATTCCTCTTTGATGTTTCATGTGAGTCGGTACGAAACTATGTTTTTAGATAGAGATTTTATTTTTTTTAGTTGGATGATTACTCGTAATTTTGTCAAGGAAAGAAGTCGTCGAACAAACGTTGATTAAGCTTCTAAAAGCACTTAGAAGACTTCACAATTTAAAAAAAAATAAAGAAAACTCGAAGATCAAGCAATACGCTGTAAGCTGTAATGTAATTGTAATGCATTATAATGTATTACTTAGCTACAATACTTTTATCCCTCGTTGTCGACAATGACTGTCGTTAAATCATAAAACTGTTACTCAGTAGCTTTCTAAAACGGAAGTCGATTCGTTAGGCCATTGGTCATTGTGCTCTTTGTAATTCAATAGATATACTTAGTTGAATTTTTTTAATGCTTTCATCGAAATTGACAATAAGATCTATAACGTGAAGCAAGAGAATAATTAATACTTCAGGATGTAATTTTTATCCATTTCGTAGAAACTTTCTCATTAAATTAGCTGATGGTGCGTGGATGGTAGTTACCTACAGGATACATTTTCCTATGAACCCCGTTTCTGATAAGAAATAAGGTACCTACCATTTTAGGTAGTCCTACACTTAATCCATTTGTTCTACTTAAATCTGAGCAAAAAGTTTCTTAATTTTTGAAAGAGCTTATTCTCCTTATTAGTTTTAAACAGCAAGCAATTCGGTCAAAAGCAATTGCGTCTATTTTCAGTTCAGACCAGCAATCCTTGTGGCATCACATAGTTAGGTAATAATCAAAAATTTATTTTTATTATCTGATTGCGTGACAATATAATGTGCAGCTTAGGATTATTGCTTGTTAACAAAAGAACTGTCCAGCAATTTAGTCATTGTTGTATGCTGTGTGGGAGAACTGGCCATTAGCTCTGCGTAAACTGTAAAGCGGGGTACTCAACGCACACATTACGTTCTAATGCAGTCATTTTCACTTTGTAACCTCGTTAGGTCCTTTTTAATGTGTTTAAGCTGTGTACTCACTGCTGCATGCCAGAAGAAGCTATAGCAATGTTTCATCTCTTTCCCTGAATTTCTTTAAACCAAAGCAAAGACAGCAGAGCCATAAAACAATTTAAATAAATAAATAAAAAAAATATTACAAGAATATAATACAATTTATGCAACAGAGACTTCCCAGAAAGTAGTCAAAAGATCCTTGTGGAGGGAATGAAAAAATTTCAACCTCATCTTTGCGTGTCGCGTTGTCGAATTGGCTGGGATATGCCAGATCCTCACAGGTTTTGCAGACTTATACCGAGGTTTGCCAGCAAGACCTTGCCTGCCTCAATATCTGCACTATACACGCTTGGTGAAAAATAATAATAATCAGAAACTTTAAATTAACGGTAAAATGGAAACATGCAACACTCAATTTATCTGAATTCAAACGGATTCGAACGTTCTGTTAAAAGATGAAAATTGTAGGACAAACACGAAAACAAGATTTGTTTTGAGTGATTCGTCAAGATTCGGCAAACAAAAATGAGTCTTGCCAATATTAAAGAGTTTGTTGTAGACAAATATTTTGTTTGCAATGCAATCGTTTTAAGCGTTCATGTCCATGATATATCACTTAGTTTGACATAACTTTACAAAAATTTAACTTATTTTTACACGACTGCACGAAGCTAAAAAGTAAGTTATTGTGTTTAGCAGTCTGTGTATGTGAGCAAAATTATGATGTACCTATCCAGGCTCCTTTCTTTAAGTGTCAAGAGGACCGACCGTATCCGGAACACCACTCTACGCTCCAAAACCCGTATCACTGACGCCAATAGAAAGGCTGCCACATTAAAATGGGATTGGGCAGGCCACGTGTGTCGAATGCACCCGGATAGGTGGGCCAAACGCGCCACAGAATGGGTGCCACACAACGGACGCCGGGGCAGAGGAAGGCCAATAAAGCGATGGAAGGATGACCTGGTTGCTTTCGAAGAGGAGAGTTAGGGGGGAGGCCTTTGCCCAGCTGTGGCACAGCACAGGCTAAAAAAAAAATCCAGGCTCCTAAGCTACTGGACCGATTTTTTGACATAGAAAACATTCCTTTCCTTTGACAAAGTTTTATTTAAAATCATATTCTTACCAAACCACTCATAAAAACCGCAAATGACAAACAACATTTCAATACTAGGCCCTCATATTGACGCAACTCGATCCAATATCCGTCAGAGGCAAAATGTTTGAAAACAAATATTTGATCAGCAGCTGAGTGGACGATTCGGTATTTCAATTTCGGATCTTTTTAAATCAATAAAAATCTTATTGAATCCCATTTTTAAACCATTATTGAAACGGTCTAAAGTAGCTCTCCAAGTAGCCTTCGATTTGAAAGACGGTATTTTTCGTAAATTCGACCTAATCCTGAACCCTGAACCGAAGTGAATTTATTCTTGCTCTTATCTTGTCTCTCGGTGGCTTGTCTACACACAGCTTTATGGGAGTTCAAAGACGTTCAAGGTCTACAAAATTTTGAATTCCAAAATTCGAATTGACTACCATCGTTACGAAAATACTAAAATGTTGTAATTTCCCTTTGTGCTTCGTTATTGTTGGATTGTTGACTGTAGTCTCTCAGTGTCACTTTGTGTGTATGTGTCGTGGCCAGATCGTTAGAAAAGATCACTTCATGAAGTCACCGATCATTTCAGAGCCATTTCACGAAAGGTTCGGTTAAGTTAGGTTGCTTTATCTGTCATGAGAGATCTGGCCACGACATATGCACAGATTAGAGCTTCTGTCATCGTACCTCCGCAACCCAGAGGACAAACCTGGTGGTCTACTCTCAACTTTCGATATATCGAATAATATCGATACGATACCACTTCGATCCAGTTGAATTCATAACTTTGTTCACTGACAACAGAGTCGAATGTTGGTTGGATGAATTGGCAAATTAGCAGTGATTTACATTAAACTAATATCCTACACTATTGTTAAAGCCACGATCACACCTTCCCTAATTCAGAAACTAATTCGGCTTACATTGCTCGTTGAAGTAAGGATATTGCAATTAACATAACCAAGCCTCCCAGCAATGTATGTCGAATTAGTCCTTGAATTCAAGTAGGTGTGATCGTGGCTTAAGGGACGAAGTTTTGAACTTCAATTTTTCGATTAGTATCGTACCGATATATCGAAGATTGAAAGTAGAACACCTGTTTCAACCCTGGCTTTGCCAGATTAATGGCCATAATTAATAAACGCTAATTTGGCAAATTTTCTATTTTATCTACGATCTGTATAAACGATAATTGGATACGGCTTGTCTGCTGACTTGGTAAATTAATTTGTTTATATTGATTGAAGCTATATATTGTCTCCAAATGGCCTCAACCCTTGCTTAACAACTACTATCTGTGACTAGCTGGGCCCCACAGCTTAACGTGCCTTCGAAAGCACAAAAAACGCTCGTGCGATGAATTTGATAGACTAACTCTATCGGAAAGAAAGAAAAAACTAACTATTATTTCATCTGTGGAACAATGACCACTCGGCTACTCCACAAGTGCTTCATTAAATGTTCAATTAGTTGATATTTTTCTACCTTTTGTAAAAGATTGATAGAAGACTATTAACGTTTCAAGTTCAAAGAATTCGTTCCGCCTTAGAACACAAAAGCGTTTACAGAAGAGAATTGATTCGTCGTCGCCCACGCACCTTCTGTTGCGACAGGCTTGTATAAATCAATCCGTAGGGACCAGTGTTCTTGTAACCTCTTGTTCGACACTCCTTAAAATGATTGATACTAAAGCTTATTTAAATAACATGGGTTATTTCATTTATTGGCCAATTTTAATTGTTGAGGGACAGTTCTGCTGAAAGGTGCCTACTCTTTTTTTACTACTACTTACTCTTTTTTTTTCAAGACTTTTTTTTACTACTTGTTTGGCATGGATGAAATATATATCCGTACTAAATTATAGCTTTCTAGTATTAAGGTTCTCTGAGCTAAGCCGCGGACAGACAGACAGACAGAAACTATAAGGGTTCCTTGTTGACTACGGAACCTTACAAAAATCAGCCTCTCCATACAAACTGTCCAATAAAATTGGTAATTTTGTATGGAGAGGCCAATTTTTTTTTTCATTTCCGCTGATATGTTTCTTGGGGAAAGTTGTTCAAGTTGTGAGAAAAATTGTAATAAGTATTAATAGTTTTAGACTTTTCCCTTCATTTGTACTGTGAGACAAAATTTCATTTCATAATTTTAGGTCAACGGGAAGTAACCTCTAGGTTTTGCTTTAGTGCATACTCGTAAATGTATGGAGATGAGGACATAAAAAGCCATATTTTTTTATTGCGCCGTTGCAAAAAATTTTAATTTTCAGATATTGTGTGGCTTATGGACTTTAATATTCGTTATCAATTTCAACCTGATTAATACCTCTACCCGTTCGTGAGAAAAAGGGTCTGACAGACAGACAGACAGACGGACAGCAAAGTGATCCTATAAGGGTTCCGTTTTTTTATTTTGAGGTAAGGAACCCTAAAAAGTAAGAAACCAAAACAAATTTATGCAAAAAAGTTACGCACAAAACTCATTTTTACATTATTACTATACGAATAAGAAAAACCAAGGGTTTTCTTCAAAATGCTCATATTCAAATCATATTCTGCTCCGGAGTTTGTTGCGAGTGGACGTGTGTCACTCTGCATATCGATTTTTTACTAAATATTTTTTATAAATTCTGTGATTGGTCGTATTTATCAAATTTTAATTTCTTGTCACTCGTATTGCGTTCTTACCTGGTGTCACCTCCCATTGGGCGGTCCTAGAAAGAGACGCCTAAATTTCATCGGTGTCGTGCATTTATCCACATAACAAATTATTTTTGTGAGTGCGGAGGAGCCGGGGATCGAACCGTCGCCCATCGGAGTGTAGACCGTGCGCTTGACCATTGCGCCACGGAGTGATCGACGGCGCATCGCGAAATAACGATACGGTATCTCCGCCGTGCTACAGAGCTGCTACGAGTGCTACGACTGCGCTACGTGTTTGCTACGACAAGCAGTGTATGACTCACACACACCGCGCCCGTATTGTTTGATTTTTGTCGACTAGATCGTTATTATTTACGTGTAAATTCAGCGCTAAAACGCAAATAGACTCTAACCGTTTACCCAACCCAACTGAAAATGTCAAATGTAATTAAATGTGCAGGATGCTTACAGATCGTAAAGGGTAACCGACGCCTGTCCTGTTGTAAATGTGTGCAGGTTTATGATCTCGTTTGCGCCAATGTGACGGAACAACGCTTCGAAAGCGTAAAAAAGAACTAGATTTGTCAACAATGTGTCAATAAAATACCTAAAACTGGCAATCTCAACACACCATTGCGTAGCCAGTCTACACCCTCAGATATGGCTACTTCTTCTGGATCGGATTCGGTATACGTGAATTGTGACCCTCGGCGCGTCAATATTCCATCTAACCCTACTGTTGAAGCTAAGCTAGACCAATCCAGCTTTAGTGAGGGTAAGCAAAGTGACGATGATAGCCTTATTTGTGGTATTACTGAGCGGGTATTAAGTGGAATTCGAGCGGAATTGCCGCAGATGTTTTCACAAATTCTTAGCAATGAACTATCGGAAATAAAAAATGAAGTAAATAAGAAACTGAGGGACGCTACCTCTAAAATCCTAACTGACATTGCTAGCATTAAAACTGACATCAAGACCACAAATGAAACCGTAGAGGGTTTGATATCTAGTGTAAATTTTATTAGCCAGCAATATGAAGAAATGAAAACAATTACAAGTGAACACTCTGAGAAGGTTAAACTACTTCAAAAAGAAAGTGACTCTTTAATCCTGGTGTTGAACGATGTCACTACTAAACTTAACGTTTTAGAGCAACAATCTAGAGCATGCAACTTGGAACTACAGTGCGTCCCAGAGCACAAGAATGAAAATTTGCTTACAATTGTTAAACAGTTCTCGAATGTGGTTGGATTCAACTTGAATGAAAACGAAATTATGGATTTCCACAGAGTACCTAAAATGAAGCAAGATAGTAATCGACCGCGCACTATAGTTGTTAAACTATCTAGTCCTCGCATCCGCGACAATATCTTAGCGGCAGCAAAGCGCTTTAACAAAGATAACGCAAATCAAAAGTTAGACACCAGCCATCTGGGATTTGCCGGCGATAGGAAACCTGTTTTTGTGGCGGAACACTTGGCTCCAGCAAATAAGTTACTACACGCTTCGACTAGAACTTTCGCTAAAGAACATGGTTATGAGTTCGTTTGGGTCCGTGGTGGTAGAGTGTATATTCGCAAGGACACTAAATCTCAAGCTGTATGGATAAAAAATGAAAGTGTTCTTAAAACACTTTAGGAATGAACTATTTTCCTTATTTTTAGAGCATGATAGTAAATATTTTAAATTAAAATTCAACCTGTCCATTTATTATCAAAATGTAAGAGGTTTAAGAACCAAAGTGAATGATTTTTATAGAAATGCTTTATGTCAAGAATACGATATTGTTATATTGACCGAGTCATGGTTAAATAACTCTGTGTTTGATCACGAAATTCTAGACAAAAGATACAATTTATTTAGGAGGGATAGAAGTTCCACTGGTTTATGTCATAAAAAGGATGGAGGAGGTGTGTTTATAGGTGTTTTGAATAAATATAATGTTTTAAGAAAGCCGACATGGGAATGTAGATGTGAGGAGCTTTGGATTACATTAAAATTGGGTACAGGCAGTAAATCACTACATTTGAACTTGTGTGCAGTATATATTTCACCACCTATTACTGAAGAACATTATAACGTATTTCTTAAAAATACTGTTGATGTGATATGCAATAAATCAGCAAAAAAATCTGTTACCCTCCTTATTGGAGATTTCAATCTACCTAATATCACCTGGTCTTATAACAGCTCTACAAATACATGTATCCCAGCACCATGTTCTAACAAAATCGAGAACATTTTCCTCAATGAAATGACTTTTAACAATCTTTCCCAGTATAACCATGTAATCAATGCAAATGGTCGTGTCCTAGACTTGGTTTTTTCTGACTCTAGATTGCCGGTAAGTATCAGTCAGACATCAAAACCGCTCTGCAGATTGGATTCACACCATCCGGCGCTAGAGATTCGCGTTCAAACGCCCCATTCTATACAAAAGCTCAGACTAAACAGAGAACCCAAGTATAATTTCTTTAAAAGCGATTTCGATGCCATACGGAAAGCAATTGCTGAAATTGATTGGTCGGAGGTGTGGCGGGGAGTTTCAAACCTAGACGAAGCTGTAGAAATGTTCTACGAAAAATTATACTCCATTATCAACAAACATACGCCTCGTCGCCGACCTCACACTGATAGATATCCGATCTGGTTTAGTAGACCGCTAATTAAATGTTTAAGAGAAAAGGCCAAATTTCACTCTAGGTTTAAAAAATATGAAAATGATTTAGATAAAATAACTTACGAATTACTAAGAGATAGAAGCGAACTTATGATAAAGGATTGCTTCAATAAACTTAAAAATAACGCATTACATAATCTTCGCACTAACCCTAAATTTATTTGGTCGTATACTAACGCACAAAAAAGTAAAAGTTGTTCGATACCATGCCAGGTCAGACTTGGAAACAAAATGGCTAACGGTGGCCAGGAAATCGCTGAACTATTTTTGGAACACTTTCAGTCTGTATACGAATACAAATCGCAATTTACGGCCAGGAATTATGCCAGTGAAGCCAAGGCGGAGAATAATAATACTATTGGATCTCTTTCTCTAAGCAGAATTGAAGTACTCAAAACGTTACGATCACTAGACCCAAGTAAAGGCGCCGGTCCAGATGGTATACCTCCAGTGTTTCTACGTGAATGCGCGGAGGTGTTAACTCAGCCTCTGCTTTATATTTTTAATGAGTCTCTAAAGACTGGCTGCTTTCCCGCAAAATGGAAAAATGCGCGCATATCTCCAATTCATAAAAAAGACGCACTGGATGAAGTATCTAATTATCGACCCGTGTCAATTTTACCAGCATTTGGAAAAGTTTTTGAGTCCTTAGTTCAAAAGAAGATTTACTGGCACGTAAAAGAATATCTACATCCGGCTCAATACGGATTCTTGCCAAAAAAGTCTACAACATCAAACTTAGTGAGCTTTGTCAACGATATCACAGAAGCAATGGACAAAGGAGATGAAATACATTGTATTTACACAGACTTCAGCAAAGCCTTTGACCTTATAAATCATGACCTTCTCGTTGACAGAATCAGGCAAAGCGGAATACACGGTTCTCTGCTCCGTTGGTGTGACTCCTATTTAAGAAACCGATCGCAGCTAGTTACGATTCGTGGCTTTCAGTCTCAATGTAAAAATATCCCATGTGGTGTGCCTCAGGGATCACACTTGGGCCCGTTGTTTTTTGTTATTTTTATAGATAGTTTGGCTAAGAGTATTTCTTGTGACTTTAAAATGTATGCCGATGATTTGAAATTGTATAAAATAATAAAAAACAACAATGATTTATCCATTTTGCAAGATCAAATAAACAAAGTGTACCAGTGGTGTACAGAAAATGAAATGAAACTAAATTGTGACAAATGCTATTTCGTGAATTTTTCCAGGAAAAAGAAACAATGGGATATCAAATATTACATTTCCAGTAAGCCTTTAAAACAAGTTGCTAGCATCCGCGATCTTGGGGTTTATTTGGATTCGGATATGAGTTTCAGGACGCACATTGATGAAGTTGTTAAAAAAGCTTTTCAACTCACGGGATTTGTAACAAGACAACTTAAAGTTTTTAAAGATCCAGGTATTATCATCCCTATTTATAATTGTGTGGTGCGTAGTGTCTTAGAGTATGCAAGTCCAGCATGGAATCCATGTTATCAAGTGCATATTAGTCGTATAGAACGGGTCCAAAAAAAGTTTCTGTATCATTTGGCGTATGCTGACAATAAATGTAAAAAACTTACTTCGTATGAATCTAGGCTAAAGTTCTATAAAATAACACCACTAAGTATCCGAAGAAAATGTGCGGACATAACATTCCTGTACAAATTAGTCAATGGGTGTATTGACTCCATGGAACTTCTACAAGCCATAAAATTTGAAATTCCACGATCAAACAGTAGGCTTCTAAATAGGAGAACATTTGTCCTTCCTCATGTTAGGACTAACATTGGCCAACACAGTCCTATCCACAGAATGTGTGCCGGTTATAACGGTATTCGTTTCAAATTTGACATATTCACTGGTTCTTTGGCCTCAGTTAAGGATAAAGTACTTAGTAATTTGGTTATTACCAAATTTTAATTAATACTTAGTTTAACGTAGTTGTAATCTAACTTCTTACTTCTAACCTAATTTAACATAACTTAAATTAAAACTACCGGATATTTTGTTTATCCCTTGTGAATGCTGTGTTCACTATTTGAGAATGTACACAAATATCATTAACTTATGTTCTTATCAGAATTCTAGTTGTAGGTGTGTAACATTCGGTTTGTGAACCTAATAAAAAAAAAAAAAAAAATGTTTTAGTAAAATAACTTAGAGAAAGTTACTAATAGCTAACTAAGTAAGTATACCTACGTGGAAAACTCATTTGGAAAGAGGATGATGAAAGAATGGGGGACGACTCATGCAACTTTGTTAAAACAACAAAGGATATCTAAACAGTATTTGTTATTCAATTTTCACGTATAAATCTTCGCGTGCACTAATAATCACAAACAACATGTTTTTAGGGTTCCGTAGTCAACAAGGAACTCTAATAGATTTAAGAATCCGTTTGCGAAAGTGTCCCCCATGCTAGCTAAACGGTTGTTATTGGAAATGTTAAAAAATTCACAGTAGCAGTATACAAGGTGTAACAGAAAGGGTATATCAACCCTGAAGGATGTGAATCTGCCCAAGAAACTGAACAACTTTCCCTAAGCAACATAGGTCGAAATACGAAAAAATTTTTTTTTACCTTCCATAGAAACTGAATCAGCTGATTGCACATTTTGTATGGGAGGTAAAATTTTTTTTTCGTATTTCGACCTATGTTCCTAAGGGAAAGTTGTTCAGTTTCATGGGCAGAATCACATCCTTCAGGGTTGATATACACTTTCTGTTACACCTTGTGTTATGATGAACTTTAAAGGAAAACTACTTATTAGGTTTTATAGTAATCAGGCGCTAGGACCTCGCTTAGCATAAGGCGGTAAAAAGCATATGTTATGAAATAATTAAAAAACTATTTGCGGTAAAAAAGTCCTAAAAAACTACGGAACCCTATACTGCGCGTGGCCCTACACGCAATTTGCCGGTTTTTTAGGGTTCCGTACCTCAAAAGAAGAAAACGGAACCCTTATAGGATCACTTTGTTGTCCGTCTGTCTGTCTGTCTGTCTGTCTGTCTGTCAAGACCCTTTATCTCACGAACGGGTAAAGGTATCAGGTTGAAATTAATACCACATATTAGGATCCATGAACCACACAGGATCTGAAAATTTAAATTTTTTACAACGACGCAATCAAAAGATATGGCATTTTATGTCCTCATCTCCATACATTTATTCAAAAATGCAAAACCTACAGGGTACTTCCCGTTGACCTAAAATTATGAAATTTGGCAAGAAGCTAGGTCTCACAGTACAAATAAAGGAAAAAGTCTGAAATCATTAAATATTACAACTTTTCTCACAACTAATGGTAACCAATTGTGGTGAGCTCCCGTTTCAAGAACATTCATATAAGAGAGGGGTCAAGTTGGATGGTCGTTGAGACGATTTTTGTTTTAGTTCTATTTAAAAACGGGAACACTTACAAACTTGAAAATTGGTATGTTTATAGTGCATAAGCTATAAAATAACAACAAATAATAAAATTTGGTCAAGCGCGTGTCGGACTCAAAAAATCTAGCACATTAACTTACTGAAATTTCAACTAATACATTTATGTTTATGTGGTGGTACGGAACCCTCAGTGCGCGAGTCCGACTCGCACTTGGCCGGTTTTTTAATCGATTTGGGCATATCGATATGTCTTCAGGGTTACGATGCGTAACTTGATTAGCAACTAAGAAGACGGTTTATTCTATGTAGAAAATAGATAAGTCGAGTTGCGCATGCTAAGCTAGCTGTTAGCTGTCATGTATTTTATCTTGGAAAAAAAACTGAAGAAAAAGTTGTTTTGGTACAGCCCGTTCAGAACAAGTTTGTCCATGACGGTTATTTTCCGCGCATGGGTGACAGGTGGAGAGCCAATGACGATTCGCTCGCCCCCAGGGGGGAGCCGCGCTCACCCCCGCGACTCATTTTTTGACTTCTGCGCATTAACGGTCACGGACAAAGTTATTTTGTACGCAGTATAGCAGCTATCATCGTAATGGCTCCGGCCATTAGGCCTCGGCTTTTAACCCACCGAGTTTATGAATACGTATGAAGTTATTATTTACTACTCCTTTGATACCTCCAACCGCCCTCCGCAATGTTCTGTTTAAACAACGTTTTTGTATAGGTAACACAAGACAAAACAGCTAGAGTTACTAAAGTCACAGAATAACCTATAAGTACTGGCGTATAAAGTAGAAGATTGACAGTTTTAAGAGTAACATGAAAAATGCGAACCCTTCGATATGCAGCCGCTAAAACTCTGGAAATCGTTAGCTTTTGTTTATGAAAGAAAGTATATTGACCGGAGCGGTTTTGGGATTTGTTCCAAGTAGCATGCCAACTTTACACTTTGACTATGTACGTGGGACACTCAGAAATATTTGCGACACTAAAAAAAATTGTTCTACAGGTACATATATTTTTATTAAATCTTTTCAAAGTACTCTCCACCAGCCTCTATACAAAGATTCATGCGTCTGAACCAGTTTTCAAAACACTTTTTCCAGTCCGCCGTAGACACCTCGTTTACAGCCTGCTCGAACGCAGCCAGCGCATCTTCCGGCGACGAAAATTGTATCCCCTTGAGCTGATTTTTTATTTTTGGAAATAAAAAGAAGTCACACGGTGCTAGATCAGGGCTGTAAGGAGGGTGACCCAGGAGTTTGACTGGTGTGCTGTCCAGGAAGTCCCTCGTTTTGAGCGCGGTGTGTGCAGGCGCATTGTCGTGGTGGAGCAGTAGTCCGCGGATCCCTGTGTTTGGTCGCTTGTTGCTCACAACAGAAAAAACTTCTGGTAAACATTTGGTAGTATACCATTCGGCGTTGATGCTTCTTTGATCTCGTAAGGGAATTGAGGCCAAGTGGCCAGTCAAATTAAAAAAGCTGGCGATCAAAATCTTCCCCCCGCTTCGAGATCGCTTCACTTTGGTAGGCGTTGGTTCATTTTGAAACACCCAAACTGTCGACTGGCGCTTGGTTTCTGGATCGTATTGATAAATCCAGGACTCATCACCTGTTACGATGTCGTAAACACGCCGAGACGAGCCTGCTTCAAATTTGTTCAGCATATCACGGCACCATTCCACCCGGGCCTGCTTCTGAGCGTCGGTGAGATAGTGCGGCACCCAGCGCGATACTATCCTCCTCACGCGAAGATGCCCGTGTAGAATCTCGTGAACGCTTCCCGATCCAATCTTTAATATGTGCTGAATCTCCTGATATGTAATTCGCCTATTATCTTGGATTAAATTTTTCACTGCTAGCACGTTTTCTTCCGTAATAGCCGTCAAAGGGCGACCGCTTCTTTCTTCATCCCCCAAGGTTAGTCGACCGCGCCTAAATTCGTTATACCAACGATACACGGTTGCCTTGGAGGGGCCTTCATCCATAAATGCCATTTGAAGTCTATCGAACGATTCATCCGGTTTCAGGCGACACTTGAAATCGTAAAAAATCATAGCTCTAAAATGTTCCCGGCGCAGATCCATTTTTCAGTAAGACACGATACTTTGAATTGGCTCGCAAAAAATGTGGAGGGAAATTTTGAAAATGGAACACACATATTTTTACTTACAAGTAATCATATTTTCGAAAAAGATTCTGACCGGCCAGTCTCCCATATATAAAAACTATTTTTCGCAATACTTTCTGAGTGGCCTGGTATGCTTCAAACTCAAAAGTTCACAACGCTGCAGAAGCAGACGGTCATAGTTGCAGAATAGTATATAGATCTTATCCTAAAATAAGGAAGAGAATATACCTGGCCAGCATGTTACTCAACTTCTTGAAAAGTAATATTTCGGTCTTTTTTTTTCGGCCAGTGAACCTTGTCCTCTGGGACACGTGGTTGTTTTAAAATAAGAACGCGACGCGTACGCTGAGTGACGTCTTCAAAATTGTGGGCCAAGGAGAGTTAAAATGAAAGCGATCGCCTGTGCCAATATTGTCTATAGCTGATCATCGGTATGCCATTACACACATTAATAAATCCTGTATAATTAAACGAGCAATATTTGCAGGTATATTACCTAATTGTAATTTAGTATACTCGGATTTTCACGGGTGAAAAATCGTTCTAGCTAGGTTTTATGTCTGGGAAAATTTGCTTTCCCCATTTTTAGGGTTCCGTTGTCAACCAGGAACCCTTATAGTTTCGTCATGTCCTTCTGTCTGTCTGTCTGTCCGCGGATTAGCTCAGCGACCCTTAGTACTAGAAAGCTGTAAATTGGTAAAGCTATTATGCATATTAGTCTCGCCAGTTGATCAAGGCATTTCAAATTAGGGCAATTAATTTTGTCATTAGATGAGTTCAAAACTCGGACCCTGCGCCACAGATTATATACTAGTTACTACGATCCTGCGCGAAATAAACGGTGTGCGACCTCCTTGTTCAGAACTCTTAGGGTTCCGAACCTCAAAAGAAAAAAACGGAACCCTTATAGGATCACTTTGTTGTCCGTCTGTCTGTCTGTCTGTCAAGACTCTTTATTTCACGAACGGGTGAAGGGATCAGGTTGAAATTAATACCATATATTAGGATCCATGAACTACACAAGATCTGAAAATTTAAATTTTTTACAACGACGCAATCAAAAGATATGGCATTTTATGTCCCCATCTCCATACATTTATTCAAAAATGCAAAACCTATAGGGTACTTCCCGTTGACCTAAAATTATGAAATTTGGCAAGAAGCTAGGTCTCACAGTACAAATAATGGGAAAAGTCTGAAATCATTAAATATTACAACTTTTCTCACAACTAATGGTAACCAATTGTGGTGAGCTCCCGTTTCAAGAACATTCATATAAGAGAAGGGTCAAGTTGGATGGTCGCTGAGGCGATTTTTGTTTTAGTTCTATTTAAAAACGGGAACACTTACAAACTTGAAAATTGGTATGTTTATAGTGCATAAGCTACAAAAATAATAACAAATAATAAAATTTGGTCAAGCGCGTGTCGGACTCAAAAAATCTAACACATTAACTTACTGAAATTTCAACTAAGTAATACAATTATGTTTTCACCTCCAAAGCTCGGAAACATTTGTTTTGTCGGTTAAATTCTGCGGCCAAAAGCGATTTTTGGCCCCTAGCGGGCAAAAGGTTTTTCTGCGGCCAAAAGCGACTTTTGGCCGCTAGCGGGCAAAAGGTTTTTGAAATTCGAACGTGATGCAGTATGGCAGACCTCCACGCTGCGGTACTGGCTGCTTCCTCGCTTTAGTGAGGTGAAAAATTTTGTGTTTCGCTCGGCAGCAAAGTTATTTTGCGTTTCGTGCCTTGAAACCTTCGCTACGCTCAGGATTCTTCTTTTGAACCACTCGCTTCGCTCGTGGTTCAATTCTAGAATCCTTCGCTTGCTCAGGTTTCAATACAAGGCACTCACGCCAAATAACGCTTTTGCTGCCTTGCATAACAAATAACTATTATGTGGTGGTACGGAAACCTCAGTGCGCAAGTCCGACTCGCACTTGGCCGGTTTTTTGCCATCTCCTTGGTTTCCATGCTTTGGAGAAAAAGCTGGTTCCATTTTGAAATTAGATGACAAAAATGAGTTTTCATAATAAGTAGTTTTGATTGTATACGACACTTTTTTTGTACTATTGTGGTGAGAGAAATAAACATTTTTTTATTATTTTATTATTTATTATTATTTATTATTAGTTTTCCCGACCGCTTGACACGCAAGAAATGGATTTTCATACTAACTTTCCCGGCCGCTGCTCGCATGTTTTTTACCAGTACGGATACTTCGATTTTGCTCTAAGAAGGTTGTCAAAATAATGATTGAATTACCAAGCATGTTTGAGAAAATATACTTATTGCACCTCCCCAACACGTAAAGTGGGGACGAAAAATGATCTTCCCGTCGACCCCATAACGTGGGGATGTCGTTAAATAGGTCTTTCAAAAATATTGTGAGTCTTTTAAGGTCACTTTTATTTTGGGATCCGTTTGTATATATTTTTTAAGACTTTTTGATCCCCCCCTCCCCTGCCAGGTAAACGGTTGTTGGAAATGTGAAAAAACTCATGGTAGTAGCATATAATATGACGAAATTAAACTAAAACTATCACAGCTAAGTACGCTTTACAGGTGGAGTAATAGTCGAAAAACTGAAAATAAATATCAATCAGGCCCTGGTTAAAATCCTCAAAATAGATGAACGCTTCAATGAAACTTATAATAAGAGAAGTATTGAAAAAGTTTCCACTTCGATAGAGTGGAAGAAGCGAATTGTAAAATTAATTGGCTCTTTCCACTTAAGTAGGAAATCGAGCGTCTTGCTCAGGGATTGTTAAGAATCAGTTTCGATTTAAAACTCGTTCTCGATTTTAGATAAGCGACGTTTTTAAAGATATATAAGGTGTAACAGAAAAAGTATATCAACCCTGAAGCCCATGAATCTAAACAACTATCCCTAAGGAACATAGGTCGAAATACGAAAAAAAATTTGACCTCCCATAGACTAAACTGAATCAGCTGATAGCGCGTTTTATATGGGAGATCAAAATTGTTTTTCTTATTTCGACTCTTAGAGAAAGTTGTTCAGTTACATGGGCAGTATCACATCCTTCAGGGTTGATATATCCTTCTTGTTACATCTTGTATGAGGAAAAGATACAATTGGCAGACCACCTGCGTGATATTCAGACGATATAGTCTAGTACACTATAAGTATCTACAGACAAGTCTACGATGGCATTATGAACAAAATACATTGAAGGAAAACATCTTCTTTCTCTTTAACCCAACCTTGTTACTTGTATCGCTTTACTTTTGCTAGTGAAGTTCACAAACAACTTGGTTGCTACTGGCGTGGAATGGATGTAGTCTGAATACCGCCCCGTCAGCAGTAGCGTCGCTGAACGCGGAAACTTGTTTGTTACACAGCTTGGCTCTCACGTTTTAACTTACTGTGCAGATTCACAAAGGTTACTCGTAATTCCAAGTTCCAACGTATAATTTTCGTAAATCTTGCTCTTGTATATTTGCAAAAGAAATCACTTAAAAACTTCATAATTTGTTTTCCGATGTTTTAGAGCATTCAGTTGGTTCAAGGTTCATCGGGTTCTTTGGTATACCTACCTTTGCAAACTTTTCGATTTACTCTATCTATAGAAACTGGACAACTTTTTAAATAAGCAAGAAATTGAAAAATGTTTGTAATTTGGTATGGAGCGGCCAAAGGTCGATGATGGGACGAGCTTGCCCAGTAGGAGCCTATTCACTCGCAACTTGAATAGATTCGGGTTATATGAACTCGGGAACACAGACGCAGGCAGAGAATTCTACTCTTTGGCCATGCGCATATGCTAAGTTTCATGGGTAGAGCAGCACCCGAGAGGTTTGCAGTTGTATACCAAATGCTCTGCATATCTGTGTGTGTCACAAACAGACAGGTCACCTTCATGTAAAAACAACGTAATAACAACCAAGACGCAGTTTAATAAAGGCATTTGGAGACTCATAAAAATGAAACACGCCTCTTGTACCAAGTTCGTATAAACTTTATAAAATTTAATATAACCTAACAATTCTCATTCTTATCTTCGCTATACCATAGAGGAAATTTCTTTCCTCTATGGCTATACTTTACGAGCAGAAAATGCCACATTCGGGAGGAAATAAAAATCTCCGAGTGCAATTGAAAGATATTAGAGTGTACGACAGGGTGTTATAAATCTGCGTAACTGCGCGCTCGCTAAACGACATGTAGTATTGCCAACCCTTCAGCATTGTCGGATACACCTGGGGAATGTACTCGTATGTCGTATGTTTTAGGAGAGATCGTTTATCTAAATTGCACACAATAAAATTTTATTTTGGTATCGATCGTGGTCTTTATTTAGTTGATGCAGTTTCTTTTGAGAAAGGTGTTCAGTTTCCAAAGTCTGGAATAATATAGATTCAGGAAATGTTTGTGTATTTTCGTATCGAGTATTTTACAAAAAAGTTACAGTGTTAATCATTTTGTAAACAAATTTTGTCAGAGGTTCAAATTCTATAGCTTGGAGCGATAATTTGTGGAGGTGGCAGCGAATACTTTAATTATATTATTATTATTAGATTTTCCCTTAATACCCCGAGGGATGAAAAAATAAAATTACACAATAAACCGTCAGTTACAGATAGAATCTTCCGAGGAGAAGTTGCCGATGCTGCTTCAATTTCTGTTTTGTTGACAGAAAACGTGTCAGTAATAGATTAAAAGTAGCTTTGACGTTAAAAGAGTTTTCTGGGACTGCGTCAACCATGGTTGTACCTAAGTGTGTTTTACAGCAACCGCCTGTGGTTGGTAGTATACAACGAGGCGCAGGAGGAAGCTGCTGACCATATTTCTGTGGAAGATCTCTTAGTCGCCTTCTACAACACACATAAAAAGAGATGCTGTGGTAGTGGTAATTTCAGTATCTATTATAGGCAGCACTATACAAATATATTGTGTATTAAGATAAATGTCAAAATTACTAGTTATTCTATTTCGCAATAATAAGGTAGAAAGGTCATCATCATCATCATAACATCCCATGAAACCTCCACTACAGGACAGGGAGCTCCCTCCAGAATTCTAGCTTTTGCTGGAAAATGTAGAGGGGAAGTACCATAGTCACCTCGCTTATCAGCGTTACGGCTGGCACCATGGACCGCGGTTGTAGGTGACCGCAGTAAGTAAGATGTAAGATACAAAGGAGGATGCTGCTGCCCATCCTCCAGTAGTTTATAACCCTTAGTCGCCTCTTACGACACCCAAGGGTATGTATGGGTTGGTACTAATTTTTGCCGGCACCACACGGGACACTGTAGAAAGGTACTCTCTGAATATTTATAAAATCTCCAAGAAAATAAAGTTTTAACAAGAATGGGCAAATTTTCCGAGTTGAAGTGCTCTCAAAATGTTGAGATGTAGAGGATCGTAATGTTTTATATATCGGGTTTTTCGTGGAATTGCCACGACGACAGCCGCTCACTTGGGACGAAGGTTTCGATACGTGTCAAGTGGGTGAAATTCAGCGAAAAATTGACAAAAACTTACACAATTTCGCAGGAGCTTTTATGTTGGGATAATTTTAATTTTTTTTCTTTGATGTTTAGTCTTCTAGGATTTTCATTAAAAATACCTAATCAACTCTCGAATTTTCTCAACTGACAACTATAAAAACTTCATCAATTTGTTTACTGACAAAAGGTTTGATGATGAGTCCTCCTAATAATCAATCAAATTGACTTGTCAGGGAACAAAATTTGATTCATGATACACGTTTCAATATCGAAGTAGATGTCAGAAATAGGGAGTTTTCCTTGACGTTTATCAACTATACGTTTTTTTAAGTGTATTTAAGTGTTACGCTGATCACTGTTGGTAATTTGTTTTTTTAAGGCTCAGTAAATTCAATAACATCTATTTAGAAGAAAATGTGATTTTTTTTAAGATGGTAGGGCTTCTTTGTAAAGTCCGTCTGGGGAAGTATTACCCCCTTGCCTATTTTTGCCGTGAAATAGCAGTGTTTACACTGCTGCGTTTTGGTTTAAAGGATGAGGAAGCCAGCGAAATTACTGGCGCACGAGATACACCATGTTAGTTCTCGTGGTGGGTAACGTGCTTTGCTGTCTTATTAGTGTCAAGTTATGTTGCGGGCTCCATGGGCGGTGGTGACCACTTTCCATCAGGTGGCCCACCTGCTCGTTTGCTCACTTGTCACATAAAAAAAAATACATCACGGACTTTGACAGCAGCAATCAAACTGACTTAATAAACTTCATACCGGGTAAACGTTCAGTATCAGTGTTTCCATTTTCTATTTTCCTAGTGCTAACTAGCAGCGCTATCTAGTTGAACTTCCAAAATTTGGTTGAAAACACCCTATTAAGTGTAAACAAGAAACTTTTTACAAGGAAATAGATTTGATTGAAATATGGAAAGTTTCGTATTTTGACCTTTATGCCATGAGACGAGTACTAAGCTGTTCACTATCATGGCCAGATTCAATTTTTCAGGGTCGTGATGAACTTTTAGTTACTCGTCGTAATCTAGTTTGTCATTATAGAAGTCATCGTAACTGAGCACTCACACGTCTCGCAATATTCGAACGTACACAAAGTTAACAAGTACCCTTTCATCTTTGCAGAGCTATGCCGCGACAGCACCCCCGAAGCCGTCGTCGGCGCCCCCCCACACAACCCTGCAGCGGTCAGTGCGCAGCGCGAGCACGAGTGGTGCGCCAGCGCGGGTCATACCGCGGTTCCACTTTCCCAAGGGACGACCGCCGCCTGGGCATCAGCAGGACCATTCGCTGCATAAAGTGCAGTCAGCGTTTGCCACCTTCCCCAACAGTCAAGTAAGGGAAATTTAAATGAATATTATATTGTAATAGTCGTAAATTATTGAAATCATGTCAGAGGCCACTTGGCATTGGTCTGATGATTTATTCTCTTTTTCTTGAATATTTCTGCATTTATGAAATCACACAAAATCCATAATTGATAAAAGTTTCTCTAAACGCGATTTCCTTTCCGAATTCCTTTTTAACCGACTTCAAAAAAAGGAGGTTATAAATACGACCCGTATATATGTAATGCTATTGTTAAAAATACACAATTTTCGCGTATGTTAGTCTATATGAGGTTCTAAACAAATGTAGCAAATTTCATAAGTGTATTTTTTTGAACTAGATATTATCAAGTTAAGGTACAGTGCAAGTTTCATCAAAATCGGTTCTACAGGTCATCAAAATTGGTTCAGTAAAACTTAGTCGATGCATATCTCAGGAACTAATAGTCAGATTGCAATTATTCTTCTTATAGTTGACTAGTTATTATTCAACTTGTTGAAGTGCTAGTTTCATTTAAATCAGTTCAGCAGTTTATTAAAATCGATTCAGTAAAATTACAAAAGACAAAGAAATGATTGAGTAAAAGTGTTCGAAAAATTGTTTTCATAGAAGTATAGTTTCAAGTACAATTAAAATTTAATTAATTCAGAAATAAAAAAGTTTAGTCTTGAAGTCGGTTTAATTTTTTATATTACCATTATTGTTGTTAAGATTTCAAATGTCCCTTTCCAAGAATCCCCAAAACTCAACAAATTACTTTCACAAAATGTACCTTTTTACTAAAATTTCCCCTAGATTTCCCTATTTAGTCCTCCCTTTTGGCATTACTTACGTACAAACAAAGAGATATGATAAAAAAAAGGTAAATATATTGGCTTAGGGCATGTTTTGGGAAAGAGACAGTCGGTAGGTATACATTTTACACCGCAATAATTGCGAACCGCAGTAGTAATTCTTTATCCCATCCAATCCCATCAATCGTCACCTGTCATTTTCCGCATATTGAATGCTCGTTCATTGATTAATCCAGATTGATGTGTGTGTATACAGACAAAGCCAAAATGTATGAAGTGCTAGCGCCACTGCAAGCGAATTTAAACATACACTAATTTGTATTATATTTGAAATACTGCATCTAAACCATTTGTAAACCATTTTAATAATATATGTAGATATTATTTATAAAATTGTATGGCGTTAGGGTGTCCTCTACTTAATTTGATTAAAAAAAAATATGCTAAGTACTGCGTCTGTTATAACAGTAGGTCCTCCTCATTTCCATTTGATTTCCATTGAAACTGCATCCTGGAGAACTTTGTAAGCATAAAGGAATTTTTATAGAAAATAGACTGCTCTGAGCTCTACCTTAACAATTCATATAATACTCCAGTAAAAATACGGTTTTGCAAAACATTAAATGTTAATAGCTACTTTTTTGTGTATATCGTATTTAAATATGATGTTAAGACGCAATATTTACGAATCCACCTAAAATTTAAAGCGGAATATTTTTTTCGAATAACAGCTAAGGCAAAAATAGTAATAGACAATTATACACTTTATATCATAGATAAACGTATACTTTACATGTAGGCATCAAAATCCACCATAAATGTATTTAAAAATATCAATTTATTTCAAAATATAAAATCTCCACTTATTTTTACATATAAGGTCCAATAAAGTCGAGGTAAAATAATAGAAATAAACTGAGCTAAACTCAACCTTTTTAAATGTAAGTGATTCTTATATATATTCACAAAAATGCCATACTAAATAAAAAAAAAGTTTTTTGTTATCGCTGGTTTACAATGATTTTGTAAACATTTATGTTGGATTTGCCAAAAATGTGATTATATAGCACTATTTAAATTATTAGAAAGCAAAACGGATCTATTACTATTTTTGGTTGCGAAGATAAGCTTTATTTAAATTTCGTGCTATAAAAGTTATAACAATACAAAAAAGCTAATATTTTTAGGTGGATTCATGTATAATATGAAATTCTGAATATATAGCAAGCCGTAAATAAAAAAAATAATCTATTAACATTTTTTTCCGAAATTCCATATTTTTTAAATGTTTGGACGGCAAAATAAATAAATAAATGAAGTAAATTTAGGTGGATTCCATTAAAAAGCTTTACACAGAAATATAATCTATCGATCTGAAAAAGAATCACGGCTATTATCAATTATTTCCGTTTCGCCATACAATCTCTCGTAATTTTACTGGAGTATAAATCCTTTGCAAAGACAAATAACAAGACAATAGAAATGCTGAATAGAAAACTTTTGTTCTTGTGTAGAACGAATCTGAATTTCAATATTTTAAGACGAACCAACGCTGAATTAATAAGGAAAACAAGTTCTTTATTCGAATAAAATTCTAATAAATTCCTTTTAAACTCCTTATGAGAAGCACAATAAGTTGGAAGCTTTGGTTGGGTTGGACCAAATTAAATCCGTATTACCCAAAAATCATAACAGTAGAATACAACGTGTAACGGAACGGTGTGATAATACTAAAGGGGTTGAATCTGCTCATGAAACTAAATCAACTTTTCCCAAGGAACTATTTTTGTCCACCCATAGAAACTGCATCAGCTGATAGCGCATTTTGTATGGGAGGTCAAATTAGATTTTTCGTATTTCGACCTATGTTTCTTGGGAAAAGTTTTTCAGTTTTATGGGCAGATTCACACCCTCCAGTAATAAATATCACACATTTTCTTTACACACTGTATAAAACTGAACGGCTTTTCCTTAATAATAGGCTTATCTAAGTATTATAGTATGAGTTACCTGAATAAAACAAAAAGTAAATACACACAGCAGGGAACAAAGAAAAACGAAAATACCTAACCGATTGTATAATTTTTTTTATTCGTAACACGAAATCAATATAGTTAGAGAAAAAAAATCTGGTGATTTCGTTATTTCCGACATAAATCCTGCGTAATTGGGTGGCGTTTAAGACATTATGCGATTAGAAATTAGGTCATTATGCGTCGAGACGGTACTGAGCCTTCGAAGCTTTGTCCGAATCTACTCGAAAACACTTGGAACGAACCGCCACGAAAAGATATCGATATCGCTTGTTTTTTTGCTTATGAAATATTAATATTTGCGAAAAAAGAACTAGTCATAATAATAACAATAATTGTTGTTTATAAGCATGCATTACATGACGTATTTTGAACAATCGGGACAATAACATCTCAAATAGGCCTAAGATGGCCCAAGATAGATTTAATGAGGTAGTAGCTCAGGAGCCGTTACCAGACGAAACAACTTGACTACTGACTAAGACTTGACGTTTTTTTTACACGTCAGTAGATTTTAAGCCAGAATTAGTGTTCTATTGTAAATAAGGGGAAATAAAAAAGGAGAAAACCTCATTTCGTTCTTTATTGTGGAAAGTGTAGAACAGTGTTCCGGTAACGGAGTCTCCGTTAATTTCAGCTTCAATAAGCAAGAAGTTTTTACCGTGGGCCAGTGACAAATATGATCCATACATCAGTGGCCCCGAACAGGCTTTCATAAGACTGGGGCAAAAACAATCCCAGACTGTTGGACCACGTCCAAATGCGGTCATATTGCCTACGCCCGGGTGTGGGTGAAGGTCAACCGAGATATGGTTATTAAAACGGAAACTTGATGCTCTGCTGGGATAGGTTATGTTATGGCATGAGAATTTAGTACAACGTGTATGTGTGTGTGATGACTCTAAAGGATGGAAACCTACCCATGAATTTTATTGAATAGCTTTCCCGAGTTACATAGCTTGAAATGCAAAAAATTTTTTGATCTCCCGTTCAAAATGCGCTGTCAGCTAAGTTGCTGCAGTATCTGTGCGAAGTTTATGTGCAGATTCACTTATAATATTTTTATAGAGTATATACTCTTTTTGTTAAACGATGTAATGGGTTTTTTCTCGTCGCTTCTTTTTTTTCCACATGGCGCCACTTTGTTCGTGAAGCGATGTAAGTAGTTTAGGGATGAAGGAATATCCTAATACAAATAAACGATACTTTAACATCTTTTTTCCGTGTGGGTTGTCAGGTCGATGGCCCACCCAATATGCCTCGGTAACCAAGTTTTGAAACCTCCTGCCGTGCTCTTATATGGTTTGTGATAAAATTCAGATTTAACAGGTGGTAACTTAGCGGCAAATGTTTCGCGCAACGGCGTTTTAAAGACGACAATTTCGTGACAATTAGGCACCCTGAAGATTATTTATACAGGGTCAACGAAACTGAACAACTTTCCCAAAGAAACATTTTTGGTACTTAAATGAAAAAAAAATTACCTCTCCATACAAATTGCTGACTATGATCGAACAGATTGTATGGAGAGGTAAAAATTTTTTTTCATTTCCCAAAATTATTTCTTTGGGAATGTTGTTCAATTTCATTGACTAAGCACGCCCTTTCAGTTTTTGATACACCGTCCCTTACAACCTTAAAGATGAAATAGGACAATGATCAAATTGTCTGAAATACACTTTTTATCCGCTACCACTGAAATATAACTAATCTGTTGGAAAATTCGCTCGACCTTATTTCTCAGAACTTAATAATTACGTTACTGTCTATCAAGTTATTTCAAAGTTTATAAAAGAAAAAAATACATGTATAAAAATACAAATTACAAATATCTTATACTTAGAATTTTGAATAATTAAAATTTCGTTGCAAACATCTTACCGAAGCATAACATTACTGAATATGAATCAGGCCGACGATGAAACGAGCTTGCCCAGGGAGCCAATTTTCGAAAGTCACCGGGTGATTTTCAAGATTTCTAAAATTAAAGAAACCATGATAAACTCATAAAACTCAAATTGTTATGTTGGTCACATTATTTTATAATTAACAAACATTGATCCTTACTTTTGAGGAGTTTGACAGGGCATATTACAATTTTAAACATCTCTAAAATCACCCGGTGATTTTCAAAAATTGGCTTCCGATAGAGAGAAGATATTCCCACCAAAATAATTTTCATGTAAAATGTTACCAAGACAAGGCCATATAGCCCGCATTTTCAAAAAGTTATCAGATCTCATGTACTCGTAGAGCCAGGCTTCTAACTCTACACAACTCTACAAGCCTTAACTTCACAAAATCTACACCTCAGACCTTAGTCAAAATATGTGGTCAGATCCACGTTCGGCTAGATATAAGCTCTATTCACTCGCGACTTGAATAGATTCTGGTTATATCAGGTTATATTTAATTTATCAATCATTATGTCGATCTAAGTATTTTGGATAAAGTTGTTTAGTTTTATAGGTTCACATACCTAGTAGGTACTTCAGTATTGTTTTTTATACATTTTTTAATGGTTAAGAGTGCACTCCGCGCACACTAGCGCCCTCATCAGAATTTAATTAATTTCTTTGAATTGGAGACCAAAATGAAAAATTGAAGAACGGCTAAGTGTTCTTTGTCAGGATAGCGTTATTTTAAACTATTACAATTAGCTTTATGATATCTTGTTTATTCAAAATCCTTAAAACGGAAATTGGTGGCCACCGCGTTCCGTTCAAAGGATTTTGAATAAACAAGATAACATAAAGCTTATTGTAATAGTTTAAAATAACGCTATCCTGACAAAGAACACTTAGCCGTTCTTCAATTTTTCATTTTGGTCTCCAATTCAAAGAAATTAATTAAATTCTGATGAGGGCGCTAGTGTGCGCGGAGTGCACTCTTAATAGGTATGTGATTTTAATGAGCAAAAGATAAAATCAAGCAAAAGATACTTTATTTTAATTTTGCCTTTAAATAACTTTACGATTTGCCTTCGAGCGTTTTTAAAGCAGCTATAGGAACTTCGCTTAGCAGTTATCAAAGAGAAAAACATTAAGATTTGTTTTTGAACACATTATTTTAGGATTCACGATATAAGAGTATATGAAGTTGTGTATGCAACTCCACATAATTAGGTATAAAACACTCGTGTCATCTATCATGGAACTTGGCTCGCTACGCTCGCCTGCGTCCCATAAACCGACACTCGAGTTTTATACCCCTCATTATGTACCGTTGCATAAACTACTATTATTACTCGTACATTGTAAGTATTTATAATCAATACAAAGGAAATTCCTATCTTCTAAAGCAGCTTTTGTCCTATTTCGTATCACATTCATCACTTGAGCCGTCTCAGCAATCTGTTCGCCAGAGACAGCGTCGGTTTCAATAATAGCGTGAATATTTTAGTATTCACAACAATTCAGACCTCAAGAATTCAACCGTTCTTTCAGAATATAAAGATTAAATCCGATGACTAAACAATTAATTATTTTTTATCACATCTATTCGAAAAGAGCTAGTTCGTTCTACGTTACCAGGGACTAACATCGCGTTTTAATCCCTAAGGGACTAAAAGTGATTTGAATTAGGAATGTGGATAAAGAGCTAGTTCGTTCTACGTTAACCACTTTTACCTAATCTCTAAGGGACTAAAAGTGATTTGAATTAGGAATGTGGATATTGTTATCTACTATTTCTTTTCGATAACGAAAGTTCAGAATATCGGCTAGGTGGACGACTGCTTGTGGTACTCTCTACTATTAAAAATATTATAAAGCATTTTTGTGCTTCAACAGGTACGTGATGCTTTGTATCTTCTATTTGGATAGTATATCAGAATCATCTCCGCATATTAGTTTTCATAACAACTAGACTCTTATCAATATACTACGTCAGCACAAAGCAAACAAAGTCGTGTGCTATTATTAGTTAACTATAAAGACAAACATGGCAAATATTGTGTATTTTTGTCTATATTTAATATACATATGGGTCGAATTGATGAACTCCTTTTTTGAAGTCGATTAAATGAACATTGTGATAGTAGCAAACGTACCTAACTCCTGTCCTGTATATCAGTCGATGCAACTTGGCAACGTGCCAATGAGCACGTAGCAACGCTCCGAGCCGCAGCTACAAGCCGCTGATCGCTTGCATCAAATTCAATCACTGACATTTTGACAAACCACTACGAAATGAACTGCTCTTATTACATCTTTGTTTAGTTTATTTGCTTTATACAGGGTCTTTGGTAAATGTCCGCAAACCTCTAAGGCGTTGGGTCTTCCCATGAAACTGAACAAATTTATCTAAGTACAAAGGTGGAATCGAAATAGGAAAAGTAATTTTGTCCTCCCATACAAAATGCAGTATTAGCTGATGCAGTTTCTATGGGACGTCTTTTTTTGGATTTCGACCTATGTTCCTTAGGGAAAGTAATTCAGTTTTATAGGTAGACTAACTACGTGGGAAAGCAAAAATTCCGCAGTCACTTGCGAAACACACGAATTGCCCGTGGTCCACCTGCGTGGCAATGCGTGGTTCACCTGGGTGTACCACGGGAGATTGTTTTCTCCAGTGGTCCGACAGTACCGACAAGGGCGCAACTATCTCATCTCGATTAAAAGAAAATATAAATATGCGTAGACTTTCCGTAGTTTATGCTACCGCATGCGTACACGACGGTGTACTAAAGGCATAAATTTGTGGGTCAAAAGTTTTCAGTCTGATAAAGTTTCCCGTCTAACTCCCTGTGAAATCAATTTCCCACGAACTTTTGCTGCCAGCTTTTCAAATGAATGAATAGACAAAATAAAATACAAGTAGGTACTATAGTTTTTACGATAGTATGCAATAAAAGAAAACACGCTTCAAGTTAGCCAAACAGAAACTGCATTTGGCTCCGAAACTGGTTCTCACACTTCATAAAGTTCTTTAGAAGCCACCATTGGCCCAGTTACCTCAGGCCAAAAAGAGTTAAGAGTGTTGGCAAGGCAAGCTGTTTCACTTTTCTTTCATTCAGATTTTATGAATGTGTGTTACGAAAGAACAGTTAGGCCCGTACCTAACATCGGCACCCACTAAAAAAAAAAAACAATATCAACATCCTACATGATAAAATAACCAATGAAATGCAGTAAAAACAAAAAAAAATAATGGTACGCCCATGGTACGCCCCTCTTCTACTTACACAAACAAAAGCAAGTGCAGGGGCGGGTCATGCCTTAATGTAGCTATATCTACATTCAATAAGAGATCCCTTGTGGTGTCAGTTAAGAATAGTACCACTCTAGTACTTACCGAGGCTGTCATGAAAGGTGACTAAAGGATCGTCCTTCTTCGTATTGTACATTCGGCCGCACTTCAGTGGTAACAGTTTGACCCTGAGCTGCCCTCTGGTTCCGAACATTTGTAGTGAATCGCTGGTTCATCTTATACTAATTTTGTCACGACTACTATGTTAATGCTATCCCTTAGCATCCCTTAGTCTATTATGTGCCATAGCCGCAACGATAATAATAACCGATGTGACTATATTAGGCACACCCCTTCTGGAGAGAGCTCGGTCCAGCAGTGGACATGGGACATTATGACGATTACATACAGTTTGCTATGCATTTTTAAGTCGTTTGTATGGCCATAATCAAACTCAATGCCAGACCAAAAACCGTGTTTTTTACCTGTAAGCGTGTTGTAAAAATTTTCCGTGTATTCCTAAAATAATCCGATAACTACAGTAATTTTACACCTCTACGTTAATTAATCGTCAATGAATTGCTGTAATTAGTGAATTAATTGCTTTGATCGTATCTAAGCTAGACTGACGACCGTGGTGTAAAAACTGCTATTCATTAACTCAAAACGTATGTATGTAGTAATAAAGATAAAGACTAAAATGGAGTCCTAAAAACGTACGCCACATCCATCAAGCATTACAGTTGTAACTGAGACTCAATTCTTGAATATCACCGGGTGAAATAAAAACAGGCCAATTGCGAGTCAGAGTCAGACCGAGGTTTCTGTACGACTTAGGTAAAAATACCGTCTTATTTGTGGACGCGCAGTCACACAGATGTGTATAATCATCATAACATCCCATGAAACGTCCACTACAGGACAGGGATGTGTATAATACTCTATGGTATTATTAAATGCGCGCGAGTCCGACACGCACTTCAGTTTTCATTATATTATGTTCCACTTACCATCAGGTGGCCCACCTGCTCGTTTGCTCACTTGTAATATAAAAAAAAAATTGTTTTTCTAGCTTATGCACTATAATAAACATACCAATTTTTATAAGTGTTCCCGTTTTTACGATAGAGCCAAAACAAAAATCATGCAAATATCTTCTAAATAAACACGTTACAACGATATTGTATCACCCGGTGATATTCAAGAATTGAGGCACTGTGCGAACTGTTTTTCTATTTATACTATTGCGATTGTTTAGGGTAAATAAATTACGATGTTAACAAAAAGTGATTTTACATTGATTCGCTAGTCCTCACACTAGGATTCCCTGTATCGTGAGGGCTAGGTTCTCTTTCAGGTTACAAACAAGCAAGCAAGACAGTTAAGCATTAAATGAAGGTATAACAAGACTTACAACTAATAAAAAAAAAATGCAGAGGTGTGTATGTGTTTGATTTTGTGCCTGTATGTCTGTTTATGTAGGTTATTTGTGTGTCACAGTGTACAGTACCTAAATGAAATATAATTGTTAATGTGTGTGTACGAATGTAAGTTTGAATAGAGTGTGTATAAGTGTGTGTGTATATTTATGAGTGGTATTGTCATGTATAATGTGTAGGTATGATATCATGAGGTCATATTTGATAGAGTGGGTAGGGATAAGATAATAATGTGAAAGTATGTTTGCTTGTTCTTCACTTGGTAAAAAGGCAATGGATGACAATAGCGAGTATGTATAGATAAGTATTATGAGACAGAGAAATATTAATATGATATGGGTGAGGTCCAAGGATGATAAGCGATTTGTAAATTGAAATAAAATTAGTAGGTACAAACGTTATTGGATAGGTACAAGTAGACTTTCGGTTTCGTCGTAACTGAGATTATTTAGCCATTGAGACACAACTTTTTTGGACTTATATTTAGTTAGATTTAAGATATTTAATTTAAGATTGACTTTATCGTATAGATAAGGGCCGAGAAATCTGAAGAATTTTCGAGCCGTACCAGTTTTTATGGATGGAATTTGCCATTTTTGACGTCGCGATCTTATTACAACGGTGGTTAAGGCGGTTTTATGGAAACGCAGCAAGGTAGCTAACACAAAAAGTTGTCTTACACGCAAGTATTTAGTTTCTCTATATAGGTCATCTGTGGGATACCGATAAGGTCTAGAGTAAGCAACTTTGGTGATAGCACGTTGTCGTTAGTTTTCAAGTTAGACTACAAGTAAACAACGAAAAAAAAAACCGGTCAAGTGCGAGTTGGACTCGCGCACCGAGGGTTCCGATATACCTTTAGTATTTTTGGAAGCAATAAAGTCCATTTTTAGAACCGCAAAACTAAATTTGTTTGTAAAGGTTTTTTCCAGATTTCTAAAAAACTGTGCAACTTAGAAAGATCGTTTTATTTTTGCTGTAATATTTACATAAATGTCTATTGACTGTAATTAATTTAGATTTTTCCATTCATAAACTTCGGAGATAAGGGACGGTATTTTTTTCGACATTTTTCATCATAACTTGAAAACCAAGTTGTAAAAAAATACAAAAATATATTTTAAAATGTACAAGTAAAGCCCTTTCATATGATACCCCATTCAACCTAGTACCGATAATTTGAAATTTTGCCCCCCCTATTTGGGCCCCCTTTACATTAATAATCATATTTTTTTCTTAATTCTTTCACGTGTAATTAAGTTGGACAACTATATTCTAAACCTATTCCAAATTTCAAGTCGATAGCATGAGTGGTTACCGAGATATACAGGTGTGACAGACAGACGGACAGACAGACAGACAAAGCGACACCATAAGGGTTCCTTTTTTACCATTTTGGTATCGGAACCCTAAAAACAACTCAACTATGAATAAAAACGAAGCTACCTATAGTATTTTTCGACAGATTTCAGATAGCTTTTTTGTCACGTTTTCATAAACAATTTTATTGGTTATAGTGTGTTTACTTTTAAAATTCTACGAAATCATTTTCAAGATAAAATTCTTATGCCAATTTTCCTTTCCGAATTGCGCTCGAATTTCGCAATTTGCGGGTACCCAAGAAACTTTCCTGACAGAGGTCTAAAGGTCAAACTGGGTACTTGCTTCTGCTAGCAATTGGACAAGTGGGAATAAACGGCTTCCGAGCGTCCCAAGGATCTACGGCTCGTAAATTTGGTCTCAAATTCAAGACTCATATGTTTTAAAGCCAACATGTCTACAGTCTAGTTTGTTAAGATGTTTAGAGCTTCGAGAAAAGTCCTTTACGAGATGTTATAAAAAGGATGTCACACGCTTGAGATTGATATAGACAGATAAGTAATGAAACAAAACCCTTCAATTGGTCAAAACATGAAAAAAGATATTCAAAAGCATCAATAATTTGTCTATAATGATTATAGTCTCGAAGATTTCTTGTATTTCGTTCGAACTTTGTTCCTAGAAGAAAATTGTTCGTGTTCGTATAATACTTGTCAAGAGCACATCAAGCTTGACACATTGGACTTTGTACAGTTCTTATATCAATAGACGTACGGGCTAGAGTCGCACTGCGAGTGTCAAGCTTGACCTGTCGGTGACTCTACATGGTTACAAATTGCTTACAGTTTGCTTTATGTTACACATAGTCGCTGAATGTTATCTACAAAGATAAAACTTAATGCACAAAGACAGTTACTTTACTAGACCAGGAAATACAGCTTTGTTCTGTACTTATACATTCCCTTCAGTTTGAATTTAATGTTCTGATTGAATATGGGATGGTCGTAAAATCAACTAGGCACTTAACTAGGGAGATAATAATTTCTTTGTCTTTATGGCGATATGTATAAACGTAGCTTTTGTTAGTTTCTGTATATAGAGCCTAATTGAATTGTACGAGTTCTCTAGTTTGTAAGCTCATATGTGAAGTTTCTTTGTCACGTCTCTTTCCGCAATATTGTTTATTAATAGTCAAAATGAAAACAATTAGAGGCTGTATACCTTGAACGTAGCGTTTAAGTCTAGATGTTTAGTTTTCCTTTTTTCTTATGCCCTATAAAATACTGCATAAAATGCAGTGAAAATAAAAATGCTAACTTATATAAAGGAAACCAATAAATACAAGCACTTCAATATTTTAATTATAATAAATTTAACACAGATTATTAAGATAAATACCCTTAAGTGTAGAGATTCACTTGCGGATCTCTCTGACGCGGAGAGCTTCGCTCATTACGCTCGCAACGCTATATGATATTTTATGACATTTCTGGCGGAATTTCCGCTGGTGTCACACTTGACAGCTTTCTCGTTCGCGGAACGTTCGGCCTCGGAATACAATTTTCTATACAAATAATATATCGGGTCGGATGTGATCGGACCACAAATTTGGTCGGACTGACGAAACTGCCAAGAGGATGCGAGGCAGACCTGTTGTGTTTTACTTATATAGGTACTGTGCACTTGCGGAACCATAAAAAATTTTTTAATGCATAAAATACTATTTAGAGGAACTGTGAAGGAGTTTAGCGAGAAACAGGAGAAGAAAAATAAGACAAGGGGTGTCAAGTTGGAAAATTTTACTGAAAAGGGGAATATGTGGTTTTCTGGATAAAAAGGAATAATTGCTAAAGATTTAGTTGCAGATGAAACTGTTGGATAAAGTTGCAGATGAAGCTGTTGGTCAAAGGTAAACGAAGTGATCTGCTGCCGTGTAATTTTTTTGGAAAGGATCTTTGGGCCACCCAACAGTCTTGGTAAAAAGGGAAGGTTTATTTCCAGACATCAGTGAGTCATTTTTTATATTTTTTTTGTAGCTCGTGGAGGAAGCTATCAAATAGCTGATGTGATGAATCTTTTGAAGGAGACCGTGATCCTTGATTGCGGATTCCTTCAATTGAGACAAAGATAGGCATTGCTCCGTTTAGGATATAGAATAGGAAGGTTTATTTGCATTTAAATTCAAGCCGCCAACATTCAGAATTTGATTCCAAGGTGTATAGAATAAGTGGTGTGAACCTAACATTGTGTAAGTATTCAATTTTGTGGTTTTCCATTTTATTTATATTCAGTTCAAAGTTGTTGCATGTATTAAAATAAGGGGAAATGTGTCTTAATGAAATTCATAGTTTTCTTCCAGGTTGTGTGAGTTAAATAACATTGAGGAAATCAGACTCCAATGTCAAAAGAGGAAGAGTTAGATGGAGAATATTTGCAGCTTTACAGTTCTACACGCAAGATCATAAGAAACTTATACTGTGTGATACATTAAGTAAATTGTTATTCTCTCTTAACGATTTTCTTTTGTAATCATTAATAACTCTGTGAAAATTATAACATACTGTGTTTCTAATCTGAGACGTTATTTGTAGATAGTAATAAAGATTTCCTTTTCCCATAATGTAGTATAAACTAGTTCTGCATATGTTTTGTTCGCGTATAGCTAGGCAGGGTAATGTTTTATTTCTAAACAGTTCCACAGGATTTACTGAGAACTCTAATGCTAAGGAAAAGCAATTCACAAAATGACAGTGCATGAAGGCTTGAAATGTATTGCTTGGAATGTAAAGGTAATGTAAATTTCATTGTGTTTAATTTTTTCCTTTACAGAGAAATTGATTAAAACAGTCCATGATGTAAACATAGAAACTGGACTCTGATGTGATGGATTACCATCATTTCAAAGTGACTTTAGATGATGTATATTTTTTTACCATCATTTCAAAGTGACTTTAGACGATGTATTTTTTTTTTTTAGATAGAATTGTCTCCGAAATAAAGTTTAAATAAATGGGATCTCTTTTGATGGGATAAGTGTAAGAAAAGAGTGATTTGTGGAGACATTTGACATTATTGTCAAATAGTCAACAAATAAATCATTTTGGATTTAGTTTTACCCACAGTTAGACGCTAATTTTTGAAATCTTTATAAATTTTTCATCTCTTTAACAAAAAATAAATCAAAACCCATAATCAAAATGGCAATAAATATTAAAGAATTAAATAGTTACAGTTAGTTAATTGGGCGCCGACTTAGGGATATTGGATTTGACTCCCGCTCCGGATCGTTCCTTGTGCAAAGGTTATCCATTGCGATTCAACGTGGCAATGCTGCGAGCCTCATGGGGACCTTTGCATCAGGGACGATTCGGGGTGGGTTATTTTAATTAGGTTTTAGTTACAATTGTAATTTTATGAAATTGTATTTAATTTGACCTTTGTATTATTGATGAATAGTTACAATTTTTTGAAAATAATATAAAAACTTTGGCCCAAGATCGAAATTCCAGTTTTTATATACTAGTGTCTTCGTTTGATAAAATTTAAAATAAATTCCCTGTCAGTTTAAAAGAATTTAGAATGTCAGATCGAGACCTTCAAATAAAATATCTTCCAATTGAAACTTGGATATAGATTGTGACATTTTATTTGTGAAATAAAGGGTAAGTTTAAGTAGAGTGAAAATAATAAATAATAATATTTCGTTTAAAAATAAATTGTTTTGATAGTGATTTTGAATCTTTTGCCTCAATTTCCCAAAATTGGAACATGCTGAGAGCATTACTACATTTCAGTACTCAAGTTCATAGGAGGTGCTTATCTTTCCTTTAACTATCATTCTTTAGGAGTCCCAAATTTTGAGATTAAGAAACACTTGCTCTCAGGTTTATTTAGTTCGACCAAGCATGGATGGATGCCCTCGTGACATGTGTCTCCGATGTCCACTATATTGGTTGTGGCAAATGTATGTCGCGTGTCACTGGAGTATCTGTTTAAGACTAACTGATAATATCTACCTTCGGATTTATTTATTTTAATCATTCTTGGGCCGGAGCCCTCAAGCCTAAAAGGGTCTGATACTAAAGTTCTTCTCTTTCTATTTGTGTGAGATTTCGCTGATTCATCCTGATTTCTCCCATCTGTATGTGTGGGATGAATTGGTGTTATTCCAATACAAATGGAAGGATATTAGCAAGGTGTTTTAACGTTGGATTTTGGAAATAGTGTTTCTTGTGTTATGTGCTGACAACGCTCGCCCATTATTGGTTGCGTCGTTTGAGTGGCATATATCGCGGGAGGACCTCCTGATCTTAGCGTTGGATTACCAAATGTAGAGTAGTTAGATAATTTAAAACTTTCTTCTTTTGTGTAGGGACATTCTAGTTTAATCTAATGATATTAGATTGTTTATAAGGAATAAATTAGAATTGTCCTGAATCAATAGGAAGAATATTCTTGATGGAGACATTACATTCGTTCGTGGGTTGCTTCTTGTAAAGTGTGTTGACGACGTTCGCCCGCAAGGCTGCGACGGCTGTACGACACTCCGACCTTGGGGGACCTCTGAACTTTATGTGTGTCATCCTAAAGTAGTTAAATAATCTATTTAATTTTCATTGAATCATACAGGAATCTAAACCTTATAAGATTCTATGTTTTATTTTTCTTAATAAAACTTGTCATAATTTATCATACTTAAAATTATACTTTGACTCAGTGTGAAACCACCTTTAATATTACTAAATAGATTCTTGAAAACAATAATGGAACGGAAATTATAATGTTTAGTTTCTTTCATTGTTTGTTCCGAATATTTAAGTATATACAATAATCCCATTTTTATACTTCTTTTGAGTCCTCTTTTAAAAGAACATCGAGTTTTAGCTAGTGTTGTTTACGCTAAATTCTCCCAGTGTTCTTGGTTTTGAATACTCGATGCTTTTGATTTTCCCTTAAGATCTTAAATCAAAAATGTTTGGCCCAACCTAGCTTAGATACTACTATCCCGTATCTTCTCGGTTCTGGTCATCATACTTCACTTTTATTTAAGGATTACCTTCAGTAATCTTTTGTCATACTTACTTCTTATATGTTCTTCTTCGAAATATGCTGGGTAATTCCATTATAGTTTAGATGCAATTCATTTTTAAATGAGTGTTTAGACTGGGGTTACTCTACATAATCCTTGTCTTGCGTGGGTTGGTAACGGAAAAGAGATTTAGCTACGCATCACAAGTGAGAGCTATGAAGGATATACGGAGACCTTGTTGGTGCAATAAAGTCACTCAGTGACTGGGGGGAGGGAAATTGCCCTTCAAACTCTTTATATCTCTCGTTATAAAACCGTTATTGATCTAGGCTGGCCATGCAAGCATTAATACTATACCCGTATCTAGTACAGACTTCACACTTGGACGTGTGGAGCTGGCTAATTATTTTAAGTTTAACTTATTTCAAAACAAACTAAGGGATTCGATGATGTCGATCAATGTCTGCCCGGAGGGATTACAGGAAGAGCTCATTTTGTAGGAGTGCCTTGTTTTCCTAAAGGAAGACTGTATGCTTTGTGTGCCTGGCGGGCTCGGTGACCAACTCTGGTATGGGTGGCTAAAAGAAATAGTCAAATACCCTGTAAACCCTGGACGAGTCAGTGATTGTCCCTTAAAGGTGGGCCACGTGGAAGTCGGGTTTGACGCGGGGCATGAACATACCGGGGGGAGACATCATCACCGTCTGGGTTGTACTGTGGTTGGTTGGTTCCGCTCTCCACATACATTAACCCTAGTCTTTACTGTAGTTTAAGTTTCGGTGGGATTTCCAGCTCCGCGAGGATGATCAGAATCCTGACGATCCAGTTGGATTGTTAGGGTAGTTTAGCGTCTTATCATCGTGAACTGGGTGATGATATGCCTCGGACCTAGGACTCAGAGTAGGGGAGCCTAGGACGAGCCTGTTCGGGGCGATGGTGGGGCTCCGAACATGGGGATTTTCCCCACATTATTTTTATTACTTCATTTATATTAACATAGGTTTCTTTTCAGAAACTTAACGGCTCTAATATTGCATAGTAAATGAGATAAAACCTTCCCTAAATTGATGAATCTACCTGAATTCAGATGAGCTACTCCAATCAATATGAAACTAAATTTAAATAAATAGTGATTCAATATACAATTAAATAACACAATTTAGACATGTAAAGAATAGGATTATATTCAAATAAAAGTAATAAAATAACAAGTGTGTTTTTTTTTCATTCTTCTATTACCACTCTCCACCGAGCAGAATCTGTAAATTACAAAATATTATAAAGATAAAAACGGTATGACGTAGGATTCAGAAAAAATATAATATTCTTAAAGGGTATTATTCTAGACGATCAACTTTGGCCAAAACTTTCACGTATCTGACTTGAGGATCCTATATGAAGGGACTTCAGATCAGTACAGTACCTTCCATTTCTACGAATAGGTTTCATTCGTGTACTCTACCAAGAACTCACTTTTCGCTCCGACTGTACAAAACCTGCCAGGTTGCGGATTGGCAGACAAACGTTTTGTGGACCTAGTAGGCCACTAATATCGCTACAAAGTTGCAAATTTCGTGTACTCGATGACGTAGGATAACATGTAGTGCCCTTAAAGTCTATCTGTAACCCGTCAACAAGATCTGTTATCCAGCAAATTGGGAATTTAACACTTATACAACGTCGTCCTGTCACTTTCGTCTATGTGTGAATAAATCGTTGCTCAAATCATTGTATGTCTATACTACCTACAGTTCTAACCTCAGTCTGGCACCAAATCATTCATACATTATCTAGATACATACAAAAACAATCTGTGGGTCACATTGTCGCGTGCGAGGTCGTAAGCCGTGGAACTATTCTCACGGATGTTGCCAAATACCTATACAAAATAATAATATGATGCAAATAACGCGTCAACATATTAAACTATTGTTATGGTATCGAGACAGGAAATAAGTACTTCTGTGCATAGTTTTTTTGAGTTAGTTTTTGAGATACTTGAGAATTTTGACAAAAAACTTATAAAACGAATTATTTCAGTCTCTTTTCAAGCGATTTGTGATACCTACTGAAAACGGCTCTAAATAAACACATGTTAAATCTAAAAATTCTTACAATCATGAAGTCATAGAACAAAACAAACATGCTCAATTGCTGAATCTTAAGAATAAATCAATTTTACATGAACTAACAAATTAAAACCACACAGAATCAGTAATAACGTGAACAAAAAATAAATATCGTAATTAAAATAGAAAGCTATCAGAATATGGCGTAATGAATGCATTAGTGTAGCGATACATCTGTGGATCTTTTCGACGCGAAGAGTTCCACTCATTACGCTGGCAACGCTTTTAAGGTTACTTAAACATAACATATCTGCCCGCTTAGCACGCTGCAGTTGTCAGTTTATCTAGGCCCATAGATTAAGACTTTAAGCATGGTCACGTTTTTTTGACATTCGAGCAGTGCGACACATTTTGAAAGACAAGGACGGCTACATACATGTACATGTATTAGTGTATAAAGCTATCTCTGTCTAAAATTTGTGAAAACGTAATTTGTGGATTTTCTAAACATTTTCCTTTACTGAATTTTCTTCGCGCTTGGGGGTAATAGATTAGATGCCATAATTCCTCAAATAAAGTGACATTTCTCCGAGATACAATTTCTCTCGGGCAGCATGCTAAGCCGGCTGGTGGAATTTTCGCTTGTGTCATACTTGACAGATTTTTTGACAAAATTTCCGCAGGTTAGTCGCTACACTTAAAATAAAACCACAAAGTGTAATAATATGGACACAAAATAAAAAGCCTAAATAAAATAGAAAGCTATCAGAATCGGAGGACAGGCGCACAATGGCGTTATGATTGCGTTAGACGTAAGGAATCTCGCTTGTTTAGCATTCGACTCCCACACTATACCATATTAGTGCAAGACTGAGCTATCAATACGCAGGTTGTTAATCCCTATTCAGTAGCCAAGCTTTGTAAAAAATAATGCAATCATTATAAAGTAAAATAAGTAGTGGGTTGCTTATACTTGGCTAGCTATGTTAGGATTATAGTGCCGTGGGCTATATTGGTAACAGTGTGTTCGGTTCACGATCTGAGGGTTCTAGGTTCGTATCCCGCTAGGGAAACCGACTGCTCCCAGTTTAGCTAGGAAATTGTAGTATGAATTACGTGATTGATTATTCAAAAATTAAGATGATACGGTACTTCGGAAGGCACGCTTAGCTATTGGTCCCGCAGCTATTATCACTTCGTGTGGTCTTTGGTGGCTCAACAACTCTGTCACCAGGGTTTATGAGGTCGATCGTCGACCTCACGGTATGATGATGATACGTTTTTAAAGTTTAGTTTTATAGGTTTCTTGAAACGCATTAAGGTCACAATTTCAAACTCGATTGTTATTGTTGTCTTCTAATTACATCGAGATATTTTTGAAAGTTCACTTTAAGAGACTTTATGATGTGACAATCCGCCAGTTTGGCGTGTATTGCTTATTATTATTATTATGTACCTATAATAGTTCATTTACATATTGTCATAAGAAAAACGCTCCGCTTCAATGCGCGTAGTTTCCAAAATCTTAGGTTTCAAAGGAAAACAGATTCCATAATTTGTTCAGTTTAAAGAGTTATTAAAGATTGTTCACACATGGCATGACATTTCTTTATTGAAATAAGTAGTACCTGTTGTGTCGTTTTTCTTTATGTATTGTCCATTATATTTTCTTGTGTGCAATAAACAATAAATAATAATAATAATTGTTCAGATTAATTAATTATTATTTAGTTTAAAATAATTTTCAAAAATATTTTTCTCAATACCGGCCACACTGGCGGACTATCATGGACAAAAAGTCTGCTGTGCCTCTAAGGGCACGTTCAGACAAAACTAAACAACACCGACCTATTGACCTATGTTGGATAGCTAACATAGTTCGAAATACAAAAAAAATTGTCCTTCCATACAAAATACACCATCAGCTGAAGCTGAAATTTGTTTTCAACTCACAACCTATGTTTCTCAAGAAAATTTGTTCAGTTTCTTTAACTGAACATGCTCTTAAAGTTAACGCAAATAAAAAATAACACGTATATATTACGAAACCCTTTTACCAACAAGACAGTTCTGTTCTGTGTTGATATCGGAAGTGATGCACTCGGGAGTCAAGGAGTGCCTTGTCTTGTCCAACGTCGGTAAGGCAAGGCGACCCCATCGGTCTAACCCTTTCTTCATTTTCCACATTTGGGTCAATTACTATGGTCCGGTACAATAATGATATTTGATTTAAACAAGAATCCCATAGCAAAAAAGTAGTAGCAGAAGTTGTTTCTTAGAAAAGTAGAATTACTTATTTTTGAGCCAGAAAACTGAAACTGTAGATTTAAATCATGGTACTGAACAACTTTCGTCACGGAACAGTAATACGAAAAATAATTTTCGAATTCCCATACAAAATACACTTTTGCTAACAGTGGTAGAGCAGTAAGAAAATTTTATCCCATAGATATCGGAATTTTTATATGGTATTTTTACCCATGTTGTTTGGCGGAAAAATGGTTCAGTTGCATTTTTTTATGTGACAAGTGAGCAAACGAGCAGGTGGGCCACCTGATAGAAAGTGGTCACCAGTCCAAGGAGCTCGCTGTCTTATTAGTGGCATAACTTGACACTAATAAGACAGCAAAGCACATTGCCCACCCGAGAACTAAGATAGTGTGTCTCGTGTGCCAGTAATTTCGCTGGCTTCCTCACCCTTCAAACCGAAACACAGCAGTGCAAACACTGCTGGGGTGGTACTTCCCCGGACGGACTTTGCACAAAAGAACCTTGCAAAAATATCCAGCATAATCCATAGTTTAATTTTCGGGAGATCTACATGTCGATAGTCTGTTCTTTTAAGTTACAAAGTTTGTTACATTTACTGTCTCAAGTCGACTTTTTAGATCGCTTTGCAATTCCAATCGTAATTGTATACGTTCCTTTTTATGAAAACACTGAGCTTGACCGAAATGTGAATTGAATTCAAATAAGTCTGACGAAACCTTTAACGATAACAACTTGTTTAAAAACTGTGCTTATGAAGCTCATAGCTAAGTACCCACTTTAGTCTGTCTGTACATTCTACGAGTCTTCTTGATAATTCGTTCTAAAATCCGCCTCAAATCTTCAATCCCCACACAAGTCTTTTACGTTTCAAAGGTTGTTAAATTTACTGTTTCAAGTCGACTTTTTGGATCACTTTGAAAAATCAAGTCTACATCTTTCCAAACCGTAACTTTACGTTCCTTTTTATGAAAGCACTGAAAGAGTTCGAGCTAGGCCGAAATGTGAAATAAATTCGAATAAGACTGACGGATCTTAAAAGTTTGTACAATAACAGTTGGTAAAAGGCTCAAACATACTGACGCACTGTAATAAGTCATTAGCTTAAGATTGTACTAACTAGAGTAATTATTTGATTCAGATAATGTTCTTATAAATAAATTTATTTTGCGAATGTAAGCCAAACCCAACCCTAGAAAGAGTCTCGTTTATTGTACAAGTAGATAATCGTCTGACAACCCTACCCATTCGTTCCAGTCTCATTTTGACCGGAGCAGTAAAATTCTAGACACTCATTCTGGGTAAGCTATTTAAGACCAACTAGGTCAGTTCCTACTCGAGGAAGGTTGGGCTAAGTATTACTTGTAGTCTATATTCTGTCTAGGTCGACAAGCTGGTAGATAATCTAAAAGATATCCCTTGATTGGATGGAAAGCCGCTGGTTCCATAAGCTAGCTTGTAGATGGCCACAGAGGCTCTCTCTATAATGAAAAACACTTGTGAAAAATTGGCCGCTGTTTTTCCAATATTCCCAATTTATGGAATCAAATAGCAATTACAGAGCCGGGAACGTGTTCTGAAGTTTTAATAGGATGACTTTATCAAAGCTTTGTAAAGTTTTATAATGACGTGCGATAACATTTTGGATAATTTACTTTGAAACATAATCTTTTCCTCCGATACGGGGTGTAAGGAACGGTGGTCTACCGACGCTCAAAGAAAAAGACGAAAAAAGCTCAAATTAAATTTCCAATAATAAAAGTTAGTAGCTGCGTCTAATGTAGATGGTAGGGCTTTTGTGCATAGTCCGTCTGGGGAAGTACCACCCTCTTGCCTATTTCTGCCGTGAAGCAGTAGTGTTTGCACTGCTGTGTTTCGGTTTGAAGGGTAAGGAATCCAGTGAAATTACTGGCACATGGGACATAACATCTTAGTTCTCAAGGTGGGCAACGCGCTTTGCTGTCTTATAAGCGTCAAAGTATGTTACTAATAAGACATTGGGTGCTATGGGCGGTAGAGACCACTTACCGCAGGTTACACTTACCCACCTGCTCGTTTGCTCACTTCAAAAAAAAAGTCTAAACAAAGTGTATGAAGAGGTCGAAATTGTTATTTAATACCCAGAAATGTCTGTTTCTTTTAGAAAGTTGTTTTGTTTCTTGTGAATATAATTATACTACTGTGACCAATAACTACCGTTTAGCTGGCAGAGGGGACACTCGACTCCAACAAAAAATTGCGCTTTCAAGCTTAATATTTCGCAAACAGATCCCTAAATCGAAAAAAACCGGCCAAGTGCGAGTCGGACTCGCGCACTGAGGGTTCCGTACCACCACATAAACATAATTGTATTAGTTGAAATTTCAGTAAGTTAATGTGCTAGATTTTTTGAGTCCGACACGCGCTTGACCAAATTTTATAATTTGTTGTTATTTTATAGCTTATGCACCATAAACATACCAATTTTCAAGTTTGTAAGTGTTCCCGTTTTTAAAATAGAACTAAAACAAAAATCGCCTCAGCGACCATCCAACTTGACCCCTCTCTTATATGAAAGTTCTTGAAACGGGAGCTCACCACAATTGGTTACCATTAGTTGGGAGAAAAGTTGAAATATTTAATGATTTCAGACTTTTTCCATTATTTGTACTGTGAGACCTAGCTTTTTGCCAAATTTCATAATTTTAGGTCAACGGGAAGTACCCTGTAGGTTTTGCATTTTTGAATAAATGTATGGAGATGAGGACATAAAATGCCATATCTTTTGATTGCGTCGTTGTAAAAAATTGAAATTTTCAGATCTTGTGTGGTTCATGGATCCTAATATATGGTATTGGTTTCAACCTGATACATTTACCCGTTCGTGAGATAAAGGGTCTTGACAGACAGACAGACAGACGGACAACAAAGTGATCCTATAAGGGTTCCGTTTTTTCTTTTGAGGTACGGAACCCTAAAAATGATGTTTGTAGCCTTACTTTATTTTTAAAAGACTGATTCAACAAAAAAAAATCCCCCACTTTACTTGCCCTAAAAAAAAATCAATATTTTATTTTACCACTTTGTCGGTGTAGATCATGGAGCACAATGGTGTAGATGAATTGTATACCCATCTAAATTGCCGCTTTCTAGTACTAAGGGTCTCTGATGAGCTAAGCCGCGGACGGACAGACAGACAGACGGACATGACGAAACTATAAGGGTTCATTGTTGCCTACGGAACCCTAAAAATCTAGCATTAAACCACAAGGTAGGTACTTTACTGCTGATTTTCAACCGTCCTCCTGTCTTCAAGCGCAATGGCGCGTGAATACTCGCTCCAACGAAGCGGCACTGTCACTCAAAACAAAGCGACTCTCTCGCAACATGGGTGGGCTAAGCCCTCAATAACTTCTCAGTTGATTTGCTTACATAAACTACTTACTCATAAAATGCCATCCTTGTCTTGATATACTCTATTTATAGCCGTTGAACGATGAATGATTGGCTTAGTAAATAGACCATGTGTCTAACAATTCATTATAGACACTAGAAAATTCTAAAATTCTATAAGTTTGACCATGCCTTTTTCACTGTGATTCTACATTTAGGAACAGCAGCGATGAGAGTCCAAAACCAATCGTCATCGATTTTATTTTCATCGATTTAAACCTTACCAAAAGTTGCCAGACTCTATTACTTTTGCTTATCTTAGACCGTCTGTAATTCGAAGTGCAACCCTTAACTATTATAAATTTGGAAAGTGCTTACAACAGATTCCAATTTTATGACCTTGCCAAGACCTGTACGACAAGTTAGAGTACTGATGTAACCTGCGGTTAATCCCGATACATGCAACTTTTTACAGTCTTTTTATGATTAAACTCGTCGAAGATAGAAAGCTTTTAAAGTTAGTCTTAATTACGCGGAGTGCATAAAGATAATGAATCCAGTTTAATCCCTGGAATGAAGAGGTCATAAACGGAATTTATAGCATATTTAAGTAGGTAGTTACTTCTGACATAAACTGTCTACAAGAGCCTATGTTAGTCACTATTGGTAACTATTAAATAATAATAGTGCCGATCAGGAAAGTTGCGCTTACTGGCTTGTACAGATCTGTGGATCAACTTACTGGATTTTAAAAATTAGCTAGTTAGTCTTAAAAGGTCGTAATCTTAAGGGGCTGATAAGAGCTGAATTACCTCCCTTTCTAACAAACGGCAGAATGCGCGTGCTAGAACGGAGCGGATTCGCGCTGTTTTACGTTTTTCGCAAATTTTTGAAATGTCGGCGATATTCAAGATTGGATCTGTCTTTCTATAGAACATACTAGCCTTTTACTGTCCGCATGTTAATTATAATCACTACATCATCACTACATACTCGTACATAGTATAAAACAAAGTCGCTTCCCGCTGTCTGTCTGTCTGTATGTATGCTTAGATCTTTAAAACTACGCAACGGATTTTAATGCGGTTTTTTTAATAGATAAAGTGATTCATGAGGAAGGTTTATATGTATAATACTTGCATAATGTAGTAGAGAAAGACTGATAATTTTAGAGGTTTCTAATGTGATGTCGTAAATAAACACATTTTTTTGAGCTTACATTAATTACATTGCAAACGCTGGCTGAACCCTACGAGATAGATCAAAATACTTACTGTATTGTACACTTTAAAAAGGTCTACAAAAAAGTCCGTGATGGTATATGTCTATCTCTTAGGGATAATATATACGAGTAATAGGTCTTTACCTATGAAATTGCCGAAATTTTCTTACAGATTAATGGATCATAATTCCTATGATTCTAATGCAATTTTTTAAATTTTTCTTACATTTGAAAGTTGACTTCAAGGTTATCAAATTACGCATAAAGTAAAGTTTTTATTTTTAGTTTAATATATAAAATTAAAGGTTCGAAAATGGTTCGTCTTAAATGTCGCCCGATTTCATCATTAGATTTGTTATATTATTTTACAGAAAATATTTTTCGAAAATTAAATTTAAGTTTCTGTTAGCTTAATGTCTTCCCAATAATGCTCCAAAAAATTTAAAAAAATGGATCTATAATTCCTAAGAAAAATACAAAAATGTTAGTACTGAAAATTGAGTTTACCTAAAATCCGCCATACAAAACGGCAATTTCATAGGTAAAGACCTATTATAATAACCATTTTTTATCCTTTGAGAAATACTGGCTTATTTTCGAAGCGTTTTGAAGCGATACAGCATTAATCCTTATCCAATTAAGTACCTTAAATACATTGTGCATTTAATATAAATCAATTCGTGCAATATGCTCGCAATTCAAATATTACGTTAGTAATATACATATATTTTTTTAATTAAATACTGATTTAGAATCACAATGGTTTTTAGCTAATTTTAAAGCGTAATTATTCTTTGGAGTTAGTTTGACAGCTACTAATTCATTTGAAACTCGTAGTACATACACCACAAATGATATCTAGACGTTCGATGTTTCAAGACCCTCGTCGTCGTGTTTCAGACCAATTTATTCCTTCTATATCTAGAATTTGTTGAGCAAGCCTGTTTCCCTCGAAAACCAATTTAAGCGGCACATCAAGCTGAGATTTATTTTCGCGCTGAAATCGTTTTGTTAACACCTACTTGAGCCCTGTCCTGTCAGGTATAAACTTTGCTATCGAGGATTAAGGGCTCTCGTTAACAAAGCAATCAATATCACCTTTATTGGACTATCAAAATGTTCTATGGTATTGGTACTCGTAAAATGTCGATATAAAGAAAACTAAAAATTCTAAATAGTTATGATAAGCTAAGTTTCGTCGATCACAAATAAATAGTGCATAAGGGAAAAAAATATAAAATGTATGGTAACTAGCTGTTGTCCGCGACTTCATTCTAAGGGATTGAGACGTTTTTCCGCAGTCAAAATAAAGTCTTTGTTAATGAAGGATGTTGAAACTTTTTAGTGGTGAAAAAACTTTTAGATCGAGCTTGTTTTTCCAAAGTCGAACGTTTTTCTATGAGATTGAGACCTGTGACCAGTAGTTTTACTAAGTGGAAAAGGAGACGCACAAAAATTAAGAACAATTCATAAGCTTATTTAGAAATCCTAATTTAGTGAACTAAATTTAGGAAAAGTGTAATAACTCCTAAAGCGTCACTATGAAACTCCAGCTCCCTCAGCACGATGCCTATGATAAAAATAGTATCTAAGATCAAATGTAATTTTTTGAAGTTTTCTCCATACCATTTTCAATAATTGACATTTGGCCTAAGATATAATTTTTATCTAGGGACTCGTACTGGCGCTGCAGTACTCGTAATGCATGACGGTGCGGTGTTGGCTTGTCGGACGCGTGTCGTCAAACCTAGCCTGTCCGTCGGCGGCGTGGTGTTATAAATAGGAATAGGCGAGCCAAGGCGACCGGCCTGACCCACTTCCGCGGTCATCGACCCGCGAGTCCCGTGAGTCCCGAAGAGGGGAACGAGACTGGGATTACACTTTACAAAGTTACGCATAAATATAAGAAACCATAGCTTAGGAGGGCGATGGCATGAATGAAATCGTTTCGCGCTGGGTGGAAATCGAAAGTACGCGGATTTTTGTACTACGCTGAAACTAGACTTACCACAGATCGCAGACCACAATGTGCGTACCACAGGTGCGTACCTTCATACATCGTCATCATCATATCAACCGAAAGGCGTCCACTGCTGGACATGGGCTTCCCCCAAAAATTATCACGCCAAGAATGCGAGGTAAGCTTTGGAAGGGAAGATGTATTGGGTGGGTCTGGCAGATGTACCGCAGATGCGATGTTTTTTTAATTTTTTTTATTTAGGTTAACAAACAGTAATACAATATACAATATTTGACACAATTTTACAACTTAATTTGAACTAATTGTGAAACCAGCACCGTTAACCACCATTGACAACCGCGATGTTTTTGAGCATAGTAGATAATGTATACACAAGGCCGCTCTTAGGTTGGAACACTTTGACCTTGAGCAGATCCCTGGTTTCGGGCGTTTGTAGCAGAGCGCTAGATCAGCTTATACTGGTTTTATTTTCTACGTGGTTGCTGCCGTGCGTACAATATGCAGAAGAACACTGCTGCCTATCCTTTCCAAAGTCCCTTTGTCGCCTTTCACGACACCCACGTCACCACGTGTAGAGATGGGGGGATATCTATTCTTAGCGAGCACCGCACGTGTAACCTAAGACAGGCAACTTTAATTAAATAATTTATCGTAGAATTTCAATTCAGGATCAAGTAACAGAATTGAGAAATTGATACCTACAGTACGGATTAAAACCTGCTCATGAGCTTTGTGTGCGGTTTTACCGCGCTAATAGTCGGTTCAAAACTTGCTCGTATTCACTCGTTTAGCGACGTGACGTCATCAGTGACGTCACTTTAGCGCGCTATCATTGCATACGAAAATGAGGTAGTGCAGCGTGTGCGAAACGTCAAATTCATAAGACATTTGTCATCAATCTCGTTTTCGAGAGATTTTTTTCAACTTTCATTTGGGTTTTTAGATTTAATTATCTTATCGAATAATCATTATCTCTCAATAATTTCTTAAAACGCAAAACAAAATCAAAATTTTAATTATTCTCAGTGACATTGACATAAGCGCGCTTTAATCTGGTTTAAAACTGTATTCGACGAATGCACGCATATAGAAATAAACCGACTATATTCTGTGAATGTGATGTGTGCGTTGAATTCAAGAAACAATCCGTAGTGCTAGTTAACGCGATTTTAAAGGATGGTAGAGAAGGTACCGACATCATTTACCGATACCGTTAATCCAGTACATTTTGTGTTCGATAGCTCATAAAGATCAAGATAATCAAATTATGAATCCACGGTATTTCATTTCAGAGGGAATTTTTCCAGAGTATATTTTAATCTCGTAAAAGGGGACCGAAGTAGAAAATCTTGTATCTTATCCATCTCTTATTCGTTTAGATTAAATAGAAAAAGCATTTCTGTGAGATAACTCATTCATGATTAATTCCGTTATTTCATGTTTTCGCTTTACTGTACAGTCAAGAGCACATCAAGCTTGACACATTGGACTTTGTACCGTTCTTATTTCAACAGAGTTCAGAGAGTCGCACTGCGAGTGTCAAGCTTGACCTGTCTGCATAGCCTGTCTGACATTTTGGGAAAGGGACGTTTTCAAACCGGGCAACATTTTGGGAAAGAGACATTCTGCATCTAAACAGTCCTGCAGAGAAGAAAAGGAGATCAAAAACCGGTCAAGTGCGAGTCGTACTCGCGTGTTTCCGTACAACTAAGGTCAACCTTGTCAAGGGCGCGCAGTCGCGCAGAAATGTATTAAATGCGCACGAGTCCGACTCGCAGATGACCAGTTTTTATTATTTATAGTTATTCTACCACTAATAAACCTGCGAATGTTTAAGCATGTTAGTGTGCCCGTTTTTACGATAGAGCTAGGGACAACAAACAAAAAAAAGACAAGCTAAACTCGCCTAAAAATGCCTAAAAACATGTTTGTAGTAAGAAACCGCAAAAGGTCGACAGTTGAAATTGTCACAGATTATGTATGTATTTCTGTTGCCGCTGTAATGACAAGTAGGTAATAATACCGGCCAAGTGCGAGTCGGACTCGCGTACCGAGGGTTCCGTACCACATAATCATAATTGTATTAGTTGAAATTTCAGTAAGTTAATGTGTTAGATTTTTTGAGCCCGACACGCGCTTGATCAAATTTTATTATTTGTTGTTATTTAATAGCTTATGCACTATAAACAAAATAATTTTCAAGTTTGTAAGTGTTCCCGTTTTTAAAATAGAACTATAACAAAAATCGCCTCCGCGACCATCCAACTTGACCCCTCTCTTATATGAATGTTCTTGAAACGGGAGCTCACTACTATTGGTTACCATTAGTTGTGAGAAAAGTTGTAATATTTAATGATTTCAGACATTTCCCTTTATTTATACTGTGAGACCTAGTTTCTTGCCAAATTTCATAATTTTAGGTCAACGGGAAGTACCCTATAGGTTTTGCTTTAGTGCATAAATGTATGGAGATGAGGACATAAAATGCCATATATTTTGATTGCGTCGTTGTAAAAAATTGAAATTTTCAGATCTTGTGTGGTTCATGGACCATAATATATGTTATTAATTTCAACCTGATACCTCTATCCGTTCGTGAGATAAAGGGTCTTGACAGACAGACAGACGGACAACAAAGTGATCCTATAAGGGTTCCGTACCTCATTTGGCAAGAAGCTAGGTCTCACAGTACAAATAAAGGGAAAAGTTTCAAATCATTAAATATTTAAATTTTTCTCACAACTACTAGTAACCAATTAAGGTGAGCTCCCGTTTAAAGAACTTTTCTATAATAGAGGGGTCAAGTTGGATGGTCGCGTAGTTTTTAAAATCAAAGAGCAAAAGCTTGTAGTATATCATATGGTAGATAGGTACGGAATCCTAAGGGCGAGAGTCCGACTCGCACTTGGCCGGTTTTTTTTTAGATACAGCCCACTGACAGACGGACATCGGAAGCATTTAATAAAGTTTCTCGCCCTTTGGGTACGGAGCCCTGAAGGTGTGTAAAAATACATAAAGACAAACTTATCTGGAATGCTGAAAAAAGCCTTCAATTAAAGCAAAAAAAATCATCACGTTACTACAGGAAAGTAGTTTACAGTCAAAATAATGTAGCTTGACTAAAATAAATGTCAGCTGCAAAACAGAGTCTCCATCGCTCCATTTTCTTACTTATCGCTAAATCTATAGATTTAGTGTAGCGACACACTCGCGGAAATTTCGACGCGGAAAGTTCCGCAACCGAAAAATCTGTCATTAATGACGCCAGCAGAAATTCCGCCAGACGTTTCATAGGTAACCTAAACAGCTTTACGTCGGAAACATCCACAGGTGTACCACTACACTTATGGAAAAATTATTTTTTCGCAGGTATTGTAAATTTTTATACCTACTGTACGTTGTATTAAGATGGACGTAAAAGGAATGGATGGATGAAATCTAAATTTATGCCAGGGCTACGAGGTTCAGAATGTTAGACATAAATCTTATGGATAAGTATTCAATGGAGAGATATCCAACCGAGTGATTTATCTCTGACGTTTAATACCGACGCATGAGACCTAAAGGGAAAGGGAGAAAGGAGAAAGCTGCGTTCCATTTTCATTAGAATATGGAAAAATACCTCCTTCAAAAGTTCGCTGTCCGTGTTTGATTAAAGCCGCTATCATACTCGTACCTTCCTTAATTCAAAGACTAATTTGGCATACATTGCTGGTAGGCTTGGTTCTGTTATTTCCAAGATCCTTACTTCAACCAGCAATGTATTCCGTATTTGTCCATGAATTAAGGAAGATGTGATATTGGCTTAAGTTAAACAGCAAATCTCAAAAATAACAGACTCTACAACTTATAGGTACACAGTTTGTGCGGGTCTTCTCTTGGATTGGCAAGTTACAGATACATTATGTAGGTACTATAGCTGGTGCCCGCGACTTCGTCTGCGCAGGTTTATAAATTGTAGCCTATGTGTTATTCTGATGTATAAGCTTTATTATTGTAAAGCTTCATTAAAATCCATCCAGATGTTTTTACGTGAAAGAGTAACCATACATACATGTTTACAAACTTTCGCGTTTATAACATTAGTAGGACACATCCTGTGTATGTAATAAAATAAATACTTTGTGTAGAGTTAACTCAGTTTACTATTATTATTATTCATAGAGTAGGGTAGAGTATAGGGTAATAGGGTAGGGTAATAGGGTAGGGTATAGGGTATATTATTTCATATGTGGTTAGGGCCTCATGCTCATTAAAGAGTTGGAATAGCATCTACGAGTACCTGGGTCGTTCTCGCGGTTGGTCGGGATTTAGCCATTTTTTTCAAAACTTAAAAAAAAATTTGCGAGCGCTTTAATTTTTATAAATTAGGTTTGTATACGTATATAAAAAAATAAGAAATGGAAGGCACTCATTAAAAAAAAATAGTTTTAGAGAAAATTAACGGATAGTAATGACGTCATGGAAGGAAATGACAAATGCTTGGATGGAAATTATACAACCGTGGAAGGAAATGACTTATCTTAGGATGGAAATGATACTTTTTGGATGGGAATGAACTATCAAGAAACACATCAATATTTTACTCTTTTTTTTGTGAATAAAGGATTGTTTGAACAGAAAAAACATCATTCTAATCAATATTCATTTATTTCTATTTAAGATATCGACAATAATTCCGCCAAAGCTTAGAAATCTTAATGAGTACGCCCTTATAACATAACTCCTCAGTCTTTTTATTTACTCCTCAGTCTTTAATCAAAATAATTAAATTACTTTACAGCTAATTATTTTAAATCACAGCGTTTAGGTCGGAAATTATTGAGATCTGACAAATATTTAAGGTATCATGCGAGTCTTCAAATAAAAGTTTGTAATACTGTTTGGGGCCCCTTTCGAGTAGAAACAAAAACAAATTAAACATCACCTCTAACTAAAACGAAAAATAATTATGAAAAGACTTAACAAAAATAAGAATAATCATGTAATGTTAGCGTTCCCTTTAGGTGCTAATATAATGATATGATAGATTTTGAACGACTTTAAGACAGTCATTTAAATTACGACAAGTAGAAATTGCAAGATCTGCCTCATTTACTTAAAATTAAATTTAGGCAAATTCTTAAAATAATATTGCCCCCTTTTGTTTTCTTCTAGGGTTCCACCTTCGAATAGAAACAAAAATAACTTAAACATCACCTCTAACCAAAACGAAAAATATTTTTTAAAAGACTTAACAGAAATAAGAATAATCATCGTTGTAATCTTAGCGTTTCCTCTAGCTAATAATAACTTAAACATCACCTCTAACTAAAACAAAAAAAAAACAAAAGGCTTAACAGAAATAAGAATGATAAATAAATGATAGTAGTTCAATTAACTGTTGTTGTAACTCTCTTATCATCTTTAAATTTCTGTATCGAATTCTTCTTATAGCTGTTTTGCACAGGCATGATTTTTTCATCTTTTTGGCTAGATGTAGGAGTACTGACTATTTCATCTTGTGTTATGTCTTCATTTTCCTTATTTGATTGAATATTTGATGATTCTTTTTGATGTAGGGATGGTGATACTGTAACTGATGTTAATGGATCAGCAACGTCATTTATAGGTTGTGCTTCTTCTACGTCACTTACGGGTGGTGAGTTCTCTATTAAAATACGTTGAATTTTTTTGTGTTCTTGAACTTTTTTCACATAATTTTGCGTATTTTTACGCCATCTTCTTTGATCCCTTTTGGCTCTGTCACTCAATTCATTGATAGTTAACACTTTCTTGTTCTTCTTTTTCTCAAGATACCTCTTTTTTTCTTTTTCTTGATAAATGCGGTATTTTTCTGGGTCACTTTTAATTTCAAAAAACTTTTCTTTTTTTCGTAGCCTATCTTTCGCCAACTTTTCTTCCTTAGATAGTTTTTTTTTCATTCTACCCATCTCTTCCTAGTACCTTAAATAAATATACGAGTCACTTATAATAGTTTTAATAATAACGCTATTTTAAAGTTGTTGTATAAAATACATTTCTTCCATGCTGGACTAGAAGCTATAGAAAAACAATCAATGTGACAGCTGCATCTCCTCCCGGGCATGCTGTAAAAATCAGCTTAGGGATTCGAGGAATTTGGGCGATGAGCTGACAACCTGTCACTACGGCAATATTCAGATCTATCTTAAAGAACCCTTAAACCTTGTCAGACGTGGCGGAACGACCTTTGTTTGGGTTGTGGAGGCGTGATTTAAGTATTTATGTATAAACAATACAGTTTTTGGCCAAAAACCAAAAGTCTACTGCGCGTTCGTGGATTAGGAAAAGGCCTATGACCAAGTGGTGAGGACTGAATTATGGTCGGCATTGTCTGCATATGGGGTGAACGGTCATCTGATTCAAGCACTGAAATCTCTTTATGAGGATTCCAGTGCTTGCGTCAGAATTAACGGGGCGTATACTGAATGGTTTCGCATCGAAAAAGGTGTTAGGCAGGGATGTGTAGCGTCACCTTGGCTGTTCAACCTTTTCATGGACCATTGTTTGACTGATCTGAAAGAGAGTATGTGTGGACTGAGAATAAATGAGTTACTCGTCAAATGTCTCCTCTACGCTGATGACCAAGTTAAACTTGAGTCATCTGCGGACGAGTTACAGGAGAAACTATGATGAATGTGGCTTTAGACAGGAAAGGAATGAAAGTGAATGTCAGCAAGACGAAAGTAATGGTACTTGAAAGAGAAGAATGTATGACCGAGTGCAATATATTAATAGGTGGTGAACAAGTCGACCAAGTGAAAGAGTTTGTATATCTGGGTTCAAAGTTTAAGAGAGATGGAAAGTGTGAAAGTGATATTGAAAGAAAAGTGAATGCTGGTAACATGGTGAATGGTGCTCTGCACGCTTTTATGAAGAGTCAGAAGGTGTCTCATAAGGCTCGTCTGGCTGTTCATAGAGGCGTTTTGGTACCAACACTCACGTACGGCAGTGAAAGCTGGGTATGGCAGAAGAAGCATGAAAGTAGTGCAGTAGAAATGAGAGCGTTAAGAAGTATGATTGGAGTGAAATTGAGTGACAGGATTAGAAATAGTGTGATAAGAGAACGGTGTGGAGTAAAAGATGTAGTGACTAAAATTGAGAAAGGAATGCTGAGATGGTTTGGTCATGTAGAGAGGATGAATGAACGAAGACTGACAAAAGAGATCTACCGAGTGAAAGTGAATGGAAACGTTGGAAGGGGAAGGCCTCGGCGAACGTTCCAAGACCAAATTCAGGACGTTCTTAATAAAGGCCAGGTCAAAAGTACCCTAAACCGACGAGCGTGTATAAAAGTGTTGATGAAAGTACAGGAAGCGATGGACGTATGTCAAGATCATAGCAAGTGGAGGGCTGTGGTCTCTGCCTACCCCGACGGGAAAGAGGCGAGATTTTATGTATGTATATACGAGTAACAATACAAAATGTGATTAGCATGAAAAAACTCAAACGATAAGTTTGATAAATCAAAGATATAAAACTACTTAAAATACCACACCTTAACGATGAGTTAAAGCATTGAAAAGTTTAATAAAGTACTGTTTTTGATAACGTTGTAATGAAATTTAGATAAAAATATTAACATCATTTCCTTCCAAATTTGCTCATTTCCTTCCCCAAAAATTTTGGAAGGAACGGAAGGAAATGAATTGGAAGGAAATGACATTTTAGCAGTTATTCATAAATATCTTGAAATTGATCCGTATTTTAAGGCCACTACTTAAAACACGTATACCACCAACCAAGTGTTATAAGCTAACACGCATCTATAAATCATCAAATCAATGGTTATTTTTTTAATGACAGGATAGTAATGAGGACTCACCTGTGACAAAGTTGTTTTTCACTCGCGAGAACGAAGATTATAAATTTCGCAGCGCGTGCGCACGCCCGCCTCCGACAGGACCTTACAAAAGACTGCCGTAGGAAGGACGTGCGGGGGTCGGGTGCAGTCAACAGGGCTGTATTTGTACTAAAACATAATTTCCATTTTGGTGGAAGGAAATGACGAAAATCGTTTGACAAAATGTTTTTGCCCGTTCTCTCAGACTTGCAACTACTTCGTATATTCTCTGTTGTGTATTTTCGTAATCTACATTAACTATAGAATCAGGAAATAGAACAAAAATACGGAATTTATTACAAGAAACACGTAAAATATTTTTTTGAATTTGGAAGTTTCAAAATTTCCTTGGAGGGAAATGAGATTTTGGCTAGTTTATCCTGAATATTTTTTCAAGTAATAGATTTAAACAAAATATCAAAGATGCCACTTTTAGGTATCTACACAATACATGTTTTGCCATACAGCAGATTTTGCAATCATTAACCGTGCACGAGTTATGACCGTGGAGACCAAATCCTGACCAACCGCGAGAACGACCCGTGGGTCGTTCTCGCGGTTGGTCGGGATTTAGCCATTTTTTTCAAAACTTAAAAAAAAATTTGCGAGCGCTTTAATTTTTATAAATTAGGTTTGTATACGTATATAAAAAAATAAGAAATGGAAGGCACTCATTAAAAAAAAATAGTTTTAGAGAAAATTAACGGATAGTAATGACGTCATGGAAGGAAATGACAAATGCTTGGATGGAAATTATACAACCGTGGAAGGAAATGACTTATCTTAGGATGGAAATGATACTTTTTGGATGGGAATGAACTATCAAGAAACACATCAATATTTTACTCTTTTTTTTGTGAATAAAGGATTGTTTGAACAGAAAAAACATCATTCTAATCAATATTCATTTATTTCTATTTAAGATATCGACAATAATTCCGCCAAAGCTTAGAAATCTTAATGAGTACGCCCTTATAACATAACTCCTCAGTCTTTTTATTTACTCCTCAGTCTTTAATCAAAATAATTAAATTACTTTACAGCTAATTATTTTAAATCACAGCGTTTAGGTCGGAAATTATTGAGATCTGACAAATATTTAAGGTATCATGCGAGTCTTCAAATAAAAGTTTGTAATACTGTTTGGGGCCCCTTTCGAGTAGAAACAAAAACAAATTAAACATCACCTCTAACTAAAACGAAAAATAATTATGAAAAGACTTAACAAAAATAAGAATAATCATGTAATGTTAGCGTTCCCTTTAGGTGCTAATATAATGATATGATAGATTTTGAACGACTTTAAGACAGTCATTTAAATTACGACAAGTAGAAATTGCAAGATCTGCCTCATTTACTTAAAATTAAATTTAGGCAAATTCTTAAAATAATATTGCCCCCTTTTGTTTTCTTCTAGGGTTCCACCTTCGAATAGAAACAAAAATAACTTAAACATCACCTCTAACCAAAACGAAAAATATTTTTTAAAAGACTTAACAGAAATAAGAATAATCATCGTTGTAATCTTAGCGTTTCCTCTAGCTAATAATAACTTAAACATCACCTCTAACTAAAACAAAAAAAAAACAAAAGGCTTAACAGAAATAAGAATGATAAATAAATGATAGTAGTTCAATTAACTGTTGTTGTAACTCTCTTATCATCTTTAAATTTCTGTATCGAATTCTTCTTATAGCTGTTTTGCACAGGCATGATTTTTTCATCTTTTTGGCTAGATGTAGGAGTACTGACTATTTCATCTTGTGTTATGTCTTCATTTTCCTTATTTGATTGAATATTTGATGATTCTTTTTGATGTAGGGATGGTGATACTGTAACTGATGTTAATGGATCAGCAACGTCATTTATAGGTTGTGCTTCTTCTACGTCACTTACGGGTGGTGAGTTCTCTATTAAAATACGTTGAATTTTTTTGTGTTCTTGAACTTTTTTCACATAATTTTGCGTATTTTTACGCCATCTTCTTTGATCCCTTTTGGCTCTGTCACTCAATTCATTGATAGTTAACACTTTCTTGTTCTTCTTTTTCTCAAGATACCTCTTTTTTTCTTTTTCTTGATAAATGCGGTATTTTTCTGGGTCACTTTTAATTTCAAAAAACTTTTCTTTTTTTCGTAGCCTATCTTTCGCCAACTTTTCTTCCTTAGATAGTTTTTTTTTCATTCTACCCATCTCTTCCTAGTACCTTAAATAAATATACGAGTCACTTATAATAGTTTTAATAATAACGCTATTTTAAAGTTGTTGTATAAAATACATTTCTTCCATGCTGGACTAGAAGCTATAGAAAAACAATCAATGTGACAGCTGCATCTCCTCCCGGGCATGCTGTAAAAATCAGCTTAGGGATTCGAGGAATTTGGGCGATGAGCTGACAACCTGTCACTACGGCAATATTCAGATCTATCTTAAAGAACCCTTAAACCTTGTCAGACGTGGCGGAACGACCTTTGTTTGGGTTGTGGAGGCGTGATTTAAGTATTTATGTATAAACAATACAGTTTTTGGCCAAAAACCAAAAGTCTACTGCGCGTTCGTGGATTAGGAAAAGGCCTATGACCAAGTGGTGAGGACTGAATTATGGTCGGCATTGTCTGCATATGGGGTGAACGGTCATCTGATTCAAGCACTGAAATCTCTTTATGAGGATTCCAGTGCTTGCGTCAGAATTAACGGGGCGTATACTGAATGGTTTCGCATCGAAAAAGGTGTTAGGCAGGGATGTGTAGCGTCACCTTGGCTGTTCAACCTTTTCATGGACCATTGTTTGACTGATCTGAAAGAGAGTATGTGTGGACTGAGAATAAATGAGTTACTCGTCAAATGTCTCCTCTACGCTGATGACCAAGTTAAACTTGAGTCATCTGCGGACGAGTTACAGGAGAAACTATGATGAATGTGGCTTTAGACAGGAAAGGAATGAAAGTGAATGTCAGCAAGACGAAAGTAATGGTACTTGAAAGAGAAGAATGTATGACCGAGTGCAATATATTAATAGGTGGTGAACAAGTCGACCAAGTGAAAGAGTTTGTATATCTGGGTTCAAAGTTTAAGAGAGATGGAAAGTGTGAAAGTGATATTGAAAGAAAAGTGAATGCTGGTAACATGGTGAATGGTGCTCTGCACGCTTTTATGAAGAGTCAGAAGGTGTCTCATAAGGCTCGTCTGGCTGTTCATAGAGGCGTTTTGGTACCAACACTCACGTACGGCAGTGAAAGCTGGGTATGGCAGAAGAAGCATGAAAGTAGTGCAGTAGAAATGAGAGCGTTAAGAAGTATGATTGGAGTGAAATTGAGTGACAGGATTAGAAATAGTGTGATAAGAGAACGGTGTGGAGTAAAAGATGTAGTGACTAAAATTGAGAAAGGAATGCTGAGATGGTTTGGTCATGTAGAGAGGATGAATGAACGAAGACTGACAAAAGAGATCTACCGAGTGAAAGTGAATGGAAACGTTGGAAGGGGAAGGCCTCGGCGAACGTTCCAAGACCAAATTCAGGACGTTCTTAATAAAGGCCAGGTCAAAAGTACCCTAAACCGACGAGCGTGTATAAAAGTGTTGATGAAAGTACAGGAAGCGATGGACGTATGTCAAGATCATAGCAAGTGGAGGGCTGTGGTCTCTGCCTACCCCGACGGGAAAGAGGCGAGATTTTATGTATGTATATACGAGTAACAATACAAAATGTGATTAGCATGAAAAAACTCAAACGATAAGTTTGATAAATCAAAGATATAAAACTACTTAAAATACCACACCTTAACGATGAGTTAAAGCATTGAAAAGTTTAATAAAGTACTGTTTTTGATAACGTTGTAATGAAATTTAGATAAAAATATTAACATCATTTCCTTCCAAATTTGCTCATTTCCTTCCCCAAAAATTTTGGAAGGAACGGAAGGAAATGAATTGGAAGGAAATGACATTTTAGCAGTTATTCATAAATATCTTGAAATTGATCCGTATTTTAAGGCCACTACTTAAAACACGTATACCACCAACCAAGTGTTATAAGCTAACACGCATCTATAAATCATCAAATCAATGGTTATTTTTTTAATGACAGGATAGTAATGAGGACTCACCTGTGACAAAGTTGTTTTTCACTCGCGAGAACGAAGATTATAAATTTCGCAGCGCGTGCGCACGCCCGCCTCCGACAGGACCTTACAAAAGACTGCCGTAGGAAGGACGTGCGGGGGTCGGGTGCAGTCAACAGGGCTGTATTTGTACTAAAACATAATTTCCATTTTGGTGGAAGGAAATGACGAAAATCGTTTGACAAAATGTTTTTGCCCGTTCTCTCAGACTTGCAACTACTTCGTATATTCTCTGTTGTGTATTTTCGTAATCTACATTAACTATAGAATCAGGAAATAGAACAAAAATACGGAATTTATTACAAGAAACACGTAAAATATTTTTTTGAATTTGGAAGTTTCAAAATTTCCTTGGAGGGAAATGAGATTTTGGCTAGTTTATCCTGAATATTTTTTCAAGTAATAGATTTAAACAAAATATCAAAGATGCCACTTTTAGGTATCTACACAATACATGTTTTGCCATACAGCAGATTTTGCAATCATTAACCGTGCACGAGTTATGACCGTGGAGACCAAATCCTGACCAACCGCGAGAACGACCCACCTACTAACGGGCTGTTGGTTAGTGGGTAGTGACCGGTAGGTAGTCGACCCGAATATTTTTAGCCTTCACAGTGTGAAGATAGTGTGAAGTTCACACTATCTATCGTGAGTGATAATTTGTATAATTAGCACGTTTTGTTAAATACCGTTTTCAACAGACACACGTGATTTTTTAACATAGAAATAAAAAATATATGGTTGGTGTTTCGTGATTAATCACCCATCAAAACTTGACTGGAACATTTCTGTGCTTGACTAAATAAATAAATAAATAAATACGAGGTTAATTCACACAAAGAAGGTCCGGATAACAAACATTATCCGATCGTCTTTGCCGATTTTGTATATTAGATATGAGTACATAAGGATATGCAACACACAAATACAAATGGTTGCCCTAGGCAGGGATTGAATCAGTGACCTACGCCGTGAAAAGTATGGACGCTACCAGCCACACCCACGGACTGTGCCCACGGGCCTGTCTTTCTGTCCAATTTGTTTCGTTATAATAAACGATCACTTATCCCATACATTCTCCGCAGCGCCGAAATCTCGACGACCCGCTCTAAGCACCACTTTAGCTGAACGTTACCAAACGTTACGCACCTCTCAGGTGCCATTTCAGTCCATTCCCTTCCAACTTATATTGTTTCACGGACGTGTGAAAGAGATGACGTCCTGCAGCGATTAACATCCGCATTACAAGCCCTCTTTATAAGATTCATTGCGGTCTAAGCAAGGTAAACTGCTTAACACCTTGGATGTTAAGAAGCAGTGTACTGTGTAACGCTTCTAACGTGTTGTTTGCGTTTCTGTTTTGTTTACGCACGACGCGTGAGGTGTCCCATTTTTAGGGTTCCGATACCAAAATGGTAAAAAAAAGGAACCCTTATGGTGCCGCTCTGTCTGTCCGTCTGTCTGTCACACCTCTATATCTCAGCAACCACTTATGCTATCAACCTGAAATTTGGAATAGTTTTAGAATATAGTTGCCCAACTTAATTGCACAAGAAAAATTTTTGAAAAAAGTATGATTATTAATATAAAGGGGGCCAAAATAGGGGGGGCCAAATTTCAAATTGTCGCTACTAGGTCGAGTGGGGTATCATATGAAAGGGCTTTACTTGTACATTTTAAAATATATTTTTGTATTTTTTTAAATTTCTTAGTTTTAAAGTTATGATGAAAAATGTCAAGAAAAATACCATTCCCCCCCCCTTATCTCCGAAGTTTGAGTAAGGAAAAATCTGAATTAATTACAGTTGACAGAAGTTTATATAAACTTTACAGCAAAAATAAAACGATCTTTCTAAGTTGCACAGTTTTTCAGAAATCTGCAAAAAACCTTTACAAACAAATTTAGTTTTGCGGTCCTGAAAATGGACTTTATTGCTTCCAAAAATACTATAGGTATATCGGAACCCTCGGCGCGCGAGTCCGACTCGCACTTGACCGGTTTTCGTAATGGCGGAAGTTATATGGCCCATGGGACGAGCGTGACCGCGGAAGTTGGATGGACTGTCCAGCGCACCATAATAAAGCCATCACAGCTGTATGTGGTTATATATGTTGGTTGGTTTCCTTTATTTTATAAGTCATTGTATTATTTCGAAAAATGTGGAAAAAGTATGAAAATAACTTAACTTTTTTAGCTACTTATTAGTATAACTCAAGGAGCAGAATAATATTTACCTTCTTACTCTTGTTAGTTGTTAGAAGATGTTGTACCTACCTAACTCTTCCTTGTCGCTTGGTAATTTGGGGAAATCCTTAACAGGCACCTTGTTATGCTTTTGTCTGCAACAGGATTTAGGTTTAAGCTGTGTATTTCAATCAGTGAATGAAAACGTAGTATTAGACGTATGTCCTAGCAAAACTCAACGAGACCGGTACTTTCTTCCTAAGTACTCTATAGAAAGGCTCCAAAGTGCCACCTGCGGGTGCTGACGTAAGCTCGAATCGTTAACCGCTGGCTGCAGCGAGTTATAGGCAGTGCTAATAATTGAATCGTTTATTGGCCCAATCGATCACCTCCGACTTTCCTTACTTTCAGCCGGTCATTGATACTTTCGGACTCGATAGCCCGACGAACAACAACGACCAAAAATAAGAAAATTCCGTTTTGAAAAGGTGTTTTGCGATAGATTTGAATTATGACAGATAGACCGATATTTTTGTTTTTTTGTGAATGGGATTTTGTATCCAGCCTATGGTTGTAAAGCAGCAATTCCTAGTATGCTTTGATCTTATAATCACGGTCAAAAGTTCACGGTTCGAGTCAGTCCTCACTTGATTTATGTCTTCACGAATGTTTTTAAATTTGTAATTGCTCTTGTCCGCAGGTCCCTCGGGAGAGTTTCAAGCACATAGTAAAAGCATGCGAGTGTCCACTTTACTGGAAGATGCCACTGTTCCTGGCGACACAGCAGAGCCTCCACGCCCCAGTCGACGGCCACAAGTTCATCGACTTCTGGAGAGAGTCAGTATCAATGTATAAGCCCTTGTTAAAGGCCCAATATTTTAATTTTTTTATGTTACACGTGTGCAAACGAATAGGTGGGCCACCTAAAGAAAAGTAGTCAACGCTGTCGCTCATAGCACCCGCTGTCTTATTACTGGCATAATTTGATACTAATAAGACAGCAAAGTGCGTTTCCCACCCTGAGAACTGAAATGGTATATGTGCCCGTAATTTAACTGGCTCCCTAACCCTTCAAACCTAAACATAGCAGTGCAAACAATGCTGATTACAGCAGAAACAGGCAAGGGGGTGGTACTTCCCCAGAAGTTGCACAAAAGCCCTGCCACCTACTAATGGTATTGTTAAAATAATTGCTAAAATAATTAGTAGACACTTAAAGGCACAAATCCTTGCTACAACCAGCTAGGCAGGCCGTAGGGTGGCTTTCCACCATAATGTAGAGTAGGTAGCTAACATGTGAGCTGGTAAATTTTAGGGATTGCTTCATTTTCCTAGCTTAACTCGCTATTACACCTTCCTAAATTCAAAGACAGATTTGGCATACATTGCTGGGAGGCTTGGTTCTGTTAATTTTAATATCTTTACTTCAACTAGCACAGTATGCCGAATTAGTCTTTGAATTTAGGAAGGTGTGATTGCGGCTGGATTTTTTTCAGCTCACAGGTTACTTAGCCCAGCTCTGGTGGATCTGTATTTATTTTGCACAGGACCTAGAATCATTAAAACTGTGTTTCTAAAAACTCTTGTAAAATGACCGGGCTTGGAGAACTCTACATAGTGTGACATAGTTCTAATCTCAAGTTTATATAAATTCCGAAATATCAATGAATCCTTCCCTTTAAGTTGAACACAATAACAGGGAAAAAATGGCTTGGAACTTGGAAGCTTACTTGTACAGTCAAGAGCACATCAAGCTTGATACATTGGACTTTTCAAGCCTGACCTGTCGTTGACTGTACGAGGGAGGACTATCGCTACTGGCGAGCCTTAGGATAAACAAAGTCTGAGCTAATTATAGAGGGTGTAGGGGACAATTAAGTTTCCGAAAACATAATCATAATCAATCAGTCAACGTAACTGAACAATTTTTACAAAATTGCAAACTTGATTGGACAGTTTGTATGTATAGGCCGATTTTTTTCCGAAAGTTTTATTCACTGGAAGTTGTTCAGTTACGTTGACTGATCATGCCCTTTCAGTTTTCGGAAATCTGTCCTTTACACCCTGTATATTTGTTATCTTCTGTTACATCATCATAAGGGATTTTCTATGTAACATTACACATCCCTTTCTTGTTTTCTCGTCGCAAAACAAAATGCAAACAATGCCGAAGCGAGAAAGCTTCGTGACATAAATTCACGCAACCTTAAAAGCTTACTGGTGTAGAAAGCACGAGTAAACATCAGAACATATTAGTTTTACATGTTTACCTAAAAGGAAGTTACAGGAATTTTACTATTCTGATAGGTTTATTCTTTTACAACGTATGAAGAAGCTTTTAGAATCATATAAGTTAAAAGGAAAACACGGAAAAAGACATTTTACACTCATTTTCACATTTAACAATTACATTAAATGTGAAATTTGACATTTAATTGTATGTAATTAAAATCTTCAGGGAGTCAACTCTTGAATATCACTTCTGAGACTTTAAAAATTTTAACCATCCTGATAACCTGTTAAAAAGTAAATAAAATAAACATGAAAATTAAAAATTCTATTTTCACCTTTGAAAAGATAAATTAGTAATTTTGAATTTTTTCACTGAAATTTGACTATTACACCTACCTACCTAGATCGATATATGTTTCGTTCTTATTTTCGTAGGAACTGAAATCACGCTGCGAGTGTGACTGTACTTAGTTTACTCAATCCTGTTCTTAATTCTGTATTCCTATTTGCAGAATGTCGACGCAATGTCACGACCACGCGTCCCGGTTCGTGTACATCCTAACCCGAGGGAAGAGCAACACGCTGGCTCCTGAAGACTTCGTGCCACTGGTGCAGGACGTCGTGGACACCCATCCTGGCCTCTCCTTCCTGAAGGAGGCCACTGAGTTCCATTCGAGATATGTGCACACTGTGAGTTGGAAATACACTTTTGTCCCTTGTTGTCAGAAGTAAAATCAGTATGCTAGACCTCTGTCCTATCCTGAGAGTTCGAAAAGAAAGTCGTGGGCGCTTTTGCTCTTGGTTTGCTCACTCTACTTGTGAAGTTTTAAATTAATACAAACGTGAAATTTATTATAATATATTTTTTAGGGTATATATTGCCCAAAGGGTGAAAACGGGACCCTACTAATATGACTCCGATGTCTGTCTGTCTGTCAACTGGCTGTATCTCATGAACCGTAATAGGTAGGCAATTGAAATTTTTACAAATTATGTATTTCTGTAGCCGTGATAACAAAAAATACAAAAAAAATATATATACAAAAAAAGCGTGTTTTTAGTCGTACTTTGCACGATTTTTGTTTAAAGTGCAACAAATAATAAAAACAAATAATAAAAACTGGTCAAGTGCTTGTCGGACTCGCACAATTTTAACACACTTCGGCGTGACCGCGCGTCTAGACGATATTTTTACCTGAGTTGAACGGAATCCTCGGTTCGCGAGTCCGACTCGCATTTGACCGGTTTTTTATAACATGCAACCTCGAACACTTTTGCGCTTGCTAGTCTTGCCATCAAACAAATAGCGGTCGAGCGCTCTGCACAGAGCCTGGCTCTTGCTTGTCAATGGAGTAACTTCCAGTCATGTCGTTGTTCTGCACAAACTAAAAAGATGAGTAGTAGAGCAGCTTTTGTCCTGAATTGGATTATGCCAGATCCACGTGTAAAAAATGCAAAGGATTTCTAAAACTGACGTACCTAATTTGAGACGTTGACGTAGGTACCTTTGTTATTATGAGATTCACTAGCTACTAAACACTCGCACGAACTTTTCACGCAGATGGGACAAGTTTAAAGTCTGCGCAAACGTATTTTTTACTCAAACTTAGGTCTGCGCAAGCATACTGCGAACACAAAATTACAGCACGTATAAAAGCAATGCGCGTATAGGTAGATTCGCTCTAAAATGGCTTATATTCACTCAGCAAACTCAATAACAATGTAATAATTTTGAAAGCTTTAATAGTCTCCTTACATCTAAGGTAGTTCACAAGCTACCTGAATTGAAATGTCTAGAAAACACTAAATTTCCGTAACTCTTCAATTCAATTCATTAGGGACCGTTTCGTATCTTGATTCAACTGAAGGGCAAACTTTCGCCTTTCATAGTCCAAAGCCCTTTTGGGAGCGACTGAAAGTTAAAACATCGATAAAAGTTTTGAAACACATTCTGACTTGATAAATTATTCAGTGAATAACCAGAAAATAGACGCAAAGCGAAAAGTTCGTGCAGGTAGGCTCTAGAGATATACTTGATCCTGTAATATGAAGGGCTATAACTCATCATAACATCCCATAAACGTCCAAAGCAGGACAGGGAGTTCCCTCCAGATCTCCATCAAAAATACGTGGTACATTATTGGAGGGCATTTACCATAGTCACCACGCTTGTAAGTGTTGCGGCTGGCGACCGCTGTAGTTGGTGACCGCAGTATGTAAGATGGTACAATACACAGAAAGGTGCTGCTGCCCATCCTCTGCTTAATAAACCCTTAGCCGCCTCTTACAACACCCAGGGGTAGAAATGGGTTGGTACTATTCTTTGCCGGCACCACACGGATGCTAACTAACGGGTTATAACTAAAAAGCCGAAATTTACGTATTAACTTTCAACTTAACCTAATTGCTATTTTAAGATCTTCTAAATTAATTAAATTTCTAAATCTACATAATCGCAAGCAAGGATTCTTTTTTGACTACATTCTTAAAATGGATTTTAGAGTTAGAATTATATATGTTAAAATTAAATGTTACCAACACGATTCATAGCTAGGTAAAGTGGGACTACCTTGAAGTAGTATGACCAAATACATTTTTAGATTTATTCGGGTTTAAGTATTTATTATTTATGACCGTATATTGCAAGAATGCGTACTGCACCACAGGACAAGTACCTAATATTCACTCTAAATAGGAGGATTATTCTGATCCAGACTTTTAATAGAGCTGTGAATTCCAGGTGATCGCTAGGATATTCTACTGCGTGAACCGGACGTGGTCTGGACGGATATCCATCCCTGAGCTGCGGCGGTCTAACCTGCTGCAGGTCATACAGCTGCTAGAGGATGAAGAGGATATCAACCAAGTCACACAATACTTTAGGTGAGGACTTTTCAGACATCTTACGAAAAAATCGGTGATGCACTAGTACAACCAAAATTAATTTCATTTCATTCGCTTCGAGACCGAAGGATTTAATTTATTCATACAGGTGTCCCGTAATTTGTATCATGTGTTTACAAGAGCAAATCCAACAACTCTTTCCTCTTCATATTTTGGAAATTCGCATATTTTGCAATTTGGAAATTTGGAAATTCGCAATTCGTAGAGGAAAAAGTTATTGTAAATCCTGCACGAATCATAATACAGAAATAATAGAAATTAGGATGGGATTCGGATTCATCCCGCAGATTTAGACAATTTTTTGCTGTTTTGCCAATTTTTCGGCGAACAAGCTACACAAAAATATAATACACATAACGTCTACATTGCTACGACCGCTACGCCGTAGCCCGTAGCAAAGGGGTAGAATTATTATATCGATTCTGAAACATCTTTACTTGCTGCTGCTTGCTGACTGATTTTCTTCACTACAGTGAGGATCACGAAGGTTTTTAAAATTTTGTCGTCACACATTATTGGATTTCCTAATACAATTTTTTTTATCCGTATAATATTTGTCGTTTTGGCTACACCACACAATAAATCACATCTACCCAGACAGATCCGATCGGGCTACACATAAATCAGTCTAGCGAGTATAAAATGCCTCTCAGACCTCATTTAACCACCAGAACTTTGATGCTTGCTTCGAATGTCCACTTTTGGACATAAGCTGTATTGACAGCAAAAAGCATAGTTTTTCATTCGCACTTTGGTTTGATTTATTTTACCTACAATTTAAAACTATAGCCAGTCACCATGCTAGTTCATCATACCGTGTGGGTTATAGATTCGATAACCGACCTTACAACCCTGGACGTGTCTGCCATATGCGAACCACAACCTTTGCAACCAATGATGTTTTATTTCTACATTTCCTTTTAGCGGCTGAAAATGGCTCGCGAAATTAGACCACACTGACAGCGTGGTCGTATTATTAATTAATTCGATAGAAAATCTAGAAATAAAACATAATATTTATGTATGTATTTGTACAGTATAAGTGTTATATTTAGGTTTCTATTTTGTAGTTTATGTGTGCACGTTCTATCTGCCTCTTCCAGTCAAAACACGCTTCCATATGATAGGTCTGCTGGAATAAATTTCCATGTAGAAATAAGCAGCACCTGTTGTGTCTTTGTTCTTAATTTTAATTTTATGTTTGTATTATCTTGTGTACAATGAACTGTAAATAAATAAATAATTGGTGCAAAGGAAATGGTTCGCATATGGCAGACACGTTCCAGCTACTCACTTAATAACAACTCCAAACAGTGCTTTAGAAATTGGTGTAAATTAGCTGGGAGCTAATTTACACCAATATATATATATATATAATTTTTTATTGGGCTTTTGGTGTTTCTGGGAGCTAAATGCTACAACTTTTGTTCCACGACTTTTCATAATTCGCAAAAAAAAAGTACTTGTCATAAAAAATTTACCGATCAGCTGATCATTTTGTATGGAGAGTCGAAATTATGTTTTCGTGAATTTAGCCCCCAAAAGAAGCCCCTAAAAGGTTTTACACCAATTTTTTACAGCCCGATATAGTTACCGGGATCAGTATGGTAGTGCGATGCAAGATCCGGTCCAAGATCTCAGTCGCATTTTACTACACCTATGTGGAGGCAGTATTCTTAGCTGGAACCACACGCGTCCATAATTGTCACTTCGATCTTATCAAGACCAAATTACCGCGGCAGTTTTAAAATAGCACAAAGGCGAACTGATAGAATTGGGAGATAAAGTTACGCCACTCTCTCGACTGTACCTTGATTGATGGGTTAGATAAACGTCTTATTAAACTAATCAAGTTGTTTGTGGCTCCTTTTAGTTTATTTTTTCTTAACGGTGGTGGATGAAAATTTTCTCGGCATGAAAATCTTGTGCCATAAAATTTCCATTTCCAATAAGTAGGTAAAGGGGAAAAAATTGCAGACAGCGTTGGTACACTTAAGGGCAGGTCAAGCCAGACACACCACGATTTTAGTTCGTAAGGCAATCGAAATCGATACGATGGATACGAAGTCTAATGCGTCAAGCTTGATGTGCTCTTGGCTGTACCGTGCCGACGCTCTACTAACTGAGCTATCCGCGTTTTCAAATTTCGAAATTATCGCTTTATAATGTTTATCCCGATTGGCCCGTGTGATGCGGGCAAAGAAAAGTAGGGTGTCGTAAGATGCCACTAAGGGATTATATACCTGAAAATTAGCAGCAGCGTCCTCTTTTGTATCATACCATCATACATACTGCAGTCACCAACAACCGTGGTCCTTGGGGCCAGCCGCAACGCTAGCAAGCGTGGTGACTATGGTGCTTTCCTTCCACATTGTTCCAGTAAAACTGAAATTCTGAAGGGAGCTCCCTGTCCTGCAGTGGACATTGCAAAAGATGTTTTATGGTGATATTTACATTAAAAAACTTTTCTTTTTCAGCTATGAACATTTCTACGTAATTTACTGCAAATTCTGGGAGTTGGACAGGGATCACGATTTGTTTATTGACAAACACGACCTCGCTAGGCACAATGACCATGGTGAGTTATAGTACATTACGTCCCTAGGCCGGAAAAATAGGGAAAGCGTCAGAAAGACTGTGTCGTAAAACTGTCGACTTCAGGCTTCTTTACTTCGAGCCGTGAGGTGTGTACGATTTTATGTGCTGGTGCGGCCAGAAAGCGGTTGATTCCGTCTGAATATCGTTTATAAAATACCCACTATTCGGCTGCAGGCAAAATTATTGAGAATGGTACACTCCCAGTAACCAATTCCACGAACACTTCGCTCATGAAATACAGGAATAAAATAAAAGGTAGTTTTTTTCATAGTCGTACAAATTTTTCTTTCTTTTTACGTTTTTGAGACACCCGAATTCTTGCAGTAATGAAAAAAAATAACCTTGTATAGACTGAAAGCTTCGGGCATCTCTCGTAAATTGAATTGAAACTTCTACGAGAAATGAATCTACGCCGACTCGACTTCCAGATCAAGTTAGTTGTCAAGGATTTTTGCTAACTTATTCACAAATCGTCAACTTCTCCCTTACCAAAGTAAAAAAACTCGGCAAAGTGCGAGTCGGACTCGCGCACCGAGGGTTCCGTACCACTAAGTAAAAATACTGTCTCATTAGTTATGGACGCGCAGTCACACAGAAGTGCATTAAATTCCCTCGAGTCTGGCACACACTTGACCAGTTTTTATTAGTTGTTATTATTCTATAGATTATGCACTATAAACGATCCAATTTCCTCGCTTATAAGTCTTTCCGTTTTTAAGATAGAGCTACAACAAAAATCGAACAAAAATTGTTTATAGGCAATTTTTGTTCGATTTTTGTAGTTCGTTTATAGTATGGAAGCCAATTTTTTTTTGCTATAGTGGCAACAGAAATACATATTCTATCATTTTAATTTTTCAAATTTCAACAGTCTACCTATTACGGTTCATGATATACAGCCCGCTGACAGACAAACATCGGAGGCATAGGGTCCCGTTTTTACCCTTTGGGTACGGTACCCTAAAAATCAGATATTTTTCCATTTTGATATTATACTCGTCATCATAACGTATGAGTTGCAAGGTCGATGACCGGCCTTACCAAAAATCCCTGGTGTCAAAGTTATTGAGCCGTCAAATTAGGTGGCTCATTTGACGGCTAGGTACTTCCGTAGGTGGCAGTTGGGTGGGACTATCGGAAAATCCGGTGAATCCAAACTGAGGGCTGTCTCTTGTTTAACAGTGCGTGTCATCCGGGAACCGAACCAAGAATTATCGGGTCGAGAGCCGAGCGCTCTAACCACTACACCACGGGGGCTGTTACCTACTGAAACAACTTTAATATATATATTTGTATATATATAAATATATATATATTTGTAATTGGTTTCTCGAAAACGGCTCTAACGATTTCGATGAAATTTACCATACGGGGGTTTTCAGGGCGAAAAATTTAATCTGTCTGGAAAAATTCGTTTTCCCCGTGTTTTTAAGCATTTGCGTTTTAGACAAAAACCTACAGTGCCATCTGTTGGCGGGTAGCATAGCTTGCTCGACCGATGATATTTTAATGTAGAGGCGGCTATTATAGAGCGAAGCTCGGTCTCCCAGGTACTAATAATAATATAATTAATTTATTAAAAGGCTTTGAAGCCTTAGTAATACTCGTAAGCCCTTAAAACCATTTCTGCAATATTTTGTTACTAAAAAGCCTAAAATAACTTAAAAGTCCATGAAAAGCTGGATGCTCCCAAGATATGAAAGTTTTCTGCACGCCTTTCATCTTCACTTTGATTGATTGATATACTTTAGGAAGAAAAGGCTGATTCGTAATTCAGTTGAAAAACTTGTAAAAGTTGAACTCGTTGGCTGACAGTGAGAGTTTTAATTTTTGTAGATTTGGGAACTTTTTAGTTTACCTTTAGACAAAAACCAACAATGGGTTAGTTTATTGCACTCCACAGGACAACATTTAAATCAATAAGACATTAAAATTGTGTATGAGGTATATGTATTTCTGTTCAGGGACTCAATTCTTGAAAATCGCCGGGTGATAAAATATCACTTTTTTACTTTAAAAATTCATATTTACCCTGATAGATAAACTGTTTAAAGGTAAATCTGAATACATGAAAATTAGAAATCAAGGACTGCTTTATATCTAACGAATATCAATCTTCACTTTCGAAAACAAAAAAAACGTGATTTTGAATTTTTTGAGTAATATTTTATCACCCGGTGATATTCAAGAATTGAGTCCCTGGACATCAGGTGGTCAAAATTGGAACTAAATTCTTTTATAGTGAATTGATCAAGAGGTTCTACAACTACATCCTTATTTTTTTATCAACTTTAAGAGGCATTTTTTATCCATGAAACTGAACAACTTTTCCCAAGGAACATATAGGTCGAAATACGGCACAGCACATTTGAATGGGAGGACGAATATTATTTCGTATTTCGACCTTTTCCTTAAGAAGATTTGTTCAGTTTCATAAATTGGTAGATAAAAAAATAATGGTGTATAAAATCTTCACGACTTTAGCAACGCAGTCAACTGAACAGTTATCGGGATAGTTCAACACTGGTTGGTGGCTCCTTATACAAGGTGTAACAAAAAGGTTACAACAACCCTGAAGCAAATTTTCCATAAGTCAAAACTCGTAATAAATATTTCGACTTCCCATAGAACCTCCTTCAGCTGATAGATCAATTTCTTTTTTCGCATATAGACGTACGTTCCTTAGAAAAAGTTGTTCAGTTTCATCGGCGGATCATATCCTTCAGGCTTGTTATACCCTCTCTGTTACTCCTTGTAGGTTGCCAATGTTGCCACTGCAGTAACCACAAGTATCAACATACCTACATTTTCAACATACCTACATTTTCAACATACCTACATTTTAGCCTTACTCTACATTGCCAAATTCTCTAATTCGTCCTTGTATGAATATTTCCAGCGTTATCAAGCCGGATGATCGAGCGGGTTTTGTCCGGATGCGTGACGCGAGGCAACCAGAACCGGCTGACCCCTGACGGCGAGCCACGAATGTCCTACACTGAGTTCGTGTGGTTCCTGCTAGCTGAGGAAGACAAGACGCATCCCACGGCCATCGAGTATTGGTTCAGGTGAGGATTAAGCAGACATCAGCATCCCGTAGGCCAAAACATACATCTGATTTACATTAGAAATTAAATGAAAATGCCGCTTTTCTTCTAGCCCTAACTGACACGCGGGAGTTACGTTCGATATTATCCTTACTAAATCAAAATATTTGTTGGAGATGTCATTTGGAGTTTTTGTTGATCCTGTGTACCGAACAACATAAATGCAATAAATTGTAGCATGAATTGAAAACAGGCTTTAACAGCCTTTTCAATTCCTATCATTATAGTATAGTGTTAACCTTTCCAGGTTCAGGTTGTACCTTAACCCATAAGTAGTCTTCAAAGTTTATTAATAATTTCCAACCTTCGGTACGAGTAGAAGGTACTTCAAGAAGAAGGAAAATTAAGCTCACAAAGGTCCGGGAGTTGCTAAAGTTTATATCTAGACTACATACAATTCATTCATACACATCTAGATAGTAAAATATCCATCAAATGTTTCTACTTAAATAAACCCGAAGTGTTCTCGCTGCAGACAGTCATAAATCCAAAGTTGTTAAATTTTCAGTCGACATTTCGAACAGGTATTCTGAAGTTACACGAAACTTTAGTGGCATTGCATGCATAGCGGCACTCTGCAAACTTGCAGAAACCCTGGTCACGTAACCAGCCATCTATTATTGCGATGCAATCCGCAAATTCACCCTCCGCTCCGACTAGCCTCAGCTATATTTCAATTCAAGGTTGAGAAGATTCACAATCAATTTCATTGAAAAGTGATAAAGTTGAAGAGTTAGGTTAAAGGAGGTTTGTGTAGTACTGGCTAAAGATAAAAGTACAACCTCATCTATCTACTCATATGTGTCGTAAATGTTGTGCGTCCCATCGACATACTGCGGCAACAAAACAACTGCGATCCATGGTTCCAGCCACAACGCTAACGAGCGTGGTGTCTATATAATATACATAGGTAGCAATGTAGCATATATAGTATATATGCTACCTCGCCTGCAAAATGTAACACGTATTTTTCTCTGTCTAATTCTGGATAGAGCTCCAGCAACTTATCTTTCCAACGGGATGTTATGATTCTTGTGTTTCTTGATGAGCTCGGGAATGTTTGGTGGTAGTCAGGAGGCGGCGTAGCAAATCAAACCATTTTAATTATTTATTGAACGTTTATTCACATGGTGAATTATTACAGTCTCGACAGGAAGTATGACATCGACTAACTAGAGACGTGACCACAGACAAGGCATAGTGATGTAACATGCCCTTTTCTCTTTTAAAACTTAAAAAACAAAAAGTCATTTGACGTTAGTGACATTTAGGAAATAAATTCTAACCTATAAATAACTTATGTTTCTAAGCTACAAGGTTAGCAAATATTACATTAGAAATACGTAGAATTTTGGAATATATCGTCATAATCATACATTGAATTAGAATAAAATTGTCAGTGTAATTATCATGCTTGTCCTAACTTAAATAATACTTAATTCTAAAGAATGTGAAAGTCAAATGTTGTTGTTTATTTACAAATATCTAATTACTTTTTACAGATTCAGTCTTTGTGTTTTCTTTACAAGTCGTCCACTTTTAGTATATGTTCTTTCAGGTATTTCTATTTCAGCACTACCGGCGTCGTCATTATCACTGCTAATTGGTGATAAGACATTTGTATCATGTAAGTTTTCAGTAGGACTAGATAAGTTACAAGGTTGACAATCAGACAAAGTTAATTGATTTTCATATTCATTATAGTCATGTAAACTATCTTCTAACATTTGACTTTCATTTACATTGATAAATTCTGGAGATTGAGTTTGAACTTCCTTTGACTTATTACTACTGCGCTCTGTCTCAACTGACTGAAAGGAATCAGAATCACTTGAGCTATTAATTGAAACAGTTGGACTTAACGGGCAAGAATTATGAGTATAGATGAAAGTGTACCAATCATCTTCCTCTTTTTGTGAAATTTTAGGATTTTGGATACGGACTGACTGATTTGATTGTGATTCTGACTTCTTTTGTTTGTGGCTTGGATTTACAATGTTTGAGTTTTGACTTGGACCTAGGTTTAAATCAAATGAAACTTTTTTATTTTCATTCTTTGACAATGACTTTTTATGACTGTTTTGCTTGTGATTGTTATCTCTACGGATATGTTTAGAATTTCTCCTATATGTCGCACCATAATTATCCTTGACTATAAAGGATCTAGGAAATTTTGACTTTGCCACAATAGAACCTTTAGACCATATAATATCTTTAGGGTTTTTCTTGAAATAAACATTATCATTTACATTGAATGGCTGATATTGTTTACAATTTTTGTTGTAGTACAATCTTGTTTTTTGTAAATTCTCATTTTTTGTTTTTGAATGTTCTGAGAATTTGACCACTTTAGGTGTTAAATTGCTTACTTTACTTGGTAATTTAGTTCTCAATTGTCTAGACATAAGTAATTGAGAGGGTGACTTTAAGTTACCTCTTGGGGACGTTCTGTATTGTAATAGACCTATATAGGGATCTGTTCCTGACTCTTCACATTTTCTAAGAATGTTTTTAATTATTTTTACAGAGACTTCACTGAGGCCGTTTGATTGAGGATAATGTGGACTTGACATAATATGTTCAATGTCCCATTCCTGAAGAAATTTTTTAAATTCTGAAGAGTTGTAAGGTGGACCTCCATCGCTAAGAAGTTGCAAGGGGATTCCATGTCGAGCAAAGATCGACTTTAAATGTGTTATTACATTAGAACTTCTACTGTCTTTATTTAAGTTAGCAATTTCTATGTAATTTGAATAAAAATCAACGACTAGCAAATGTTTTTGTCCTTTGTAATCAAACAAATCTGTAGCTACTTTTTGCCATGGAAATAAGGGTTGTTCATGAGATATGAGTGGTTCTTTTGTTTTATTCGAGTTGTACATACAGCATGACTCACATTGTCTTATTTTATTTTCAATTTCTTGATTTATATGAGGCCAGAACACTATACCTCTAGCTAAATTTTTAGTTTTTTCTATTCCAAGGTGTCCTTCATGTAAAATATTTAAAATTTCAGATCTCATTGAAGTAGGTATTATTACAGAATTATTTTTGAAAATTAAATTGTTTATAATATGAATTTCCTCTTTTATATTCCAATAAGGTAAAACTAGTGGGTTACAATGTTTTTTACATGTAGGCCATCCTTCCCTGAAGTATTCTTTTAGAATCTGTGAAGTTTGATCTTTATTAGTGTGTTCTAAGATTTTATCTAATTTTTCCTGTGTAATTGCTAGATTAGAGGTCAATAAATTTACATGAATTTCAACTTCTGACTCAAGTTCTTCTAAGGATATTAATTCTTGGTTTTGCTCTGAATTCTTGTCAGTGATAGGGGAACGTGAAAGGGTGTCTGAAATATACATTTCAGTTCCTTTAGTATAAGTGACAATTAAGTGATATGCTTGCAAGGCTATCATCATTCTTTGTAATCTTGTGGGTACTTCGGACAATGGTTTCTTGAAAAGTGTAACTAATGGTTGATGATCAGTTTCAACATGGACAGGCTTTCCATACAAATATTGATGGAATTTTTTACATCCGAATACAATTGCAAATAATTCTTTCTCAATTTGAGCATAGTTTTCTTGACTTTTGTTTAATGATTTAGACGAATATGCAATTGGATTTTTTCCATGCAAAATTACAGCACCTACTGCTTTTTTAGAAGCATCCACGGATAATCTGATTGGTTTGTTGATGTCATAATGGACTAAGACGGGTGATTGACAAATTAATGATTTTAGTCTGTTGAATTGCTGTTCATGTTGATCTAACCATTGCCAAGTATTATTCTTTTTCAATAAATCTCTGAATAAAGTTATTTCTTCAGATAGATTTGGAATATAAGATCCTAAATAATTAATCATTCCAAGAAATCTTTGTAGTTCCTTGACATTTTTTGGACTCTGCATTCTAGTTATAGCATCGACTTTGGATTGGTCTGGCGAAACACCGTTTTTATTAAAAATATGACCGACATAGCAAATCTCTGACAAGCCAAACTGGCATTTTGATTTGTTGAATTTAAGATTTACTTCTGATGCTCGTTTGAATAAAGATTCTAATCTTTGATTGTGTTCCTGTTCTGTGGAACCGTAAACTAGAATGTCATCCACAAAAATAATTATTCCTGGAAGATCACCAAAAAGTTCATTCATGGTTCGGTGAAAGATTTCTCCACTTGAGTTAATTCCGTAAGGGAGTCTTAAAAATTTGTATCTGCCATAAGGCGTGTTAAATGTACATAAATCACTACTTTCATCGTCTAATGGGATAGTCCAATAACCTGAGCTAGCGTCAAGCTTTGAGAAAATAGAAGCACCGGCTACTTTGGAGCGAAGATCATCAAAGGTAGGATAAGGATAATGGGGTCTTCTGATTGCTTCATTTAGATTTCTAGGGTCAAGACAAATTCTAAGTTTTTTGTTAGGTTTTTCTACTAACACAATAGAGTTTACCCATTTGGTCGGTTTAGTGACCTTTTCTATGACTTTAAGTTGTTCCATGCTTTCAAGTTCACTTTTCAGTCGTTTCTCAAGTGAATATGGTATTCTACGTACTGGACATACTTTAGGAGGTATGTTTTCATAAATATCTAGATGGGCTTTGTATGGTAGACAACCTAAGCCTTCAAAAGTATGAGCATACTTTGAAACTATTTTATCTACTAACCTGTGACCTTTAGTTGTATCTTCATTTATTTTGAAGATCCTTTTGACAATACCGGCTTTCTCACAGATGTTCCATCCCAGTATGGTTTGGCACGGACATTCAACGATAACAAAGTATATATTTGTGTTAGTTCCATTTTCGAATTGGCAATTTATGACACAACTACCTAAATTTGGTACAAGTTGTCCTGAAAAGGAAAAAATTTTGTTATTTGTTCTAAAAGTTGGTATGTTAGTATGCGTTTTTGACCTGATTAAATCTAGATTTTGTTTTGAAATTATGTTTGTATCTGCACCTGTATCGATTCTACATTTTATAGGATAATTGTTAATGTTTACCTGGATTTGCCACTGGTCCATATTAGTATTATTTTGGTTATTATTTAATGATCCAATCACAAACTGGTTACCCTTTTGGTCATTTTTAGAAGTGACAGTGTTTACCTTTCTTGATGGTTTGTTACTGTTTTTGTAAAAACAATAATTAGTGAAGTGATTCATTTTCTTGCAATTGGAGCAGATTTTTCCTAGGGCTGGACACTTGTGTCGATGAATCTGGCCACATCGGTTACATTCACGATTTGATGAAGTTCTTGGTCTTGAATTTGAATGCGTTCTGAAGCTTGTTCTTGAGTGTGATCTTGTTGGTCTTCTTGTATTAGAAACATCGCGTTTTACCGATCTTGGTATGTGGTTATGAGTGACAGCTTGGACTGATGTTGAACCATTGTTGCTCTGTGTCAGCATAGCAGTTCTCTCCTGGGACAATTCCATGTTCTTGGCTATTTTTAAGGCAGTTTCTATTGTTAAGTCATTCTCTTGAAGTAATCGTTCCTTAATCTTGTTATTTTTCATTCCAATGACGAACATATCTTTTAATAATGATTCCCGTAGCTCCTTAAATTCGCATGAAGTCGATAAATTATTCAGAATAGTGACGTATTCGTCTAAGCTCTCGTCGTTCTTCTGGTGGCGTGTGAAGAAGTTATATCTTTCGAATGTTACATTGCTGCAGGGGTTAAATTTTTCGTCGAACTTTTTTAGTATTTCGTAAATTTTAGCTTTTTTGCGGTCAATGTTCAGGCTGTTGAAAATTTCAATGCCATCGTCACCTATAGCATTCAAGAAAATGGCTACCTGCTTTTGGTCAGTGAATTTGTCAATCTCATTTGCGTCGCAAAAAATTTCGTATTTTTGTTTCCATGCCTTCCATTTTTCAGAAGCATTGTCTCCAACTTGTATAATAAGTGGTTTTATGTTCATAATGAGTACGTTAGACTTGTTTTCAGGCATTTTTTCGATGTTAATTTGAATGTGTAATGGTGGCGTACCTGTTCTTTGTCTTGGCCGTTGACGATTATGCTTTCATGGTTTTACCATTTGGGCTTGTCCAATTTAATCTTCTGACACCGTCTTGTGTTTCTTGATGAGCTCGGGAATGTTTGGTGGTAGTCAGGAGGCGGCGTAGCAAATCAAACCATTTTAATTATTTATTGAACGTTTATTCACATGGTGAATTATTACAGTCTCGACAGGAAGTATGACATCGACTAACTAGAGACGTGACCACAGACAAGGCATAGTGATGTAACAATGATGAGGTTATAGGAAGTTATTTTGTTTGTTTTCAGATGTATGGACGTGGATGGCGATGGGTTCATCTCGATGTACGAACTAGAATACTTCTATGAGGAGCAGATGCAGAGGATGGAAGCTATTGGTATTGAAACTCTACCGTTCACTGATTGCTTATGTCAGGTAAGTTCCAGTTAATCTACTGAGGGTCTTTGAAGTTTGGCCATATTATGGTATCTACTTAAATGGTCATTACCATCAAAATTATACTGACCTCCTAAACAACTTAGTTCTACCTTCCAAGGTGGTCCATTTTTTTCTGAATCATACAAAAGAGAGAAACATTTTTATACTTATCATATCGTGTGGGTTGCAAGGTCGATGACTGACCTCTCAAACCCTGTCGTCAGAGTTGTTGAGCCTCCTAAGGCCTCTGACATGGTTAATTAACGAACACATCAGTAGATAGTAGTCGGGACCAACGGCTTAACGTGGGTTCCGAAGCGCGGAATCATCTAACTTTTCGGGCAATCAGATTATTCATTCTGCAATGTCTTAACCAAACTGGGGAGGTCGCACAAGGAGATATTTATTAGGCAGTGTCCCCACCGAGAATTGATTCCAGATACTAACGCATAACGTAAACTTTAGCTTCCGATTAATGATAATTTTGCCTGTTTTTTCAGATGTTAGACATGGTCCACCCTAAAGAAGAGGGCAAGATTTCCCTAACAGATCTGAAGCGATGCAAGCTGACGCCGATATTCTTTGACACGTTCTTCAACTTAGAGAAATATCTCGACCACGAGCAGCGCGACCCCTTCGCCACGCAGCGAGACTCCGATTCGGAGGTAAACATCTCATCGTCCACTTGTTCAGCTCTCAATCAGCTAATTTAACTATAACTATATTGGACAAGCCAAAAGAGTGTTTTACGTCCTCCACCTAGTAAGGATCCTTGACTTGAAAACGGGAACAGTCTAACTAATGATGACGTATGAAAAATCCGCGAGGGTTTCCAAATCTTTTGTAACTACCACGAACGATATATGATACATTTCCTGATTTTTTACTAATTTAAAAAAAAAAAGTTTTACTAATTTTCTCAAAAATGTGTTCTATATCACTTATACATCACAAAAAACAAGTCTCCCAAAAATGTCCGTCCGTCGGTCGGTCGGTCGGTCCGTCGGTCGGTCGGTCTGTCCGTCGGTCGGTCGGTCTGTCCGTCACGCTTTGGCCTAGCGGCTAAACGAATGGTCCGATTGACACCATATTTGGAATTTAGGAGTTTTATGCAAATCCATCGAAGGGTTCTAAGTGGTTTCTGGCTGGCTCTCATTTTGAGGGTAGCTGTCATACAACGAAAATGATATATTGTAATTTTCTCAAAAACAGCTCATAGAATCTTGATGAAACTTTGCATGACCAAGCATCTCCATGTAAGATATCTTGCGCCAGTATCAAATGATCTGTGTAATATCATATAAGGGGTGTTCCTGTACCACCAAATCGTAAATATGTGATTTACCCAAAATTGGTTCCATTGAGTTTATTAAAATTTTCTATAATATTACTCCTGGATTGGTTGTCTACCTGACTGGATATTCTTTATGATTTTTTGAGTAAAATTTAGTAATGTAAGATATCTTGCGCCAGTATCAAATGATCTGTGTAATATCATATAAGGGGTGTTCCTGTACCACCAAATCGTAAATATGTGATTTACCCAAAATTGGTTCCATTGAGTTTATTAAAATTTTCTATAATATTACTCCTGGATTGGTTGTCTACCTGACTGGATATTCTTTATGATTTTTTGAATAAAATTTAGTACACAGGGTGTACCAAAAACTGAAAGGGCTTGCTCAGTAGACTAAACTAAACAATAATCCATAAGGAACATGTGTTGGGAAATTAAAAAAATTTCCATGCAAGTATCCTACGGTAGTATCTATTGATCTTTGAAAATTCATATAAAGGGTGTTCCAGTACTACCAAAAGTTAAACATGTGATTTACTCGAAATCGTTGATGTTTTTTGTTTTAATGTTTGACAATTTGAATTCTGAATTTATCTGTATATTTCATTTGAAATTTTTTTTGAAAAAACGTAAATAAAAGTTTGTATTTCCGTACTATGTGTATGGCATTACAAATTTAAGTTTGCGGTAGATAGTTTTTCTTTGAGTATTGCGAGAAAGTAAGTGCAGTGCTGCTGTACCATTTATTTTTGGTTGTATCCTTAAGAACAAAAAGTTAAAGGAAACAAAATTTGCCTTAAATTGTTTAATATGCTAATAGGCTAACTCTTGATCTCAGTTAGCCGTGAGACATAGATGAGGTCGACGATGGAACAAACTTGCCCAGAAGAAACCTATCCACTTGTTCGTTGTTTTTTTACAGATGTCGGAATGGGACAGGTTTGCAGCAGAAGAATATGAATTGCTAGTGGCTGAAGAAGGAGGCAGTGATGCGCAGGACCAAATGTAAGGACTCCGCCTGCATTTTTTTTTATCATTACTTCTATTTATCCAATATAACCATAATGACATGTTCTTTCCTATCATGAACAGGATGTTACTTAAATTAATGAGAGACACTAGGAAAGAAAAGTCTATGAGACGTTTCTATGAGTTAAGGAAGAATAACGGTCGGAATGGAATACAATCGTACCGTTAAAACACTGGGTAACGTAGAAACTGAATAGAGAATGCCTGGCACTATTATAGGCAACCTTAATGAAGCATCTTGGAACAGATATTACAAACCACATTCTCATGAAACATCATAGGACCCGCACAAACCTCCAAATGAATATCCATAACGATGTCAATATGTTCTGAATGCAAACAAGTATAGAATGTATCCCAATTCACACTCTGACACTAGAATATCATGTACCTAATTCCGTTCATTTTATCATTCTCTTCATCATATTTAATTTTATTTTCCCAATTGATAGTTTTAATATCATGTATGTCTATATTTTATGTATTGTATTGTACTTGTTTATTTATGTATGTTAATGCATTTATGTATAATACTATTGTTTTTTCCTTTGTTCATATTTTTATATTAATTTCTTTCATCAGGGAGGATGACAGAACTGGCTATGATAGGGTAAGAATGTGTTCGTGACCTGCATTGTCTGTTACTGTGTTGCATTGACGATTTCTGGACAAAATCTATCAAAATCTGCTTGAAAAATGTAGCTTTTTTAAAATAAATTACAAATTGTGACCGAATCTTGCATTTTGCTCTTTGAAATCTGTATTCGCTTCTGTGTGAAAATTTGCACTATTTTTAATATGTACGAGTCAACTTTGTCTAAAACTTTATCAAAAAAGCACATTAAAGACGATCCTAAAAATTGTTTGCCGTTGGTTTGCTTCATGATCTTTGTCTGCCTTACTGATGAAATATACTTATTTCTGTAAATATTACCTTCCTGAATTTCACTGTCACACTCTATACACAAAACTATCTAAAGCTTTGACTTGTAAATAATGTTTAAACTCAGGCATGGAGCGACTAACAACCGAAGATCGATTGTTTCACTTGCATTCAGTACATATACAGTACTTATGTTAAAAGAAAGCAATACTTACTTACTAACTACAAAAATTATGGTTTACAGCTCATACGATGAGACGGATGAAGATTGTTTATCACCAAACCTAGATGAGGTGACGGCGACGGAGGCGGTGGAAGACTCTAGCGTGGAGGAGTCGACGCTGAGCGAGGCGGGGCCGGGCGGGGGCGCGGGGGGCGCGGGGGGCGCGGGCTGCCGGTCACGTGACCCCGCCGCCGCGCGCCCGCACAACACCGTCTCCACCTCCGTCCCCGCGTACGTCAACCTCAGCTCCATCTACTCGATCGGCTCCGACCGGTGGACGACCCAATCCCAACCCAAAAATGGCTTGCCCGAAAAGAAACTACCGACAGAAAAACCCGTACCTCCCGAAAAGCCAGTCAGCCTTATGATGGTCAACGGCAAAATGGACAATCGATATGCAGGCTTCGGTGGCAACAATAGCTTCTTGTATTCGCATCTGCTTGGTTCCGCTGGTGGAACTCGGGCTAAAGATCCACCTTCGTACTCGGCAGCGACAAGTGGAGCGCTTTATAGTAAAACAGATGAAAAACCAATGTCGCCTAGCAAAGGGGTCAAATCGCCGACTAGTCCCGTGAACGGAGTGAATAAAATTTCGGATAACTACGAGAGAGCGGTGGCGGAGAGGCTGAGTCCGCAGAGGGAGACGCGGCTGAACCGGAGCAGCCTGTTCAGTAAAGTGAACACGGGAGTGGTGGCGAGCAAAGTGAAGAAGAACTCTCCGCGTCACGACGAAGACGATGACGATTACGCTCGCGACAGCGACGAGTGCTCCATATAGGTGCAGGAGAGACAAAAGTGGTTCTGCCCGGGCCCATAACCCGCAGACAACTTTTGCCTAATACAGTGAAAACACCAAAGATCAATCACATCGTGCAATTCGTAAAAACTCTCGACAGTTTTCAATAGATTAGATTTTGAAAACGTATTGTTACAAGCGTTGTGTTTGAATTGATACAGAGTAAATATTTTTTCAACGTATCGTAGTGGTTGATACGTGCCTTGTGTAGCTACTAGACTATTCCACGAACCTTACAGTGTAGTGTGTGGATGTAGAACGCATTGGCGAACTCTTTAGAGAATGGACTTTGTTAATAATGTTCTATAGACTAGTTTTGGCATTTTATTAGAGTGTATTTATTTATCTAACAAACTTTTATACCAGTGTTTAAATTTACGTTTCTAAGCAAGCATATCAATAGTTTGTTTGCACGAAATTCTTTTCTGGAAAAATGTGCGAATTCATACATTTGGGTACATGAATCTCAGTGAACCGTCATCAAAAAATTAATCATTCATATCATTGTTCCATCCAACAGTATCATTGCAAATCATTACTAGAAAAAACAAAGATGTTTTATTAAAAAAGAAACATAAATAATAGGTACTTATTAATTCATATTCAATATTCCTATACTTAAATCATTAACGCTGGTCCATAACGCTAAATTGTCATAATAAACAATCATTAAAATATGGTAAACAAAACACGCACATTATAGAGTAGTGAGGAATATTTTTGATAAGGGCAAAAGGTTTTGCATAACCTTAGAAAATATTTTTGAAAAGTATTACTTCTCGTGTCAAATGAAGATAATTTTTTAATGGTTTGAAATACGCCTATTTGATGGTGGATTTTTGTTCGTGTCGATATAATGCCTAAAAACCGTGGATGCAAAGAGTCTTATGAAAAACCTGAGTTAGCAGGTGCCTATTAAAGTCATCCACATAGGCCTAAAAATCTAAGGCCATAAACAGTTTGCCTGGCGAGTTAAAGGAGGGGCGTTGAATGCAATCATTTTATTGTAGTTACATTTGGAACCTCCAAGTCTATAGCCAGGAGGTATTTTAGTACCTATTCTATTAGGAACAAATAGCAAAGGCAGCTGTAAATAAGCTTGTAGGTAATGCTAGGTAGGACTTACAGTTTCTCTAGTCTGCAGGTGCTGACGTCACCGGCTGAATTCTGCCCTCATATGAAAAAGAGCGACTGACCCGACGCAGCGTATCTTGCGCGATGCAACTTAAGCCGCGGTAAGGGTCCCCTGGAGCTGTGACTTCCCATACAAATTAACTTTTGCGATAACATCTAAAATACTAAACACATTTTGACAAAATTTTGTACACACAACTGGATAAGATGTATGAAGGTTTGAAACAATAAATAAAAATAAATAAATATTGGAGACATTTCACACAAGCTCATCTGATCCCAAACTAGGCAAAGCGTGTACTATGGGTATCAGAGACTGATATGCATACATAAATAGATAAATAACACCCAGACACAGAACAAACACTTGTGTTCATCACACAAATGTTTGCCCTGGGCGGGGATCGAACCCGCGACCCACAGGTTTTTAATTGAAAATAATCAATCAATACAAAGAAAGAGCGAGTTTATATTTTCCATACAAATTTTCAACTAGCTCTATCTTTATATTGATTGATTGGTTTCAACCAAAAACCTATTTTAAACCTTGCTACATCTTAGCCATATTTTGTCATAATGTGTTTTGTAGTTTGGAAGTTATCGCAAAAGTTAATTTGTGTGGGAAGTCACAGCTCCAGGGGACCCTTAAGCGCCGACATTGTGTTTCATAGAACTTCAACACACCGTTCACACCAGCGCGTAAGTTAGGCTGAGAAATTTGTTAGGGAGACGCTATTACGAGGCGTAAGATACGCTGCGTCTGGTCCGATACGACCCTAACTGCTTGACTTTTCATAAAAGAGTAGAATTATTGTAATTGAACGAGTGTTGTTCAAAAGATGATGGACTTCTGACGTGTATTAATTAATTCAATATTGGACTCTCAGTATCACTGAGGAATTTGGTAATACAAGTATGTAAACCAAATTCGATTCGGCTGTATCCTTGATACGACTGTAAGTTTTACGTGGATACGTATATGTACGTAGGTACAGTCGAGAGCACGGCAACTCCCCCGCGTCCACTCCCCCGTCCCTCTCCCTCACGCCCCCTCTTATCACATACCCGCTACTCTCCTCACCCTCGGTAGAGTACACACGGCCACTCGTCGGTAGTCACACTTTGACCTTGACCGGGTTTGAGCGTTTGTAGCGTAGCGCTAGTTCAGGTTATACTGGTTTTGTTTCTGCGCACTTGCTGCCGTGCGTACCAATTATTGTCGCTAGAGGGCCTTCATCCACTTAGCACGAAATGACCCCCCAAATGAAAGCATAGACGTATCCAATCCACGTCAAAACCTTACAGTAGTAAAACCATGGGTAAAATGGTAAAACTAAGTTTTTGTCCATTGCATTGCAGCCTAAAATGTTTTTTTTAATAATATTTTAGGTATTTTATCCGATTCGTTCGTAATTTTAATATTAGTAAAAATTTATATTGAATTTACTTAATGTTGATTACCTTAGAATGCATTCGTTTTGATAGTTATAAATTTTCTAAGTAATGTGTGATCAACCCATACATGTAAAACAACCTGTGCCTCCAATATTGTTAGAATATCATTTTTATTGACAATATTGCAATTTATCGACTAAGTTTACTACTTATTCCCATAAGTATCTTTTATTAATGTTAAGACTAGTCATTCATTTCCATACTTAAAATCTTATTTACACAATCCTCATTCGAACTAATTTACCAAGTATTAACCAAAACAATTGTTCATCTTTTTAACAAATTTTATTAATACGTTGTGTACTGTTATCTAAGATTAGTTTTATTAAAATTATTGGTATGTTTCAATACCTACCATACCAGTTCGACGTTAGTTGAAATTAAAGTTAAGTAATATAATTTAGTTAATTAAGAGCTTAGGTCTGTATACCTACTTAGTTACCGACTTTAAGATGAACAGTTTTTTTTATCTTGGACAATAAATTATTTGTGTCCTTTCTCTATTTTCATGTCATTTTCTGCGTGATAGATAAACCTACTTTAACGAAAACTGGCCCCCCAGTTTTCGTTAAAGTAGGTTTATCTAGCTATTGCGGTAGCCGGAACGTGTCTGCCATATGCGAACCATTCCCTTTGCAATATGAACTCCCGCGCAAAGCCCAAGAAGGGAGTACGCAAACAGTAGTGTCATTTTTGACTTTGGCAGAGAGGAATGCTGCGTAAGGCTACTCTTTTCCGGGCTTTGCGCGGGAATTGTCGCATGTGACCGACACGTTCTCGCTACCGTAATAGCGCCCCTGAACAGTGGCTTTAGACCGGGGAAATAAACAACTTTTCCAGATCGAAAGACAATTGCTTTTGTTTCATTGCCCTTACAAAATTCACTAGATATCACGTGAAGAAGTTTCTATTGAAAGTAATTGTTTTTCTTGGGATTTAGATTCAAGTTATTTAGGAAAAGATGTTCAGTTTCATGGTCGGAATCCACAGTTTCTCTATTCGAGAGGTGTCCTTTTACACCTTCTACATACAGGGTGTAACAAAAAGGTTACTTATAACCCAACCCTACAAAAAAAACAGCTCCCATAGAAACCGCATAAACTGATAGTGCATTTTGTAATTTTGTATGGGAGTTCAATAAGTATATTTTTTCGAATTACCTTTTTCATAGGAAAAGTTGTTCAGTTTCATAAGCTGATTAACAAATCTTTCAGACTTGTTATAAAATACCCTTTCTGTTACACCTTGTATAAGGTTAAATACCTATCACAGAAATAGATCAAAAACTATTCTTAAACCTGTTAGTAGTTTTTATGTTGCCTGGCCCCCCAGGGGTGGGGTGAACGCGGTTATTTCAACGATGTTATCATAATATCATAAAAAAAAACGTTTGCCTAAAACACTTAGTTAAGACTTAACATAACTTTTGAGGCAAACGTTTTTGTTTTGGTAATGTCGTTGAAATTACCACGATCGCCCCCCTGCAATGGTGTTGTAATTTCTATAGAACGTAACAGAAGTATGTATGCTTCCAGAATATAACCCCAAGCCATTTGTTTACCAGTGCCATTAATTTTATATTCTATCTAACCATCGGATTTTCTTATGCGATTGGAATGGACTGCTTCTCGAACAATGTTGAAGTAAAGGGATTGATATTAGAAATCTGCATTTTGTTTAATTTTAATATTTACGGAGGAAAACTCAACTTTTATGAACTTTTATGAATTACTTGTATAAGTTCTTAGATTCTTTATTAAAAGTGAATCTCGTACATACGTAGATAAATCGATATTGTTCTTCAATTCACAGTTTTAATGTAAGATTTTTTACAAGATAGAGTGGTGTGTTAACAGAATTGAAGGTGTCAGACCTAATTGTTAAGTATCCTAATAAAGTACATTATGGTATTTAATTAAAGAGTATTATTTAAAGTACGCCACAGGTCACAAGTGCGGACGAAATGTAAGGCGCGCCATACGTTTCGCCGGCACTCCTGACCTGTCGCGTCGCGTACTACTTCTATAGTCTGACCGCAACCGCTGCTGTACCGCGCCTTAGGTATGCGAGCGGCGAGACGGGAGGGGCATCGCTCGTCATCTCTCACGGCGGCAACTAGTTTTTGCTCTTTCCTTCCTACTCCCCCACCTCCCCGCGTATACCTAAGGCGCGGCGCGGTACAGCGGTTTCGGTCAGACTATAGAGTCTGCTCAACAAAAGCTGTCCATACAAAACCGCGGGAAATTTAAAAATAACAAATTTTAAACCCTGAAAATACTGCAAACAACTGGGGCAGTGTTTCTTAACCTGTGGTCCGCGGACCAAAACGGAACACTCGTTTGATGCTATTAACACACTCGGCTACGCCTCGCATGATAAATCCAAGCTCGTGTTTTAATAACCTGTTCTATATGACAGTTGCATAAACTACTTATATCTAAAACTACTTCTGTATGGCGGTCATTAGACGCTCAGTCTGACCGATATAAATGACTGACAGCATATTGATCTTTGACCACTGACTGGAGCAATACCCTAGACCTCAGAATAAAGATCTCGATACTATAAGACCCTGTTTAACATTGTTTAACATTGTTTAGCATTGTCATTTCATTTGGTTTTAAAGACCAAATACAGATGGCGCCTCTGGTTACCTAAAACGCGGTATCATTGTGTTTTCGCGAAATAATAAAGGTTCTGGCGGACATCGCGCGCGTACTCGACGTATTAATCCAAGAAACTTACGATTTATCTTGAAAAGGTGTTGACTGGCTTTCGCCGGTCAATGCCTCAGAAATTAATTACTTACTTACACTCAAAGGCCAAAATAACCGGCCGGTCGTTTTCTGCCATACTCGTACATACATTTTCATCCAATAATGGGGTACGATCAAAGTAAGCGTCATTTTCTATATCGAATAAAAATACAAAACCGATTGGTGAGGTCCTTAGTTCGATAAGAAGCAACAACTTTGTAAAAAATCACCCATCTAAAATGTTAAAAAAAACCCGTGCGTCACATAAAACATTTTGTTCTTGAAATGTATGGGATATCTGACGAAAAAATCGTGTATTTTTAAGTTGATTCCCGGGTTTTCTTCAAGATTTTAGATATGTGTAATCTTGATTTTTAACTATTTTTGAATTTTTAATCGATTTGGAATTTGGATAAAATATTGACGCTTACTTTGACCCCATCATTGTAGGAATATGTATGGCAGGCAACAGACCGGCCGGTTATTTTTGCACTCGAGCGTACATTCATTCAAAATGTTATTGATAATGTTCTTAAAGTATGTTAAAGATAAAATTGAAACACATACGTCATACATACATAACAAAAACAATTAATTAACCAACTTTAAAGATGAAAATTATCGTTTCCATGTCCATCCATGACGAAGCTGTTTTTAGAATACTAATAAATTACACAGTATTTGTAGTTTATAATAAAAATTAACAGCCACCGTGGTCTACTTCTCGATTCGGAGGTTTTGGGTTCGGGCAAAAATCCCTTTGTGCGACCTCCCCAGTGTGGCTATTAAATTGCAGGATGAATCACCTGATTGTCCGAAAAGTTATTAGATGATACAATTTTTCGGAAAGAAAAGCCGTTGGTCCTGACTGCTATCTACGGATGTAGTCGTTAATGAGCCATGTCAGAGGCGTTTGGCGACTCAACAATGTCGATCATCGAACAAGATATGCTGATGATATAAAAATTATGACATATCTATTTTATTGTGGTCGTGGTCTGAAAAGAAAAAGGGAGACCTTTGCCCTGCAGTGGGACATTTATGGCTATTAAAATAAAATTATATTTTATAATTCCTCCTCCTTTTTTCGTGTCGATGGCAACACTTACGCATATTTGGACCAGTATTCGGCAAAAAACTTAATACAGAATTTACAATTTGATATAATAATAATATAATTTTTCTGATTATACTATACCTATACTATTCTGATAAGAAATCTAAATACCTTCCATAAGTTTCAAACATTTCAAATCTAATAAATGCATGTGGTATGGTAACTTAATTCAAGCAAAATGATTTAAGAATTGCACTAAAAACCAATATCAAAACTAGATGGCGCTACAAAAATTCTGAAACGCGTCATCGTTGTGTCAATCGTGATTTTTTAAAAGGCTCGATCGAAAATTGTCGCGCACTCTATATGCGACTACGTCGCGCTAACGAGTAAAATTTGTCTTGTACAGGGGTCGACCGGCAAACAGTCTGTGTCGACTCCTAATAAATAACCAATGAAATGAATGATTGAAGTAATTTGTGTTTAGTTTATTTAGTGGTGATAGACCTATTAATACGAAAACATTGGCGGCCATCCGGCCAATGGCCTTTAGTTAGACGCTCAGCCAGCCCATACAACTAATAAAAGCTTGTTTTAATAGTTTTTTTTGCTATATTTTTTTACTTTGTATGATGTCAAAAAACTATAAAAAACAACTATCTATAGACACTAGAATCCAAACGTCTAAAATATTTTTTAATAGAAAACAGCGCCATCTAGTATGGAGTAGAAGGACTACAGTATCATACAACAGCATCTTGCGCGGAAAATTAAGTACTCATAGAAATTTTCCCAAAAGGCCTACCCAAACCCAAATATTTTTAAGAAACCTCTAAGAGTCATTTTAAGGGCTTTCCCCCAGCCAACTAGCTCCTCATCAGTTAAAAAAATATTACTCGCTAAATACAAAACTTATCGAAAATAACTAGATTGAAGTAAAGATACTCTAGTTCATTTAGAACCTATCAATCCTGAAAAATATAGTTCACTGTAGTTACAGATACAAAAACTGCTAAAAGTGGCCGTTTTTCGCACTTTTTGTATCTGTACCTACAGTGAACTATATTTTTCAGGATTGATAGGTTCTAAATAAACTAGGGTACCTTTACTTCAATCTGGTAAGACAGATTTTCGATGAGTTTTGTATTTAGTGAGTAATATTTTTTTAAATGATGGGGGCGCTAGTTGGCTGGGGGTAACCAACCTCTTAACATTAAAATATTACTAGGTGTCCAAGCTATGCTGCCCACCAACAGATGACGCTGCAAGGTTTCTGAAACGCGTTAGTTCCTCATGTCTCTATGGCCACTTTCCAGCTCCATCATCAGATCAGCAACTTATAATAATACTGCATTGTCATCCGATTAACATACGCTTGCAAAATTTTACCTCAATCGGAAATCCATATAACCCGAATCTATTCAAGTCGCGAGTGAATAGGCTTCTTCTGGAAGCTCGTTCCATCGTCGACCTCATCTCTGTCTTCAAGACTAGATCGAGGTCAAGAGTAAGCCCATTGACGATAAAAAAAAACTTGCGAAATGTGGTTACAGACCAAAGATTTCGGACCTCCTTGCTTCGCTCGGAATAGATACCTTGCTAATTTATTTTACTATGGGATGACATCTGCCAACATGTCCCAAATTTTAATGTCACATCATCAATGATCGCTAGGAAATATTCAAAATAACCCTTCAAATTCATAGAACGACGCCTTCACTACCTTGTGACAAATTATTTCTTTAATACTCCTTCTATTACCCTTATTTTTCTGTGTTACAGACAGACACCGCGACAGGTGAAACTAAATAAAAACTTTTAATAACAAATGTTTAGTTCTTTCATACGAAATACGCTTGTATCTGTGGGAAGTAAGTACATTTTTTTTAATGACTTTTTTTTATGAGTGAATCCAAACGAGCGTAATTTTTTGAGTTGTGTGATGCGTAAAATAAGTCGCGTGATTTCGGTTGTATTTTGTGTCCATACAAAAGTCTGTTTCGGCCACACGGCGGGCGGCGACGCAAAATCTGACGACTTATTTTACAGGATTCACAACTCATTAAATTACGCTTGTTTGGATTCACCCTTTCTTCTTGGAAAAGTTTCGGTGTATTCTTGGAAAAGTGTCGGTTGTTATTTGTTGTACCCTTTTCATTACACGTTGTAGTTTGAAGTACCTACATAGTGGTAATGAATATTGTTTATTGTTTGTAATTTATTTAATCGTAAATGTATTAAGGATTTAAATATAATGAAAAAGAACTTTACAGACGTTTGGCAGATAAGCAAAAATGTTAAAAACCATGTTTATTTTAATGGAATAAAGATTACATACACACTTACCTACCTTTGGTTGTTAACTCAACATGAAACTGAACACTTTCTACGTCTTTTAATCACTTTTTATAATGCAAGAAATAAAATTTTCTAAATTTCATATCATAACAAAAGTTGCTCAGTTTCGTGTTCTGAATTACCCTTTAAGCCCAAGTCACACAGAGCGGTACAAGCGGTAAAGCGGTCCGGGGGCGGACCTGCGGGAAGCGAAAGCGTTCCGGGACCGGTCACACAGAGGTACCGCGCGGAAACCGCGGCGGTACAACGAGGCGGTAGCGGTCGGTGTGACATTGTTTATCTGTGATCATTCAAAAGACGTAAATCCTTTGTTCTAAACAAAAAACCAAACTGATAACCTAAAAAAAAGTCTGCGCAAAGCCGCTAAATTCTTGTAAAAAAAAAATACAACGTCAAAGTCCGCGCCCGGACCGCACCGCACCGCGCCGCGCCGCTGCCGCTCTGTGTGACGGGTTGCATTGAACGCAATGTAATACAGCGTCCGCTCCCGCCGAAAGTTCGGCCCCGCGCCGCGCCCGGTCCGCGGGGTTGTACTAGCGGCCCGGCCGCCCCCGCGCCGCGCCGCAACCGCTTTCGATGTGACAGGGTGCATAAGAACTCATACTTTACAAAAAATACCGGCACCGGAACGCTTCCGCTACCGCCTCAGTGTGACTTGGGCTTTAAACTGATTAGAGCTACTAAAGCCGTGATAGCTCTGTGAGCGTGCAAAATCAATTTGGCCCGGTTAAAATTTTTAGATAGCAGAACTTTCTGCTACGGAGGGAGTCATAAGCGTATCACTTTCTTGCGAGGGACCTCCTTATACTAAAATGTATGGATTTTTATCAAATCCTAAAAACGTAAAATTTTTAATTTTTCTCTTTAAGAAATATGTGACTGGGACTAATAAATGCTACTACCACAGTAATTCTGGTGAAAACACTTACCATTCAGGAAAAAAACGGTGTTAAAAATCACGCATAAAATGGCTATTACGGATTATTTTCGCTTCCGTTCTTAGAAAAAGATATATTTTCACCTTCGCAAAGCAGTGTTTGTTCATTTCGGAACATGGCATTAGTGTATCCGATTTTTTAACTGGCAGCGAAGCCGTATGTGAATTGTGATGTGACATTGACATTTCAACGTCAACATAACTAACAAATGCAATGGCCAATAACGTAATGAAGCTATCGCACCAATAACTAGTTATCAAAACTATTTACGTTATTTAACGCCCACCTCTACCGGCCAATGGCCTTTAGTTAGACGCTCAGCCAGCCCATACAACTAATAAAAGCTTGTTTTAAAAGTTTTTTTTGCTATATCTTTTTACTTTGTATGATGTCAAAAAACTATAAAAAACAATTAGCATTGTCATTTCATTTGGTTTTAAAGACCAAATACAGATGGCGCCTCTGGTTACCTAAAACGCGGTATCATTGTGTTTTCGCGAAATAATAAAGGTTCTGGCGGACATCGCGCGCGTACTCGACGTATTAATCCAAGAAACTTACGATTTATCTTGAAAAGGTGTTGACTGGCTTTCGCCGGTCAATGCCTCAGAAATTAATTACTTACTTACACTCAAAGGCCAAAATAACCGGCCGGTCGTTTTCTGCCATACTCGTACATACATTTTCATCCAATAATGGGGTACGATCAAAGTAAGCGTCATTTTCTATATCGAATAAAAATACAAAACCGATTGGTGAGGTCCTTAGTTCGATAAGAAGCAACAACTTTGTAAAAAATCACCCATCTAAAATGTTAAAAAAAACCCGTGCGTCACATAAAACATTTTGTTCTTGAAATGTATGGGATATCTGACGAAAAAATCGTGTATTTTTAAGTTGATTCCCGGGTTTTCTTCAAGATTTTAGATATGTGTAATCTTGATTTTTAACTATTTTTGAATTTTTAATCGATTTGGAATTTGGATAAAATATTGACGCTTACTTTGACCCCATCATTGTAGGAATATGTATGGCAGGCAACAGACCGGCCGGTTATTTTTGCACTCGAGCGTACATTCATTCAAAATGTTATTGATAATGTTCTTAAAGTATGTTAAAGATAAAATTGAAACACATACGTCATACATACATAACAAAAACAATTAATTAACCAACTTTAAAGATGAAAATTATCGTTTCCATGTCCATCCATGACGAAGCTGTTTTTAGAATACTAATAAATTACACAGTATTTGTAGTTTATAATAAAAATTAACAGCCACCGTGGTCTACTTCTCGATTCGGAGGTTTTGGGTTCGGGCAAAAATCCCTTTGTGCGACCTCCCCAGTGTGGCTATTAAATTGCAGGATGAATCACCTGATTGTCCGAAAAGTTATTAGATGATACAATTTTTCGGAAAGAAAAGCCGTTGGTCCTGACTGCTATCTACGGATGTAGTCGTTAATGAGCCATGTCAGAGGCGTTTGGCGACTCAACAATGTCGATCATCGAACAAGATATGCTGATGATATAAAAATTATGACATATCTATTTTATTGTGGTCGTGGTCTGAAAAGAAAAAGGGAGACCTTTGCCCTGCAGTGGGACATTTATGGCTATTAAAATAAAATTATATTTTATAATTCCTCCTCCTTTTTTCGTGTCGATGGCAACACTTACGCATATTTGGACCAGTATTCGGCAAAAAACTTAATACAGAATTTACAATTTGATATAATAATAATATAATTTTTCTGATTATACTATACCTATACTATTCTGATAAGAAATCTAAATACCTTCCATAAGTTTCAAACATTTCAAATCTAATAAATGCATGTGGTATGGTAACTTAATTCAAGCAAAATGATTTAAGAATTGCACTAAAAACCAATATCAAAACTAGATGGCGCTACAAAAATTCTGAAACGCGTCATCGTTGTGTCAATCGTGATTTTTTAAAAGGCTCGATCGAAAATTGTCGCGCACTCTATATGCGACTACGTCGCGCTAACGAGTAAAATTTGTCTTGTACAGGGGTCGACCGGCAAACAGTCTGTGTCGACTCCTAATAAATAACCAATGAAATGAATGATTGAAGTAATTTGTGTTTAGTTTATTTAGTGGTGATAGACCTATTAATACGAAAAGATTGGCGGCCATCCGGCCAATGGCCTTTAGTTAGACGCTCAGCCAGCCCATACAACTAATAAAAGCTTGTTTTAATAGTTTTTTTTGCTATATTTTTTTACTTTGTATGATGTCAAAAAACTATAAAAAACAACTATCTATAGACACTAGAATCCAAACGTCTAAAATATTTTTTAATAGAAAACAGCGCCATCTAGTATGGAGTAGAAGGACTACAGTATCATACAACAGCATCTTGCGCGGAAAATTAAGTACTCATAGAAATTTTCCCAAAAGGCCTACCCAAACCCAAATATTTTTAAGAAACCTCTAAGAGTCATTTTAAGGGCTTTCCCCCAGCCAACTAGCTCCTCATCAGTTAAAAAAATATTACTCGCTAAATACAAAACTTATCGAAAATAACTAGATTGAAGTAAAGATACTCTAGTTCATTTAGAACCTATCAATCCTGAAAAATATAGTTCACTGTAGTTACAGATACAAAAACTGCTAAAAGTGGCCGTTTTTCGCACTTTTTGTATCTGTACCTACAGTGAACTATATTTTTCAGGATTGATAGGTTCTAAATAAACTAGGGTACCTTTACTTCAATCTGGTAAGACAGATTTTCGATGAGTTTTGTATTTAGTGAGTAATATTTTTTTAAATGATGGGGGCGCTAGTTGGCTGGGGGTAACCAACCTCTTAACATTAAAATATTACTAGGTGTCCAAGCTATGCTGCCCACCAACAGATGACGCTGCAAGGTTTCTGAAACGCGTTAGTTCCTCATGTCTCTATGGCCACTTTCCAGCTCCATCATCAGATCAGCAACTTATAATAATACTGCATTGTCATCCGATTAACATACGCTTGCAAAATTTTACCTCAATCGGAAATCCATATAACCCGAATCTATTCAAGTCGCGAGTGAATAGGCTTCTTCTGGAAGCTCGTTCCATCGTCGACCTCATCTCTGTCTTCAAGACTAGATCGAGGTCAAGAGTAAGCCCATTGACGATAAAAAAAAACTTGCGAAATGTGGTTACAGACAGACACCGCGACAGGTGAAACTAAATAAAAACTTTTAATAACAAATGTTTAGTTCTTTCATACGAAATACGCTTGTATCTGTGGGAAGTAAGTACATTTTTTTTAATGACTTTTTTTTATGAGTGAATCCAAACGAGCGTAATTTTTTGAGTTGTGTGATGCGTAAAATAAGTCGCGTGATTTCGGTTGTATTTTGTGTCCATACAAAAGTCTGTTTCGGCCACACGGCGGGCGGCGACGCAAAATCTGACGACTTATTTTACAGGATTCACAACTCATTAAATTACGCTTGTTTGGATTCACCCTTTCTTCTTGGAAAAGTTTCGGTGTATTCTTGGAAAAGTGTCGGTTGTTATTTGTTGTACCCTTTTCATTACACGTTGTAGTTTGAAGTACCTACATAGTGGTAATGAATATTGTTTATTGTTTGTAATTTATTTAATCGTAAATGTATTAAGGATTTAAATATAATGAAAAAGAACTTTACAGACGTTTGGCAGATAAGCAAAAATGTTAAAAACCATGTTTATTTTAATGGAATAAAGATTACATACACACTTACCTACCTTTGGTTGTTAACTCAACATGAAACTGAACACTTTCTACGTCTTTTAATCACTTTTTATAATGCAAGAAATAAAATTTTCTAAATTTCATATCATAACAAAAGTTGCTCAGTTTCGTGTTCTGAATTACCCTTTAAGCCCAAGTCACACAGAGCGGTACAAGCGGTAAAGCGGTCCGGGGGCGGACCTGCGGGAAGCGAAAGCGTTCCGGGACCGGTCACACAGAGGTACCGCGCGGAAACCGCGGCGGTACAACGAGGCGGTAGCGGTCGGTGTGACATTGTTTATCTGTGATCATTCAAAAGACGTAAATCCTTTGTTCTAAACAAAAAACCAAACTGATAACCTAAAAAAAAGTCTGCGCAAAGCCGCTAAATTCTTGTAAAAAAAAAATACAACGTCAAAGTCCGCGCCCGGACCGCACCGCACCGCGCCGCGCCGCTGCCGCTCTGTGTGACGGGTTGCATTGAACGCAATGTAATACAGCGTCCGCTCCCGCCGAAAGTTCGGCCCCGCGCCGCGCCCGGTCCGCGGGGTTGTACTAGCGGCCCGGCCGCCCCCGCGCCGCGCCGCAACCGCTTTCGATGTGACAGGGTGCATAAGAACTCATACTTTACAAAAAATACCGGCACCGGAACGCTTCCGCTACCGCCTCAGTGTGACTTGGGCTTTAAACTGATTAGAGCTACTAAAGCCGTGATAGCTCTGTGAGCGTGCAAAATCAATTTGGCCCGGTTAAAATTTTTAGATAGCAGAACTTTCTGCTACGGAGGGAGTCATAAGCGTATCACTTTCTTGCGAGGGACCTCCTTATACTAAAATGTATGGATTTTTATCAAATCCTAAAAACGTAAAATTTTTAATTTTTCTCTTTAAGAAATATGTGACTGGGACTAATAAATGCTACTACCACAGTAATTCTGGTGAAAACACTTACCATTCAGGAAAAAAACGGTGTTAAAAATCACGCATAAAATGGCTATTACGGATTATTTTCGCTTCCGTTCTTAGAAAAAGATATATTTTCACCTTCGCAAAGCAGTGTTTGTTCATTTCGGAACATGGCATTAGTGTATCCGATTTTTTAACTGGCAGCGAAGCCGTATGTGAATTGTGATGTGACATTGACATTTCAACGTCAACATAACTAACAAATGCAATGGCCAATAACGTAATGAAGCTATCGCACCAATAACTAGTTATCAAAACTATTTACGTTATTTAACGCCCACCTCTACCGGCCAATGGCCTTTAGTTAGACGCTCAGCCAGCCCATACAACTAATAAAAGCTTGTTTTAAAAGTTTTTTTTGCTATATCTTTTTACTTTGTATGATGTCAAAAAACTATAAAAAACAATTAGCATTGTCATTTCATTTGGTTTTAAAGACCAAATACAGATGGCGCCTCTGGTTACCTAAAACGCGGTATCATTGTGTTTTCGCGAAATAATAAAGGTTCTGGCGGACATCGCGCGCGTACTCGACGTATTAATCCAAGAAACTTACGATTTATCTTGAAAAGGTGTTGACTGGCTTTCGCCGGTCAATGCCTCAGAAATTAATTACTTACTTACACTCAAAGGCCAAAATAACCGGCCGGTCGTTTTCTGCCATACTCGTACATACATTTTCATCCAATAATGGGGTACGATCAAAGTAAGCGTCATTTTCTATATCGAATAAAAATACAAAACCGATTGGTGAGGTCCTTAGTTCGATAAGAAGCAACAACTTTGTAAAAAATCACCCATCTAAAATGTTAAAAAAAACCCGTGCGTCACATAAAACATTTTGTTCTTGAAATGTATGGGATATCTGACGAAAAAATCGTGTATTTTTAAGTTGATTCCCGGGTTTTCTTCAAGATTTTAGATATGTGTAATCTTGATTTTTAACTATTTTTGAATTTTTAATCGATTTGGAATTTGGATAAAATATTGACGCTTACTTTGACCCCATCATTGTAGGAATATGTATGGCAGGCAACAGACCGGCCGGTTATTTTTGCACTCGAGCGTACATTCATTCAAAATGTTATTGATAATGTTCTTAAAGTATGTTAAAGATAAAATTGAAACACATACGTCATACATACATAACAAAAACAATTAATTAACCAACTTTAAAGATGAAAATTATCGTTTCCATGTCCATCCATGACGAAGCTGTTTTTAGAATACTAATAAATTACACAGTATTTGTAGTTTATAATAAAAATTAACAGCCACCGTGGTCTACTTCTCGATTCGGAGGTTTTGGGTTCGGGCAAAAATCCCTTTGTGCGACCTCCCCAGTGTGGCTATTAAATTGCAGGATGAATCACCTGATTGTCCGAAAAGTTATTAGATGATACAATTTTTCGGAAAGAAAAGCCGTTGGTCCTGACTGCTATCTACGGATGTAGTCGTTAATGAGCCATGTCAGAGGCGTTTGGCGACTCAACAATGTCGATCATCGAACAAGATATGCTGATGATATAAAAATTATGACATATCTATTTTATTGTGGTCGTGGTCTGAAAAGAAAAAGGGAGACCTTTGCCCTGCAGTGGGACATTTATGGCTATTAAAATAAAATTATATTTTATAATTCCTCCTCCTTTTTTCGTGTCGATGGCAACACTTACGCATATTTGGACCAGTATTCGGCAAAAAACTTAATACAGAATTTACAATTTGATATAATAATAATATAATTTTTCTGATTATACTATACCTATACTATTCTGATAAGAAATCTAAATACCTTCCATAAGTTTCAAACATTTCAAATCTAATAAATGCATGTGGTATGGTAACTTAATTCAAGCAAAATGATTTAAGAATTGCACTAAAAACCAATATCAAAACTAGATGGCGCTACAAAAATTCTGAAACGCGTCATCGTTGTGTCAATCGTGATTTTTTAAAAGGCTCGATCGAAAATTGTCGCGCACTCTATATGCGACTACGTCGCGCTAACGAGTAAAATTTGTCTTGTACAGGGGTCGACCGGCAAACAGTCTGTGTCGACTCCTAATAAATAACCAATGAAATGAATGATTGAAGTAATTTGTGTTTAGTTTATTTAGTGGTGATAGACCTATTAATACGAAAACATTGGCGGCCATCCGGCCAATGGCCTTTAGTTAGACGCTCAGCCAGCCCATACAACTAATAAAAGCTTGTTTTAATAGTTTTTTTTGCTATATTTTTTTACTTTGTATGATGTCAAAAAACTATAAAAAACAACTATCTATAGACACTAGAATCCAAACGTCTAAAATATTTTTTAATAGAAAACAGCGCCATCTAGTATGGAGTAGAAGGACTACAGTATCATACAACAGCATCTTGCGCGGAAAATTAAGTACTCATAGAAATTTTCCCAAAAGGCCTACCCAAACCCAAATATTTTTAAGAAACCTCTAAGAGTCATTTTAAGGGCTTTCCCCCAGCCAACTAGCTCCTCATCAGTTAAAAAAATATTACTCGCTAAATACAAAACTTATCGAAAATAACTAGATTGAAGTAAAGATACTCTAGTTCATTTAGAACCTATCAATCCTGAAAAATATAGTTCACTGTAGTTACAGATACAAAAACTGCTAAAAGTGGCCGTTTTTCGCACTTTTTGTATCTGTACCTACAGTGAACTATATTTTTCAGGATTGATAGGTTCTAAATAAACTAGGGTACCTTTACTTCAATCTGGTAAGACAGATTTTCGATGAGTTTTGTATTTAGTGAGTAATATTTTTTTAAATGATGGGGGCGCTAGTTGGCTGGGGGTAACCAACCTCTTAACATTAAAATATTACTAGGTGTCCAAGCTATGCTGCCCACCAACAGATGACGCTGCAAGGTTTCTGAAACGCGTTAGTTCCTCATGTCTCTATGGCCACTTTCCAGCTCCATCATCAGATCAGCAACTTATAATAATACTGCATTGTCATCCGATTAACATACGCTTGCAAAATTTTACCTCAATCGGAAATCCATATAACCCGAATCTATTCAAGTCGCGAGTGAATAGGCTTCTTCTGGAAGCTCGTTCCATCGTCGACCTCATCTCTGTCTTCAAGACTAGATCGAGGTCAAGAGTAAGCCCATTGACGATAAAAAAAAACTTGCGAAATGTGGTTACAGACAGACACCGCGACAGGTGAAACTAAATAAAAACTTTTAATAACAAATGTTTAGTTCTTTCATACGAAATACGCTTGTATCTGTGGGAAGTAAGTACATTTTTTTTAATGACTTTTTTTTATGAGTGAATCCAAACGAGCGTAATTTTTTGAGTTGTGTGATGCGTAAAATAAGTCGCGTGATTTCGGTTGTATTTTGTGTCCATACAAAAGTCTGTTTCGGCCACACGGCGGGCGGCGACGCAAAATCTGACGACTTATTTTACAGGATTCACAACTCATTAAATTACGCTTGTTTGGATTCACCCTTTCTTCTTGGAAAAGTTTCGGTGTATTCTTGGAAAAGTGTCGGTTGTTATTTGTTGTACCCTTTTCATTACACGTTGTAGTTTGAAGTACCTACATAGTGGTAATGAATATTGTTTATTGTTTGTAATTTATTTAATCGTAAATGTATTAAGGATTTAAATATAATGAAAAAGAACTTTACAGACGTTTGGCAGATAAGCAAAAATGTTAAAAACCATGTTTATTTTAATGGAATAAAGATTACATACACACTTACCTACCTTTGGTTGTTAACTCAACATGAAACTGAACACTTTCTACGTCTTTTAATCACTTTTTATAATGCAAGAAATAAAATTTTCTAAATTTCATATCATAACAAAAGTTGCTCAGTTTCGTGTTCTGAATTACCCTTTAAGCCCAAGTCACACAGAGCGGTACAAGCGGTAAAGCGGTCCGGGGGCGGACCTGCGGGAAGCGAAAGCGTTCCGGGACCGGTCACACAGAGGTACCGCGCGGAAACCGCGGCGGTACAACGAGGCGGTAGCGGTCGGTGTGACATTGTTTATCTGTGATCATTCAAAAGACGTAAATCCTTTGTTCTAAACAAAAAACCAAACTGATAACCTAAAAAAAAGTCTGCGCAAAGCCGCTAAATTCTTGTAAAAAAAAAATACAACGTCAAAGTCCGCGCCCGGACCGCACCGCACCGCGCCGCGCCGCTGCCGCTCTGTGTGACGGGTTGCATTGAACGCAATGTAATACAGCGTCCGCTCCCGCCGAAAGTTCGGCCCCGCGCCGCGCCCGGTCCGCGGGGTTGTACTAGCGGCCCGGCCGCCCCCGCGCCGCGCCGCAACCGCTTTCGATGTGACAGGGTGCATAAGAACTCATACTTTACAAAAAATACCGGCACCGGAACGCTTCCGCTACCGCCTCAGTGTGACTTGGGCTTTAAACTGATTAGAGCTACTAAAGCCGTGATAGCTCTGTGAGCGTGCAAAATCAATTTGGCCCGGTTAAAATTTTTAGATAGCAGAACTTTCTGCTACGGAGGGAGTCATAAGCGTATCACTTTCTTGCGAGGGACCTCCTTATACTAAAATGTATGGATTTTTATCAAATCCTAAAAACGTAAAATTTTTAATTTTTCTCTTTAAGAAATATGTGACTGGGACTAATAAATGCTACTACCACAGTAATTCTGGTGAAAACACTTACCATTCAGGAAAAAAACGGTGTTAAAAATCACGCATAAAATGGCTATTACGGATTATTTTCGCTTCCGTTCTTAGAAAAAGATATATTTTCACCTTCGCAAAGCAGTGTTTGTTCATTTCGGAACATGGCATTAGTGTATCCGATTTTTTAACTGGCAGCGAAGCCGTATGTGAATTGTGATGTGACATTGACATTTCAACGTCAACATAACTAACAAATGCAATGGCCAATAACGTAATGAAGCTATCGCACCAATAACTAGTTATCAAAACTATTTACGTTATTTAACGCCCACCTCTACCGGCCAATGGCCTTTAGTTAGACGCTCAGCCAGCCCATACAACTAATAAAAGCTTGTTTTAAAAGTTTTTTTTGCTATATCTTTTTACTTTGTATGATGTCAAAAAACTATAAAAAACAACTATCTATAGACACTAGAATCCAAACGTCTAAAATATTTTTTAATAGAAAACAGCGCCATCTAGTATGGAGTAGAAGGACTACAGTATCATACAACAGCATCTTGCGCGGAAAATTAAGTACTCATAGAAATTTTCCCAAAAGGCCTACCCAAACCCAAATATTTTTAAGAAACCTCTAAGAGTCATTTTAAGGGCTTTCCCCCAGCCAACTAGCTCCTCATCAGTTAAAAAAATATTACTCGCTAAATACAAAACTTATCGAAAATAACTAGATTGAAGTAAAGATACTCTAGTTCATTTAGAACCTATCAATCCTGAAAAATATAGTTCACTGTAGTTACAGATACAAAAACTGCTAAAAGTGGCCGTTTTTCGCACTTTTTGTATCTGTACCTACAGTGAACTATATTTTTCAGGATTGATAGGTTCTAAATAAACTAGGGTACCTTTACTTCAATCTGGTAAGACAGATTTTCGATGAGTTTTGTATTTAGTGAGTAATATTTTTTTAAATGATGGGGGCGCTAGTTGGCTGGGGGTAACCAACCTCTTAACATTAAAATATTACTAGGTGTCCAAGCTATGCTGCCCACCAACAGATGACGCTGCAAGGTTTCTGAAACGCGTTAGTTCCTCATGTCTCTATGGCCACTTTCCAGCTCCATCATCAGATCAGCAACTTATAATAATACTGCATTGTCATCCGATTAACATACGCTTGCAAAATTTTACCTCAATCGGAAATCCATATAACCCGAATCTATTCAAGTCGCGAGTGAATAGGCTTCTTCTGGGCAAGCTCGTTCCACCGTCGACCTCATCTCTGTCTTCAAGACTAGATCGAGGTCAAGAGTAAGCCCATTGACGATAAAAAAAAACTTGCGAAATGTGGTTACAGACCATATTACAGACAGACACCGCGACAGGTAAAACTAAATAAAAACTTTTAATAACAAATGTTTAGTTCTTTCATACGAAATACGCTTGTATCTGTGGGAAGTAAGTACATTTTTTTAATGACTTTTTTTATGAGTGAATCCAAACGAGCGTAATTTTTTGAGTTGTGTGATGCGTAAAATAAGTCGCGTGATTTCGGTTGTATTTTGTGTCCATACAAAAGTCTGTTTCGGCCACACGGCGGGCGGCGACGCAAAATCTGACGACTTATTTTACAGGATTCACAACTCATTAAATTACGCTTGTTTGGATTCACCCTTTCTTCTTGGAAAAGTTTCGGTGTATTCTTGGAAAAGTGTCGGTTGTTATTTGTTGTACCCTTTTCATTACACGTTGTAGTTTGAAGTACCTACATAGTGGTAATGAATATTGTTTATTGTTTGTAATTTATTTAATCGTAAATGTATTAAGGATTTAAATATAATGAAAAAGAACTTTACAGACGTTTGGCAGATAAGCAAAAATGTTAAAAACCATGTTTATTTTAATGGAATAAAGATTACATACACACTTACCTACCTTTTGGTTGTTAACTCAACATGAAACTGAACACTTTCTACGTCTTTTAATCACTTTATATAATGCAAGAAATAAAATTTTCTAAATTTCATATCATAACAAAAGTTGCTCAGTTTCGTGTTCTGAATTACCCTTTATTAGAAGGAATTTGTAATCATGCATGACTTTTTTGTAGAATTAGTAACAATCAATTTATTATTAAAGTTTCAATTGACAATTATGAGCACATATGCCAAAAGTGTCATATGCGTTATTTTTAATTTTTTTATGTCACAAGTGGCTAAACGAGCGCCCACCTGCTCCTGCCTTAGAGCAACGCGTCAAAAATCGTGTTACTCTATGGCTCCTGCACCTGATGGAGTGTTCACCACCGCCCATCACACCTACTGTCTTATTAGTGAAATAATTTGCACCTCCCTTACCCTTCAAACCAAAACACAGCAGTGCAAACACTGCTGCTATAAAGCAGAAAAAAGTAAGGGGGTGGTACTTCCCCAGACGGACTTTGCACAAAACCTGCTAAATTTCAGAATTATGGATTTTATTTACGAGCACTTAAGAGGGAGCAGGAATTCTCTCGCTCACGTTCATTGCGAGAGAGCTATATGTATGAGTGAGTTGAGTAAAAAAATGCTAATGTACCTTTTTACCCCAAAATGTACGTTTTCAGCGCTGGATATGTACCTTTTGGGAAGTCAGATGTGGCAACACTGGATTAGAGCTACTAAAGCCGTGATAGCTCTGTGAGCGTGCAAAATCAATTTGGCCCGGTTAAAATTTTTAGATAGCAGAACTTTCTGCTACGGAGGGAGCCATAAGCGTATCACTTTCTTGCGAGGGACCTCCTTATACTAAAATGTATGGATTTTTATCAAATCCTAAAAACGTAAAATTTTTAATTTTTCTCTTTAAGAAATATGTGACTGGGACTAATAAATGCTACTACCACAGTAATTCTGGTGAAAACACTTACCATTCAGGAAAAAAACGGTGTTAAAAATCACGCATAAAATGGCTATTACGGATTATTTTCGCTTCCGTTCTTAGAAAAAGATATATTTTCACCTTCGCAAAGCAGTGTTTGTTCATTTCGGAACATGGCATTAGTGTATCCGATTTTTTAACTGGCAGCGAAGCCGAATGTGAATTGTGATGTGACATTGACATTTCAACGTCAACATAACTAACAAATGCAATGGAGGGTATTTTTTCAATTTCAACGGATTTCTTTGAGCGTTCGCAGGAATTTCGTTAGTGAATCGTGTTGTAAGCTAAAAATGCCATACTACGCAGTGGCAAGAGGCCGGTCTGCGGGCATTTACCAGACATGGGCGGAATGTGAATCCCAAGTCAAGGGATTCTCTGGAGCGAGGTACAAAAAGTTTGATTCTCCGCAAAGTGCTCAAGAGTTCATTAACGCTAATGGCGGAAGTGCTCCTCCTAAGACCAATTACCATAACTATAAAGTTCAGTATCACGCAGGGCCATCCAGGAACAACAATAACCTCAAAAGAAATTTCTCCACAACATCAAACAACCAATATAGTTACAACAATGATTCTAGTAAAACATCGTATGATAAGCAATATTCTAGTGAAAGCGATGGATCTTCAGATTCGGATGATTCCGATGACTTGGCTACTATGATAAGTAAACAGATGGATGACATTGAAAAAAGAGCAAATGCTTCAAACAAACGTCTTGACAAACTCCTTAACAAAGCGCCAGTGCGTAAAGCTATCATGATTGAGCCTCCAGCTCCTAAAAGGCAGAGAACAAACGGTAGTACTAACTTTGAAATGGATCAAGAGGGTTTTGTGAAAGTATACACGGATGGAGCATGTTCTCAAAATGGCAGAGCCGGTGCAAGAGCAGGTCTCGGAGTTTACTGGGGCGAGGGCCACTCTATGAACACCAGCGAGCCCGTCTCTGGTCGTGCCACCAATAACTGTGGTGAAATACAGGCGGCCACATGTGCCATCAAACAGGCTCTGAAAAACAATATTGATAAGCTGGCAATTTACACTGACTCGAAGTTTCTCATCAATTCAGTGACCAAATGGATGCCAGGTAATCAAAGTTATTTTGTTTAGTTTGGCAGCTTCAATAAATAATATAGGTGGTATTGGTAAACTTTGAAGAATGTATGTAAAAATCTTGCCACCCAAGCAGGGTAAAATGGTGGTGCCAAAGAATGACCACACATTATTTACATGAATAACAATACTAATAAATGTTTCTTTTTTACTTTCAGGTTGGAAACGTAAGGGATGGAAACTAGCGTCTGGTGAATCAGTTAAGAATGAGATTGACTTTAAAGAGCTGGATAGTGTTCAAAATAAACTTAACATAAGGTGGGTTTATGTTGAGGCTCACAAAGGAATCCATGGCAACGAGAAGGCAGACCAGCTGGCTAGAGCAGGTGCTGCACTGTATGATAAATAACCAAGTTGGTACAACAAGGTATAAAAATATGAAATTAGAAGGGACAAGTTTTGTTAGATTTTTGTTATTTTCTAGAATTAGTATCCATCCTTCAAATTTCAAATATTTTTGTACTTAGGATGATAAGCTATAAGTGTTTTTTCTATAAAGCAAATCTGCTGACTGTATGAAGCTGTGATAGGCTAATGTTATGTAGTTTATTATGAAAGATTAGGAGTTAAAATGCTAAGAGTGTCATTAATGTTTGATTCAACCAATTTGCATAAGGTAAATTGAAACATCATTTGCAAACTTAATTAAGACAGATAGATGTTGTACAAAATAAATCTGGCTATGACCATTAATGCCCAAAACTAAAAAAAATATAATTGCCAGGGTCAGCGCTGCAGGTGTGGGGAACAACAGAATCGTTCATTGGCTCTCTGGCTGTCACCCATGTCAGAGCCAAACTTATTGTGGGCACGCTATATGAAGTAAGACATTTTCTAAGCTTTTGTTAAAAAAAATGATGATTTTTATATTACTTAGTTACCAAAATGTGTTCTTATAAGTTTGCAAACATGGAATTTTTTCAGTTTCTTATCACTTTGTTTCCAAGTTTTTGCTAAGACAATAATTCTGATGATTAAATGGACATTATGATTCAGTTAATTTGTTATCTGTTCCTAATCCTTGTCATGACATCAGAAACATAAAGGTGATCCAGGTGAACCATGCAGGTGGATCATTCATGGGCAATACCACAGATTAGATAATAATCAATACCCGAAATAAATCTATAACAAGGATTTAGACTGCACTAATTGGTACAATATAGTAAAAAAAGCAGAACTACATCATGCTTCACAATTTTAGCCTATTTTTCTAGTCGATTTCTACAGGCCTAAATAAATAAAGACTGCTTTGAGATCTATAATCTCCCAGTCACAAAAAACTACCTGTGAGTTTTTTTGACACTCTCAAACCATTGTGTGAATGGGAAACCACTTTAAAGTTTTTAAATAATGCAAGCGACCGCAAGATTATACTAAAAGATATTTTTTTGTATTTTGCTTTGTCTGGTGTGTTAAGGCAATCTAAGGGCGCGCGTCCACACTCGGTTTGCGCAGGGCCGGCGCGGCGCCGTCGCCGATAGCGTGCGTGTTCACATGCACAGCGCCTGGCAATATTACTCAATATGTTCTCAATGTACTTCTATTGTAGGTAGACGGCACGCGCCGAAGCTCCGGCTAAGCAGACTCATACTAAATAGACAGCACCGGACATATACCCGGCGCGAGCCGTCACCTGCTGCAAACCGGGCCGGCGCCGTGCTTTTAATAATGCAATACTGATCGACCGGGCGCCGAGCCGACGCGCTTACCAAAGCAAGAGTGTGGACACGCGGCCTAACAATGAAAGTAGATTTTGACTTCGACCGTTTATTTAATGAAACTAAAACATTTCGTACCTTATTGTACCAGAGAAGCTTTTAACAGTAATAATAAAAAAAATGCCACTATTTACAAAATACCTATAATTTTAATAGTCGCAGTTCAATTTAATTATGAAAAATATTTTCTTCATTAAAATATACATTACGGATTACGTATGTATTTCCTATCAAAGTTTCGAAAATACTATCGACAAAACTGTTGAAACAAAAAATTACAGCCGCAATTTTATAATTTCATTGGACATTAACTGCTATCATTAAAAGACACCTAAATGTAAAAACTAAAATATACATAAAGTAACTTAAATAAGCAGTCTTAAAATTATTTAATACCTTCATACTGAGGGTATGATAAAAATTTAAAATCTTTGATGTTTCAAGAACAGAACGAACCAGCTTTCTGGTTAGTACTCGTAGACCTTAATTTTTATGTACTAAAGTACTCGCTATTTTGCGAAGAAATGGTAAAATAAAAAAACCGCAATAAGTAAAATAATATGTAAAAGTTAATACGATTTTATATTTCTGTTTTAGCTTACCTTCCAACAAGCACATTTATTTAATTTTGTTTTAAACAATAATTCAATGCAATAGAATACCGTAATTTTATGATCACCTATCGTATTACTAATTTTAAGTTAGTATTTATTGCAGCTTTGAGGTTGGATTAACGAATACTCATCATCAATCACATCGGTTTTAAAATAAGTTTAAAAGATAGTCAGACATTCAGGTATACGATCTTATAAGTAATTACTTGCTAATTTACAATATTTACAGACTCTACCCAATACGAATCACAATTTGAAAATCGGGTTGTTAGGCGACTTTAGACGTCGGATGCACATACAACACGTTCAAACTTCCTACGCGTACAGCTGCCATCTGTCAAATAAATTGACTCAAGATGGATTACTCATGCGCCTACTCTGCGCTTTTCACGAGAGCCAGACGACTATACCTATCCTGGGTCTAATTATATGACAGCAGCTATACTGATCTAGTTGCGCAGTTACTAACATAAATAAAACATATTTCCGTAATTATAATAAAACTTACTATTGCATTTGCTTAATCTGTTGCGCAGCTAATAAACTAAAATGATACTACACATACCAGATTACAATAAACAATAGATTTGTTTATGCAAGCAACTCCCTATTATTTCTGTTCATAATGTTAGAGGATTTATTTTAACATGCAACTGGTTGATTGCTCTTTTAAAAAACTCAGAAACTCAAATGACAGCCATTTTATACATAATCTTTAGATTCAAAAAATCATCTGACATTGATCTTTTTATATTGATCACTACAGTTACCCAATAAATTGATAGAACATTTTACAATAAGGAATTTTCACAAAAAGAGTTATCACATCACATTAACATAGATCTTGGATGCTATGTAATTATCAAACCTAGTATCCGGACAATACGATGTATTTTTGCCATAATATATCCGTCATTTTTCCTGGATACAGCAACACATTATTCGAGATCTCTACAAGAGAGTATCAGATACTTCTGATGTTTTTGCGTTATGAGGTTTTGCGCAATTTACTCAACACCTGTATATTTCGGATACTAGACGATCCAAAATTTTTGATAATGTAATAACCCCCAATTAGGTAAACAATGATAAACTTACATCCCTTAAATTGAGCGAATTTATTTATAAAACATCAAACATGCAGTTGATGTTTCAAACAACTGAGGTTTACAAGATCTAGCTGACTGCTGAACGCTAAATTTATCATCAAAATTTTTACATGACAGGGTAAAGCCTCAGTGCAAAGTTTGACATATTTAATTATAGAAAAAATATTTTACATGAGAGCTATTATTAATTTAATTATTAACGAGATCCGGAAGTTAATTTTGAAAACCACTTTCGGTCAATGAAAACTCTCTAAAAGACTCTTGTTCGCGAGGGGTTGTTGTTGGTAGAATCCTTGTTAGTGGAGCTTACTAACCTATATTGGTATCCAAAAAGAGACTTGAAAATTTCAAACTTCTTACTGCGGTAGTTTCAACTATGCATTGATATCCCAGTCAGTGATTGGACGAGTGAGTAGTTTAGCTACTTCATTTGAAGATAATCAGTTTCCACCTGGCTCCACCGAATTTTCACATGGTTCCATCGGTTTTAACATGCTTACACGATTCCAACGATTTCTATGGTTCAGGTTGTTCTGAGTTTTCAGTAGAAAAGTGCCCTGTTCCACAAACGTCACTTCACAACACTGTACATATGTTCGCCGCTATAGACTACCGTGACCTGTCGACCGGTACTCAAGAGATGTACTGGATAGCGGTGGCGCGGCGCGCTGAGGTGATAGTGGAAGAGTTGGTTGGGTTGCCAGCACCCACGATCAGATAGCCACCTGACGTCACCACCTTCTTGCCCGTTTCTTCGTTAGTCATGATCTACGAATCACAAATAAAATATATATTTATTTTAAAAAAAACTTTTTTTCGTTGGATGCAAGCATAAAACACGAAATCGTACGATTTACTGCCGCACTTGAGGATTATTCTTTATAATCAAAATTAACAAATCACGCAAATTGCAACCAAAGGTGAAGAAAACAGGCAACCAAATCCAAGTCATGCAGAATGTACTCGAAAACGCATCATTTACTTCTCGTACCTTTCAAATTGTCTTGGTTTCAGAACTGTTTAAGAATACTTCTACTACCAACTTTACTTACTCTGACAGTATTCTGCTGCGTGCGAACAACATTAAAGTCTTCAATAAAAAAATCATATCCAAAAGTGAACTCCAGGAAAGAATATGTCGTTTAGTAAACACAATACATATCAACAATCAACTTCCGTGGCCTTACACGGTTTATGTAGCTGGAGCATAGAGAGTGTGAGGGACAGCTTTCCGAACACTGAAAGGTCATGATGACCATCAGTCAAAAAATGAAACCTTCAGGAAATGAAAAAAAAAAACAGCATCATCATAAAAACATCCCATGAAATGTCCACTACGGGACAGGGAGCTCCCTCCAGAATTCTAGCTTTTGCTGGAAAAATGTGGAGGGAAAGTACCATAGTCACCTCGCTAAAAAAAGTATCACATCCATACAAAATTGAAAATTTGATTGGATAGTTTGCATGGGGAGGCCAATATATTTTCTCCAGTACCTGAAAGTTTCAGACACTGAAAGTTATTCATTTTCGTCGGCTGATCATGCCCTCTCAGTTTTCGGAAAGATATCCCTCTCAGCTTGTATAGCTTAGCCATTAAGTGACTGAGACATTATGTTACCCAAACCATGTGAATATAAAAGCGTGCTTTCTGAAGCTGTGTCCCTGAAAATCTGACCCGTGTGGTGCCAGCTTAGAATTCCATACCATCATTTCGTGGGTGTCGTAAAAGGCGACTAAGTGACATGTTTACCAGAGGATGTGCAGAAGCGTCCTTTGCGTATCCTACCAGTATTGTACGGTAAACAACCACCGCGCCACTGATATGAACAATACTGCTCAGACCTCCTTGGATCCTCGTTACATTGGATGGGCAAGTTGTATTTGTACCTATTTGATTGACGCCATTTTGGCGCTGTACGCTATCGGTGTATCGAAATAATGTCCGTGGAACTAACACTACAAAATATGGAATGGTGTCATGTGATAGTATACATAAAAAATTGTTCATGGAACTAACTCGGGGCGTTTCAATTGCCATTTGTATAGAATCTCTAATCTAGCCAATCCAGAGGGTTCATACATATTATTATCAGTGACCGCGGCCCATAACCCATTGAGCCAGACGCAACTCTAACGCTTACCACGCATTATTGCTGTTAAATTTTGTTTAGCAGTAAACTTTTTATGGGATGTAATGATAAAAGTAAAAAGGAACGAATGAATGACGCACCTGTTTGTTTATGATGAGCGGTGATATCTGCGTGCCGGTGGGCGGTTTGTACGTGCCCACGCATTTCATCGTCGGGTTGCCAGCGTTGTCCTCGACCATGCTAACTACAAATAACAATATCTACTTTTAAAACGAACAGAAAACCAGTTAATCTTTTTAAAAAAACCTGTATAAAATATTTAGTTAATAATAAAAAAAATATTTAGTTTCATGGGATAATTAGGAAAACCTGAATGGTTCCGTCCGAAACTATTTTATTTAGTTTTACTCTGTAAACGGTCAAAATAAATCATATGATTGTGATCGATTGTCGAGATTCTAAGGTTCGAATATAGTTAATTGTTGATAGTCCTTACTTCTCTTCTCTTTAAATTTAGACTAGTTTGCGTGGAGTTTGAATTTTTACGGTATACACAAAACATGATTGAAAACGCCGTTTGAATTATCTTCTGTTTGAGTGAACTGATTGTAATGGAACAAAGCTTAAAAGCCAAATACATTATAGAACACCCGTTTTAATCGGTTCAGTTGTTCACGAGTTAGTGGTGCACAGGCCGCTTAATAATTTACATGCGTGTAGCTTTTGTTTGAGAGAATGATTGCAACGATACGAAGCTAAATGTGGACTGAAATAAACCAAATACATTATCGAAAACCCCGTTTCAATCGGATCAGTGATTTGCGAAACAAACCACCAGACAAACGGACGAAGTCAAAAAATTACCTGAATGGGTTCTATTATCTTTTTTGTGACCTCTCGATCATATTTTCGCGAAATACTCGTATATGTGGCAATGTTATATATATGTATATACTATTTAATTATATGTATATGTCGCAGGCAAATTATATAATTCGTCGTTTCACATTATGCCTTGGCATTCTACACAATGCCGAGAAATTTTTAATTCGTCATTTTACATAAAGCCGTGGCATTCAACAAAAGGGCGCGTAATTCGTTTCTGGCACTCACAAGCCGCTGGAGCGGCACGCTCGCTTCGCTCGCTCTGCTCGTGCGTTGTGATCGTTAGATGACCGTGGCTAACGAACCTAAAATGTACCAGTGATCTAAACCCGTTTACAATCTGCCGGCGAAGTTTTACAATTTGCCGACCGTTTACAGTTTGCCCGCTATTTGTAAACAGAGAATTAACTGATATGCCTGCGACATAACGATTAATTTTTTGCAGAATAATTATTGCAGGTTGAAGAATACTCGACCATCGCTTCCAGAGAAGGCCGTAGAATTGACAGGTGCATGCATAACCCCTTAAGAGACAGTTATAAGTACCAGGGGCTTGAGAAAAAAACCGAATATGAACTGCTCGCTTTGGTGTTGGCCTGTACTATGTGTGTTTATAGACAGATTGTAAAATTTGCCAGTTATAAATCCTTACTATCAATCAGGCAATACGTTACACGATCAAGATGAGCTTTTTCCATACCGTGTTTCGTTTCGTTGCCTGCAATTGATGAACAAACAACATCCTAGCTAATCGAATACAGGCTAGTTTAACCATTGGGCGCCGGTGCGTTTTTGCTTTGACTATCGGCCTAGCCATTTGATTGAATGGCGAATCAACTACATGTCGACGACATATTATTTGCTATGTTGTCCGTATGTAGTCGCCAGACGCGACAGACTACTATACCACTCAGTCAATCAGAAAACTACTATACCGCTCAGTCAATCAGAAAACTATTGACTCACCTATGATGGAAGCCTTCTGTTGGGCCGCCTGCTCTTGCGTGTACATCCGTGAAGGTTGCAACTTGCCCGCTGCTAAGTTCGGCGCTGCCGTAGTTTTCTACAATATAGAACGGTATTGAATAATCACGTGGCAATACGTTTACATTCCGCGTGCTGCCGGTAAAGAATAGTACCAACCCATCTTTACACGTGGGTGTTGTAAGAGGCCACTAAGGGCTTATGGGTAGCAGCGTCTTTTTGTATATCGTACCATCTTACATACTGCGGTCACCAACAGCAATCGCCAGCCGCAACGCTTACAAGCGTGGTGACAGCGTGAGCGTGGTAAATCCCCTCTAAAGTACCACGCATTTTTTGCTGGAGTTCTGGAGGTAGCTCCCTGTCCTACAGTGGACGTTTCATGGGATGTTATGATAATACGTTTACAGCAAGATTTTTTTAACGGCAGTAAAACTGAAGCCTTCCATAACTGAAGTTTGCAATCGCTGCTGGTTGCGAAGGTAACTTTATAATCAGTGGGACGATAAAGATACTAACCGGTAGATTGTCAGGCGCTTGCTGTAGCCTAACTTCTGGAGGATTTCCGCTGCTATCACTATCCTGTAAAACACAAAAATAAATATATTATATTTAACTGAAAAACGAAGGCAATCTTGATTATGACGGCCCAAAACACCGCTGCTATGCAAGGCAAACTACATAAAACGCGCGCGACGGGCAAGGAGAGTGGACGGTCTGTATAATAGTACTATTTCTTTATTCTGTGCCGCTAGGCTGAACACTACCAGCATTTCAAAAATAGATAAACAGTGGACAGACTACTTTGTAATAAGCGATTCATATACAGAGCAGCCTTTTGATTTCATGTCGGTATTTTGACGGCATAGTGCGTAGTTGTTTCAACAACAGTAGACATTAGAGCGGACACTTCTAACACAGAGGTCGGTGTTTTGTTGTGTTGAAAGGCAAGTAAGTGGTCAACATACCTGGTGCGACCTCTGTTGCGCGCAGACGGCGTAGTGCGTGGCCCAGTGCGCTCGCTGGCACGGGTAGTCGCAGTAAGACGTGTTCCAGCAACAGTAGAATTGCGACTCTTGGTTGCAGTTCGCACACCTGACACATACATCCATATTATTTTTTTATTAGTGTTTTATACTATTATGGTAACAAATAAATTTTTCGATGTGGCCTGTATTATATTTACTTTCGATGTGGCCTGTAAGCAACCCTACTGTAGTGATTCCTTACGCCGTTTCTCACTCTGGAAAAGCATAAGCAAAGCATAGCATCGAGATTGTGTTAAAATCGCTCGAGACTGTGCTACAAAACGAAATAAGTTAAGCACAAAGAAAATCGAAAATCAGCCGAACAACGGCCAAGCAGGTCATCGAGTGTTGAAATGCTTAATATTTGTAGAAAAATGCAAAAAAAACTTTGTAAGCACTATTCAAGCTTACTGATATATTGATAACATTTTTACGAATTTAGAACCAGTAGATAAATCAATTATCAATAAGTTGGGCTCTGATCATTCTGGCCAGTTGGCAGTTTTCAAAGTCACGGCTAAAAAAGCATTAAAAAAGGATATCACGTGCGTACCTACGAGTATCAATGAAGGTAGACTTATCCGCTTCAAAAGTAGTGTTGAAGAAAAACTGCCAAACTTACCATATTGCGACAATCGAAATAAATTGTATGAGTCACTATTTACTTTAACTAAAAGTGAGTACGATGCAATATTCAAGGAAAAGAAAATTACAGTAAATGAGAATCTAATGTTTAGTGATTGGGCCACAGTGGGAATACACAGAAGCAGACTAAGGTTATATGAACTTTACGAGGAAAGAACATATAACAATAGTGATGCATTTGCACAATTTGTAAAGGATTATTCAAAAACATTTAAACGGGTTTGTGCTGCAGCCAAATCAAATTTCATTAAGAATAAAATCAAAAATAGTTCCAACATTACGAAAACGACTTGGGAAACAATAAATAGTGAAACTGGAAAATCTAAAGCTCCTCGGAATGACTTCCAGCTTAAGATTCATGATCAGATCATAAGTACACATATACAAGTTGCTGGAGCTTTTGAAAACTTCTTTACGGATATTCCAGTTTCAACTACCAAAACCTTAAACTCATCTCCCACTCTTGCCAAATCTTATCTCGAACGACACGTAGATGTTTGCAGTGTAGATTTTAAATTCAGTAACGTCAATGCTTTCGTTATAATTAAAACCTTTAAATCACTTAAAATGAAAAAGACCGCCGATATAGATGGCCTTTCAGTTAAAATTATTAGTGCCATTATAGAAAGCATTGCACCATACTTATCTACTATCTTTAATAAATGTGTAGATGATGGTGTTTTTCCTGATTTGATGAAACATAGTAAAATTATTCCGTTGTTTAAAGCTGGTAGTAAATCAGACCCCACTAATTTTAGACCTATTTCTATTCTACCAACTCTTAGTAAGATATTTGAAAAGATAATTTTAAATCAGATTCAGAGCCACTTTTATCGCAACAACTTGATGCACCTCAAACAGTTCGGTTTTACGAAGGGTCGCTCAACAATTGATGCAGGTGTTGAGCTAATTCAAAGTATATTTGACGCCTGGGAGGAGTCAAGTGATGCCATTGGCGTTTTCTGTGATTTGTCCAAGGCTTTCGATTGTGTGCATCATGATATCCTTATCAGGAAATGACACCATTATGGAATTAGAGACCAGGCTCTACGCCTTCTGGAGTCGTATCTAAATGAAAAGATCCAGAAGGTTGATGTAAATGGGAAAAGGTCACTAGGATCAAAAATTTGTATGGGCGTTCCACAAGGCTCAATTCTGGGACCATTCCTGTTTATTGTATATATTAACGATTTGCCAAACCTTGTAAAGGACAAGAATGAGATAGTACTATTTGCAGATGATACGTCTTTGATTTTTAAAGTCAAAAGACAACAATAAAATTTTGACGACGTAAATACTACAATCTCTAATGTAGTTGAGTGGTTCACCGTAAATAATCATTTACTTAACGAAAAGAAAACTAAGTGTGTTAAATTTGTTTTGCTAATGTAAAGCCAACTGCTACAAGCCTATTAGTGAAAAACGATAAATTGAGTCTTGTGGAATCAGCTGTGTTCCTAGGTATTACCTTAGACAACAAATTACAATGGGGACCGCATATTAATAAATTGTCGAACAGACTCAGTTCTGCAGCATACGCAGTAAAAAAAATAAGAGCTCTGACGGATGTGGACACCGCGAGGTTAGTCTTCTTCAGTTATTTCCATAGTCTCATGTCATATGGCCTTTTGTTATGGGGTCATGCTGCGGATGCAAACAGCATTTTTATACTACAAAAGCGAGCTGTTCGTGCAATTTATAAAATGAAGCCTAGAGAATATCTTCGGAATAAATACATTTATGAGAATTTAATATATGTTAAACGGAATAAACATATTTTTGAGAAAAATTGTGACAGGCACAGTGTCAACATAAGAAACAGGAATCAACTTGCTTCTCATGTCAGCCGTGTTCACAAAATTAGTAAAACATATAAAGGTCAATGTATACGCTTCTATAATAAGGTACCCACTGATATTGAAAGTTTACCGTTAGATAAATTCAAAACTGTTATCAAGCAGAAATTATATAAGAAGGGTTATTATAAAGTATCAGATTATCTAGAAGAGAATAATGCATGGGATTAGGCTACGGTTCTAACAGGCTAATTCAAAATTAAAACTGACTTATGTTTGTTGCATATCAAAACATATTTAAAAGAGCGCGTGGGTTTTTATTGTCGCTTCTTTTTTTTCCGTTATGGCGCCACATTGTTTGTGAAGCGATGTAGTTTAGCTGACGTCATTAAGAGATTTTAATATCCAACAATGAATAAACGATTTTGACTTTGACTTGACTGAGCAACTGAACAACTTTTGGTCGAGAAATAAGAAAAAAGAAATCATCTTTCCATAGACACTGCAACAGCTGATCGCGCCATTTGTAAGGATTTTTTTTTGTATTTCGGGTTAAAAAAAATTAACTTAGGGAAAGTTGTTCACTTTTATGGTCTTAGTAACTGTCTAAAATAGTGGTTTCAAATTATATTGCACCTTGTTTGATAAAGCCTACCATTGTTTAGTCTTGGCTTGTTTGACAGCAGCGTCGAGTTCAACTAGGCCCTGTCGCCGAGCTTCGGAAACTAGCCGGAGCTTCTCCTTCTCAAACGATGACCGCATCTCCGCTATGGTTAATTCTGGGAACCAAACATAATTTTTGTACAACAATTTTGGTCACTACACATAATTATTATCGACAATTAAGTTGTAAACAATAGTGACGCTCCGCGGAGGAACATCATCTGTTCCTTTTGTACAGGTCTTCCTAGTAAAGGAATTTGATGAGATGGACTTTGCCTTTACATACGATAGCGTACAACTGACTGTATTCATAGAAATTACTTAAACATGTTAATTATTTTTGGTTGTACATGAATAAATGATTTATTTATTTTTTATTTATTATTGGTGTCATTAGCCTTTTTTTTCTTAGCCTACTAGATCCCACTGCTGGGCAAAGGCCACCCCCGCGGCTTTAATATAATAATAATAATAAAATTCTTTATTTGCAAACAACAAAGATAAAATAGCTAGATGTACACAATAAAAACAGTAGTTTGCCTTAAGATAATACATAATAGTTTTGCCAACTAACATCTAAGCTAGGAAGAACCTGTATTATAGATGTTATCGTTATCTTTCCATTGGTCACGATTTTTTGAAACCTCTTCCCAATTCTTTAAGAAGGCATCAAGGTCGTCACGCCATCGCTTTCTTGGTCTACCTCGGCGTCTGGACCCGTCATGAGGTATCCAATGGGTGACTTTCTTTGCCCACCTTTTAGGGCACATTCGACAGACATGGCCAGCCCAATTCCACTTAAGTTTAGCGGTCTTCTTCCCCACGTCGGCAATACCAGATTTGTAACGCAGTATGATGTTTTTGACTCGGTCTGTTCGTTTTATTTCAAGAATACGGCGTTTCATCGCTTTTTGGCAAACCTTTTTTTGAAACCAAACATTAGCCTTATTCGTCTATATATTACTGCAAAAGCGCGATCAGACATAATACGTATGAGGATATACCGAAATATAACCACTGTTCGTTTGGGACGCCGGCGGCGTGGCGGTGGCCCGCAAGCGATTCGCACGCACGTAATGACGCCTCGTCTCACTTTGCTTCGCATCGAATTCGCGCGAATCGCTTCGCAATCGCGTTCATTTTAAATCGCCTTCGTATCGTAGGATATCGGCTTACTTTGATTGTTCTGCGGATCTCTTATAAGAAAAAGTAAAACGATGTTAATAGTGTAGAATACCGTGGTTATGCTTGATCTCGTTCACCTCCTGCTGATGCCGCCACTGCAGCTGCTCCACCTGAAGCTTCAGGCTTGTCACCTGCGCTACCGGCTCGTCCAGCTTCTCGATAGAATCCTCCAGCAGTGTGCGGAAGAAATCTGTCATCTGAAAGTTACGCAATGTTAACAACGTAAATATTTATTTATTTTATTTATTTTATTTTATTTAAGGACCGCCATTAGCAAATTACATTGACACTTATATTAACAACTTACTTCTAAAAACATAATTGAATGCACTGCTTGTTAAGGCAGCCACAACATGCTTAAATTTATTACATAGCAACAAACAAATAGAAATAAAAAATAATATAAAAAACAGAAGTAACTAATGCTAAATGTGCAGGAAAAAGTTAACTAACAGACTGCTGTTCCCTTGCAGCGAGCAAAACTTTATTTCTGAAGCAGTTATATGAATCCTTGAAGATGTCGATGGTACCTCCAAGGGCATTGTAGCTACGGCTTAGCCTAGAAACAGCTGAAGACCGTTTGAGATTGGTTCGAGAGAATGGTAATTTAAATAAACCTACCGGTTGGCGAGGAATACGGGGTGGAACGTAGATTTGAAAGCTTTCTAGGAGTTGTGGGTTATCTACTCTGTTATTGAAAAGTTTATGCAGAAAAGTTAAGTCTATCAATCGTCGTCGGGTATTTAGATTGTCTATTTTATAGTAATCTAGTCTTTTTTCATATGAGTTGAGTTGTCGTTTTATGGGATTCCGTGAAACGAGATGTCTTAGAAACCTCTTCTGTATGCGTTCAATACGGAGCTGATGAATATTGTAACCGGGTGTCCATACCATACAACAGTATTCGAGGTTGCTTCTAACGTAAGCATTGTAAATAATTATTTTGGTAAAAGACCTTTTGAAAACTTTGCCATTTCTTATAACAAAACCTAACATTTTACTGGCTTTTGAAATTATATTATCTAAGTGCGGCAGGAAAGTCAGTTTACTATCAAAATGGATGCCCAAGTCCCTAATCTGAGTAACTTCTTGAAGAGTAGTTCCATTGATATCATAACGTGAGGCAAATATTGTTCTATTCCTTGTAAATTTTATATGATAACACTTTTGTGTATTTAATGACATATTGTTTTCAGCACACCAGGAGGAAAGAGAATTTATGTCTTGTTGGAGAAGTATGTTATCATTACTGCTTTTGATAACCCGGGATAATTTTAGATCGTCAGCAAAAAGAAATATTTGGCTATAATTAATTTGTTTTGTAATATCATTAATAAATAAATTGATTAATAAAATATCGAATAGGGTGTCCACAATTTATTATTACACTCCACGTGTGGTGCCGCTAAAGAATAAAAGAACCCTAAACAAACGAGCTTGTATGAAAGGATTGATGAAAGTACAGGAAGCATGTCAAGATCGTAGGAGGTGGAGGACTGTGGTCTCTGCCTACCCCGACGGGAAAAAGGCGTGATATTATGTATGTATCTCTCTCTACCTATGGGTTTCGCAAGAGGCGTCTAAGGGATTATAAACCCGAGAATGGGCAGCAGCGGTTTTGTGTATCGTACCATCTGTGCGGTCACCACCAACGGTCTATGGTGCCAGCCGCAACGCTAACAAGCGTGGCGACTATGGTACTTCCCCTCCAAATACCAAGCGATTTTACTGGGATTTTGGATGAATGTCGTCATGATGATGATGAAATCTATCCCTTACCTTGACAGAATTCTGGTTCAGTTTAGCTGTTAGCGGTCCCACAGTGGAAGGGGGTGGGACGCTGCCGAGTGGCGCGTTTGTGTCCAAGGGGTTGACTAGAGGCGGCCTTTGTTGGAGTCTTGGGGGCTGCGAATATACATAGAAAATTTTATAACAAGAGCCTAAAACAAACAATTTTACCCGAAACATTTTTATCACCCATATACCAGCGAATGTAAGTATTTAAGTGGAGGATAAAATGGATTTAAGAAGATTTATCAACTATCATCTTAATTTGGATTAATTAAAACAGAGATTAGGTAAGTATATAACGAAAATTTTAACAGAAAACTCAGAAGAGATTTTTTTCTGTCCATTACTTTTTTTACTTTTTAAATATTTTTGTGTGAAACATTAGGCTTGGAACAAAATGTAGTACCATACTCTTTCTAGCCTCACCTCTCCGGGCGTGTTCTCAGTAGGCGTCCTATTGTTGGTGGTAGCTTGTTGTGTGGCCATCGTAGCTTGCTGTGTGGCCATCACTGAGGGCGCGGCCGGCACCAGAATAGGGCCGGGGGCAGTCGGCCCGGCTCCTATGGGAAGCAGCCCGGGACGATCCGCTATGCCGTTCACCATTGGAGGGGATGGCGCGCCCTGGAGAAAGTATTTAAATAATAATGAAGACCGTTTCACAGAAGGCCATCTGATATCCTGTGGGAAATTTCCCATTTAGCATCATCATTACACGAAAGTGATGGTTTTGAAAGAAGTAAGTTTGGTTCTCTCTGTAGCTCGGTAGTCAAAAGAGATATGCAAGCCCGGCAATATCTAAAGGCGGCGAATCGCTAGTTCGTATAAGCCGTGCTTTCCCGTACCTACTCATTCGATAAACACAAAAAAAAACTATAGCCCAAAACTCATGTATTCAACGGTTAGTCTACACGACAAGAAAATTCGGGTGACAAATGAGGTGATCGAGCCGGTCAGGGTATGGCTCACTTCTTGAATATTCTGTTATTTCAAAGTGTAATACATAAGTGCATCAACATCCTTTACCGAGTCACCTTAATTATGTATTCAAGCTTACCTGTCTGTAGTGTGATTCTATCAAAATTACTTAGTTTTGAGTTATCATAGCCTTAGACTTCGTACGCGTGAAATTTAAAAAAATAAAACCATGTTTCAAAATACCCTGCAAACCAAATTTCATCAAAGTGAAAGCAGACAGACAGAGTTACTTACGTACATATAATATTAATTTTATTTTTATTTTATGCGTTGTTAGCAAAGTCATAGAACAAAAGTTGTTGCTTTTGACCTCACTGATAAGTGGGAAAACGGATGTCGGATACAAAAAAAAAAGTTAATGGATAAAAAATGCAAGTCTATAATAGTTATTTATGCAACTGTTGCGTAATGAGAGTAATTTTAACACGAGATCTGGTTTTTGATACGAGGCGCAGCCGAGTATCAAAATAGTATAGATCAAGTGTTAAAATGACTAATTACGTATAGTTGCATACAAAACTTTATCTACGACCGACGAAATAAAAATTTTTTTTAAAGAGTAGTGATCAATTTATTGAACTAAGAGGACAGTTTGCCATCCAACGCGGCAACGCGGCTAGTGTCATGGGGCACCTTTGCGACTGGCATGATTCAGGGCGGACTGTTCGACTAGATGTCCGTCCAGTTTGGACATTGTTTATTTTTTGACATGACATTTTTTGTATGACATTTTTTTTGTAAGCCATTTTTTGACATGAATAAAATATAAATTTTTGTTAGTACAGTTAATTAAAGTTATTCCCGAAGTCACGCCTGGTACTCTCCGTTTTCTTTTAATTATAGGTAGGCAGTCGTCACCCCAGTAAAAAGTATTTTTACAAAATTACTTTAAAATAGGCTGTATGTAGTACTGTGGTAGTATTGCCTTAGCCTATGCAGATTGAAAATTATGTATTATAACAGTTGCGGAATGAAAATCCATACTCCATTTCCGTACTGCTCGTAGTATGGAACAGTGTGGAAATGAAAATGATAGCGGACAATAACCTCAATTTCGAATCTGTCATTGGTTTCGAATTCGGAATATTCCGGTACGGGAGTAGATAAATATAATTTCAAACTTGAATTCATTACAAAACTGTTTCAACTGTCTCAGGCGGGGATCGAACACATAATCTTACGGCGCGGTGGCGCAGAATACAGTGTTACTACCAACCAAACCAGTCAAATTAAATACTCGAACTTCAAAGTACGACGAGTCAGGGGCTGTCTAAACGAGACACAAATAAAGTAAACGTTACAAATAAATATATTTATAACAATGTGAATAACTTTTTTACTGTTCACATACCACGTTATTGACGCTTGAACTTTCATTGCAGTTTTTTTTAAACACATGTCTATGGCGCCTTTTGAAATTTCCCAACCAACCATTGCTGGCTCGAAAAGAACTGTAACCTAGTTTTGTTGAAATTTCTTGTGCTTTTTCACGTAAGATTGTCCCATAAACGCTAAAGTTTCTCTCACAACAATCCTTGAACCATGCCGATAAGCATTCTTCCAAATCTGGATAGACAGCCTGCCGCTGTCTCTTGCACGTTAAATTTGTGCCTAATTTATATCTTTGCAATATTTTAGCTTGATTCCTAATTATCGTCGACAAAGTACTTGCTGGTAATCCAAATCGATAGCACAGAATTAATAAGGCCACATCTTTTTTCTTAATGCCACTGTTTACTGCGTTGATAACTTCAAATTTTTCACGTAATGTTAACGTTTTTAATTTCCGTTTGCTGCTCATGTTGTAATGGAGCCCGCGTGCCGACTAAATAAGTACTAACGAATAATAAACCTCTTTTAAGCAATGAGCCAAAACGATAAGAAACAAAGTACACAGATGTGTTACTTAGAAAGTTTTATGAATAGTTGGGTTAGGACCATTTATCGAGGCACAAAACGGTCATTGTTCCGAACGATAAGCCTTACAATTCTGCGAAATCAACTGGGGCGTTGCTTTTACACTATTTGCATATTGCAACGTGCTCACTACATTTAGCCAGGTTGGCTGACGGTAGCTAACACTACGGATTGTTTCTTGAAATCAGCGCACACATCACATTCACTGAATATAGTCGGTTTATTTCTATATGCGTGCATTCGTCGAATATCATCGAATACAGTTTTAAACCAGACTAGAGCGCGCTTATGTCAATGTCACTGAGAAAAATTAAAAGTTTGATTTTGTTTTGCGTTTTAAGAAATTATTGAGAGATAATGATTATTCGATAAGATAATTTAATCTAAAACCCCAAAAAAAGTTGAATAAAATCTCTCGAAAACGAGATTGATGACAAATGTCTTATGAGTTTGACGTTTCGCACACGCTGCACTACCTCATTTTCGTATGCAATGATAGCGCGCTAAAGTAACGTCACTGATGACGTCACGTCGCTTAAACGAGTGAATACGATCAAGTTTTGAACCGACTATTAGCGCGCTAAAACCGCACACAAAGCTCATGAGCAGGTTTTAATCCGTACTGTAAGTAGCGACCCGGCGCGGAGCGGCCGGCCGGCAGGTAGTTACCCTGAATAAAAGTGCACGTGTACAAAGAACAAAAAAAAAGATTTTTAATGAGTGTGTGACGTCATTACTCTGCATTTGTATAGATGTAATATTTCTATTTATGGCTGACACTGAACATACTGGCATTTTATCTTACTGAGGCTTGTGACTTAACGAGGTTCAAGCTCCATTGGATCCACTGCTTTAAAATCCACAATACATGAAACGTCCTAACAATGTGCATAATTCACATCTACCAACGTTTGGAATACGTGCTGTGGCATTGTAAAAGAACCGACAATAATCCACTAAAGTAGAGCCAATGTAAGAAGTATCACCAACACACAGAGTTAGTTTTTCTTTGCAGGTCATAATTTTTCGTACGTTTTACAGCTGTCACAACGGACCTATTGCGATGGCCTTACTTCAGTAGGTCGACCCGGCTTATTAGTACAATCTTTAACTTAAGTCCATGACACAAAATAACCTCAATTTTCATAGTGTTCAAAATGTAAAAAATAAAATAAAAACAAGCTTTTAAAAGATGTTAATAAAAAGAACTAATATTTATCACAATCTCAAGTTTTCAAATAAAAGCGAGTTACACTATTTTTTTTTTTACTTCTCTCTTGTTGTTTTATAATAAAACTTGAGATCGTGATAAATTTTTATTCTTTTTTAAAAGCTTTTATTGAGGTGTATGTCTGTCTATCTGCGTATTTAAAAGCTTGTTACACAAATAAAAGCATGATATAAGAAAAACATTAATCAACAGAGACGAATGGCGAAATAGAGCGAAGGCTTTTGCCCTGCATTACAGTGAGACACTCTACAGGCTAAATAAAACATTTTTTCTTTTACTTTTTAGTATTTATGATGTCTAATACTAAAAATCAACTAGCCACAGACGCTACAACCAGAGTACTTGTCGAGACGAATGAAACAAGCCCTAACTCGACTGGGTTGTGTCGTTTTATTAAGTTCTCATCCTTCCAGAGTACTCCCGCATGACTCTGGATATCATCTAGGAGCATTGTCTTTTATAAAGAAAAATCAGATGAGCCTAAAATCGATGGAGTAGCGTCGTTTTATTACAGTTTCCATGGCCACCTTCGGCTCCATCATTAATTTAACATGCAAGATTTGATCACAGACAGACACTGGGACATGTGTAACTAATAAAAAAAGCTTTTGGAATGCGGCTATTTCAAACTAGTGTCTCGTGTAATTGAAGATATTTTCTAAACTGCAAACGTCTAGTTCATACTCTATCGTCTAATTGACTTCATTTCGGTTGCTTTCAGCCTTTCGCGGATATCGTTATTTCCGGATTACTTATTATTTTCAATTGCCTTGTAATCTTCACTGGAAAAAACTACCCAGTCGTATGGACTGGACAGGGTTTTCAGTTAAGATCCCTGTCTTTCACATACTTTCAGTTCCAAGTTATGACAAAGTTTTTAAATGATAAACTTTTCAAAGAAACTTAAAGCATGTCCAAAAGCCCGTTGGGCAACTTTCGAGCTTACCTATGACGATAATATTTAGTATACTTACATCAACACCACCAACAGATAAAACAGGCTGCAAACTAAACGTCCACTGTCCATTGACGGACGTTATCAGCGGCATCGTGTGCACAGTCGACGGCACTTGCCCAACTGTAGGCACTTGCCCAATATTGGGCATCTGTCCGACGTTGGGAATCACCGATCCTAGGGTTGATACAGTTTGAACGGGTGTGGTGGCACTGCTCGAGGTGCCTGAGAGCGGACTTGTAAATACAAGTGGTGATGTATTCGTGTTGACTGCGTTGTTTGCTGAAATAATAGAGAATTTTGGGAACATTTCGGTAAAAGCACCATTAATTTTAAAAGGATGATGAGCAAAAAGAGGTCATTAAAAGTAAAACATGCCCTGCCAGCTGAAAAAAACTCCTTCAATCTTCCTTCTATTGCTGACTTTTTAGTACAAAGAAAGTGGCAGCACGCGAATTATGGAGGTTTAACTTTCAACAAGGAAGTATAACAATATTTTTTATATCATTATATTACCAGCAGCCCAGTTAGATTATCAGTATAAGTTCTTACCGTTGCTACTGCAGCCTGTAGACGTGATAGTGACGATTCTGTTCTGAGGTGGCGTGGAAACCACACTAGAAACGGGTCTGGTCTGTCTGATAGGCGCTTGCGTCACCGGCGGCTGTATTGGGATGTACACCATCGAGTTTTTACTTGTCAACTCAGATCTTCCTGCAATGCAATTAGGATACTGCAGTCAAAAAAATGTCCAGTGTGACAGCAGGACGGACCTAAGCGTAAGATATTGAGCGATAGAGACGCGTATCACTTCGTCCTGCTCTCACGCATAGTTCTGTCAGACTGTAGTTAGCTATATGACATTATTGTGGCGAATTAGTAAACAAGTACAATACGATTCATAATTATAATAATGCTCATAAAATAGGATCACTGTAAATAGTGAAACTAAGGCTGATTTGAACTAAATTTAACCTTAACAAATAAATTTTCCTCACTTTCTCCGCACTATTCGCGAAGATCAGACAAACATATTCTTTAGTGTTGAAATTTAATGAACTCAGCGCATATGTCGTTTTCACTGACAGACAGGTAAAAACTAGAGCTTACAATACAAATTCTGAGCTAAGGAAAACCAGCAATACGTTTTACCATAATATTCAACACAAAAGGCAGCCTTACCTTCATCAGGTTTCTTGGGCTGAGGGAACGTCTTCTTAGCCCTCATTGGAACTGTCTGTGCCGGCTGGCTCTGATTGCCCTTCTGTTTACGAGCCAACGGCGTCACTACCACTTTATTTATCCTAACATCGCGCAGATTTGATGGATTCACCGGCCTTAGTTTGAACGCATTCATTAAATCCATTTTCTCTTGCAAATTCCTTTCAGATTCTTCGACGTCCATCGGTTCAGTTTTAATTTCTACATGCATTTCGTTGTGAGGTCTGACTTCTTTTTCAGGTGGTGACGTCATTCTAGCAAACGCACGAACACCCACTCTGCCAACTGGTGGCGGATCATTTTCTCGAAGTTTCTGCAGTTTATCAACTGCTTCTTTCATGTTCCTAACGTTATCTGTACTTGTAGGTGTGAATATACTGGAATTTGTTGCAGCTTCTACGGTAACTTCTATCGTTTTACTACCTGCTGTACTACTTTGAGCCGATAAACTTCTTACGCTACTTATGGTAGGAAGACTAGAGACACTGTTTTTAGCTTCTCTAGCTAATACTGCTAGGCTGGTGTCGTCGTCGAATTGTATGCGATCTTTGATTGGAGTGGTTTTGGTACTATCGGATTCTTTGTTTTTATTGCTATTGTCTTTTGCCTTTTCACTGCCAACTTCATTCTTCTTATCAGCTTTACCAGCGTTACTGTTATTGAGAGATTTATTTTTGTTTGAATTCCGACGTTTTGCCTTCTTCTTTTCCTCTTCTTGCATCGATTTGTCGGCACTTTTGTCTGGTTTTGTTTTCGATGTCGGAGACGCTGCATCTTCTTTTAGAAGACTTACTTTAGGACTAACTTTGTCGTTTTTCATGATTTTAGAAATTGATATAACTCTTATAGGTACACCTACTTTGGGACTAGACTTCTTGTCAGTGCTGGTTGATGGTTCACTGTCAGTCTTTGCTGGAGTTTCCGCTTTGGATTTATCCTGTTCTTTAGTCGCCTTTTCTACTTTAGGTTTGTCGTCTTTATCTTTTTTATCTGCAGTGCCTTTACCGTCTTTTTTGTCTGCTGCGTCTTTAGCGTCTTTTTTCTCTGAAGCGTTTTTTATATCTTTTTTCTGTGCAGCATCTTTAGTATCTTTTTTCTCTGCGACGTCTTTAGTATCCGCATCCTTTTTGCCTCCTGCGTCTTTAGCGTCTTTCTTATCGTTGGGTTTGTCGACGCTTTCGACGCGCTTACGTTTTTCCGACGAAGTGTCTATAATGGTAATAACTGCTTCTTCTAGATCCGAGCGTCGACGCTTTCGCGAAACATCACTTTCTTTAATTTGTAGAGGGTCTTCTTCCATGGGTTTATCCCTGCAGCAAAAATATATCATTTATTAGTCATTATTTGTTAAGGATCATACCAAAGTCCGAGGACACAGGATCACTAACTTTTCACTTTCTACCGAGAAATCTTCTTCCTCTCTCGGTATTACTGCACCGCTTGCCATTTTGCGCGATGTTACCGCGTCTTCCCCTTCGCTTATATCACTGTAAATAAAAGAATCTTAAGATTACGTATGCAAAATATTATAATACTAGCGGCCCGCCCAGGCTTCGCACGCGTTCAAAAATATCTTATTTTGAAAATCTACTTTTTTGCTATAAATAGTTGGTTACTGTGGGTTATCCTTAAAAGATAGACAAACACTATTCCGGACTTTTCTTTAGAGCTCTTAGAGAGCAACAATTCTTTCATACATAACTTTCATATAAATTAAACCATTTACGCAGCGCACGCCCAGAAAGCTCTCAAGAGGCACGTTTTTTTCCGACTCGATCGACAAACATCATCACAGTTCAGTTAATTTGCACTCAATATTTATGAATTATAGGCTTAAACCTTCCTATTGAATTAATCTATCTATTAGTGAAAACCAGATAGAAATCAATATAATAGTTCCTGAGTTTAGCGATCACAGACAGACATGATGGATGGATGACGACAGAAAAACGTTTCGGGGGACTTTCTTTTATAATATGTAGTAATTTATAGGTTTGTCTTTGGTACTATAAAGTCGTAAATCAGTTGGTTATCCTGATTTATGCAGATTAGCCTGTTGGTGCGATTGGTAGACTTTTGAAACGTACTTTACGGGTTCGATCCCCGCCCAGGACAAAATGTGATGAATATTCGCAGTGGTTTTGTGTTTTCTTTTATATACAAGGTTACTTTATAGACCTGATATGCGTATGCTCCCCTTTATTTGCGGGGTTAAAGTTACGTATTTACCAACACATTTTGTATGGGAAATCGAAATTTTTTTGGTCGTTGTTAGGTCAAGTGTTATTAAGTCGTAGAACAAAAGTTGTTGCTTTTTGCCCCACTAACAAAGTGAGCATATGCGTATCAGGTCCAGTTTGTATGATATGCGAATTTCCAAAGTCTTAGAACAAAAGTTGTTGGATTTCGCCCCTAGAATAAGCCCTTAAAAGGTTTTACACGATTTTTATAAATCCCAGTTTACGCGTGTAACAAAAAGGTGTGATGAGTGTGAATTTGCTAATGAAACTGAACAACTTTTACCGAGGAATACAGGTCATAGAACAAAATCAGTTTTGACCTCCTATAGAAACTGCACCAGCTGATAGCGCATTTTGTATGGGAGATTAAGTTTGATTTTTCGTATTTCGACCTATGTTCCTTGGGAAAAGTTGTTCAGTTTCATAGGCAGGTTCACACTCTTCGGTATAATCACTTTCCTGCAATGTGACTGACACTGGCGGGAACGAGTTTGTCAGATGTCAGCGGGGGTGGCGGGCAGAGTAATTACGCGCAACAAATCTCACTTCTCCTTACATTTTCACCACGTCTTCGCATAAGGGTCGCGCAAGAGCTTGTAGCCAGACCCGTGTGACTCGAAATCAGGTGACCTTTTGTGGAATGTCCCACATATTACATAATAAAATCACGACATGCTTACCCATCATTAAAAGAGCCTTTAGAACTCTTAGAATTAGATCTCCTCTTGTCCTTAACACTGATTGGCGAAGAATTACTTTGCTTATGTTTCACAGGCGTTCGGTGTTCGCCTTCAAATGATGGAATCTACAACAAGAAAAATATTTCATCAATTATTCAATGGTCACATTGAAAAACAAAGAACCACTATCATAATGTGGTGAATTCATACGGTTTAACAAGGTCATGGCCACCTTTTTGTGTGACAATTTGATTCGGCTGTTTACAAAAACGATATTGGCCAAAACAATATAAAGCTTACCATCATTTTAATTTGTTGATTCAATCGTGTTGGATCAAACGTTGTTTTAAACGGTGGGTAGACGAACTTCCCATATTTACGAGAAATGTTTCTGATATGTTGCTCAGCTTCCTGCAATGTTGGACAAATACATTAGTGTTATTTATTATGTGTGGTTGTAAAAGCTGAAACTTCGACAAATTCCAAAAAATAAGCAGAATATAAGCATAGTAGGTAGTTTCTTCGCTCTTTTATATCTTTTCGAATCGGAATCTTTTCTTATATCAGACTAGCTTTCCACCTGCGGATTCACCCGCATTCAATGCGTTTTCCCGTGGGAATGAAGTGTTTTCCCGCGGTAAAAAGTAGCGTATGTGCTATTCCAGGGTGTCTACTCTCAAAGTCCGATATATCGAAACGATACTACTCGAAACATGCAAATGCAAAACTTCGTCCCTTGACAATAGAGTAGAATATTGGTTGGATGCAGTTTGAAAATTCATCCAACCAATATTCTACTCTATTGTCAAGGGACGAAGTTTTGCATTTGCATGTTTCGAGTAGTATCGTTTCGATATATCGGACGTTGAGAGTAGACACCCAGGACCTAACCTATATGTGTGCCGAGTTTCATTAAAATTTATTCAGTAGTTTTTGCGTGAAAGAGTAACAAACATCCATCCATCAATCCATCCATACTTACAAACTTCCGCGTTTATAATATTAGTAGGATTTCTTTTGACATCACTTTGAAGAGACTAACTGAAGAGATATGAGAACACACGCAGACACAATCCGGATTTTTATGAAGTTCAGGGGTGCCCAGATTAAATTTTGTAGTCTTTATTGGTGTAAACAATCGAAACACTAACAAAGCTAGATAGTGAACTTACATGCGTATACCAGAGTTCACGAAATAGCGTGACGTTTTGAAAATAAACAAGTCGCAGTTAAGAAAGTTATTTTCAGTTACGCGAGGTAAGTACACGTTTGTAAACACAACATACACGGAAAATCGTTTAAGACTATCGTTTTACATACATACAGAAATGAATTTGAGGTTATTATTTCATTTACAAAACCTCGCGCTCTTTCGTGAACTGTGCTATAAAGTAAAGATGCCACACAACTAATTTCAAAACTAATTTTATATCTAAGATTGCCACACACTGACCTGCATACTATCGAGGATATCCTGCCTCTTCGTTCTGAAGTTATTAGGGTCCTTCTCTGAGTAAAGGAAGCAGTCCTTGGCCGGAACCCACGCGCGGTCGTGGGCACCGAAAAACCGCACATCCACCAGCCCTGTGTTACTCACTGACATACATTTAGCTGGCCAGTACGGGAACCCTAAAAAAGATAAAGTTCTATAACATTCTTTATTGGATGAGTTTATAGTTTATTCTGTATACTATCTGTTGTTTTGGAAATAATTCTTAACCTATTATGTGAGAGCGAAAGCTAAAAGGAAACATAACTAAGGAAAATTAATAACATGAATGAATTCGTAGATGCCGCATTATAACAACCTCTAGTCTATTTTGACTAAGCAGGGTCAAAAGCAACGACTTTGTGCCTCGGCGCGTGGATACCAGGGAATTATTACATAAACAGAGTTCTTCAGTATTTTTGGTGCTTTTATACAATGGTGAATATTCAAAGTACGATTGAGTTAGTATCGGAAGCATACTATAGACTGCTCAGCCACGTGCGGACTGGTGCCTGTATACTTTTATAACTTCACTAAGTGAGAAAATTTGAATCGCGAGTGAGCAGGACACGTTTATCTCAGTTAAAGCTACTAGGACAACATCAAGCACAAGCTCTCTCAATTAGATTCGCCGCTATGATATGCGGCGTGAATGAAACATTTACATTGTGACGTAGTTGACGAGGAAAATAAGACTTGCTTTCGCTTACCTCATGTGAATTTGATCGTACTGTTCATGGTCTTATCAATAAGTTTTATTAGGACATTATAGCGCGCAAAAGTTATTCTATATTTTTTTCTTTACTCCCATTTGTTAAAGTTCGAAATACGAAACCGGAAACAGTACCTACCACAAACATTGCCATTCTGACAACAGTTGCGTAATGTTTATAAATGCAACTGTCTACAATACGGTAATATAATTTTTTCACCTTTTTGTTAGGTTTGGCAACAAAATTACGTTAATACTATGGTGTATTGAATGCCATCGGATAATATGCTAGTTACCAAGCCTTAAAGGACAACTTAAAAAAGAATTCGTGGATCTGAACCCCCCCCCCATACACAGTATTATATGATGTATGTCGATTAGCAGGAGTTTTACCTTTCAACTTCGCCCACAGAAGTATATGCGGTGTGGAGCAAACATCTGTGAACCACGTGGGTTTCCGCGCATGCGCCGCCGCGTAGCACTCCGGACAAGCTTCTATCTCTCCTACCTCCGCGCGACACGAACGAACCAAAGCCCGCGCGCCGGCAGTTAGCTTCGATTGCACTGAAAACGACGAGTAATTAGATTTTTAAGGAAAAATTTAATCAAGACTAAATAAAAAAAGCAACATTTAATGGATGTTCGGTTTTATGTTGATAGTTAAATGATTCCACTAGTTTTCTGTTTCTAATATTATATAAGTGAACGGAATGAAAATACATATTAATTAGGTATACTTTTATTTACCCAGGCAGAGGCAAATTAATCTGCGCCATACAAATCGCCCGCACTCCGGATCGTTCAACATAACATCTCGTAGAAAGTCCACAACTGGACAGGGAGCTCCCCCAGACTTTGTTCGTATTGATGTACTATAGTCACCACGCTTGTAAGCGTTGTTGCGGGTGGCACAACGGAACACAGTACGGTGGTTCGGCAGCAGGACGCTACTGCCTATCCTCTGGTTCACAATCCCTTAGTGGCCTTTCACGATACCCACGGGAAGAGACGGGCTGATACTATTCTTAGCCGCAACACACGGGCGGCCCATTATGGTACGGTCAACCATTCCATAAAGTCTAGTGGTCCTACCGACGAGCTGATGGGTGAACGTAGTTACAATTTACACTGGTTAGAACAGCGTTACAATACCTACCTTAGGGGCCATCTATTAATCACTTCCTAATTTCAAGTGCGCCGAGGTAAGAATTTCGAGATAGAAGAATTATTTATTCAGCTAATGCTATTTTGCTAATGAGACCAATTTGTTGGTTGTCGCGAAACAAAAATGTTAGCCTTTGTATTTATTGTCTCGTTATTCTGTCAAAACTCATTCAGACCAATCAGATCCTATAGAGAGTGCTCACATAGTTTTTGATGTCACTGATAAACTCAACTAAGGCATTATGAAAAACATATGAGCAGGACGGAGTGATGCGTAAGATATTGGAGCGATAGAGACACCTATTGCTAAGTCATGCTCTCACGCAAAGCTGTCCTGCTGTCATACTAATCCAGCTACATAATTTCAACTGCAGCATGTGACGATAGATAATCTCACCCAAAAATATAAATTGGTGCTTTTCGGAGCACTAATTATGCTAGTTTGGATTTTTTTATAATTATATGCAATGTGTGCAAATTTTACACACATTGGAAAAAGTACATACTTACTTACATTACAAACCTATGCATTATTTTTATGCTGCACTAAATGTAAACGTACGAACGTATTGCAATAAAGACTAAAAATCAATTAATTGTTACAACATTAACAGATGGTCCCTCACCATGAATAATGAGTGTTATGAACAGAAGCAAAAATTCGCAAAAGCCAAATAAAAGAGGAGATGACCAACAGTTCTCACATGTGTTGAATATGACGCTGTTATGCAGTATCCATTGCGCATCAGCAAGGAACGCTTCTGTGCTCCCATACAGTCCGTCGTCGATGTTCTTCTTCATTTGCGTCAGGTCCATAGGATGGACCACGTAGCTGTCGTAATCAGGGAACTCTGTACGACTGACTGGGTGCAGGAACGGTTCCACCTGGAACAATTTGAAGAGATTATTTCGGAAAATTGTGCGACCTACACAGACTAAGCCGATAGATACATAGAAACTATTTACTGCACACAAACTTAGAATAACAGCTTGTTTAATGGTTTGAGGGCAGGGGTTGGGCTTCGAGTTCCCTACGGCCACTGCGACTTTACAATAAGCTTACGAATAGCTTTATATCTAAATGCGCGCAAAGCCGGCCCTATTGCTTAGAGCACTCTCTTCCAGACAACCTTAGCGTTTAATTATGTCTTCTCGCTACCTTTAGACATAACTCAATTTGTGCAAATCAAATTGAGCATACCTAGCCCAGCTGAATGAATTAGAATGACCTCATTATGACGACACAAGCTTCAAAATGGCATTAGTTTGAGGCCGAATTAACAAGACTTTGTTGTAATCGTACTGAAGTACATTTTTCGTAGTTTTGAGGATCTCGACATAAAGTGAGTAAGGTACAGGTTACCGAATACTGAAATGGCAAGATCAGTCAACGTAACTGAACAACTTTCAGGAAATGACACAAAATATCTTGCAACTTGATTAGACAGTTTGTATAAAGGCCGATTTTTTTATTCATTTCCTCAAAGTTTTATTAGTAGTAAATCGACATCATAATATTATCAAATGCGAAAGAGCGGTAGGGTTTTCCTTTTTTTACGCAGCTGCAGACGATTTTTTTATATAGAGATTATGGGCCAGAGAGTGGCACAAGCTACATTTAATCTGAAAACTATACCACGCGGGCGAAGCCGCAGGGCTGAGGACCAAGGCACAGTTTAGTAGTACAGTCAAGAGCACGACAAGCGTGACACATTGGACATTGAACCTCGCTTATCTCAGTGAGCTTAAGGGCGGAAGTCCCGCTGCGAGTGTCAAGGTTGAAGTACTCTTAACTTTAAAAGTGAAAACGACTTCTTAATAAATGTTACTCACTAAAATACAACCAAAAAGGAAGCTCTAATTGTATTGTACAAAGTGAATGCTCTTTGCATCCTGTCAACATCATAAGTACGACAGTAGTAAAGTCACACTTACGAGAAAAATGTACCTGTTTTTATGAATTTATTCAAGGTATTATTACTTAATTTATAAGCATTTTATTCTGTAATCTAAATCGATAGTTGAAATGAAACGTTAAAAACGTTTCGCGTGATCTGCTATCGTAAGCATTATTTATTATCGCAAACGTGTTTAAGAAATCGGCAGTACTGCAAAACATATCTGCTAAATAGGAAAGCATGACAATAATGATGAATCAAGAAAAATGCAACACACGCACGTCGACGCCAATACATACGAAGGGGTTTATTATTAGTAGGTAGAGGGAGACAGATGTAGCGTCGCGGCGGTATTGATTGGCAGGAAAGAAAGAGACGGGTGTATGCGTCACGCGCTGCGCAGATAAACTAGCAAGGTCATTTCACCGAGCGGCAACGCAACGCGGCGCGGCAGCTGAGGCGAGGCCCGTCTGCGAACGCTTCGCGTCGGATATATGTTAATATGTCTGCCGCTACACGACATAGGGGCGAAGCGAAAGTAGCGTGTATGTAGGATCGCTCAAATATCTATGTGCTACTTCTAGATGTAGTCTTAGGCTAAGTCAATGACCTGACCAAATTCCATTGGAGTTCTTTGACTTCAACATTACTTTATTTCATCACTCGAAAACATAAATAATAATAATAAAATATGTTTCAGCAGGATAGTGTACTACATGACTCAAACATAAAAAAAAATATGGTTTGTATGAAAAGATTGATTGGCTAATTTAAAGAAGCATGGAATCAGAATGTAATATATATACATAAAAATATTATTATTTCTTAAATTGCTATGATGTTTCATAGTTTTTAAATGGTCTCAGAGATGGTTTGCATACAGACCATGATCAAAGACATAACAACCGTTCAACAGGCCTAGAAAGTAGGAACAAAATTGTCATATTAATATAAAAAATTACCCCATTGACTTCCATCAGCCTCTCCAAAGCATGCCTTAGCAGGTCACACAGCATCCCAAGTGAGATCTTTCTCATGGTTGGAGATCTGGAACATGCAATATAGAAATAACCTCAAATCTTTATTTTTATTAAACTTACCCTAGATTAAAGTAATTGCATCAATAGGACAAAATTATAACAGGGTTTTATGTAACAGTTTAATACAAAACACTTTTAATACCTATTGTTTGTATGGAACGGTAAGATTTTTCCAAGAATTGTTGGTTAAAGTAATATGAATACTGTAGTGCAGGTAAGGCTATTCAGTTATGTTCAAATGTTAATTTCGTTTTTTTTCCTAGAAGCAATTGTCGATAAAATATTCTATTAGTTCTTCCAATAGGGTCTTTTCGACCATCTTTTGAAGTACCTACAACTAGATTAAGCTGTCAGTTAGCACTAGGAAAATACAAAATGAAGACACTGATATTGAACATTCACCCAGTATAAAAATTATTTGATTGCTGCTGTCCAAGTCCATGATATATTGTGTTATAAAAAAATTTCATTAATTTTACTGAGCCTTAAAAAAAGAAAACACCAACAGTGATCACCGTACCAACCATCGACACTTAAAAAACGTAGTTGACAAACGCCAACGAAAACTCTCTACGCTGCATTCCTCTTCTGCTTCTTTTGTGTTAATGTAACACTTAGGTACACCTTTCCAGGCCAGTATTGGGCAACGCGGATGATATTTAGCCTGGTCTTGTACAGTCAACGACAGGGCAAGCTAGACACTCGCACTGCGACTTTAGCTCTTGCATAGATTGAAATAAAAATGGTATGTCCGTCCAATTTGTCAAACTCGACGCGCTTTTGACTGTACAAATCTTTTAGCGTGCATGAAGTAGGGTACGCTGCGCATGTAGCGAGGTGGACCATAGTTTATGGCGTCATACCGCAATCGCAGATGTTTTTACTAGCTTCTTTACAAAAATGCTGCATTTAAAATACACGTGTTTTAAGCCAGGCTGGGCCACCGCAATGTGTTGCAGGGCACAGCTAGTAATACATATTAACTTACACTCAAATCTAATAGCCATATCGAGAATGTTTTCTGATAAATACATACACAAGATAACCTAAACTCGATGGCATGTTAGTCATTCATTATCATATGTAAGCATTAAAATGTATGCTTTCCTATGGAACTTGAAATTATTGTTTAGAAATCAATGCTTGTAAAAAGACTAACACAGGCATACTATTGTTAGCTTCTGTATTTCCTCCTAATAGGTGAGTCAGAATCCAAAACTATGCATGTTTAGAGGGGATCGTGATATGGATGATTGGATTGCATACTTGTAACATTTTCATCCTTTAATGAGGAAAGGAATTTAACAACAGGAAAAGTAAGAGACTTGCCTGAATATCAAAGGAACATGTGAAATGTCAAGGCAGGATTTCTCAAATTACTCAAAGTATTTGATCCTTGGCTGCACATGCAGTGAGGTTCGAGCAATACCACACAGATATAATTAATGGACACCACTCATATGCTACTTCAGAAGCCGAATTTTGGGCAGAAAAATCTTCTATCAACAAACAAAGAATAGTAGAATTTATATAAAAATAAAGCTATAATTTTTACCTCGTCTCCGAGCTCTCAGCTTGCAATATAGAGAGGCACTCTGGACAGACCCAAGCCTTGTCCGTTTGTATTTTATTTTTCTCATTACTTGATAGACATTTAAAGTGGTACGAGCGTGGGCAGACCGAGCAGTGAACTTTTTGCTGAACCTTTTCACTGCCCGCCACTTCAATACCCCAATGGCAACGCCAGCAGTACTGGTCAACAGTAAGCTTCTTTTTATTCATACTCAGTTTTCCTGTTGAAGGGCCTTCAGCAACCTATAAAACAAAAATGTCTTTCACATCCATAATAAAAATCTATCAATACATTTGAGATTGAAAAAAAACAATAACATGCAATGTTTAAAAGAAATTATTTAAATTATTTACTTGGTAAACTTTATGACCTTTTCTTACGTGTATAAATGATTAAGGATTAATGTTGCTATGTAGGACAAGACAATATTGTGCACAAAAATACAAATTGGTTATATTTTGTTAATTGACATTGATATTTTTTATAATAATGTCAAGAAAGCACCATCTTTTGTTTTATAAATGGAACAAAAACAAATGAAGACGACCTCCAAAAACGAAAAGGTAGGAAAAAGTATGCATAATATTGGACATATTATGCATACTTTTATGTGTCAAAGTTTTCTAGAATACCATGCATTGTAATAACTGAAGTTAGATTTTTTTATTTGTGCATAAACAGCAACATGGCTTTGATAAATGATAGATAAATTAAAATGAACTAATCCAGCCAGGCTGACTGACTGACGGCTGAATCAGTAGTACAAGCAAACAACAGCCATAAAATCCGATGGTATTAACTGACTTTCTGAAATAAATCATACTCACTATGACTTCTGTTTTCTTCTTTTTGGGCAAACTAGGAGCCTCCTTTTCAGTCTCTTTCTTTTCCTTTGCTTTCTCTTCCACTTCTTCATCAGATACATCCGCATCACCCTTCTGCGTTTTTCCAGAAACAGAATTCAGAAAATTTTTAACTTTTGAGACAAACTCTGGATTTTGAGACCTCATTGATCTCTTCACAGCTGTTTTGTCTGATTTTTCACTGCTGTTGCTTCTTTGTGAATGATCACTGCTTCTTCTTACCCCTTGAATCTTCTCAGCATCCACAGATGTGTTCAGGCTAGTGCTAGAAGTATCTAGTGGAGTCCTGGACTTTCTAGTCTTGCTAGTTAGCTGTGTGCATTCACTAATGATCTTGGACTCCTTAGCAGAGTTGATTAGAGACCTCAATTCTCTACTTATACTCTTATTATGCTCTTTTTCAGATGCGTCAGAGTTAGTTTCCATTTGAGAATCATTAGAAGCTTCTTTGTCCTCCAAAAGGCAAAGATTCTTTGTTTTGCTAAGATCTTTGTTTTCTAGAACTTTTTCATCATTTTCAGCAGGTTTCTCTATGGATGTTTCTTGAGATGGTGTCTTGGGTGGTGGTTCTTTAGCAGTTGTTTTTCCTAGTTGTTCTTTTGCCTGTACTGTTTTTGCTGGGACTTCTTTTACTGGAGTTTTATCAGGGACATCTTTGACTGGGGTTTCTTTAATTAGAGCATCTTTGACAGGAGTCTGCTTAGATGGAGTCTCTTTTGTTTGTTTAGTCTCTGGTTTGTTTGGAAGCTCTTTAGTTGGTATTTGTTTAGTTGGTTCTTTAGTTGGAGATTGTTTAGCTGATTCTTTAGTTGGAGATTGTTTAGTTGGTTCTTTAGTTGGAGATTGTTTAGCTGATTCTTTAGTTGGAGATTGTTTAGCTGCAGATTCATTATTTATAGCAGCTCTAGGTGATGAATCTCTAATTAATACTATTTTATTAGAAGATCCTTTTTTTATTGTACTGACATATGTTTCTGTCTGTTTACCTGAGGGTTTTGTTATTTGGCCCTTTGATATAATTATTACAGGTGCTGCTTCTTTGTTGGGACCTTGTCTATCTTTGCAAGAAGCCTGTCTAGCAACAGCTTCTTTTGGTGTTTTTTCTTGTGAAGAGGATTCCTTCACAGGAGATTTCTGTACAAAATTCTGTGAATCTGAGCTGTTGACTGTTGTACTGTGGACAGATATTTCAACATCCTTAGATATGGGTGTTTCTGACTTACTGGAAGAATCTGCAGAAGTTTGAAGTTTTGAAGATAGCTGAAGCTGTGACGTTGAAGGTTTGATAGGAGATAGATCCTTGTCTTCAGGCTTCTGAGGTTCCTCTTCAGGCTTCTGAGGTTCCTCTGCTTTGCCAGGCGATTTCTGAATAGGCCTTACCTGTATATCTTTGAGAGGAGATTTTATGATTATCTTTTTGAAAGTCATTTCAGGATGAGATGGTGTAGGTTTAGGCACAGGTTTTGGTGGTTCAGTTTGATCAGGTATGATTTCAGCTGCCTCTTGGTTCCGCTTGGGGGACATATCCCCTTCTTCAATGGACTCAACAGTGATGACGGTCTCAACATTGCGGTTTGTGCTCGCACTGCTGGCAACCTCCTCCTCCTCCTGGACGTCATCTGTGGTGGAGGACACGCCGGTGTCCATGTGCAGCTCCGAACTTTCTTCCATCACCTGCTACATAAACACCTGGTAATTTTAGCCAGAACCATTGAAAATGAACATGGTTAATTATGAACAAATTATGCGATATCCTAACAATAGATGACATGATATTAGAGGAACCGGTCATTACCCAAGCCCAGACCCAGCCAGCTACGTACATACCTACTTATAATACACAAATATCCATGGACTTACCTATACCTCGCGAACAATTTCACCAAATGTAACTTGGTCTGTTTGTAATTACACTTCCACACTATTGTGACGTCGAAGATCATTCAAACGCAGTGCATTTATTGGGAATAAACTACTGAAATCCAGAAAATTACACAAAATGAAAGAAATCACACATCGCCATCGTCTCGCAAACTTTATTCGGACGACAGACAGATGGTGCTATAATCGCATTCGTTGTTACTTGCATCTCAGTCCTTTATATAGCTCCATCTCTTCTTTACTCAAGTTAAATCCATATGTTTCTTTCACTCTTTCACAAATCCGTTATAAAGCTATCTCACTCTTACTCTCGAAAAATGGGGAAATAACAATTGAATGAAGCATCCGCAACAACTTCACGTGAATAGAGATATGCTGTTATTTGATAGACTTAAAGTCAATCGATCGATTTAACATTTTTATAACCATAGTTAATAACGTTATGTCACGTAATTTTTATGGTTGGCAATACTCAGCTTCTCAGACAGAATATTTTTTTAAAATTCAGACGTCACTTGCGTGGGAAGATGAGTTTTTATCGAATTATTATGTTTTATAAATTATTTGTTAGGTAAAAACTGATACAAAAGAATGGAATTTATTGAGCTTATACTAATAAATAAATTAGACGGAGTGATTCTAAAATATCCTCATCATGACAACGTGGACGGAACTGTGTGTATTACTGGTCATCACCTTATTTTGAGTTCTAGAAAAGAAGGAGTGCGAGAATTATGGGTAAGTTAGTTGGAAACGACGATTTTCTATGTTATTTTATTACGTATTAGAAATGTTCCTAAAAAGTAAATCTCTTCATATTCTGTTGTAAGTTGGGGTGAGACAATCAGCTGATTGTAGAGTAGGGACTTATACTTCAACCACCCACTTGTTTATTTGTAGGGTTTTGTGCCCAAAAGATGCCAACAGGACCCTATATTATTAACTTATGTAGTCTCTGTCTATCTATCAGAACTGTACAAGTTGAAATTTTCCCTGGTTATGTTTTATGATGGTATGCATTATTATTTATTAGGACCAATACACACATAGTTCCTTAAAGTAATAATAAACCAATAATAATATGTAAATAATATATCTTAAAAATAATAAAAAATACACATTAAAAATGTATGAGGGTTTCCATACAAGAAACTTGTATTTACCAACTTTTTGGTTTAATTTTGTCAAACTTGTTTTATAGTGCCTAATTTACATAAAAAATAATTGGCCATGTGCAAAAAGATAGATACAAAAATTTTGGCACAGTAGTTCACGAAAAAATGTTTTATAAATATTTTGTGGTAGTAAAGAACCTTTAGTGCATGAGTCTAACTCTCACTTGGCTGGTTTTTTCCCATCTTCCGTTATAAGCTACCGGACAATGATGAAGTTGTGCATTTCCATGTAAAAAAAATTTATTTCAACCAAATTTTTTTGGTGAAAGTTGTTCAGTTTCCATATAACACTGCTTTCAAATATGTATTAGGAAGATTTTTAACTTCATACTGTTTAAATTGAAGGACCTTGTAAGAAATGAATATCGAGTAAAAATCTATTGATAGTTAATTAAAATAGTGTATTAATTCTTTCAGCTCCTCCACAAAAACATAGACTGCATAGAGAAGAAAGAAAACAAACCGAGTGGAGGGATTCCTCAAGGCGGTTCCCTGTTCCTCAAATGCAAGGACCTGAAGATCTACCAGATGGACATAGCCACCACTCCGGAGCTGCACAACCTCGCCCAGACTTTGGAGAACCTGTCTAGCCTGCAAAACCCAAGTCTGTTCTATCCCTTCTTTTATAGGCATATGAACCCTATTATGGAAAATGGATATACATTATACAGGTACAGTTAAACCTCCAAATCTGCTGCTGAAAGTATCTGTTTTGCTTCCAATGAAATTAACTTTAGCTTACTGCAAAAGGTGGTAATTTACTATAATTACACTATAAATAGTATATTTTGTAGTTGGCATATTTATAAGGCAGCTTCTTTAAAATATCATTAAATTAACAACTTGAAGAGTACTTACTAAAAATATGTTTTACTAATTGTTGTTGTGTTATTTAAAACCCAAATCTTAGGTGTTAAGTTAAGTAATAAATAAAAAAAAATCGGTGAAAAAAAAATATACCAGTAATCTTCAAGTTTTAATTTCTTCTGCAGCTTGCACATTCATCATAACATCCCATGAAACATCCACCATAGGACAGGGAGCTCCGTCCAGAATTCTAGCTTTAGCTGGAACAATGTAGAGGGGAAGTACCATAGTCACCTCGCTTGTTAGCGTTACGGCTCGCACCATGGACCGCGGTTGTAGGTGACCGCAGTAAGTAAGATGTAAGATACAAAGGAGGATGCTGCTGCCCATCCTCCAGTTTATAACCCTTAGTCGCCTCTTACGACACCCACGGGTATGTATGGGTTGGTACTATTCTTTGCCGGCACCACACGGGACATTACACCTTCCAAAATTGATAATAATTTACAATCTTACTAAATATTTCTATGTAAACTTTTTTTTTTCTATTTAACAAAGATTTTTCTTTCAGTGTGGAAGGTGAATATACTAAAGTGCTAGCCACAGAAGAATGGCGGATATCTCGTGTCAACCAAAACTACACAGTGTGTGCTGCCTATGCCAAGTCCGTTGTAGTACCTAAGAATGTAGACGATGACACACTGGCCACTGCTGCCTCCTTCAGACAAGGCGGCAGATTCCCTGTGCTCTCTTATAGACATAATAATGGAGTAAGTTAAGAATTTTATTGTTTTTTTGGTAGCACAATCAGAAAACACACAAACATAACAATACATAACAACGACAACATATGACAATAGCAAGAACATAATTTGTGTCAAATAATTGGTTCAAATGACTTAAAAACCACTTGTCCGTAGATGAGTTATATCTACAGAAAACTGCCGTTACGAAAGAACGGACAGTCAAGAGCAGTTCAAGCTTTCCACATCCACAGCTCTTATATTCAATAACAACGAAACGCTATTCTAGTAACAAGGGCGCGTCCTGTGATAAGGCGAGTGTAGCCGTGAAACACGCTTCTTTGATTTTTTCCAGTGAAAGAGTAATTGAATTTATTATAATATATTGTGTTAGTTAAGGATAGTTCCTATAGCTATTTGATATTAAATACACGATCGGATAAATTTCACCCGATAGAATAATATCTCTAACTTACCTCGTTTTCTACTTTTAATTCCCGAAGTAAACAATATTTTCGCAAAATAATTACATGACACTAAACATCGTGACATAAGGTAAACATTGTTGAGTTGATTTGTGTATTTACTTCGTAGGTTTACTTTAAATTATACATATACATTATAACTAATAATTTCGCATTTTAGCATGCAGTGCATTCCCATCGCACTTACACGTGTTTGTATAAGTCAAAGATTTCGGAGCTCCTTCGGACCGAATAGATACCGAGCTAAATAGATACCGATTCGCTCGGAATTGATACTGTGCTAATTTATTTTACTATGGGTGACATCTGCCAGCATATCTCCTTTGCTATGCAATGAAATGTCAAAACTTATACAAAATAATAATTTCCTAACACTAAATCATTCAGTCATTAAATTAAAAGATACCTGAGTACTTAAAGTGTCAATTTACAACCTATTTAATTTGTATCGACAAATTCCTTGAAGCTGTAAAAAGTATGCTCGAGGAGCCAGCTTTTAAGCCTGATTTTAAAAGTATTTAGGGATGGAGCGTCCACTATACTACTCGGCAGTCTATTACGAGTATATACAGTTGGCCCCGCAACATGGGTGAGTTTTTCTGATTTTGCGAGCCTGTGCTTAACAGACTGTAGTCTTATTGCGCGAGCATAATACTGCACAGACAAGATCTTAGTACTGCGATCCTTTGACCATTTGTTATAACCTTGAAACTGTACAACTTCCCCAAGGAGCATAGCTTGATATACTTACGAAAAAAACTTCAAATACAAATGTTACATTAGTATCAGTAGTGACATAGGTCAGTTACATTAGTATAGAAAGTAACTTTTTTTTCGTATTTAGACCTTTGTTGCTTGGGGTAAGTTGTTCAGTTTCCTAATCTGAAGGGAATGGTGAAAGTAGAGGACTCGAAAGAAGTAGGTATACCAAATTCGTAGCAGGTGGAGAGCTGTGGTCTCTGCCTACCCTGACGGGAAAGAGGCGTGATGTTATGTATGTATGTATTACTAAATCCATGGTTTCAGTTTTCAAGAGTCGTCCTTGTACACCCTGTATGCTAATGCTACTTCTTTGTTGAACTTCTATATTTGTCTTCTTTCCCACAGGCAGTATTGCTCCGAGCTGGGCAGCCTCTGTACGGGCCGAAGCACCGCCGTTGTCGAGCCGATGAGAACCTGCTCAACGCCGTCGTTGGGGCTGGGATGAAAGGAGTCATCTATGACTTGAGAAGCTCTAGTTCTATTTCACAGCAGCAGAGTAAAGGTAAACTTACCCCGGAACCCGTATCTGTTGAAGCCGCGAGTGAATAATCTTCTTCTGGGTAAGCTCGTTCCATCGTCGACCTCATCTCTGGCCTCAGGGAAAGAAGAAGAAGGGCTAAATCGAGGTCAAGAATAAACCATAAAAAAAAGTTCTGAATATGTCGGCAAAACAAACTAATATCCTATCTATACTATTCAATAAGAAATATTTGGAATTGATTTCTCGAAAACAGCTCTAACGATTGCGATGAAATTTACTAGACGGGGGTTTTCGGGGTCGAAAATCGATCTAGCTAGATCTTATGTCTGCGAAATTCGTTTTCTGAACATTTCTTGAAAATAGCGCATTTCAGAAACCCTACAGCGCCATCTGTAAGTGAGTTTTGGTTAAGATTATACGGAGCAAAGCTTGGTAGCACCGGTACTGTCAATAAGCAGAGTCCATAAGTCTATAAGTTGTCTCACTGCTGGGCAAATGCCTTTAGTTACGCCATCAAAATGATGCGGCGTTCTTTACGAACAGGTGTACCATTTTGTTATTACAACTTCAAATTTTGCATCGGACGGAGCTGTACTAACCACAGACGAGCGAGCCAGCCAACTTACCTCAACAGTGTCAGTTATCCAAACCTCGTTTCTACTTCTTAATAGCGGGCAGCTCTCACCAGCTCGCATCTCGAAGATTCTTTCCCGGATCATTTTCGCCGCTGTAAAACCAGTTTACCTTTAAACTATGAAGATGTTAGTGTGTTGTTATGTATCGCCCATGTGTTGGCAATAATAACCCATCTCTACCCGTGGCCCGTGGGTGTCGTAAGAGGCGACTAAGGTATATGAACCGGAGGATAGGCCGCAGCATTCTTTTCTGTACCATCTTACATTCTGCGGTCATTAAGGCCCCATTTACAATGCGTTTTTTTGCATCGATACAATCGCGATTCCAGTATCGATACAGTCGCGTGTAGCTATACAAACGCGCGTTTGTATCGCGGCTGTAGCGCGACTGCATCGATACAGTCGCGATTCAGTCGTCAACCTCATCATCATCATCAACCTCATCACTATGATGATGATGAGATTGACGATGAGGATAACGACTCTACTCGACTTACAAAAGTAACGTACTGGTAAGTTACATACAACTGTATCGATGCTGCATCGCGTTTGCATCGCGACTGTATCGACGATAAAAGTCGCAGTGTAAATGGGGCCTAACGACCGCGGTCCATGGTCCCAGCCGCAACGCTAACAAGCGTGGTGACTATGTTACATCCCACTAATACCACACTATTATGTGAGCTCTCTGTCCTGTAGTGGACGTTCTGATAATGATGGCATATCAGAGCACTTGCCTCTTGTCATTCACCTGTCATCATATAAAATCTGCAGGGTGTAACAAAACGGATATACCAACCCTGAAGGGTGTGGACCTGACCATGAAACTGAACAACTTTCCTTAAGGAACATGGTCAAAATACGAAAAAATATTTTTGACCTCCCATATAAACTGAATCATCTGATAGCGCACGGGAGGTCAAAAATTTTTTCGTGTTTTGACCTATGTTCTTTAGGGAAAGTTGTTCAGTTTTATGGGCAGAATCACATCCTTCAGGGTTGACATACCCTTTCGTTTACACCATGTATAACTTCCAGGCGGAGGAACGGAAAGCAACGCAAACTACTCCCAGTGGCGTATATTCAACAGATCGATGGACGACATAGACAGCCAAGAACAACTACTGAGCAGCTTCGCCAAGTTCATAGAGGCTTGTAACGATAAGGAGATATCTAGCGATAAGTGGATATCCAAATTGGAGTCTTGTGGGTGGCCTGAGAACGTACGGAATGCGTTGCATACGGCGTGTATCGTCGCTCAACATATACACCAGGTAAAATTACTACAATGTATAATGGAAAGGCTCCTCCTGTGTATCATACCATCTTACTTACTGCGGTCACCTACAACCGCGGCTCATGGTGCTAGCCGTAACGATGACAAGCGAGGTGACTATCAGAATCAGATATATTTATTATTTCTGGACATCACAACACAACACATTATACAACATAGAAAAAAGGAATATAACAATTACCAATACCAATATAAAATAGAAACAAACAATATGAAAAAAAAAAAAGTTTTGTCTCATGTGCTGTGACACCCAATAAATAAAAGGGCCTCACTCAGCAAAAGCCGCAGCATAAGCTGCAGCGCTGGTTTTCAGTGAACCCTGCTGAGTGAGGCACGGACGACAGTGTGTACAAAATAATAACAAACAAATAAATATGTAAATAAATATACCTTTAAAATAAAACACGTAAATATATATGTAAACTGTGTCTAATAAGATGTGTATATTAGTTCGAAGTACAATCTGAATAAATCAGCGAAATACCTACTGTAGTTACAACAGCGTATAAGTAAGTATGAACAGCGACAATAGGATTCATCATAACATCCCATGAAACGTCCACTACAGGACAGGGAGCTCCCTCCAGAATTCTAGCTTTTGCTGGAAAAATGTAGAGGGGAAGTACCATAGTCACCTCGCTTGTTAGCGTTACGGCTGGCACCATGGACCGCGGTTGTAGGTGACTATGGTACTTCCCTTCCACATTTTGCCAGCAAAAGTTAGAATTCTGGAGGGAGCTCCCTGTCCTGTAGTAGACATTTCATGGGATGTTATGATGATGATGATAATGGAAAGGTGTGATAGTACTGAAGAGTGTAAATCTGCTCATGAAACTGAACAACTTTTCGGAAGGAACATAGGTCGAAACACGAAAAACGAAATATGACCTCCCATACAAAATGCGCTATGAGCTGATGCAATTTCTATAGGAGGTTAAAAATTGTTTTTTTTCTATGACCTGTTTCCTTGGGAAAAATTGTTCAGTTTCATGGGCAGATGCACACACTTAAGTATTATCATACCTCTCCGTTTCACGCTGTATAAGGGCACTGCAAATTATCCTACGTCATCAAGTTCACGAAATAAACAATTTTGTAGCGAAAGTAGGGGCTTATTAGATCCACAAAGCGTTGGCCTGCCAATGTGCAACCTGGCAGGTTCGTTACAGTCGAAGACAAAAATTGTTACGACATAGCGTACGTTCACGAAAAAACCTGTTCGTAGAAGTTACTTAAGGTGATTTGTCACGGCCAGCTTAGACCCGAACGCAACTAGATGGAGCCACTGCTGCAAATATAAGGTTTTATTTTTTTAATACAATAAGTACCAACTATATATGTGTAAAAAGTTGATCGGTTAAATTTCATGGTGCAACTCCAACGCCTAACAACAATTTCGATAAAAATATGATCTCCATATGTCCATTAAAGTCAATTACTCTCGTCAGTCCGTGATTTAAATGAGTACGATCACTCACACGTGCACACAAAGCACAACCGTACAGTTTTGACCGCACGCTTACAATCTTCATATTGAACCAAAAATTGCTAACAAAAACTAGTATTTTCAGTACAATAGCTGTATTTTTGTATTAATCAGCGAAAAATTTAACTAAAAATAGCAGTATTCGTTCGTTTTTCAACAGAATTTTATGACCCGCGTAAGAATGCAAGTCATTTGAGTTTTTGTATGGAAAGCGGATCACCTTAAGGTAAAAAAATAGCTTGCCTTAAATGGCGTCCGTTTGCATCTTTAGATTTGTTATATTTTTTTACAGATGATATCTTTCGAAAATTAAATTAAATCTGTAAGCTTAATGTCGTCCCATTCATACTTAAAGAAATTATATGAATTTGTAATTTCTAAAAAAAATGCAAGTGTCCGTACTTAAAATTGAGTTTACCTAAAATTCTCCGTACAAAACGGCAATTTCATAGGTGATTAATGAAAATATGTGTCACAAGGTATTCTGAAATTCGTTGTAAATACGGCATAGGCGTCGTTCTGTAAATTTTGTATGAGTATGTCAAATCACGTTTGATAATTTGACATTTCAACTCAGGACACAATGGCAGATGTCATTCAATAGTAAAATAAATTAGTATTCCTTCTATTCCGAGCGCAGCAAGGAGTCCGAATTCTTTGGGTAGTACAACCTACGTGGTTTCGTGGTTAGAGCGCTCGGCTCTCGATCCGGAGGTTCTGGTTACGATTCCCGGTGGGGACACTGTCAAACAAAAATCCCTTTGCGCGACCTTCCCAGTTTGGTTAGGATATTGCAAGATGAATCACCTGATTTCGAAAGGCACGTTAGGCCGTTAGTCCCGACTACTTTCTACGGATGTAGTCGTTAATGAGCCATGTCAGAGGCCTTTGGCGGCTCAACAGCCCTGACACCAGAGGTCATCGACCTTGCGATACGATGATGATGATGATGATAGGTAAAGACCTAATAGATGTTCGAGACGCAGGATCGAGAGCCGAACGCTCTAACTAACCACTATTTCACGGAGGTTATTTATTATAAGCATACGTCTTGTATAGCGTGCGCAGCTCAGAGTAAAAAACTATAGAGTCCGTCATATACATATTCTGTATGAGCTAGTGAAGCGTGAAGCGTCTCACTGTCGCCCATTCTAGTCGGTCAAAAAACTCAGTTAAGTTTTACAAAAATCAAGATATCTTTAAAAATCGAATGTTTTAGTATAAACTTTGTTTGCGAAAGTGAAAATATATAGTTTTTTACTTGTGAATTGATCATTAATACTAAGAAAGGAAGCTTAAATAATCCGTAATAGCCATTTTATGCGTGATTTTTAACATCGTTTTTTTCCTGAATGGTAAGTGTTTTCACCAGAAAAACTGTGGTAGTAGCATTTATTAGTCCCATGTCACATATTTCTCAGAGAGAAAGATAAAAATTTACGTTTTTAGGATTTGAAAAAAATTCCATACATTTTAGTATGGAGGTCCCTCGCAAGAAAGTGCTACGCTTATGGCTCCCTCCTTAGCAGTAAGAGCTGCTACTAAAACCTCCTTGGTGCGCAGGCTAAGTCATGGGTGACAGGCGGAGCGCCAATGAACGATTCGCTCACCTCCCCCCACCTGCCGCGCTCTCCCTGCGGTTAGTTTTTGAGCTTTGCGCATTAACTGTCGTAGGCAGAGTTATTTTGTACAACGTGTAATTAACAGCCTGCCTGTGTTGTTACAGAAAGCCGAACCAGTTCTAATCCACGGCACGAGAGGAGAAGACGCCACCTTATTAGTTTGTTCATTAGTACAAATAATCCTAAACCCAGACTGCAGAACTATTCGGGGGTAAGTCTTCTGAAACAGCCTTTGTAAAAAGTTTTCTATAAATATAAGTAGTTCATTTGAGTAGGTTGGCGGATAGCGTATTGAACAACTGTCTCTTTCCAAAATATATTTATAATATTTTCCAATAAATACTAAAACCGGCCAAGTACGAGTCAGACTTGCTCACAGAAGGTTCCGTGTTGCTAAGAGTAAGGCCATACACAGAAAAAAAAACCACGTGTTCGACGAAATTTCAGTGGTGGGTTCAAAACTACTGGGCCAAATTTGATTCCGACTCGCACTTCACGATTTTTTGTTCTACTATAGCTTATACACAACAATCATACCAGTTTATATTCCCTTTTTACGATAGGGCCAAAACGAAAAAAAAATCGTTAATTATCACGTTGCTTTATTCGAAAAGGAGACGGCAGATTTACATAAAGGCAAAATTTTGGCGCCTCTGAGGAATGCGGCTATAGGAAAAAAAGAAATAGTCGACTAGCTTTTTTTTTTATGTTACCAGTGAGCAAACGAGCAGGTGGGCCACCTGATGGTAAGTGGTCACCACCGCCCATAGCACCCATTGTCTTATTAATGGCAAATATTGACACTAATAAGACAGCAAAGTGCGTTGCTCACTTTGAGAACTAAGTTGGTATCTCTCATATGCCAGTAATTTCACTGGCTCCCTTGCCCTTCAAACTGAAACACAGCAGTGCAAACACTGCTGCTTCACGGCAGAAAAAAGCAAGGTGGTGGTACTTCCCCAGACGGACTTTCCACAAAAGCCCTACCACCTTCAATAGCTTTCTTTTTCTTTCCTACAGCTTCCTTTTTCTTTCCTATAGCTGCATCTTTTCGAGGCGCAAAATTTTCGTACAAATCAGCTATGACCATTTGCGTCTGACGATCCAGTTTTTAGAGTTCCGTACACAAAGGGATAAAAACGGGACCCTATTAATGTCTCTGATGTCTGTGTCTGTCAGCGGTCTGTAGGTATCTCATGAACCGTAATAGGTACATAGTTGAAATTTTCACATATTATGTATTTCTGTGGTACTTTATTTGGTTGCTGAAGTTCTAGAGGGAGCTCCCTGTCCTGCAGTGGACGTTTCTGTTACCGCTATAACAAAAAAATGATTAAAATAAATATAAATTTAGGGGCTTTCATAGGAGAGCCCCTCGCCTAAAATAAAGTTTTTAATAGTAAAAACTTTATTTTAGGCGATTTTTGCACGATTTTTAGTTCTATCGTAAAAACGGAAACTCACAGGCGTGAAAAGTTATACGTTTATCTACACTTCTACGAGTACACTAATATTATAAAGAGGAAAGATTTGATTGTTTGTTTGTTTGCATCGAATAGGCTCCGAAACTACTGGACCGATTTGAAAAAATCTTTCACCATAAGAAACCTGCATTATCCGTGATGAACATAGGCTATAAAATATTTTCAAAAAAGTTAGGGTTCCGTATGAAAACTTCGATAATGTAACCCAAGGTGTGAAAAAAATACCAAATAGCATCCTTATATCGCGTACGCTGCCGAAACTATTAACAATAGAGCAAAGTGATGTACTACAGGTTTATAGAAGACATCAATATCTACAAAAAAGTCCGCGATACCATACGTCCAACTATTACAGTTATGTCACAATAACTACTTTTTCATGTTAAAATATGCAATAGTAACGCCGGTATAAACTAAATAGGCCACAGTATTCGTACCTATTAATCCTTATCCAAGAAAATGATTTTGTATTCAAGGCTATATCAGTACCTGTAAATTACTTTTTGAATTATCCAAATCGGACATACCATTCAAAAGTTATCATGGGTGTAATCGTTATCAAAATTGAAATAAAAGAAACAGCGCTCTAAGTGACTGCAATGGTTTTCACTACAACAGAGAATAGAGGTAGTGAAAAAAATTTGGCTGATGTTTCCTGTATGTGTAATTGACTGTAATCTCACGCCTATATCTCTTCCTCACGCACGGGTTAGGCAGGCAGGCAGAGCATCAAAGAGTGTAAGTGATGATGAGAAATCTAGCTTTGTCAATTACTTAAGTACCTAAACATTTAATTCAAAATATTATACAAATTTTCTTTAAAATGTACTCTTTTTAGGGTTACGTACCCAACGGGTGAAAAACGGGACCTTGTTAATATGCCTCCGATGTCTGTCTGTCTGTCAGCAGGCTGTATCTCATGAACCGTACCGTACTTATTGTTAGACAGTTGAAATTTTCACAGATTATCTATTTATGTTGCCGCTATAACAACAAATACTAAAAACAAAATATAAATATATAGGGGGGCTCCCCTACTAAAAATGAGTTTTTCTAAGCGATTTTTGCTCGAGTTTTGATTTAGCTCTATCGTAAAAAGGGGAATACTTACAAGCGTGAAAATTGGTATGTTTATAGTGTATAAGCTAAAGAATAACAACAAATAATAAAAACTGGTCAAGTGCGTGTCGTTCCGTGTGGTAGTGGCAAAGACAAGTATCGACCCATCTCTACCTAGGTAGATCAAAACTCGAGCAACTATCGCTTAGAAAAAGTAGGTGTCGTAAGAGGCGACTAAGGGTTTACAAACCGGAAGATGGGCAGCAGCATCTTTCCGTGTATCGCACCATCTTACATACTGCGGTCACCAACAACCGCGGTCCATGGTTCCAGCCGTAACGCTAACAAGCGTGGTGACTAAGGTACTTCCCCTCCACATTCTTCTAGCAAGAGCTGGAATTCTGGAGGGAGCTCCCTGTCCTGTAGTGGACGTATTATGGGATGTTATGATGGTTATGATGAAGTGCGTGTCAGCTCGAGCTAATTTAATGCAATTCTGCGTGACTAAGACGGTATGACTGCCCATAACTAGGACAGTATTTTTACCTTAGTGGTACGGAACCCTCGGTGCGAGTCTGACTTGCGCTTGGCCGGTTTTTTAGTAACCCCCGACGCAACAAGAACCTACTCGTATATCTACCCGTGCGAAGCCGGGGCGGACCGCTATAGTGTATAAACTGTAAAATAAAACAAATAATAAAAACTGGTCAAGTGCGTGTCGGACTCACGCGCATTTAATTCACTTCTGCGTGACTGCGCGTCTATAAATGAGACGGTATTTTACCTTAGTAGTACGGAACATTCGGTACGCGAGTCCGACTCGTACTTGGCCGGTTTTTAAGATTGATCTCTTTCCAAATGAGGACACTCCGAATAAGGAGTTGAAATAAGCAAGCGCTCGAAAACGGGTTGCCTTTGGGTATAGAAACTTACACAGCTTCGTTTTTCGCATGTGACATACTCGTAATTCTAACATGAACATTTATTTATTCCAGTTTCCAAGCGCTAATAGAGCGCGAATGGCTTCAAGCAGGACACCCATTCGGCGCCCGACACCGCTGTAGTGTGTATGGGGCGCCCCAACCCCGCGCTGCGCCTACCTTCGCGTTATTTTTGGACTGTACGAGACAGTTTCTGGAACAATTCCCCTGCAGCTTCGAATTCAGACAGTCCTTCCTTATAACGCTGTTTGAACATTCTTACGCTAGTCAGTTTGGTAAGTCTTAGCTTAAGCTTTGTCTGCTGTAGTGTGTATGGGGTGCCTTTGTCGCGCCGTCGATACGCGTTTTGGGAACGCGCTGCGCCTACATTCACGTTATTCTTAGACTGTATGAGACAGTTCCTAGAACCATTCCCCTGCCCCTGCAGAGAGAAATTTTATAAACGTTAGAGTCTATGCAAACTGCGATTTTTGTCGCGCCGCCGATGCGTGTTTTGGGAACGCGCGTCGACAGCGCGTTTTTCTTTCCACACAGCAGATCGATTTCGTTTGTAAGGATACAAACGTGCCGACGACGCGCGGTTTTTTTACGTTAGACATCTTATGTATATCGATAGAAACGTGCGTCAGACGTGTGTAAGCATCGCGTGCATGCGTGCAAAGGTCTTGGTCTCTTCAAGTGGGCCGTGTTGCATTCTTTCGTTTCTTTCACGCTGCCATAGTACGAGCCGAAACGGTAGCAGACTCGAACTATTTGCATTGTATTCTGCATGTTATGATTATGACATTCAATAAGTATTCTGTAAAGAATAATCGAATAAATCATTCTGAATCTCGGATAGTTTTTCCTTATAACGCTGTTGGATAATTTTTTACACTAGTCAGTTTAGTAAGTTTGTCGTACTTAATATAAATATCTGCTTTTTAGGGTTCCGATACCAAAATGGTAAAAAAAAGGAACCCTTATGGTGCCGCTCTGTCTGTCCGTCTGTCTGTCACACCTCTATATCTCAGCAACCACTTATGCTATCAACCTGAAATTTGGAATAGTTTTAGAATATAGTTGCCCAACTTAATTGCACAAGAAAAAATTTTGAAAAAAGTATGATTATTAATATAAAGGGGGCCAAAATAGGGGGGGCCAAATTTCAAATTGTCGCTACTAGGTCGAGTGGGGTATCATATGAAAGGGCTTTACTTGTACATTTTAAAATATATTTTTGTATTTTTTTAAATTTCTTAGTTTTAAAGTTATGATGAAAAATGTCAAGAAAAATACCATTCCCCCCCCCTTATCTCCGAAGTTTGAGTAAGGAAAAATCTGAATTAATTACAGTTGACAGAAGTTTATATAAACTTTACAGCAAAAATAAAACGATCTTTCTAAGTTGCACAGTTTTTCAGAAATCTGCAAAAAACCTTTACAAACAAATTTAGTTTTGCGGTCCTGAAAATGGACTTTATTGCTTCCAAAAATACTATAGGTATATCGGAACCCTCGGCGCGCGAGTCCGACTCGCACTTGACCGGTTTTTTTTCAAAGGGCTAACGTCTATCCATTTTTGAAGACATAGTGTGTAGTGTGTGTGCCAGTGTTTGTACATTTTCCTCGTAAAACGATAGTAGACTTTACGAAAAAATACCTCTGTGACGTACATAAAGTAGTACCAAACCATCTCTACCTGTGGGTGTCGTAAGGGCCAATAAGGGCTTATGAACCGGAGGATGGGCAGGGGCATCGTGTATCGTACCATCTTACATACTGCGATCACCAACAGCAGCGGTCGCCAACTGCAACGTTTACGGCGTGGTGACTATAGTAAATCTCCTACAAAGTACCACGCCTTTTTGCTGGAGTTCTGGAGGGAGCTCCCTGTCCTGCAGTGGACGTTTCATGGGATGTTATGACTCCTAACGGGGATTAAACACGAGATCACTTTAAGCATTAATCAACTGCGCACTCTTTTACTTCGTACTCTTCAACTATATTAGTTAAAAATCCTTTGTTCCAGGTACATTCCTCTGCGACAGTGACCAAGAGAGAGACACCCGCGGAGTGTACACCCAAACCACCAGCATCTGGTCGTGGATCAACCAGCCTGACGAGCTGAGTGGCTACATCAACCCTCTGTACGAGCCGACCCCTACTGTCACCTGGCCGTCTGTCGCCCCTATGAGCCATGTACTGTGGGAAGGTAAGGTCCCCAGCAGCCCACACTCGCCTAAGAGACAGACACATGTAGAGTGTACACTCAAACAAAAGAGACAAAAGTTAGATCTATGTAACTCCAATGATGACCGTTAATGCGTATAAATAAAAAAAATATGTGGGTGGGTGTGGGTAGGTATGCAAATGGTTCATTAGTTCTGCGCGGGTAACCCATGCGCAGAAAATAATTTAATTTAAAAAATGTACAGTACATTGCATTACAGTTAAAAATTTACATGATGTACTACGGTAATTTATGATCTTGAACTTTAAAACCCTGCGTCATCACATGTGAACCACATCACACCTTGAAATAACTAAATAGAATTTAGAAATAAGATTCAAAATTATTTTGCGAAACGGACGAGCCGAGCGAGCGTGCCGCGGGAGCGGCCGGGGAGACATCTAAAATGACGAATTTGAAAAGTTCTCGGCATTTTGTGAAATGCCAAGGCATTATGTGAAGCATCGAATTATACAATTTGCGTGCGACATATACAAGGTGTAACAGAAAGGGTATATCCACCCTGAAGGATGTGAATCTGCCCATGAAACTGAACAACTTTCCCTAAGGTACATAGGTCGAAATACGAAAAAAATTTTTTGACCTTCCATAGAAACTGAATCAGCTGATTGCACATTTTGTATGAAAGGTAAAATTTTTATTTTCGTATTTCGACCTATGTTCCTAAGGGAAAGTTGTTCAGTTTCATGGGCAGAATCACATCCTTCAGGGTTGATATACACTTTCTGTTACACCTTGTATATCAACTGTGATAATCACCACGCTTATTAACGTCGCGGTGGCTTTTATTAGTGTCCAAAGTAATGACAAAAATGCTTTCGTTTTTTTAAACCCACACTTTTTTAAATTACAGCATTCTTAATCATAATATTTGCCAATTTTGATCATTCGTATAAAAATAGTTCCCTGTTTTTCAGAGCTCTACCTCCGTTGGCAAATCGAGCAGCGCACGGATCAACGGGAAGAACAATACCGGGCCATACGCGCCAGGGAACAACAGTTACGAGCGCAGGCGCAGCAACTACGGCGGGAGTTATATGACGTCGCCAGCCAGTACTACGGACCGGATACTAAGGAAGCCTATTGCGATAAGTAGCTGTAGTTAGCTGTAATAGAACTATACCGGGTCTTACGCGCTTAATAACATCAATTACGATCGCAGGCGCATAAATTACGACTGAATACTGGCCAGTACTACGGGCCCTATAAAAAGATGCTTATTGCTTTAAGTAGCTGTAGGTAGTGTAATAGAACTATACCGGGTCTTACGCGCTTAATTACAACAATTACGAGCGCAGGCGCATCAATTACGGCTGAAGTACAGGCCAGTACTACGGGCCTAATACAAAGATGCTTATTGCGATAAGTAGCTGTAGTTAGTGTAATAGAACTATGCCGGGTCGTTTGCGTCAAAGAACAAGCGCAGGCGCATCAATTACGACAGGAGTACTGCTACTTAGAACGCCTTATTGCGATAAGTAGTTGTAGATAGATGTAATAGAACTATGCCGAGTCATATGCGCCAATGAACAGCAATTACTAGCGCAAGCCATTGGCGCAAACGCATATATTACGACGGGAGTACTGAATTCCAAGGACGCCTATTGTGATAAGTATCTGTAGATAGTGTCATAGAACTATACCAGGTCATTCGCGTCAAAAAACAAGCGCAGGCGCATCAATTACGACAAGAGTACTGCTCCTTAGAACGCCTTATTGCGATAAGTAGCTGTAGATAGTGTAATAGAACTATGCCGAGTCATATGCGACAATGAACATCAATTACTGGCGCAAGCGCATAAATTACGACGGTAGTACTGTATACCAATGACGCCTAATTGCGATAAGTATCTGTAGATAGAACTATGCCGGGTCATACGCGCCAAAGAACAACAATTAAAGGCGCAGCTGGATGCTAAGGACGCCTATTGCGTTTTAGCTATTTTATAGCTGTAGGTAGTTGCAATACAATGATGAAGAGCAATACCGGGTCATTGCCACTTTTCTTCGGGATGCCTCCTCTATAGCTTGTTAAAATTACCCCAAGCTATGAACAGGCGAGTAATATAATATCGTATAGGTTGTGGCATGTAAGGTTAGCGCTGAGCGAAATGTAGAGGACATAGCTGCGCATGGGTGCAATCGTACACGCAATATACAATGGGAGGTTTCCTGACAGCTGTAGGAACGTAGTTCTAAAAATCACAGATAGATGGCGCTTAAAAGACATGGTTTCCTTTTTCGATTCAATTAATTAACAATCAAAGAGAACACAACCTATACAGCCAAATACGGCTTATTCTTAAAAAAATATTTTTTGTATCGCTCTTGTTACAATCTGATATAGGCGAATGAACCTATTTAGTTTTTATAGAATTTATGAGAAAAGTCCAGTTTGGTATGTTTCTATAAATTTTAGCACACATTATTTCACACCCTATTATCCACACGTACAACACGTCCTTCTTCAGATCCATGTCTCGTCAACGATATCTATCGAACTTTTCGGAACTACTTCTTTTTCTTAATTTCATCACAGAAAACTTCCTATTATAACTGAGAAAGAGAGAACAATAAAGGTCGTAAAGGTCAGCGCTAGAGTTTCGTACTTGTAATTAATCACACCTGGGTTTTACGTCTCTATTAATTTTTCAATTCAATTCCTCCATACACACGCTCGACTAGACTCCCAGTGATCCAAATTCAGATTTTCGGCAGGATCCGAAAGTATAGAGAAGCAAATTATGAAAAATTTGCACGTAACTGATTTGGTCTCAAAGCAAATCTTGTGGTTTTATTACTTAAGCCCTCAACTAAGTATTTTAAATGCGGTATCCACTGGCCGGTATCCTTGCAGAGGTTGCATAAAATCAATACTGTATTGAATTAGTTTAAAAACTGCCACACAGGAACATGCCAAAAAAAGCATTTTCAATGATAAATTTAAAATAATATGAAATGTGCGATCTACTGTAAAAAAAAACGTTGTGGAGTTAAGTTTTAGGTTTCATTGTTTAAATTTTTATTACTGAGCCTGATACACTGAAAAAGGCCAGAAAATAAGCATTTTAAATTATAACGAGAGAACCAATGTATCCTTTGTAGGTATAGAACAATTAAAGTTTTTTTATGTATATTCAGTTTTAAAATGTGAAATAATGTACGATTAAATCTGCCCATTATGTGAGGTTATATTATATCAATTTAACGGCCTAATTATAAAGGTAGCTTTTTATTATGAAACAATTATGAATATGAAGTATTAGTAAAATTTTGCATAATATATACATAATGTCATTTGCATTGGTGCAATGACACAAAGCTTTAACTTATCTATAATATTTATTTATTAAACTATATAAAGCGTCAATTTTCTTATTACTTACACGTGTATGTATAATCAAAAATAATGCTAAATGTGTTTACAAATATGTACTTATATGAAAAGCCTTTGAAAATATCTTCAATTTTTTTTGTTTTTAACCAAGATCCATTCTAAACTATACAAACAGTGAAAAAAAAAAAACTTAATACATATACTTCGTCCGTAGTTTTTAAATAGAAAGAAAGACTTTTATGGGACTGATAAAATCTTAACCCATAATATTTTTCTTACAAACAACCAAAATATCGTCAAAGTATAAACGGCAAAAGAATCTGTGTTAGTGAACATATTTATTCAAGAGTAAGTCACGAAAAGGGATAGTTAAAAAATAATTGGATTTTTTATACAATTCTAGAAAAATTACAATTTCAAGAAACTAAGGCTCTCTAAACTCTGATATTCCTTTAATTTATACATTGTTTATACTCTCTAAATTAAACCGTTTTGCGAACTTATTACACTAATCATAGCTGTGTTTAAAATTGATCGAAATGGTTAATAAAATAAGTGTACTTACGTTAAATGTAACATTCCATGTCGATGCAGGGTTACTGCAGGCTTAGCTTGCTCACGTTAGCTTTGTAAGCTTCTTGTAAATAGTTAATTTAAATATAGGACCTTAGCTATAGTTAATTCATGTGAAACTAGAGTTGTTTCACACACGAGGGACAGGAAACTCGCGGGCATGCGCGTATATACAAGTTTTCCTGTACAAAGCGGGCATTTTTTTACCCCTCGTATAAATACCTTAATGGAGTAGATTGTATTCGTTTTTCATACACAACAATCCATTGGTCCTGTTTTGGTACTAAGAGCGGACAGTCGGCAGCCCTACCTCATCGCATACCAAATAGCTACCAATCTAGGATACTTTTCTACTTCCTGGGCTTGCGCCACTTGGCATGTTTTGTATAGTCTACAAAAACTTTACTTTTTTATGTAATCGAGTACCAATTACATAGTTTCTTGATTAGTACTAACATGGCCTTTGGCCGCCTTTCGCTCACTTATTGTAAAGCCGTATTTTTTTTTTATTCCTTGATATGAATATTAGGGGACATTTCACACAAGGTCATCTGATCCCAAACTAGGCAAAGCCTCTACTATGACAATCAGAGACTGATATACATACATAAATAGATAAATAACACCCAGACACAGAACAAACACTTGTGTTCATCACACAAATGTTTGCCCTGGGCGGGGATCGAACCCGCGGCCCTCGGCGTGAAAGGCAGACTCACTACCGACCACACTAACGGGCTTGTCGCGTGCGTAATGTGTGCAATAAAGAGTTATTCATTCATTCATTCATTCAACATGGAAGAATAATAATAGGACTGCCAATGCCTATACAAACGTAACCCGGAAAAGCATAAAACTCATTGAAACTAGATGGCGCTTTCAAATAATCTGGAAAGTAATTTTGGTAAAGTAATATTAAAAATCATTCAAATTATTTTTTTATGTTTGATCTTTCTTCTTTACTCTTGACCTCGATCTAGCCCTGAGGGCAGAGATGAAGTCGACGATGGCACGAGCTTGCCAAGAAGATTTCTACATTGCTTAATTTCTACATAGTTTCGATATAAAGAAACGCTAACATTGAAAAATTTTATGTTTTTTTAGCAGAATACTCGGTAAATCGTAATAGCTTCTCAGGCTATTTAGCGCCGTCTAGTTGTATACCTTTCCCGGGTTACGACTTTATAGGGGGATAGTTGGTCTTAATATTATTCGTCCATGGTACTATTCGTTGTATAGTTGGTAGGGCTTTTGTGCAAAGGCCGTCTGGGGAAGCACCACCCCCTTGCCTTTTCATGTCGTAAAGCAGCAGTGTTTGCACTTGTATTTCGGTAAGGGAGCCAGTGAAATTACCGGCTCATGAGACTAACATATTAGTTCTCAGGGTGGGTAACGCGCTTTGCTGTCTTTTATTATTTCACTAATAAGGCAGTGGGTGTAATGGGCGGTGGTGACCACTAATCACTAGGTGGTCCACCTGCTCGTTTGCCCTCTTTTGGCAAATAAAAAATCAAGAAAGAAGAACCAAAATTAACAGTGTTGCTTCGCTCAACCGGTACTTTGTGGCTTTTATTATGCAGCACCCTTGTTAGGTGTCCTTTTCGTATGCGATTTGGTACGGTTGCCGACTGGTTGATTATTAGAAAGACATTTTATTAGTTAATTTAGAAAAATGTTGTTGCATTTTGTTTTTCCTTGGCGAAAACAATAATTTCATATATTTAATTTAAAAAAAATCAAATAGATATCACTCATATACAGGTGAAATTATTATCTTTTTATAATTTTCTACAGATATCTATTACTAGTCGTAATCTTCACAATAACTTTTAACGTGTATTAAGATGTAGAACAAAAATTATTATAATTTCGCCACACACCGTTGCGGTTGGCGGCTTTCTTCTACACCCACGGAAAGCAAAGATTCTTTACTATTACCAGTTCTATTTTTATATTGGTACAAAATGAGAGTAGGTAGGAACCTATTTTTAAATACCTTCTCTCAATAATAGAGCCAAAAAATGTCTTTTCTTTTTTTTCTACACAACATCAAAGTGCGTGAAATAAAAATATGACGAATATAATGAATTTCACCCTGTGCTATTCTTGGGCCTATTTTACCTATTCATGAGCTTTGACTGTAATTTTATATCTAACTTTTATATAAACATTCGATCGTGAGAGTTTCTTATAAAATAATTTATTACTCTATTTTTAAATGATTATAAATTTTAATAATTGTGTGATAATGTAATAATAAAATGTATCTATGATCGATTCCTATCCTTTAAATAGAGATGTAATTAAACACCATTTTTATATATATAAATATAAATTAATTGACACAAAAATGCACATAAAATTTTATTCGAATATAAAATGTTACAGTTTATAAGGTCAGTGCAAAAGTTTAATTATTTGACATTCTGTCATGTTGGTATATATATATATTTTTAAATACCTACTTTCAGAAGATAATTTTATTATAATAATAGGTCTTTACCTATGAAATTGCCGAAATTTTCTTACAGATTAATGAGATCATAATTCCTATAATACTAATGCAATTGTCTTATATTTGAAAGTTGACTTCAAGGTTATTAATTTACGCATAAAATAAAGTTTTTATTTTTAGTTTGATATATAAAATTTAAGGTTCGAAAATTGTTCGTCTTAATTGTCGTCCGATTTCATTATTAGATTTGTTATATTTTTTAACAGATAATATTTTTCGAAAATCTAATTTAAGCTTCTGTTAGCTTAATGTCTTCCCAATAATGCTTAAAAAAATAAAAAAGATTGGATTTATAATTCCTAAAAAAATGCAAAAACGTTAGTACTGAAAATTGAGTTTACCTAAAATTCGCCATACAAAACGGCAATTTCATAGGTAAAGACCTAATATGAAGGGTGAAAGGGACGGTGTACCAAAAAATTAAAGGGCGTCCTCAGTCAACGAAACTGAACAACTTTCCCAAAAAAACATGTCCCAACACGTTTCTTTGGAAGAGTTGTTCAGTTTCGTTGACTGATCACGCTCTTTCAGTTTTCGGCACACCGTCCCTTACACCCTGTATAGGATCCTAATGAAATAGTGAACATAGTTTTAGCATGGTAGTTGGTTGGACTATGAAACTGAACAAATTTTCCCAAGAAACAAGTCGAAATACGAAAAAAATGTGCTACTTAGAAAGTTTTTTTTTTTTCGAAAGTTGTTCAGTTTCATGGTCTGATTGACGCTAAAATTATGTTTGTCAACAAAACGATATAACAATATTGTCTTACGTTTATAAATGCCGAAAGAAAGAGGCTATGTAACATGAATTTGAAAACTATACATACATATTCTAAGAGACAAGTTGGTAAAAAGTAAGAGGTAAGATTAGTAAACGAAACTGAACAACTTTGCTGAAGAAACTCATTACTGGAAATCAAAATTATTGTTATTCTGATACGAACTTAAAGAGGCCTTGCTGGTGATAATTTTTTGGTAAAAATTGTTTAATTTCATTGACAAATTTTCCCTCCTAAGTTTTGCTAAACCGTTTGTTTATTAGATCTTATAGGTGGATCTTCTTCTATGAACTGCCAACTAAGCTAGATTTATAAATGAATATTGTGAAATACACTAATAGAAATATCCAAAATGCGTAAATGTTTAAAAATATATTGTAAAGTCAATTTTGAGATGCATATAATGAATTTAATTGTTGGTCAATTAAATGAAGCTAAAAAAAATATTCTTTTCTTTAACTTTAGAAAATATTAAACATTACATATCTACAGCCTGTAATGGAAAGGTGTGATAATACTGAAGGGTGTGAAACTGAACAACTTTTCCCAAGAAACATAAGTCGAAATACGTAAAACCAAACATGACCTCCCATACAAAATGCGCTATCAGCTGATGCAAATTCGATTGTATGGGAGGTAAAAAATTTATTTTGTTCTATGACCTTTGTTCTTTGGGAAAAGTTGTTCAGTTTCATGGGCAGATTCACACCCCTTAATATTACCACACCTTTCCTTTCCACGCTGTATACAAAGTTACAATAAAGTCTTCAAACCCATCAACTTTTCCCAGTTATAATAAAAAAAACCGGCCAAGTGCGAGTTGGACTCGCGCACCGAGGGTTCCGTACCACCACATAATCATAATTGTATTAGTTGAAATTTCAGTAAGTTAATGTGCTAGATTTTTTGAGTCCGACACGCGCTTGACCAAAATTTATTATTTGTTGTTATTTTATAGCTTATGCACTATAAATATAAAAAGTTTTCCCGTTTTTAAAATAGAACTAAAACAAAAATCGCCTCCACGACCATCCAACTTGACCCCTCTCTTATATGAATGTTCTTGAATCGGGAGCTCACCACAATTGGTTACCATTAGTTGTGAGAAAAGTTGTAATATTTAATTATTTCAGACTTTTCCCATTAGTTGTACTGTCAGACCTAGCTTCTTGCCAAATTTCATAATTTTAGGTCAACGGGAAGTACCCTTTAGGTTTTGCTTTTTTGCATAAATGTATGGAGATGAGGACATAAAATGCCATATCTTTTGATTGCGACGTTGTAAAAAATTTAAATTTTCAGATCTTGTGTGGTTCATGGATCCTTATATATGGTATTAATTTAAACCTGATACCTTTACCCGTTCATGAGATAAAGGGTCTTGACAGACAGACGGACAACGAAGTGATTCTATGAGGGTACTGTTTTTTTCTTTTGAGGTACGGAACCCTAAAAAGATACTTCTATAGAGCTTTCAGCTGAAAGCTTTAACAGAAACTTCTTTTTTTAAGGATCTCATATTAAACACCCCTATTTTTATTACCCCGGATATTTTAAGACGTGTTTCTGCCCATGAAACTGAACAACTTCCCAAAAAACAGAGGTAGAAATACGGATAACCAAAGGGCTTTGTTGGAAATGTATGGGCAACTGGTGCCTTTTTTTTTAGATGGCACACTAACGCCACCTTGTTTGTTGTGTAGAGTACTTCCATACAAACAATAGTTACTATGACAGCTCAGCTCTAAAGTACATCCGTCTTGAGTTATGCGTCCTAATCTATAACGCTTATCTAATTATGAAAACTGAGAATATGAGTTACTTCAAATAGTCGTATACTATTTATTTCATAGTACATACTCCGTTTGACTCAAGTGACATCATATTGGCGTAAATGGCATAGTGTGACATCAAGTTACACATCATAGTAACAATATCATGAGTTTATTATTAACAAAACTCAAATATGAGTGCTTCTTACGCCTTTATCTTGTCTGTTTTATAGTTTTAACACTTTCTGGACTCAAGTTACGTGACGTTAGAGTTAGAGGCATAATGCAACACAAAGTCACACTTCACCATGGCAATTCTACGAGTATTTTATTAACAACATTGGACACATTCGCAGCCTCACACTAGGAAAATCAAGTATCGTGGGTACCGGACACATACAAAGACACGGAGTCGAACCCGGAACCTTCTGCGCAGTAACAAAACTTAAAATATGACTTCAAACGATCTTATTTTGTTTATTTTATAGCTTAAACACTATTTGGACTCAACTCACATGACCTTGTCGTAATAAGCTTAGTGCAACATGAAGTCACACTTCACTATGGCACTGTTATGAGTTTTTTATTAACAAATCTGAAAATATGACTGCTTAAGATCTTGTTTATTTTATAGCCTAAACACTATTTGAACTCAAGTCATGTGATGGTATCGTTAGTGGCATAGTGTGACATGAAGTCAGACATGTTACGAGTATTTTATCAATAGAAATGAAAATATGAGCTTTTTACGGCCTATTTGGACTCCACGTGAGTGGCATAGCGTGATGTCATATTAAGTCAGACTCACTATTTCCAATGTTCTAACTGACTTTTCTTGTTTATTTAAAAATCAGAATGTCTTATCTTAGTGTTCAGAAAGCATAGAAATGCAGATAATACCTAGTTTTTGAGTGTATGGTGAGTGGTGGGGAACTTTTGATAGCCATTTTGCTTTCTTTGTGTAATAAAATAAATAGGGTATTATGGTCTTGTCCGTGATGATCGCTGAAGTGTCAACTGGCACATTGACAACAGTATCAATGTCATGACTTTTTTTATTAACAAAACTTAAAATATTAGTGCTTCTTACGCCCTTATCTTGTCCATTTCTTAGTTTTAACACTATCTGGACTCCAGTTACGAGACGTTAGCGTTAGATGCATAGTGCAACATGAAGTCACACTTCACCATGGCAATGTTATGAGTATATTATTTTAAAAAACTTAAAATTAACTTCTTACGACCACTCAAAAACTAGGTATTATCTGCATTTCTATGCTTTCTGAACACTTATATAAGACATTCAGAATTTTAAATAAACAAGAAAAGACAGTAAGAACATTGGTAATAGTGAGTCTGACTTAATATGACATCGCGCTATGCCACTCACGTGGAGTCGAAAAATACTCGTAACATTGCCAAGGTTAAGTCTGACTTCATGTCACACTATGCCACTAAAGATAACATCACATGACTTGATTTCAAATAGTGTTTAGGCTATGAAATAAACAAGATCTTAAGAAGTCATATTTTCAGATTTGTTAATGAAATACTCGTAACAAAGCCATAGTGAAGTGTGACTTCATGTTGCACTATGCTTCTTACGACAAGGTCATGTGAGTTGAGTCCAAATAGTGTTTAAGCTAAAAAATAAACAAAATAAGATCGTTAGAAGTCATATTTTAAGTTTTGTTACTGCGCAGAAGGTTCCGGGTTCGACTCCGTGTCTTTGTGTGTGTCTGGTACCCACGATACTTGATTTTCCTAGTGTGAGGCTGCGAATGTGTCCAATGTTGTTAATAAAATACTCGTAGAATTGCCATGGTGAAGTGTGACTTTGTGTTGCATTATGCTTCTAACGCTAACGTCACGTAACTTGAGTCCAGAAAGTGTTAAAACTATAAAACAGACAAGATAAAGGCGTAAGAAGCACACATATTTTGAGTTTTGTTAATAATAAACTCATGACATTGTTACGATGAAGTGTAACTTGATGTCACACTATGCCATTTACGCCAATATGATGTCATTTGAGTCAAACGGAGTATGTACTATGAAATAAATAGTATACGACTATTCGAAGTAACTCATATTCTCAGTTTTCATAATTAGATAAGCGTTATAGATTAGGACGCATAACTCAAGACGGATGTACTTTAGAGCTGAGCTGTCATAGTAACTATTGTTTGTATGGAAGTACTCTACACAACTAACAAGGTGGCGTTAGTGTGCCATTAAAAAAAAAAGGCACCAATTTTGAGCAATGCCCTTTGACTCCCTGATGCAGATTCTATGGGAGGTGAAAAACTGATTGATAAAAAATTATGGAAATAGTTGTTCAGTTTCATGGGCAGATTCATAACCTTTAGTATTATCACACCTTTCCGTTACACGCTGTATACGTTACTGTACAGTCCAGAGCACATCAAGCTTCACACATGGACTTTGTACCGTGTTCTAATTTCAATCTTTGATAAAAATTGTGACAGGCACAGTGTCAACATAAGAAACAAGAATCAACTTGCTTCTCATGTCAGCCGTATTCACAAAATTAGTAAAACATATAATGTATACGCTTCTATAATAAGGTACCCACTGATATTGAAAGTTTACCGTTAGATAAATTCAAAACTGTAATCAAGCAGAAATTATGTAAGAAGGGTTATTATAAAATATCAGATTATCTAGAAGAGAAAAATCCATGGGATTAGACTACGGTTCTAACAGGCTAATTCAAAATTAAAACTGACCTATGTATGTTGTACTCGTATATCAACCTTGTACATTCAAACATATTTAAAAGAGCGCGTAGATTTTTATTTCCTTCTTTTTTTTCCCACAATGGCGCCACATCGTTTGTGAAGCGATGTTGTTTAGCTGACGTCATTAAGAGATTTTAATATCCAACAACGAATAAACGATTTTGATTTGATTTGAATCGACGTACGGGCTAGAGTCGCACTGAAAGTGTCACGCTTGACCTGTCGTTGACTGTACAATCCGTACAGTGTTAAATCCTATAGGTTAGGTATTTATAGGGTGTAAGGGACAGCCCTCCGAATACTGAAAGGGCATGATCAGTCAACGTAACTGAACATATTCCAGAGAATAAAACTTTCAGGAAATAAAAGTAAAAATCGGCCTCTCCATACAAAATTGCAAAGTTGATTGGACAGTTTCTATGGAGAGGCCGATATTTTTTTACGTTTCCTGAAAGTTTTGTTCACTGAAAGTTGTTCCTTTACGTGACTGATCATGCACTTTCAGTATTCGGAGGGCTGCAGCCTGTCTCTTACACCCGTTATATCATCAGGGTGTCCTACATCTCCAGAAAACTTTATAAAACAGACCAACTTTCCCCTAGGAATTTACACAGCTATACAGGTAGGTACACACCTATGACCTACTTGACTGAAGCATGCGCATGATTTTCTTTAAATCAATCTGCATGTATGAAAGGATTGATGAAAGTACAGGAAGCTAGGGAAGTATGTCAAGATCGTAGCAGGTGGAGAACTGTAGTCTCTGCCTAGCCTACGGGAAAGAGGCGTGATGTTATGTATGTATTATCTGAATTTGTTAACGGTTTTTAATACAAAGATATTTTTTTTATCGTCAATGGGCTTACTCTTGACCTCGATCAGGTCAGGATAGAGATGAGGTCGACGATGGCACGAGCTTGCCCAGAAGAAGCCCATTTAATAATAATAATTAGAAATTATTATTAATGAAACTTAGCGAAATTAAAATTTGAAACTAAGCTTAGTTATGGGTGTGGGCAAACTACTTGAAACTTGGCTGCGCTGAGTTCAACATACAAATTAACGTGCGCAAAGCTTCCCCCAACCACGCGATTATTGTTAAAGTTGCCTGCACTATACCAATTTTATTTTATACTGATAATCAAAACTCTGATAGTGTTCTTATTTCATTAATATTGTCGTCTTTTAGTCTTCTAAAATTATTCTGCGTGTGGACCATTTTTAGGGTTCCGAACCCAAATGGTAAAAACGGAACCCTTATGGCTTGGTCTGTCTGTCACAGCTGTGTATCTCAGCAACTACTTACGCTACGGACATTCTAAAATAAATTTAAGTTTTCAGCATTGTCAATGTATGGGGTAAACGGTCATCTGATTCAAGCCCTGAAATCTCTCTATGAGGATTCCAGTGCTTGTGTCAGAATAAACGGGGCGCACACTGAATGGTTTAGCATCGAAAAAGGTGTTAGGCAGGGATATGTAGCGTCACCTTGGCTGTTTAACCTGTTCATGGATAATTGTTTGATTGATCTGAAAGAGAGTATGTGTGGACTGAGAACGAATGAGTTACTCATCAAATGTCTTCTCTACGCTGATGACCAAGTTTTACTTGCGTCATCTGCTGACGAGTTGCAGGAGATGGTAACAATGATGAATGTGGCTTTGGACAGCAAAGGAATGAAAGTAAATGTAAGCAAGACGAAAGTAATGGTACTTGAAAGAGAAGAATGTATGACAGAGTGTACTTTATTAATAGGTGGTGAACAAGTCGAACAAGTGAAGGAGTTTGTGTATGTGGGCTCAAAGTTTACGAGAGATAGAAAGTGTGAAAGTGATATTGAAAGAAGAGTGAATGCTGGAAACATGGTGAATGGTGCCCTGCACGCCTTTATGAGGAGTCAGAAGGTGTCTCACAAGGCTCGTTTGGCTGTTCATAGGGGTGTTTTGGTACCAACACTGATGTATGGCAGTGAAAGCTGGGTATGGCAGAAGAAGCATGAAAGTAGAAATAATGCAGTGGAAATGAGAGCGCTAAGGAGTATGATTGGTGTTAAATTGAGTGACAGGATTAGAAATAGTGTGATAAGAGAACGGTGTAGCGTAAAAGAACACGTAGTGACCAAAATCGAGAAAGGGATGCTGAGATGGTTTTGTCATGTAGAGAAGATGAATGAACGAAGATTGAAGACAGAGATCTACCAGGCGAGAGTGAATGGCAACGTTGGAAGGGGAAGGCCTAGGCGAACGTACCAGGACCAAATTCAGGACGTTCTGAATAAAAGCCAGGTTAAAAGTACCCTAAACCGACGAGCATGTATGAAAGGATTGATGAAAGTACAGGAAGCAAGGGAAGTATGTCAAGATCGTAGCAGGTGGAGGACTGTGGTCTCTGCCTACCCCGACGAAAAAGAGGCGTGATGTTATGTATGTATGTATGTAGGTTTATATAAATATTACAGCAAAAATAAAACAATTCATAGTTTTTGAGAAATCTGCATAAAACCCATACAAACAAACTTAGTTTAGCGGTCCTAAAAATAGACTATTGCTTCTAAAAATACTATAGGCATATTGGAACCCTCGGCGCGCGAGTCCGACTCGCACTTGACCGGTTTTTTTATAAATTGGTTTGAACATAGATGAACAATCTGAACATCATCCGGAAAAGTATGAACTAGATGACGCTAAAAAAATATCTAGTATGCTATTACGGTCTATCAAGTATTATGTATAATAATAATAAAGTAATAATAAAATAAAACTAAAAATTACGTTAGCGTTTCTTTTCATTGAAACTATGTTGAAATTTTACGTTTTTTAGCAGGATAATCGGTACAACAGATTATTTCTAATTCAGATAATTTTATTCAATGTAGATTCTTTACAGAATACTTATTGAATGTCATGCAGAATACAATGCATATAGAGCAAGTCTACACCGTTTAGGATCGTGCGCGAAAAGCCAAATGGTTTCTTTAGTAGTCTGCAGCACGGCCTACTTCTTTTTACAATTGTGTTTCGCTGGAAAATCTGAGCACCATACCTCTTTGTCATTGATATAGTCATCTAAACTACAAGACGTGAATGTGCCCATGAATCTGAACAACTTTCCCTAAGGAACATAGGTCAAAATATGAAAATAAAAGATTTGCCTCCCATAGAAACTGAATCAGCTGATAACACATTATGTATGGGAGGTCAAAATTTTCTTTTCGTATTTCGACCAATATTCCTTAGGGAAAGTTGTTCAGTTTTATAGGCAGAATCACACCTTCAGGGTTGATGTACCCTTTCTGTTTACACCCTGTATAGTAAGCTTTTTTACCCGAGGTTTTTACATAACGTTTGCTTTATCAGCCCCATCTAGTTTTGGTGAGTTTATGCAGTCCTTGCTTTCTCATTATTTTTCCACGGTTTGATTTTGTCTATGTATGTAGTATGTACCACAAGAGACAGTCAATTACGTAATCTTGGAGTGCGGTGCGTTGGCCGACCAACGGACCAAAATCGTGGACAACACGATGTTGCTCCGAGAAGCCTGTGAGTGTCCCAGGAGACTTCTGAGCTTCTAGAAGAGTTGAGCTGGCTTGAATAAGCAGCACAACCTGCACGCAAAAAAGACCAAATTAGAGTTTAATTGCGGAAACAGGAGCCCACTAACTTATCAACTAACCACTTAATAAAATATTAGGACAATTACACAATAAGGGGTCATTAATCGCTACCGGCTATTTCAACAAGGTGTTATAACTCTAACACCTATCCGACAATGCTCTTCACGGCTAGCGGATATTCAAATGATACATTTTCACGCGTATGTCGCAGGAAGATGTGAAATAAAGCTCTTGCAAGCAAATGCCTAAAAATGTCCCGTTGATATTCAAGTGATTTTCTTTCAAGCAAAAGAGTGATGTTAGTCGTGAAAGAAACTACTTTCATAATCATGGATTCAATAACAGTTTTATTGGTAAATTACAGCTTTACTGCTAAAAAAATTGTAAATAAAAATAATAAAAAGGACCAAATAGTTGTATTACTGGTTGTTATCCTTGACACTGTGTATTCAGAACATGAAACTGAACAACTTTCCATAAGGAACATAGTGGTCGATAATACGACAAAAATGTTTTCCTCTCCCATACAAATCGCGTAATCAGCTGATTCAGTATATATGGGAGCAGGTCGAACTTTACACAGTTTCTTCTGCAACTGAAATAAATATAAATAATACAACTGTCAAAATGTAAGGCTTGACCTGCATTTGACTGTACAAATCATATATACATACATAACGAAAACAACTGTATTTATTTAATGAATTCTACACTTATTATATATGTATATTCACTTTTTATTTGTATAAAATATTAGTTAGTTATTATTTTCTTTTTAAGGTAGGTATAAAAACGTGTTAGAGCGTGGTCTCGCCATCAAACGTAATAGTTTGGCGAGTAGACTAAGTATTGTCAAAATGTACTTACCTTTGTAACAAATAAATTAAAAAAAAAACTCTTTTCGTATTACGATTTTTTTTCATCTGCCATACAAAATGCGTAATAACTTTGTGCAGTTTCTATGAGAGTCAAATTTTTATTTAGGTCGTTGGGGAACGCTGTTCAGGTCCATGATATGAATGCACAGTTTCATGGATCACAGTGTTCACCCTAACACCCGTATATTTTTGGTGTCATGATTATCTTTCTTAGATTTTAGGAGAACGTTTAGCTAAAATCCTCGATTCATAATTTCCCTGCAACATATGCGTGTATGCATCGACCGTGCCAACAATGTCCAGATGTAGCGATAAACGCGGCTTACAGCCTAAATATGTGCTATTGTAAGCCGACAAGACTGATGGCACTGCCATTCTGATCATGTCTCACATAAAAGCCTTCCGAATAAATAAAAGAACTGCTTTTTGTAGTTGTATATAAAAATGTCAGCAAGTCATTTTATGTTACTTATGTTAGGTAGACGTTCTTTTTTGTCTTTTTAGGGTTCCGTACCTCAAAAGAAAAAAACGGAACCCTTATAGGATCACTTTGTTGTCCGTCTGTCTGTCTGTCAAGACCCTTTATCTCACGAACGGGTAAAGGTTTTAAATTAATACCATATACGAGTATTAGGGTCCATGAACCACACAAGATCTGAATATTTCAATTTTTTACAACGACGCAATCAAAAGATATGGCAGTTTATGTCCTCATCTCCATACATTTATGCAAAAAAGCAAAACCTACAGGGTACTTTCCGTTGACCTAAAATTATGAAATTTGGCAATAAGCTAGGTCTCACAGTACAAATAAAGGGAAAAGTCTGAAATCATTAAATATTACAACTTTTCTCACAACTAATGGTAACCAATTGTTGTGAGCTCCCGTTTCAAGAACATTCATCAAGTTGGATGGTCACTTTTGGGGGATGGGGGCGATTTTTGTTTTAGTTCTATTTTAAAAACGGAAACACGCAAACTTGAAAATTGGTATGTTTATAGTGCATAAGCTATAAAATAACAACAAATAATAAAATTTGGTCAAGCGCGTGTCGGACTCAAAAAATCTAGCACATTAACTTACTGAAATTTGAACTAATACAATTATGATTATGTGGTGGTACGGAACCCTCGGTGCGCGAGTCCGACTCGCACTTGGCCGGTTTTTTTTTATGTGACAAGTGAGCAAACGAGCAGGTGGGCCTCCTGATAGAAAGTGGTCACCACTGCCCATAGTCTTATTAGTGGCATAACTTTACACTAATAAGACAGCAAAGCACGTTGCCCACTCTAAGAACTAAGTGGTGTGTCTCGTGTGCCGGTAATTTCGCTGGCTCCCTCACTCTTCAAACTGAAACACAGCAGTGGAAACACTGCTCTATTTTACGGCAGAAATAGGCAAGGGGTGGTACTTCCCCAGACGGACTTTGCACAAAAGACCTACCACCTCATAAGTTTAGGTACCGTTGTTTAGGTATTATGTATTTAAGAATTTAACTCAATAAGTAAAAATAAGAATAAAGTAAAAAATGCTTATATTACCGGTAATAATAGGTCTTTACCTATGAAATTGCCGAAATTTTCTTACAGATTAATGAAATCATTATTCCTATAATTCTAAAGCAATTTTTTTCATTTGTCTTATATTTGCAAGTTGACTTCAAGGTTATCAATTTACGCACAAAATAAAGTTGTTATTTTTAGTTTGATATACAAATCAAAAGGTTCGAAAATTGTTCGTCTTAAGTGTCGTCCGATTTCATCATTAGATTTGTTATATTTTTTTACAGTTAATATTTTTCGAAAATTAAATTTAAGCTTCTGTTAGCTTAATGTCTTTAAAAAAAATTAAAAAGTTGGATATTTAATTTCTAAAAATAATGCACAAATTACCTAAAATTCGCTATACAAAACGGCAATTTCATAGGTAAAGACCTATTAACATTGATAAAATAACGCCTCTTTCTCGTTGAGAGAAGGCAGAGACCACATTCCCCCACCAGCTGCGATCATGTCGTACTTCCCTCGTTTCCTCTACTCTCATCAACCCTTTCATACTTTTTTCGTGGTAACTATAGAAACTTGGACAAGAAAAGTTGTGCTAACACCCTGTATACTCGTAGGTGCGTTTTTTCTAATTGGTCTTTGCCATACATTGCACCATTTTGAATCTCAGCGCAATAGGTAAGTACGTAGTCAAATGCAGGTAAAGCTTGAGACTTGCAGCACCATTCTAGCCTCTATGGTGACTGAAATAAGAACGTTGTAGAAAGGCATAAGTGTCTGACTTGCGTGGACTGTAGTTAAGCTGTAGTGTAGTGCTCCATCCACTGGCGACCTTAATGATGCGGTTAGTGTAATGGCAGCCCAAGTCGTTCACCTTATAACTCGTGCTTTTATGTCTTACCTTACCTAACTTCACATTGTTTGCATTTTATAAATTTTTAACAAGATTTTCTGAGCATATTCTCACCACGTTTCGCAATTAAGTGTAGGACAGTTAGATTTTTGTTCAGAACTGTTGGCGCGCTTTCATGTCTTATCGTTTCGCAATGTTAAATCATAATTTTTTGGATTATAAATACGTAATTTTTTTGTAACCCTGAATATTTTAAAGGTGGTTTTGCCCATGAAACTGAACAACTTTTACCAAGGAACATAGGTGGAATTACTAAAACATAAATTCGACGTCCCATACAAAATAAATATGCTGTCAGCTGATGCATGGTAAGTCAGCAGATGTGTATTGTAAGTCGAAAATTTTTTTTCGTAGTTCGACTTGTTCCTTGGGAAAAGTTGTTCAGTATCATGGGCAGAAAAAAATAAGGGTGTATACAACGTGTTAATTAAAAAACACAAAACCTCTCGGGTGGTGGCTCTGGACATGAAACTGAACAACTTTTGTTCTACGAAAATTGCGCCTTCATAGAAATAGATAATGTGACCAAGCCAATTTGTATGAAAAAGCAAAAATATTTTTTGCGAATTTTCAAAAGTGGTAGAACAAAAGTTGTTCAGTTTCAAGTCCAGAGCCACCACCCGAGAGGTTTTGCGTTATTTAATTAACACGTTGTATATGACGTGAAAATCATGCCACGCTAACTATACTACTACCGCTACTTCGCGTTGTTTGTTAATTATCGGTGATTTAGTTTTTTCAGTTTATACGATTTTGTTCAGCGTTTTTAAGGATTGTAAGAAGAAAGCTTCTTCCAAAGCTTCTTCAATCGCAGTGCGAGAGTTTACGCAAAGCATATCTAGATGGCGCCAGTGATAATCGCGTTAAAAAGTTGTTAAGGTGATTCGTTTTCCATACAAAAATTCAAATGGCTTGCATTCTTACGCGGGACATAAAATTCTGTTGAAAAACGAACGCTTTTCGCTGATTAATACAAAAATTGTTGTTAGGCGTTGAAGTTGCACCATGAAATTTACGCTAATCAACTTTTTGCACATATATAGTTGGTACTTATTGCATAAAAAAAATAAAACCCTATATTTGCAGCAGTGGCTCCATCTAGTTGCGTTCGGGTCTAAGCTGGCCGTCACAGATCACCTTAAGTTTCATGGGCAGCCACATGGAATAGACGGAGGCAAATCTTAGGCCTCAAATTACTGATCCTAACAGCCTGTTCCTCCCTTATATTTGGGTAGTTTCTTTAGCCTTACCGTCAGTTGCACAAAGCATAATTTAAAGAAATTTTCTGTTGTTGACAAATAAAGTGGCAGCTGTAGATTTAAAGGGGCTTTAACTTTGAACATACTTTGTGCACGTGGTCATTAGTTACATTGGCAAAGTCAATAACGGTTTCAATTTTAAAGGAAAGCTGCCTACTTCCACCTCAGTGCCTACCGTTTATTTTCCATTGTTGCGCCTTTTACGATGCTAGTTTACGTGGTCGATTTAAACAACGGTATTACCGTTTTGTAAGAACAATCAGCACGTCTTTAGTTTAAAGTTCAATCGTCAAGCGTGTATTTTTTGTTGTTTCCACGAAAAGTTTGTTTGATCTTTTTTTCGCAGGTTTTATCAAATTGTTATATAACTTAAACTAAGTAGCCTAGTCACTACCTACACTAATCAAAAACCGTTCAAGTGCGAGTCGGACTCGCGCGCCGAGGGTTCCGATATAATTTTTGTATTTTTGGAAGCAATAAAGGCCATTTTTAGGACCGCAAAACTAAGTTTGTTTGTAAAGGTTATTTGCAGATTTCGAAAAAACTGTGCAACTTAGAAAGATCGTTTTATTTTTGCTGTAATGTTTACATAAATTTCTGTCAACTGTAATTAATTCAAATTTTTTCTTTCACAAACTTCAGAGATAAGGGATGGTATTTTTTTTGACATTTTTCATCATAACTTATAAACTAAGAGACGTAAAAAAAACAAAAAAATAAATTTTAGAACATACAAGTAAAGCCCTTTCATATGATATGATACCCCATTCGACCTAGTAGCGACAATTTGAAATTTGGCCCCCCCTATTTTGGCCCCCTTTACCTATACATTGAAATTCATATTTTTTTCAAAATTATTTAATGTGCAATTAAGTTATTAAACCATATTCTAACACTATTCCAAATTTGAAGTCGATAGCATGAGTGGTTGCTGAGATATAGAGGTAATAGAGGTGTGACAGACAGACAGACGGATAAACAGACGGACAGACAGACAGACAGACAAAGTCGCACCACAAGGGTTCCTTTTTTTACTATTTTGGTATCGGAACCCTAAAAAGCTAGGTTCGGTAGGGATATTTCAAAAAAAGAAAGCTAAAATATATATTTCAAATGTGCTCATAACCCCTTTCATTTGATATCCAACACAATATAATTAAAAAAAAATTTTTTCGTGCATTACGTAATCTCCTCTAGAAGGCGCCACATTTAATTTCATGCGACGTCTTGTATCCTAAACCAGCGGGTATTAAAGACGCCTAACGATATCTCATACCGCTCAAAATCATAACCCTCCTTTTTGCCGTAGTCGGGTAAACATTTATTTCGTTCGACTGGTATTTGTTGAAAATATTATATCCTTCTAATTCCATAAGGACAACTTATTGCTCCTTTACTGGAGCAATAAGTTAAATACATGTGCAATGTAATCATAAACCGATATAATCAGTTAATACTTATTATGAGCTATCATCTCTGCCAAACAGCACAAAATGTAGCGTATTGCATTAATAAAATGTATATTTATTTCCAAATATTGCAAGAAACAAACTGAACTTATTGTTCTCAGTTTCTGTAGATAAAATAAACAAAAATAGAAAGGTAAAGCTAGCGCCCTACTAAAATTTAACAGATAGTGATTTGAGATAAAGTGTGGCGTACACTATTGGTAGGCATATTTTTTGCCTCACCCCTGCCTTGACTTATATCGTGGGCAATTAAAACCGTATTCAAATGAGCGAAGGGCAAGCTTAGCTATTTCCAGCACCAGTATTATGATAAATTTGAAACAATAGTTGAATAAATTCAACGAAGTCTAGATCTATATATTAGAAAAAAAAGACAACTTCCCATACAAAGAAGATGGCCCAAATCCTATAGAAAAAAAAAGATTTGTATCACATGACTTTTCACTAACAATAACCGTGGTATTTATTGAATAAAATTCCAGACAAAGATTCTTATACTAGCACATCGGCAAATCTCCGTCAGTGACTTACAAACCGAACATCTGTTTCAAAAGCTCTTCAAAACAAGTGTTTGTACCAACCGGTAAAGTCTGTCATTGCGCATTTTATAAATGATCGTCGTCGGTCTAAAGCTGATGTAATGTAATGGTAGGCGGCGTGGCACCTGCAAAGCCTAAGGTACGTCGGACTCGAATTTATTATCATATTAATGTAAGCACGACTCGGATAAAGGAGTGATCACACCTAGCTGAATTCAAAGACTAATTCGGCATACATTGCTGGGAGGCTTGGTTTTGTTAATTGCAATATCCTTACTTCAACGAGCAATGTATGCCGAATTAGTCTTTGAATTCAGCAAGGTGTGATCACTCCTTAAGCTGACTACTGTTCTGTGCTGTGAACTACCGCGTCTTACTGTGAAGTTTTTTAGTACTTATACCTATATCTCACAGACCACCTAACCTATATCTACAGGGTGTTATGTTAACCACTGTGATTCTTGCAACTGTGCATTCAGACCGTGAAACTTCCCCAAGGAGCATAGGTCGAAACACGAAAGATATGTATTTTTGAGCTCCTATAGAAATTTTATCAGCTGATACGAGTAGTAGTGATAGTGCATTTTGTATGGGAGGTGATTTTTTTTTTCGTATTTCAACCTATGTTCCTTAGGGAAAGTTGTGGTCTGTTTCGTGGTCTAATTATGTTCATTATTTCATTAGGACCCTAGGTGTAACAGAAAGGGTATACCAACCCTGAAAGATGTGAATATGCCCGTGAAGCTGAACTACTTTCCTTAAGGAACGTATGTCGAAAAACGAATTTTTTTTTACCTTCCGTTGGAAATGAATCAGCTGCTAGCGCATTTTTAGGGTTCCGTACCTCAAAATAAAAAAACGGAACCCTTATAGGATCACTTTGTTGTCCGTCTGTCTGTCTTTCAAGACCCTTTTTCTCACGAACGAGAAGAGATATCAGGTTAAAATTGATAACGAATATTAAGGTCCATAAACCACACAAGATCTGAAAAATTCAATTTTTTACAACGACGCAATCAAAAGATATGGCTTTTTATGTCCTCATCTCCATACATTTATGCAAAAAAGCAAAACCTACAGGGTCCTTCCCGTTGACCTAAAATTATTAAATTTGGCAAGAAGCTAGGTCTCAGAGTACAAATAAAGGGAAATAATTAAATATTTCAATTTTTCTCACAACTAATAGTAACCAATTAAGGTGAGCTCCCGTTTCAAGAACTTTTATATAAAAGAGGGGTCAATTTAGATGGTAGCGGTGTTTTTAAAATCAAAGAGCAATAGCTTTTAGTATATCTTATGGTAGATAGGTACGGAACCCTTAGGGTGCGAGTCCGACTCGCACTTGGCCGGTTTTTTTATGTATTATTTATATCGACCTATGTTCCTATGGGAAAGTTGTACAGTTTTATGGGCGGAATAACATCACTCAGGGTTGATATACCCTATCTGATACACCTTGTATACAGGGTGAAAAAATAACTCCCGCAAGCTAAAACTGAGGGTTCAGGTTTAAAGCTTAAACTATGAAACTGATCAACTTTTCCCTCATAACATCCCATGAAACGTCCACTACAGGACAGGGAGCTCGCTCCAGAATTCTAGCTTTTGCTGGAAAAATGTGGAGGGGAAGTACCATACTCACCTCGCTTCTTAGCGTTACGGCTGGCACCATGGACCGCGGTTGTAGGTGACCGCAGTAAGTAAGATGGAAGATACAAAGGAGGATGCTGCTGCCCGTCCTCCAGTTAACCCTTAGTCGCCTCTTACGACACCTATGGGTATGTATGGGTTGGTACTATTCTTTGCCGGCACCATACGGGACAAACTTGAAACTCGAAACTTTTCCCTAAGAAAAGAAAACTAACTTTCCGTACCAAAAGCTCTATCACTTAATATAGTGTAAAGGCTAGGACCACATGACGGGGTGCCCGCGGTTTTTCATCTTAACTGTCACATGAAATGGCCAGGCGCTTCACGAAGTGGGTACCTGTAGGTTTTTAGATCGAGCGACGACGTTATAAGTAGTAGGTAGGCACCAATTCTATTTGAGCGGTTTTATTAAAGCCCGTTGCTTAGTTAAAATTCAGTAGTCGTAGATATGCTACATTGTTCAAACATTCAATTGTAAGTATTCATTTAGAGTCGTAGATTTTGGCAAAAACTATCTGCTATAAAAATTACCAAGCTAGCACCAAAGTTGTAACTCGTTATTCTCATGTTAAGAAGCTATCTCTTAACTCTTATTGGACATACGAAAATAAAGGTAGCTAATACTCCTCAGAACAATAAAATCACCATACGTGATGGAACCGCGGAAACGCCTCTACGCAGGGTTCAAAGATCGCACATAGCAGTAATAACTGTTATATTTGTATGTACTTTTACCTCTGTAGTTGTATCGGAAGATAGAACAAAAGATCTTTACGATCGACTATATAGGGTGACTTTTAATTAGTTCTTGATAGAAAAGGGTATGAATGTACTCATGATACTGAACAACTTTTCCCAAGGAACATAGGTCGAAATACGAAAATCAAGTTTTGACCTCCCATAGAAACTGCATCAGCTAATAGCGCATTTTGTATGGGAGGTCAAATTTGGTTTTTCGTATTTCGACCTATGTTCCTTGGGAAAAGTGGTTCAGTGTCATGAGTAAATGCATATCTTTTGCTATCAAGAACTAATTAAAAGTCATCCTATAAATTAGGTTTGTACTTATAAACACAGATTTAGAAATAGCAAGTTGGTTTTTCTTTTTACTTAAAGATAGGCCCACTTACAGCGCGTTACGGAAAGGTGTGATATTATTAAAGGGTGTGAATCTGCCCATGAAACTGAACAACTTTTCCCAAGGAACATGGGTCATAGAACAAAAACAATTTTTGACCTCCCATAGAAACTGCATCAGCTGATAGCGCATTGGGAGGTCAAATTTGGATTTTCGTATTTCGACCCATGTTCCTTGGGAAAAGTTGTTCAGTTTCTTGGGTAGATTCACAATTTAGTATTATCACACCTTTCCGTTACACGTTGGAAGTAATTAGTACCGTAGATTATTTACACCGTCATGTTTGAGGCATGCGCGTGCGGTGCAATTTTTGAAAATATAGGATGACTTTTAATTAGTTCTTGATAGCAAAAGATATGCATGTACTCATGATACTGAACAACTTTTCCCAAGGAACATAGGTCGAAATATGAAAAACCAAATTTAACCTCCCATACAAAATGCGCTATTAGCTGATGCAGTTTCTATATACACTACCTACTCGAGAAACAATTTTCTATTTCTTGTGGACGATAGTTACTTTTACGGGTATTTTTTATAGGGCAGTTATTTACTTGCATTGAAAAATCTCAGTGACGTGAATTCCGACTTCAATCAAATAACAAAAGTTAATTTGTGTAATAAACAAGTGCGTCAAAATGTTAAATCTGTAAAAAATCAATTTAAATCCCATAAACTTTATATAAACATCACGCTTCTGTATAAACATCACATAAAACATAAGGTTTCTCTGAAAAAAAAAACCGGTCAAGAGCGAGTCGGACTCGCGCGCCGAGGGTTCCGATATACCTATAGTATTTTTAGAAGCAATAGGGTTCTTTTTTTAGAACCGCAAAACTAAATTTAACTGTAATGGTGTAGATTTCAAAAAAACGGTGCCACTTAGAGAGATCGTTTAAGTTTTCCTGAAATATTTACATAGACTGTAATTACTTCAGATTTTTCCTTTCACAAACTTCCGAGATAAGGGGGGGAGAATTGGGAGAATGGTATTTCAAAACTAATAGTTGTAAAAAAATTAAAAAATATATTTTGAGTAACGATAATTTAAAATTTTGATCCCTCCATTTTTATAATTATTTCATTTGCAAGTTGGGCAATTACTATATTCTAAAACTATTCAAAATTTTAAGTCGATAGCGTGAGTGGTTGCTGAGATATACAGGTGTGACAGACAGACAGACAAAGTCGCTCCATAAGGGTTCCGTTTTCACCATTTTGGTTCGGAACCCTAAAAAGGATCCTTTTAAACCATAACTGTTGAGAAAATAAAATAGAAGCTAGAACGATTCGATAGATAATCTAATCATAATCGTGCTATAAATCACTATTCGACATGAATCGTTTGATTGGAAAGTAGGCCCGGGTCAGTAGGTTATAAATACGTTCAATAAATATCAGATTGATGAGCAAGTAAAGCTATCAAGCAACACCTCTCAAACAGTTAAAGTCAAAGAGAATTATTTTACAAAGTAAGCTGCAATAGTGAGTAGGTAGGTTTATATAGCTAACTGTTAAAACACCTCGGTGGATCCAGCTAGCTCGCTCTGCTGAGGTCAAAGTTCGCAGGCTGTTCTGTGTGTAATCTTTAGATCTACCACGAGGGCATTGTGCCGAGCTGAACGCTTTCTCTGCGCAAGCGCAACCCGTACTATCTGTCCGTACGCAAGCGCTCCAATAATGTCGATACGAACGGCCTTTTTAGGGTTCCGTACCTCAAAAGAAAAAAACGGAACCCTTATAAGATCACTTTGTTGTCCGTCTGTCTGTCTGACTGTCTGTCTGTCAAGACCCTTTATCTCACGAACGGGTAAAGGTATCAGGTTGAAATTAATACCATATATTAGGACCCATGAACCACACAAGATCTGAAAATTTAAATTTTTTATAAAGACGCAATCAAAAGATATGGCATTTTATGTCCTCATCTCCATACATTTATTCAAAAATGAAAAACCTACAGGGTACTTCCCGTAGACCTAAAATTATAAAATTTGGCAAGAAGCTAGGTCTCACAGTACAAATAATGGGAAAAGTCTGAAATCATTAAATATTACAACTTTTCTCACAACTAATGGTAACCAATAGTGGTGAGCTCCCGTTTCAAGAACATTCAAATTCAGGGGTCAAGTTGGATGGTTGCTGAGGCGATTTTTGTTTTAGTTCTATTTAAAAACGGGAACACTTACAAACTTGAAAATTGGTATGTTTATAGGGCATAGGCTATAAAATAACAACAAATAATAAAATTTGGTCAAGCGCGTGTCGGACTCAAAAAATCTAGCACATTAACTTACTGAAATTTCAACTAATACAATTATGTTTATGTGGTGGTACGGAACCCTCAGTGCGCGAGTCCGACTCGCACTTGGCCGGTTTTTTGATACTGTTGGTAATATTTATTTACTAGCCGCGTGTCTAAATTTCAAAATACCAATAATATTTTCAAAATACCTTTTTAGTTATCACCTCATAAAGAAACTTCTTTCTAAGATTTTGACTTGATCCATCGTTTCAGGCAGAACGTGGTTAGTCAGTGTAAATCCTTTATGATCTTTTTAACTTTTATAGGTACTACAGAAATAGCACGTCCCTGCAATAGGTATAGGTATATCCATTTACATACACCATCCCTTTTTTTTCGTCACACATTGCAGTTTTACTTCTCTTTGGATCTCTTTATGTTGACAAATTACTAATATCAATACGTATTTAATTTTTTTAAATTGCTTTACCTATGAGTATATTGATTCTGTGCTGTTGTGTAGCATATTACTTACTTACAATTTTAAATATATAAGTTATGGCATATAACTTACAATCACAGCCCATTTATATGCATTATTTACTCAAATAGCTGTACCAACTATACTATAACTAAGTATACCTGAATATTTATTCAACAACACCTATACCACAGAGTAATAATACATTGGTCCTTGCTATCTACAATAATTATCAAACCGCGCTTAATTAAACCTAGTCAAAATTATTTAAGGCTTGTCCAAGTTTATTTGTCGAACGTGATATTTATTTAATTCCTGAAACGAATTTATTATTTCTTAGAATATTCATACCCATGCCTTGAAGAAATTGCATTTTTGATGCTAGAGCAGATACAAGACGTATGGTGACGAATGGACCAATAAAAACTAGGCAACTGCGTGTCGGGCCATGCGCGGTGTTGGGTTCCGTATTTGCCTGAAGTTTCATTATTGTTAAGCAGGTTTAGATTTTTTCATAATCTTTATCCCTCTTAACGAACGGCGAGGCCAGCGCCTGATTGCTATTCCTATTTCTATAATTTTTCTATTATTTTTAGTTTTCCGACTATTAATCGTTAACCTGTAAAGCCTACTTAGCTGTGACAGTTTTCCTTTTAAATTCATCGTATGCGAGTATACCGTTACATGAACAACAACCGTTTAGCTACCAGGAGGGAGGCCACTTGACTCTAACGAAAAATAGCACTTTTAGGCTAAATATTTCGCTAACGGTTCCCTGAATCAAAAAATGTTTGTAATACCAATCTAACGACACCCATGGGGTAGAAGAGAAAAAAAATTCATCCCCACTATACTCGTACGTGTAAATTTTTGTTTCAAAATTTTATTTTACCAGTTGGTCGGCGTGACTAATATCTACACCCATACCAAATTACAGCTTTCTAGTACTAAGGGTCTCTGAGCTAAGCTGCGGACAGACGGACAGACATGTAACTATAACGGTTCCTTGTTGACTACGGAACCCTAAAAACACCAGCACGATTATGATTAGAAACGGAAAACAATTTACTATTCCCAAAAATATAAAAAAAATTGTCTCAATTTGTTAGTGTGGCGAATTAAATCAGGGAGTCAATTCATGAATATCACCAAAAATATTCAGAATCAATAGTTTCCTTTTTTTGAAAATTGAAGAATGATATTCGTGAACAATAAAGTAGTGTTTGATTTTTAATTTTCATGTATTATGAATACAATTTAACATTTTATAGGTGTATTGAATCTTTATAGTTTTAAAAGTGATATTTTATCACCTAAAGATTTTTAGTGGTTCTAAAATTAATGATATTGTTTCTAGTTAGTACCGCAGGCGCGACTCAAAGCTATTGTTTTCTCAGTATTAACTAAGCTATCATGGCTGGTTCTGATTGGCCTTACTGATCATAACCTTTCACGTTGCAGAAGATTGTCTCTTCATCATCATCGTAACCTTTCCGCTATAAGATACGTGCGTACGACTACAGCGGTCCATTGTGGCAGTCGTTACGCTAACAAGCATTTTGGCTATGGTAGGTACATCCCTCAATTTTAACAGACTTCAAAAATGGAGGTTATCAATTCGACCCGTATAATATTGTCAAAGATACTATTTTCGCGTGCTATATCAGCTTGTAAACTAATGTACCTTCCTACCAAATTTCATAAGTGTAATGTATGTATATGTTTGTCTACGTATGTCTCAGGAACTACAAGTCAGAAGGCAATAATTATTTTTTAGTTGAACTAGGAATTATACAACTTAGAATAAATTGCAAATTTCATAAAAATTGGTACAGCCAGTACATTAAAATCGGCTCAATTAACCTTAAACTTTAAGCTCCCGCATATCTCTGAAACTAAAAGTCGGATGGCAATAATTCTTTTTTAGTTGAACTGGTTGTTATTATATTTGTTACAGTGCAAGTTTCATCGAAATTAGTTTAGTAGTTCATTAAAACCGCTTCAGTAAAACTATAAAAGACAAAAAAATTATTGAGTAAAGTTATTCGAACAAAAAAAATAATACTTAGAAGTAGTTTCAATTAAAACTGAAAAAAATGCAGAATTAAAAAAACCGGCCAAGTGCGTATTCGCGCACCGAGGGTTCCGTACAAACCTGTAGGTAGGTATAGAAGTAAAAGTTATGGTATTTTTATTGCTAAAAATTTTTACTATGTGATGTAACTAAAAATTTAAAGTTTTCGGAATTTTCTCTTTATGTGTGCTATAAAACGTTGCTTCATGCCTTTCAAGATTCTAGTTCGACTGGAAGTATCCTTTAGGTTTTGATTCCCTTGCCAGCAGTTGCAAGTTTCAAAATATGTGGCTTAAATTGCTGTTTCTTTTGATTGCGTTGACACAGAAGTTGATTTTATTACAGCTTAAAGGTATTATAGACCTGATTATTTGATGTGAATTTTAATTTAATACCTCTACGCGTTCATGAGGAATGAGGTAGTAAGTTTAAAATTATTAAAAATATTTTTATTATATGATGTAACAAAAAATTTATGTTTTCGCAATTTTTCCTTCATCTGTGCTATAAGACGTTGCTTCATACCAAATTTTAAGATTCTGAGTTCACGGGAAGTACCCTGTAGGTTTTGATTCCCTGTGTCATTTGATTTACAGTGTCGAAAAACTCGAAAATTTGCAGCATAAACGGCTGTATCTTTTGATTGCGTTGGCTTAGAAGTTTGATTTTTTCACAGCTCTAAGGGACAGTAAACCTGAGTATTTGATATGCATTTCAGCTTGATAGGTACCTCCACGCGTTCCTGAGAAAAAGGTCGTGACAGACAGACGGACAACAAAGTGATCCTATAAGGGTTCCGTTTTTCCTTTTGAGGTACGGAACCCTAAAAATTAACTGACTGTAAGACTAAAAAGGGGGAAATAAGTTTTTGGGGTCGGTGCCAGCCTGAATTTTAGGAATAAAACACAGAGTTGCATTTACTATTTTATTTCTTGTGAAATTCTGGGGGAGCTCTCCGGCCAGCAGGAGACGTTATTCATGGGACGTTATGATAAGATTGTTAGGTAACTAGCAACTAAGAGCTATTCGCTCGCACCATAGTCACCACCAGTGTTGCGGCTGGCACTGTAGACCGCGATTGTTGGTGACCGCAGTATGTAAAGTGGCACGATACACAGGAGGACGCTGTTGCCTATCCTTCTGTTGATAATCCCTTAGTGGCATGTTACGACACCCACGGGCAAATGATACCCTGACAGAATTTGGCCGGAAGTACCATTGCTCTGTATGTTTGCATCGTAAGTCGCAAGCAAGATAATAAACACACGTGACAGACAGACAGACGAAGTCGCACCATAAGGCTGTTTGTCCACTACGACGATTCCGAGCCGATAACAAAAGAATAGCGCCGATATATTGTGCCAGCGCAAAATGCAAAGTTATTGCAAAAACAGTATGTACTTATTGCTTACTCATAGTGTCGCTTTCATCGGCGCTGTTTCATCGACGCGGCTTGGAATCGTCGCGGTGGACTTGTTGATACGGAACCCCAAAAATATGTGGTGGAGCTTTAAAATTTGATATAAATCTAAAAAGCCTAAGATTGTAATAATGGGAAAATGTAAGTGGGAGATTGACGAATAGAGCACATTGTTGAGTGGTACTAAAATACGAGTAATTACTTATACGTATGCGCGTAGTATTTTGTTAAACAGAGTGTAAAAGCAATTGTACGAACTACTAAATGTTATTCACCGAGGACAAAACGCGTAGAGACGAAGTGTGCGACTGTTTTGAACAGAAATTTTTTGAAATACTATGTAGGTAATCCTGCCTTTGAAACTAAACAAACCCTAAGGAACATAGGTCGAAATACGACCAAAATTTTACCTCCCGTAAAAACAGAATCAGCTGATTTAGAATTTTTTTTCGTATTTCGACCTATGTTCCTTATGGAAAGTTCAGTTTCATGGGCAGAATCACATCCCTCAGGGTTCATATACCCTTTCTATTACACCCTGTATACAATAGTCACGTCATAAGTTCTGTCACATAATCAAAACTAAGTGCAATGCCACGGAGAGACTTTAGCCACATTATAGATGACTAGCTGGTGCCCGCGACTTCGTCTGCGCAGGTTTATAAATTGTCGCCTATGTGTTATTCTGATGTATAAGCTATATTGTTGTAAAGTTTCATTAAAATCCATTCAGTAGTTTTTACGTGAAAGAGTAACAATTACGCCAGTATTATATTACTCTATGGTAACAATCATCCATCCATCCATACTTACAAACTTTCGCGTTTATAATATTAGTAGGATGCTGGCTGAGCCCTCTTTGTCTAAGTGCTCGTTGTTTTTATAAAAACCATTTTGTAGGTAACGGTACGAACGTTGCAATCGACTTTGTTCTTTGTTTGTGCCTTCGGATATTTCTCTTTGTCTGTTCTTTCGCTATTCTGTTCGAGACACCTCGCTTTCGTCAAGCTCGAGATAGTAGGGTATATTTGAAGCTTTCAATAAAATGTACTGAATTTATTCTTAACAAAAGTTAAAGTCTTACAATCAGATTCGGTTTTTACTATCGCGGCCATTTTCTCCTGCCCAGTTAAGATATTCAAAATATTCCTTCCACCTCTAAGCACACATTCTTCACCTTTTATACGAGTAATATGGACATCCATCCTGTCTTCTGATTTTACATTTTAAAGTTTTGGTTGGACTGGAAATCTTCAGTAAGCCTCTTCTGTCAAACTCATTCTTACACTCCTCTTTCTTTCTCTCAACAACTACATTAACAATGCCTTTCGCTATTTTATATTCCTTCCTTGCTACAAAAAATTAAACGTTTGCTATTTTGATGCGCCTGAATGAAAATCACACATTTTTAGGGTTCCGTACCTCAAAAGAAAAAACGGAACCCTTATAGGATCACTTTGTTGTCCGTCTGTCTGTCTGTCTATCTGTCTGTCTGTCTGTCAAGACCCTTTATCTCACGAACGGGTAAAGGTATCAGGTTGAAATTAATACCATATATTAGGATCTATGAACCACACAAGATCTGAAAATTTCAATTTTTTACAACGACGCAATCAAAAGATATGGCATTTTATGTCCTCATCTCCATACATTTATTCAAAAATGCAAAACCTACAGGGTACTTCCCGTTGACCTAAAATCATGAAATTTGGCATGAAGCTAGGTCTCACAGTACAAATAATGGGAAAAGTCTGAAATCATTAAATATTACAACTTTTCTCACAACTAATGGTAACCAATTGTGGTGAGCTCCCGTTTCAAGAACATTCATATAAGAGAGGGGTCAAGTTGGATGGTCGCTGAGGCGATTTTTGTTTTAGTTCTATTTAAAAACGGGAACACTTACAAACTTGAAAATTGGTATGTTTATAGTGCATAAGCTATAAAATAACAACAAATAATAAAATTTGGTCAAGCGCGTGTCGGACTCAAAAAATCTAGCACATTAACTTACTGAAATTTCAACTAATACGTGGTGGTACGGAACCCTCAGTGCGCGAGTCCGACTCGCACTTGGCTGGTTTTTTTACTTTTTGTATGTTTGTTTGTTTATTTTGTTCGAGCATCACGCAAAAACTACTGAACCGATTTGAATGTTTTTTTTGTTTGATAGCTAATAGTTCAACTCTGGTATATCCTATACTATTAAACAAGCAATATTTGTATATATATATATGTTTTTAATCGGTTTCTCGAAAACGGCTCTAACGATTTCGATGAAATTCAGTATACAGGGTTTTTTGGGGGCAAAAAATCGATCTAGCTAGGTCTCATGTCTGGGAAAATTCGTTTTCACCGTCTTTTTTAATATTTATTAGCGCGTTTTAGTGCGTTCAAGAAACTTACAGCGCCATCTGTTGTCGAGTAGCATAGCTTGCTCACCCGATGATATTTTAATGTCGAGCCGGCTATTATAGAGCGAAGCTCGGTCAACCAGGTACTTTTATTTAACATGCGGATGAAGTTGCGGGCGAAAGCTAGTAGTTTACATTTAATCTCTCCAAATCGTAAATAATTATGATCATATCGTGTGGGTTGATTGATCAACCTCACAAACCCTTGAGCCGCATAACATCTACAGAAGTAGCCCTTATTAAGGGATGTTAAATGCCTTATTAAGGGCTACTCCTGTAGAGAGGTTCCGGGACCAATGGACCAACGGCTTAACATAACACCCTTATATCCCAGGAGTACCAGACGTTCTGAGTCACAGGAGGGTTACCTAGTTCATACTCCTGTCCCTCGCTATATCTAAACTATCTTATTTCAATTGTGAGAGAAATACACAAATTATTTATTTATTTAATACCAGCACATTTGATCTGCTTTGTACAGTCAAAAGCACATCAAGCTTGACACATTGGACTTTGTACCGTTCTTATTTTAATAGAGGTAGGTAGCGTAGGTACGGGCTAGAGTCGCACTGCAAGTGTCAAGCTTGACCGGTCATTGACTGTACACACGGCCGCACATTAGTAGAAACACTTTTGGACCTTATGGCGTGGTAATAGAGTTGAAAAAGTTTCTACCGACAAGCGGTTGACCGTACGTAGCCAACTTCACTTTAGGTAAAAGAATGGTCTTTAGCTGTACCCAACGTAGAGTGGCATCGAAAGTTTGCTCCCTTCAAAACTAGTACCTATTCTATACGCTTGTTAAGGCTGAAATGCATGCAATAATACCAAAATGGTACAAGGTAGAACCAAAACTCCAATTTCAATACCTACAAGTACAAAGCACCGTTACCTGGATCACGACGATGCTAAGACCCGCCCTGCCTTCCGGCGTTTGTTAGCTGTTGATGTTAAAACAACCTCCAAACTACTCTTTTCTATGATAATTCCGTATTCAGGTTTTATTTTATTTTCTAGTACTATGTGTGTGCCATTCTAAACGTCCGATGTTATATGTTGTGAATCTATTAAAAAATACTTAGTGATTAGTAAAAAAAATATTTTTACTAAAACTATACGCACTTCCTTCAAAACTTTGCATGGTTTCTGTTAGCACTAAATAGTATAAAATAACCATAGCAGTTAAAAATCAATAACCAAGACTGTTTTTTATTTCAATTATAAATTTAAAATAAAAACCGGCCAAGTGCGTGTCAGGCCACGCGCAATATAGGGTTCCATAGTTTCTTTAGAATTTTTTATCGTTAAGCAGCCTGCTTAGCACGCTCCCCGAGAGAAAATATATGTCGGAGAAATGTCACTTTTATTGGGGAGTTATGTCATCTAATCTATCACTTCCAAGCGCGAAGAAATGTCAGTGGAGGAAAATGTTTAGCAAATTTACAAATTACGTTTTTGATATTTTAGACAGAGATAGCTTTATTCACTAATACATGTAGCCAACCTTGTCTTTAAAAATGTATCGCACTGCTCGGCTGTCAAAAAAACGTGACCATGCTTAAAGTCTTTAATCTATGGGCCTAAATAAACTGACAACTAAAGCGTGCTAAGTCGGCAGGTTTTGATTAAGTACTTATTTCATAACGTTCATAACATATACTTTTTACCTCCCAATGCTCAGCGAGGTCCTAGAGCCTGATAAAAAATATATCACATCACAGATTTTTGGACATTTTGTCTGATTGTTTGTTTACTTATTTGGGGATCACGCAAAAACTACTGAACCGATTTAAACCAACCTTTTTGTTTGATATCTATTAGTTTGACTTAGACACTGATATATTATTTTACATGCGGACAAAGTCGCGGGCGGAAGCTAGTGCTTTCTAAATTCAAACGTACACGCAACAGCACGTCAGCAGAAATACTTTTAGTCCTTATGGCATGGTAAATAATTGAAAAACTTTCGGTTGCGCGGTTGACCGTACCTACTTGTACAGACAACGACAGGTCAAGCTTAACAGCCCATAAGACGATTAAAATAAGAACGGTACAAAGTCCAATGTGATAAGCTTGATGTGCTCTTGACTGTACCTTATAATAGCTAGGGAAAATAGCAACATTATCGCATAGCAAAATGTTTTTAAACAATCGTAAAGGAGATTGTAGCAAATGCTAAAGTCAGAGGTTTCTCTATTATAATTTAAATGGCAATAATATTGCTCTCGTTATCGTCGCAGCTTTTATCCACGACTTCTTCGTTCGTGCGGAGTTTATCGGTAGTGATTTGTTTTCTACATAGGGTGAGGAATGGTCGGTATGTCTCTCGCAAGTCGTCATCCTTCGCAGACCATTTTACATGCCTAGGGATTTTACAAGCCTAGGGATTTTACAAAACAGCGCATAATTCGTATCTGGCAAGATTCCTAAATTAACCTAACCGAATAGGGATCGGTTTAGTTGGGTCTGCCCTGGTTAATGAACCTAAAATGCACAAGTTATCTAAACTCATTTATAACTACCGTTTTACATATTGCCAACGCTGGTACTGAAACAATTTTCCGGCCGTATGTAAACGCGCAATACATATACAACTTGTAACGGAAAGATCTAATATGGGAGGGTGTGAATCTGACCTTGAAACTAAAAAACAAATCGGCCCAATATCTCTCGGGATGAAGTTGAGGAGTGTAGGAAAAAACTCGTGTCCGACATAGAACTCTCACTGGAGCAAGTATCTGAGTGGGGTAGGAAAAATCTGGTCGATTTCAACCCCACTAAGACACAAGTACGCGCGTTTACTGCGAAAAAAAGCCCCTTCGTGACAGCAGCACCCCGTTTCCAGAACACCCCTCTTAACATCTCAAAGAGCATTGGGATCCTTGGTGTTGACAATTCGAACGAAGTCCAGTTTCGCGATCATTTGGAAGGAAAAGCCAAGCTGGCCTCCAAAAAACTTGGAGTAGGTACTAAATAGAGCGAGGCGGTACTTCATGTCGAGTCATCGGCTTTTGCTGTATAAAGCACAAGTCAGGCCCCACATGGAGTACTGCTGCCATCTTTGGGCTGGAGCGCCCCAATACCAACTCCTTCCACTTGATCGCATTCAAAAGAGGGCAGTTCGAATTGTCGACGATCCCGAGCTCACAGACTGTATGGAGCCACTAAGTCTTCGGAGATACGTGGCCTCCCTGTGTGGTCTGTACCGTCTGTACAACGGGGAGTGTTCTGAGGAACTATTTAGTCTGGTGCCTGCGGCACAGTTCCACCACCGCACCACACGCCGCAGGGAGAGGTTCCATCCACATCACTTGGACAATTGGCTTTGCAACACAACGCGGTTTGCGCGATCATATCTCTTGCGCACATCCAGGATGTGGAACGATCTTCCCCCTGCGATTTTCCCTGGTAGTTACGACATGGGGTCATTCAAAAAGCGGGTTAACAAACTTCTCAAAGGCCGGCAACGCACTAGTACCTCCCCCCCCAGGTGTTGCAAGTGTCAATGGGCGGCAGTGACACTTACCATCAGGTGAGCTATCTGCTCGTTTGCCTGCTCTAACATAAAAAAAAAACTTTTCCCAAAGAATATAGTTCGAAATACGAAAAACCTTAATTGACCTCTCTTACAAAATGCGCTATCAGCTGCAGCAGCGATGCCAGTTTCTATGGGAGGTCAAGAATTTATTTTGTTCTATGAGCTATGTACCTTCGTACCTTGGGAAAAGTTGTTAAGTTTCATGGGCAGATTCATACTAAAGTATCATCATATCAAACCTTTCTGTTTGTTAAGAACCGTACCTACAAAGTAGAAAATCGCAAAATTTCACAACCACAGGCAGGATTCGAACCTGCGTCTTCTGCGTAAGTAGCGCAGACGCTTTACCAACTAGGCTACTGTGGTCCTGCCCGATGTTACACACACACAGGAAGTGTTAAAATCTTAGAGTATATAATTACCAGTAGTATAGAGCGCGCATATTGCACGAATTGCTTAGTACGCATCGTAGGCAAATGAGCTATAGATACTATATTGATAAGTATATGACAGACAGGGATGTGCAAGGTACCGATCGACAAGGAGCTATCGATAAGTTATGTAAATAAATATCTTTGTTAGGTACTTTTTATGTTCCATATGTCATTTTCTATACTGTTAAACGAGAAATGTAAAATATTAATTTATATATTTGTTTGCAATCATATTCTCGATACATAGAACAAACAAACTAAGAAAATATAGATAAATGAATGAAATAAATGAATCATCCATATTAATGTTATTCTTGTTTTAATTTTAATTCAAAAGTAATGTGTGATAGAAATGTCAGAAAATCGTGTGGACTTGTTACTAAGATTTAAAAAAAAATCGAGATTCGTGTTTATTTTTTAAATAATAAAAAGTTGTTCAGTATTTTGTGTAAGTTTATCCCTTAAAATATTTGACACTATATATGTAGGACCTTTTTTGTAGGATTTCATAAAATGTTGTCTCATTCACTAATTTAAAATGATTTATTTTATTTTACACCATACTATACCTACCAAAATTCTTCACAATCAATTAAGCAGTTCATACATGATATCGCAACATTCTATACTTTACATTTACGCTACAATACTTTCAAACACACATCAAAATTATTTGTAATTATAAGATTTTGTGTATAAGGTTACATTGATATTATAAAAATCGACTACAGCGTTGGTCGCGTCACATCACTACAGTCTCGGGCGGGGAGAGCGGTGCGCAGGCGAGCTTGTGCGTGCCCGCCTCCCACGTCTTCTTCACCCCCGCGATGTGCGATTTGTTTTCTTAAAAATAAGTATAAAAATCAACTTCCCGATGAAATGTGATACTGGATTTAAATATTTGTGTTTCCTAGTATCTTTTTTGCAAGATGAAACTGCACATTTGACCATTTGGGTACGTAAATTATAAAAAAGATCTCTGGAGGAACACACACCGCTAGCGCTCAACCACGACTATAAGCGATCGCGACGGGAACGTCGTTTTGTTCTCACCCGTGCCTACTGTTCCCACTTTGTTGCGCGCGCTCTATACTATTATTACTCTAAGGTTAAAATAAAAATCATTTTGAACCGTACCTATGCTACATAGTCTAGAAACCTAAGCCGCTCTAGGTCGTAGTGCTACCTCTGATGTGCAGCCGAGTCTACATAAAGCGAAACGTTGTCTAGCAACATTTTGTAAATATTTTGGAATGTTCCCATCACTTCAGTTCAACATCGAATGTTCCCAAAAGACGCTCAAACGTTTCCCAACGCTAGCACTTTTCTGTTTATAAAGTAGGCGCCATAGGTAGGCGCTATAAACTCAGAACAGTAAAAAAAAATATTGGAATATTATTAAAAGACTTTAGGATCAGAAATAGCTCACAGCATTGTTTCAAGCCAAGATAAAGTTCAAAATTGTGTATCATTATTGTTTTAGGCAAAGCGTCTCTGTGGATGTAGCCATACAAGGCGCAGGACAAAAAGTTGTTTACGGTGTCGCGAACCATGTACAGTTCGAAGTAAAAAGATGTTGTATTACGTCCTACGATGTACTTATTTATTTCGTTTATTTTTACAGTTTTTTTTTAGTAACAAGTTTTGTTTTAAACAGGTCCCTTCCTTTTATTTAAAAATTAACTACTCGATAACATAATAATAACAAACCAAAACGTATTTTTTGCGTACGAACCCGGCCATGGCAACTCGGACTCGCGCAGACTGACTGACTTGACAGACAGACGGACAACAAAGTGATACTTGGGTTCCGTTTTGTTTTTCCTTTTGCGATACGGAACCGTACGAAAAAAGAAAAATATTAGGCATAGCAAAGCATGTAAAGAATTCAAAAACCTTTAAGATCCGTATGTATATTTTTTATTTGTCTAAAATAATATTAAACTGTCACTAGAAAGTACTTATGAATTCAAATATAACAAAATTTAAGTTTTGTGATCGTTCATATTTTACAGAATCTATTAATCAGCCCTTAGATGAACCATCGAACTTATTACAATTTGTAAAAAATATCGAGACGTTGAATCGTGCTAGAATAAAGTCAACGTAGTACATCTTTATTCATTGCATATTCCATGTAAACGTCTACTTGCTTAGTCGCAGAGAGTTCTGCGTTCTGCTCTGATGTCATCCGGTACTTTACAATAGAAAACAACGCGATTTCAACTGTACCTGACATGAGTGACGCTTTTTTACCATCATATTTTATACAACGAGCAAATCGGTACATACTTCATTTTGTATCCTAAATGTACAACGATGCTTTGTACGCACGGCAGCGAGTAAGTGGTAACAAAACCATCTATATGCTGAACTAGTGCTACGCTGCAAACATCCGAAACTAGAGACCCACTCAAGAGCAAAGTGATGTCTTGTCTTGCAACCCTGTGTGCAAGCAAGACCCATCTAATTAGTGCACATCCACCCACTTGTGCATAGGCATGGGGTCCCATTCCGTACTACGGTTTTGTCGACGGAGTAAATAGCCCGAATTCATTTGGCCCTTTTGTTTCTAATAATTAAACTAAATGTTACTACTAGGTTGGTAGGTAAAGGTGTAAACTATGACATTAATTCAATTTTAACATCCAGATATCAATTTATTCTAAGAAAATACCTTATGGAAAAAATTGCCCGAACAATTTTCGGCACAAATTCGTTCTATGACGTGAGGCATCTGTACTAGTATAGTATTATATTATCTGTGGCATAGGTCACTTTTTCGCGCAACTGGCTCCGGTTCTGTGCAGTTTATAACCAGCACTTTCCTGCAAGCAAGCACAAAGCACAAAATCAATCGTATGACGCGGAGCGAGGTTCCGAGGAAGGAAGAAACAAAGAGACAGAAATGTTTATTTAGTACAGTCAACTGCAAGTCAGCGGAAACATAAAGAACCATGCCATAAAGTACTAACGTGCTGTTGACGGGTGTACGGACACGAGAAATAACCACGATCAAGCAGGTTTTCTTAAAATGACTTTTCATGCCGGCTCATTTCAGGTTTGTCAAACTTGCATGCATGTACGAGTACGAGTAGCCACCTGAGTTTTTGTATTCCTAGTGAAATTAAAAATCTTATCAAAGGTGCCCCTCTTACATATTTCTCCTATGAAGACACAGAAAAGGTATGAATTTATTTTAATATTTAGATGAAGCGAATGAAATATTATTAATATTTTAATTTTAGGAGTTTTTAAGTCCTGTATCCACCTGAAATACAGGATCCTCCTTGTTCAGGCAAACGTAATTTATCCTTGACTGCACTGCATAAGTTTAACCTGTTTTATAGGCTTCTTCTGGGTAAGCTCGTTCCATCGTCGACCTCATCTCTGTCTTCAATACTAGATCGAGGTCAAGAGTAAGCCCATTTAAAAAAAAAAACCTTTAGGTATTATTTGAAAAATTACGATTTGAATAAATGTTATTATTATAATACCTCCACCAGGCATATTCTTGTGTAGCTTTGACTACAAACAAAAGGTTTAAAGAGCTGTTTCCAAAGAAATATTAAAGTAATTTTCTTAGGTAATCAAGTCAATTTACATACAAATAATACTGTCGGCTTCTACGAAGGATAGATAATGGTTTTATTCCAAGAAAGGTACAGTCAAGAGCACATCAAGCTTGACAAATTGGACTTTTTACCGTTCTTATTTCAATAGACGTACGGGCTAGAGTCGCGCCGCAAATGTCAAGCATGACCTGTCGTTGACTGTTAAATCAGGGACACGTCAACCTTGATAGAACTTTTTACTATTCTTATTTCAAACTCAACTTTTAAATATTTATAGTCATACTACAAGTGTTTTGCTTGACATGCTCTAACTGTACACTGAGCTAGGTTTTATACTTAAAACTATTATTTTGCAAAGGAAAACGAAATTTAATACAGTACTTTTTAGGGTTCCGTACCTCAAAAGAAAAAAACGGAACCCTTATAGGATCACTTTGTTGTCCGTCTGTCTGTCTGTCTGTCTGTCTGTCAAGACCCTTTATCTCACGAACGGGTAAAGGTATCAGGTTGAAATTAATACCATATATTAGGATCCGTGAACCACACAAGATCTGAAAATTTCAATTTTTTACATCGACGCAATCAAAAGATATGGCATTTTATGTCCTCATCTCCATACATTTATTCAAAAATGAAAAACCCACAGGGTACTTCCCGTTGACCTAAAATTATGAAATTTGGCAAGAAGCTAGGTCACACAGTACAAATAATGGAAAAAGTCTGAAATCATTAAATATTACAACTTTTCTCACAACTAATGGTAACCAATTGTGGTGAGCTCCTGTTTCAAGAACATTCATATAAGAGAGGGGTCAAGTTGGATGGTTGATGAGGCGATTTTTGTTTTAGTTCTATTTAAAAACGGGAACACTTACAAACTTGAAAATTGGTATGTTAATAGGGCATAGGCTATAAAATAACAACAAATAATAAAATTTGGTCAAGCGCGTGTCGGACTCAAAAAATCTATTACATTAACTTACTGAAATTTCAACTAATACAATTATGTTTATGTGGTGGTACGGAACCCTCAGTGCGCGAGTCCGACTCGCACTTGGCCGGTTTTTTTTTACTATTATGCGTCCCCTTTTTTTGCCTTTTAAATGACAACCAACACCGACATAAAATTTATAATTTCCTGTAAAACGATTTCTAACACGTTTTAAGCATCATTATTTAAGGAATTTTTAATATTGCTCTATGCTTGGTTAAAATCGTGATTTAAAATTTATTTTAACAGCCGGAAAAAAAATGCGGCTTAGTTTTTTAGGGTTCCGTACCCAAAGTGTGCCAAAAGAACCATTACTAAAGCCTACGTCGTCGCCTTTTTGTCTGGCCTTAAAAAGGCTGTGTCTGGTTGAAATTTCACAGAAAATGGTACCCAGGAAATAATAAAAACCATGAAAAGTTAAAAAATAAGTGGGGTTAAAAAATAAAATAATAATAAACACACAAAAAACCTGTTTTTGTTGGTGTTTTTATTTTATCTCTATATCGGAAAAACGGGAACACTTACAAGCGTGAAAATTGGTATGTTTGTAGTGCATATGCTAAAATAAATAATACAAATTGGTCAAGTGCGAGTAGGACTCGCGCATTCAATACACTTCTGCGCGACTACGCGTCGCGTGCGCGTTCCGTCTAAGACAGTATTTTTACCTAAGTGGTATGGTACGGAACCCTCGGTGCGCGAGTCCGACTCGCACTTGGCCTTTTTTTTTTCGCTGTTGCTCTCGATTTGATAGTGTTTCATACTAGTTTGATCGTGCTAAACAAAATTTTTATTAAGTTATATTAAGTTGTAGGTACAGTCAAAAGCACATCAAGCTTGACACTTTGGACTTTGTACCGTTCTTATTTCAATAGACGTACGGGCTATAGAGTCGCACTGCCAGTGTCAAGCTTGACCTGTCGTTGACTGTACTAAGTCAGTAGGTACATGTTTCTACAAAAATGTTTTAGTCTTTTGACCGACTATAATTCTTATGAGCAGCTATTATGAAGAAATTAGTTAAGTAATTTGCATATTGTAGTACATAGTAGTAATTACTATTACTACCAAACCAACAGCGTAGTAATAGAGTTCAGATATCTTATTCTCACATAGAAATGAACTTGAACCATGCAAGCAATAAGTAAAATAAGTATCTTACAAGATATTAAACCAATATTTTTTTTTATGAAAAAGTTGCTGTTGTCATGGCACCAACAAGCAGTTGAAAGAATGAGGTCTAAAAATATCGCCAAACCAGATTTACGAGGCAGAGTAGTTTTACAGTCAGGACCACGACAAGTTTGGAACTTTGGACTTCATATCGCTCTTGTTATTTCAGCGTTTTGAATTGCTGTTGTAAAGCTTTACGAGCACTCGACTGTACGGGGCAGCCTGTGCGTAGTTCTGTTTACAAGTAATTTTATAACTTAACTGCCTACGACCATCGCTCTACCAGTCATGATCGATTCATCCCATTATCTATGCTGTTTTTGCAATAGTTTGCTTCCAATTTGTGAAGCTGAAGTTGTTCGTTATTTAAAAAAGTATTTTGTTCTAGAACAGACATGAAGCTGGAAACCTAACAATAGGTAGGTACTATTAACCAACGTAGTAAGAAAGGGTGGGACCACATAATATTTGGCCTAGAGCACAGAGTTTAGCAATTTAGTTATTTAGCGACCCAGCATAATATGAGTAAAAGGAGCTTTACCATCAAAAAAGCTTTCTCATATGCAACCTTTGAAAACTTCGCAATAAAAAATTTTCTTTCTTTCTTTCAAAATGGAAGCAAAGACTGGTATTTATTTTGTTTGAAGAGTCAATTTATTTTGTGAATTTCAAGAAGTTAAGTCTATTTAGGATATTTCTGACAGTTATACCTATGTTCTCTGACGAGCAAAGAAAACGGATCAGTAGTTTTTTCGCCGTACATTTTCATACAATGATGACCTCAAAGTAATCGTCAACAACTTGAACACTCAACAAATAGAATAAAAATACGAATGCGATTAGTTAGATCTTAAAATAAGAACCTTGTCAACTTTCTGAAACATTGTAAAATGTTTAGAAAAACTCGTGTGTCAGTTAAAAAAAATTGGTCTCGGAAAATACAGCGTGAATTTTCATTGGTTTTGCTTCCGAACCCCAGTGATTCTACTCATGAAAAGATTCCCGATATTTTACTCGAAAAAACATTTTCGCCTTCCCATACAAAATGGGTCACGTGACTACTTTACAATGGGAAGACGAACAATTTTTTTTCTTTGCGAATGTTGTTTATTATCATGAATAGAATCACTGGGCTTCGGGAGCAAAACCAATGAAAATTCACGGTATATGAGAAATCTGACGAAAAGTCGTGATTATCTTCTAAATGATGTACATATCTGACTTTCCTGGATACTGAAGACAGGTGTGATTTTCGAGAGATTTGTTGACAAGGTTCTTATTTACAGATCTGACTAATCAGATTCGTATTTATATTCGATTTAGATAAGATATTGACGATTACTTTGCCCATCATTGTACGAAATATGTTTACTAGCTGACCCGGCGAACTTTGTTCCGCCTTACAGGCAATAAATAAGCAGATTTTATTTTTTATTAAGTTCAATTTTTTTGCCCTGCCTCTTCCCCTACCCCTGCCCCTAACTTTGCCCCTACCCCTTCCCTTACCCCTACCCTTACCCCTGCCCCTTCCCTACTCCTCCACCAAGCTACCTCCCCACCAATTTTCAGCCAAATCGGTTCAGCCGTTCTTGAGTTATACCGTTCTCCTACCCCTACTCCTACCATCCTATGTCCTTCTCCTGGTTCTAAGCTACCCCCCCACCAATTTTCAGCCAAATCGGTTAAGCCGTTCTTGAGTTATACCGTTCTCCTACCCCTACCATCCTATGTCCTTCTCCTGGTTCTAAGCTACCTCCTAACCAATTTTCAACCAAATCGGTTCAACCGTTCTTGAGTTATAAATAGTGTAACTAACACGACTTTTTCAAACATTCTCCTACCCCTACCCCTGCCCTTACCCCTACCCCTATCATCCTATATCCTTCTCCTGGTGCTAAGGTAACTCCCCACCAATTTTCAACCAAATCGGTTAAGTTGTTCTTGAGTTATACCGTTCTCCTACCCCTTCCCCTACTCCTACCATCCTAGGTATATCCTTCTCCTGGTCCTAAGCTACCTCCCCACCAATTTTCAACCAAATCGGTTCTTGAGTTATAAATAGTGTAACTAACACGACTTTCTTTTTATATAGGTAGATCTTTATCTTTATTCTTTATTGTACACGAATACATTACAAAAACAAGCACAAGTGAGAACATATAACAATGGCGAGCTTAACTCAAAATTGAGTTATCTACCAGCTAACCTTAAATAGAAAAATCTAGTAGACAATACAGCGGGCATAAAAGTGTACAACACAAATAATTAAAACAAGATTCCTTACTACAATACTTTAACACGAATAAATACTAAATAAGTAATAAATAAGTAATAAATATAGAAATGTAATATATATTTATATAAATATATATATTAAAATATATATAGGTATGTTATATACAAAACTTACGTAAATAAATAAATAAATACATATACATACATAACATTACGCCTTGTTCCCGTTGGGGTAGGCAGAGACCACAGTTCTCCACCTGCTACGATCTTGACATACAAATACATATTTTAATACTAAAAAGAAAAATAATAAGAATAGAAATGATATATAAGTATAAACTAGTTAGAGAGAAAGATATGCGTTTTCCCGTAGGAATAAAGTGTTTTCCCGCGGTAAAAAGTAGCCTACGGTGTTATTCCAGGATCTAACCCATATATGTGCCAAGTTTCATTAAAATCCATTCAGTAGTTTTTGCGTGAAAGAGTAACAAACATCCATCCACACTTCCACACATCCACACTTACAAACTTTCGCGTTTAAATATTAGTAGGATAGGATAGTAGGAAGTAGGATATGGCGAAATAACCACCGACCCCTTTTCTTTACTCTTTAGTGTAAAACGGTAGTCGTAGTATTTTCCAATGTTTTATAGTTACAAATATTTCCCTCCTGTAATTAAAAATAAATTATATGTCCTATAAATCTAAGGACGATGCTACTTAAAAATACATAGTTCTTTGTTGTATTTAGCGTAAAAAGTTTACACAGAATTCATTATATCTGTACCTACTACTCGTATTTTAGTTACTAGCAAAGAATATATAATTATTTTATTAGGTACACACGGCCGCTCGTCGGTGGAAACACTTTGACCTTGAACGAGTCTCTGGTTTCGGGTGCTTCCCGTGGTACACCCAGGTGAACCACGCGGGTGTACCACGGGCAATGCCTGCTTGTAGCGTAGCGCTAGTTCACCTTTAATAGAAATTTCGATAAAATTCCATTTCACCCATTTTTTGTTTTTAAAGATTTAATTGGATTTATTATTTATAATTTTCTTTTTAATAATTTTAACATTATTTATACTGGTTTTGTTTCTACGTGGTTGCTGCCGTGTGTACTTGATGTATTAAAATGTCATTCAGGTCTTTCAGTTCATTTTGACACGAATATTAAATAAATAATAGCAGAAATAGCAGCATTTTTATATCGTTCATTGAAAGGAGCAGTGTAATGGACAAGACCACCGCGGCGAAGGCTCATATTCCACCTCGGTTCTTGGAAAAATTAAGACGATATTTTAAAACCCTTTAAAATTAAGCCAGGTGTCGAAACGGCTGTTGTCATGCCACGATAAAATAATAAAATTAATGTAATTATAATGTGTCCAGACCCCATCGAGACTAGTCTGACGGTGGAGTTGATTGAGATAAGATAGGACATAGTATTGTCAAGTAAATTGCTGGTGGTACGAAGGTTGGCTGAACTTGATAAATGGTCTTTTTATAAATGGATGCATCGTTGGTTTATAAAGACGTAAGTAGGTGTTTAACTGAAATCTCATATCATACAGGGTTCTTTTTGGACCCCCGGCCGAATTTTAATACCTACCTATGTTAGAACCGTGAACTAATAAATAGTAAGGACTGATTATCCTCCTTGAAGAAATTGTAAGGTTGTTTGTCCACCACCGCGATGATTCCAAGCCGATACCGATAACAAGCGAAAATCGCCGACAAAGTTACGAGTAAAAGCAGTACCTAGGTACATCACTTACTCATAGAGTCGCTTCTATCGGTGCTGTTCTTTTGTTTTATCGGTATCGGCTCGTCACGGTAATCGTCGTCACGGTGGACCAAAGATTTCGGACGTCCTTGCTTCGCTCGGAATAGATACCTTGCTAATTTATTTTACTATGGGATGACATCTGCCAACGTGTCCCAAATTTTTATGTCAAATCATCAATGATCACTAGGAAATATTCAAAATAACCCGTCAAATCCATAGAACGACCCCTTCACTACCTTGTGACAACTTATTTCTTTAATCCTCCTTCTAATTACCCTTACTTTTCTATGCGGTGGACAAACAGCCTAACCCGGAAAGTATGAAATAAGATGACCTGGATTAATAGTCTGGAAAGTTACCTTGGTATATCGAGTAGGTATTCTGCAAAAAAACATAAGTACAGGTACAAAAATGTAAACCTTATGAAACTGTGCAAACAACAACGCAAAGTTAGTGTGGGAGAGCCAAAAAAAAACATAAAGTTTTTCGACCTATGTTTATTTGGAAAGGTTCAGGTTAAAACTCTATTCCACTAAAGACTAACAGCCAGTTGCACAAAGCTTTTTTAAAGTTAAAGCTTCTTTAAATCTATTGCCGTCTCTTTTTTTGCAACAGCACAGAAAGAGTCAGCAATAGACTAAAAGGAGCTTTAAATTTAAAGACGCTTTGTGCAACTGGCGGTTAATGCACTAAATTCCCGTTGTGACGTGACAGCTGTCAAATGTATGTAAAATTATGCCCTGCAAAGGATAATGAACCCTTTGCATTAGTGTTAAGGAAACGTGAGAACAGACCTTCTCACGTTGGTCTTACTAAAGTAGGGCCAACGTAAGAAGTCTGTTTCCACGTTTTCTTATCACCAAAACACAGGGTTCATTTTTCTTTGCAGGTACTAATTTTTCATACGTTTGACAGCTGTCAAAATAGACCTATTATGATGGCCTCACTTTAGTAATTCTGTGCCCCAAATAGCAACTTCTATTTAGGTACCTACTGGTTAACCACAAAATAGAGAAAGCCAACGTTTTCAATCAAAAGATAGGTAGGTAGTCAGGAATAAAAAGAAAACTGAGTCTTAGTCGGTACCTTCTCATTTTCCGCTTGATGTCTCTCAAATAGCTTGCTTTTTTATAATATCCACAATATCCTCGAAAGCGTAATATAAATAAATACATACAACTGTGTCACGCACGTTGCTTATTTCACATGCTGTCATTTTCGATAACAGAACAGCTCGAGAAATATTGAAAGCTTAAAAGTGACGACGTCTCTGAGTTATTCAAATAATTAAAATAGGCAACTAAAAAAGTAATTACATCATTGTCTTATTTTTAAAGTTAAACGTACCTACCTATCTGTGACCTACCTATAGGTAGGTACCTAAAATTTATTTACAAAAATTTGCATTCACTATAGGTATATTTAGTAATACGGCGCCTCTAATCAACCGCAATCCATCTCGAACCAGCCAGCGACCTCGCCTTTATCGTAGTTTTGAACCCAAATATTTCAAACGGCCCATAAATAATTTTATATCCATCAAAAGGAGGCTTGCGTGACAGCAGAAAGCCGTCGGACAGGCTAAGGAAATTCGAGCCCATCACTGGCGTCCATTCGATTCGTATTAACGCTCAAGTAATGTAACAAATAAAGGGGAGGTCGATGCCCCGCGAGCGAGCACCGAGCAGAGCGCAGCACAACCACGCCTGCTCCTCGCACAAAAGAAATAGTTAATATTAGAGTCCGCTCCTCCAGTGTCATTAGCAGCGGCACAAAGCTCCGGAGTCATTCCACGCTCTTACTATTTGTCAGGGGCAAAAAGTGCCTTGTCCACAATAATTACGGGACCGGCTTTCGAGAGCGCTCATAATTCGTCATGTTCTGGTCGGCCGCATCGTTCTGAACGCATCCATAATTTGACGTTTCCCGCCAGCGGTCACGACAGAGCGCGGGAAAATGACATTCTTCTATATTTTGGTAAAATAGTTTACGAAGAATAATCGCATCAGATCTGCTTCGCCTGCGCTTTATGGCTTTCTATTAATTTTCTCTGAGCAAACAAACTCAAATTCGCGAAGAGCATCAACTGCTACAACAATTACAAATATTCACAATCGAAGCAAACGAGATAAAATGGATAGACCTGATTGTTGTTGTTCAATTCCTAGATACATATTTACCTGTCTGCTACTTTTATACATAAGTTATTGACCTTTAGTCAAGTACCTACATAATCATTTACCAGAATAGCATTTATTTTTTTGCAAAGGTTTTCATGAACTAACAAAATATTTGTACAAATGACACAGACATGTAATATAATGTAAACTGAGCAGTTCAATGTCCGCTTGTATCGTGAGCTGACACTGATGACAACTTGCTGATGTGTTGTATGAAGCCTTTTGAGCCGACCTCCATTTTGGCTCTATTGAAACCCGCCGGTGACATTGCCTCATATTCTCATCTCATTTCTCACTGTCATATAACCTCATGAAAACGTCCTCTTAGCCGACATTCGTATATTTTATCCCCTTAGATTAATATGTTCAGGATGACGGCGACTATTCGTATTATCATCGTTTTTTAATCCGTTAAGAAATTGTTACTTATCCTCTATTCATTAAGATTAGATTTAAAATATAAAGAGTAAGCAATAGAAGTGTACCTATATCGGTAAAAACTAGTAGACATGAATAACCAACATTGTTTTCCCTAAGCCACAACATAACAAGGATAACCGTAATGTATTCAGTGAAATCTACGGAAAAGTGACTCTACAATGTTCTGTTAGCTTTATCAATGAAAATAGCGGTTAATGTTAATAATAACTTTCCACTTTCGGTTGGTGTGAAAATCTAGAACGATAGGGGTACTCGCGTAATTACTTGGTACTGTGAGGGTTGTTGATAAAACATGGAAGGTAGGAGTAAATTCATTGTGGCGCCCGCAGGAGGGTCGGGGTCACATGCGTTTGCGCTGCGCCACGCGTCATAATGCGGGCCGCACGCGCATCTTTACATTGATTGTAGTATTAAAGCTTTTTGATAGTTTGATATTGCTATTAAGCGGTAATAGTTCGGTCCTGATTGGAGTAAACATCGAAGTAGGTAATTGATGGGAAACAACAATGATGTACGGTCAACCGCTTGTCGGTAGAAACTTTTTCAACTCTATTACCACGCCATAAGGTCCAAAAGTGTTTCTAACGATGTGCGGCCGTGTGTACCTACTCTTGACAGCTTATAAGAGGGGTGGTATCTACAAAATATAGCCTTAGTTAATTTTTATTATTTTGACTTCTTATTTAGTTGTGATAGGTAGTTTTCCTTTTTAACAATAATATAACTGTAATTTTTTTTGCATTTTCGATATTTTTTAGTTTAGCTGGCAGAGGGGACACGACTAACAAAAATTAGCGCTTTTAAACTAAAGTACCTGGTTGACCGAGTTTCGCTCTATAATAACCACCTCAACATTAAAATATCCCCGGGTGAGCAACCCACGTTTCTGCTCTGTGGACCGAGCAACCTATCTATCCGCCAACAGATGGCGCTGTAGGTTTCTGTCTAAAGCACGTATTTTAAAAAAAATATTTAAACGACTAATATAATATTAATATTTAAACGATTTAAACAGACTTAAGACCCATTTTTTGCCCCCGAAAACCCCCGTATGGTAAATTTCATCGAAATCGTTAGAGCCGTTTTCGAGAAACCGATTGCAAATATATATAGGATATTTCGGTTCTTAGGTACTCACGATGTTTTTAAAGACCTATGTATCGCCACACCATGGGGTACAAGAGAAAAAATATTTCATGCCCACTTTACGTTTGGGGGAGGTCATTTTAACCATATTTTATTTTACCACTTCGTCGGCGTAGGTATTGAAATACTAAAGGTCTCTGCCGCGGACAGACAAACGGACATAACGAAACTATAAGGGTTCCTTGTTGACTACGGAACCCTAAAAGGGTACAGTAACAGTAAGTATGATGTAAATCTGTCCATGAAACTGATCATTTTTCCCCAAGTAAACGACCTCAAAACCAAAGAGCTGATGTAGTTTCTTGGGTATATTTTCTTACGTACACCCAACAGCACTTCGTAGAAACACTTTGGACTTTATGCCATAGTAATAGAGTTGCAAATGTTTCCACTGATGTGCGGTTAACCGTACTTACATCGACTTATCTTCTCCTTTAAACCATGTCCTTTCTGTTTCACGGCGTGGTTAGCTGTGTGAAAGAAACTTACCGAAGGTCTGGTGTAGCACACGCTTGTAAAAATGTTATTATTATTTACCTATTTATTTATATTCGGAAGATTAACAGATTCATTACATTTATAAGTATTGCATATACATAAAATGAGTACTCATAATAAATTTTCACCTTTAGAATATATAATTAGGTTTGTTACAGAATACATGTTTTATGATAAGAGTAATACATCAAACTGGATAGGTGTAGGTAAAAAACAAAGTAAAGTTTTAGTGACTGTTAAAAAAGAAAAAGTAAGAGAAAAGGTACAGAGATTCGACAATAATAGAATAATAACTATTAAAGAGATATAACATGAAACATATTGGAGGTAAGCATGCGCTTGATCGTCGAGGAACTCATACCAAATATGTCCTCTGTGTCATCTACAGTGTTATACTCACGACAAGCCCGAATAAAGAAAGAATTTCGTTTCCACAATCAGTCCATCAAACTGAATCTAGCTCTACATAGTTACGAGTATGAAGAAACTTATTCATGTGACAATTTGAGCTTCTCATTAACAAATGTAAGTTAAAAAAATCCTTCAAAAAATCTTACTAAATTCCTTGTAAATATGCGTTACGAGTTTGCATCGTTGGACCTTGTAAATAAGGTTTTGTAGCTACTACGGTTACTGTTGGGTTACTTACCTACCTAATTTCTATGTATTTTTTACGTTTTACCTCCTATGTATTTATTTTCGTACGTTTTTGACGTTTGAATATCACATAAAGGTCATATTCAAACGTCAGTTTACTATTATGCTACTTTTACTATTATTGCTATAACCCACAACACTGTATGTAACATAAGAAACAATCTGAAGTACAAAGTAACATAAAATCGTATTACAACAGTCATACAATTTATTCGTTTGTAGACCAATTTGTTTTACTATGTTTTATACCGGTCCTTAATAGCTACCATCTCTGCGACAGGCTTTATACAACCACAGTCAAAGTATGGTACCTACATGTATAGAACTCATTATGTCCGTGTGGTTTTTACGTGGTCACAAGACGTGGTGCTATTGGTAGATAAGTACCTGCCTACGTAAACTACGTCCAAAACATGATTTCGCAGGCAAATTACACATGACGAGGATAACGGCAACATCTTATAAATTGCCAATATTGTTCTTATAGTGTTGAATAATGAATAACTTTTCGTTGCATTTTTGTAATTTCTGATACATCTTGATCCTGTGTAATCCTGTTTTACCTGGCTCTAACCAGAAAACTATAGTTTTATTTCTGGTTTGACAAAACGGAAAAAGAAATAAAATAGAAATGCAACCTTCAAAGGTCGTACAGATGCTAAAAACTTATTCGCACAACGGTCAATATGGTCATACACAAGATTCTCAAGTTTAATGAGAACCCACAAACAGTTTATTACTCGTATAAAGTGATTTATTGTGTTTCTTTGTGCTACAGAACATGAACTCCACGTAAAGGAGGCACGACCAGTACAGCATGAGCTATGTAATACTGGGGTTGGGATTGTTAGTGTATGTTAATAGAGTTGTAGAAGGGTCTTTGTGGTTTGGTCGCTGGTGTTCGGGGCAAAATAGACGAAGACGAACGATGGTATCTGCACGTGGTCCGTGGAGTTCGAGCTCGCCACTTGGAGGGCGTCTCGCGGAACCGGTTCTATAGTAACCGGCGCGGGCGCACCGTCGGCGTACACCACTTCAGCCTGCGCCAAGCTCGTCCTACTACTACAGACAATAGTTTTATCGAACCATCTATTCTGCTCTCACAACCATAACAACCTACGCGCATGCTACGCAGCAATATCCTTACTTCAACGAGCAATGTATGCCGAATTAGTCTTTGAATTCAGCTAGGTGTGATCGTGCTTAATCCAAAACTTTACCAACACCAAACCCGACTCTATTCAAAGTCATTTTTAATTGTTGCTTAATTGGTCTGTCTATTTTCATAAAGTTTATGACCGCTGGCTGCGGCCGCTTGAAAATTTGAGAGGCAACTTAAAAAGTAAAAAGATTGTAAATTGGTAACGTCGTCGTGGCGGCGGTACTCGTTGTTTTAGTGTCGCTTCGCTGAATGCCAGTTCAGTTTTTTGTGGGGTTCAAGTTAGATGAAGAATAATGGGTTCAAGCTGGCTGGCCCTCTGTACCCGCAGTTAGTTCCATCAGCGCGTCACTACAGGCGTTCCTCCTCAAATAAAGGTACCCACAGGAATCCGTCGAGTCACGATGGCGATGCCCTGCCCGCTCGCTCCACTCCACTTTCCGCCGCTCCACCACCGTAACAACCGAAAACTAATCGAAAACACCCGGAACTAATCTTTTTCTAATTATAAAAAATGCGGATAGCGTTGAATTCCTCGCTTTGGCCGAGCAGCCGAGAAGACTCGAGGAAAATTTAAAATAAAAATATCGGAATAACAATGATAGAACCAAAAGACGAGAGAGCTCAAATCAGCGTGAGCGAGCTACGTTAGTCGTAAATAATCAAATGAGAAGTGCTGGTAAACAGGTAACAAACCATTTAAAACCGTTAGAGATGCGCACACGACGTGTAGGTACCGAAGACGTACGCGCCGTCGTCGACGACGCGGCATCCCACGCCACCCGGATCTTTCGCGGACTTTTTTTTTTCGCGCCAGCTCATACCAGTTCAGTTCAAGTTGCCAAAACATACCGGTAATTAAGTTGCGAATTGCCATGCAAAAAAGAAATATTTCGCGGTTAATTTAGATCAGCTTTGTGCCTCTAACACGTCCAACGAAAAACCAGTCGTGTTTTAACTTAATCTCAACCGTTAAATAGAGTTCTTTGTTTATTATTAATGTCCTGGACTTGGGCAAAAGGCAAAAGCTTCTCTTTCGGATCTCAAAAATGAAAAAAACTAAGTTAAAATTATTCAAATTACGTTGCACGCACGTACCAAGATAGAAAAGACTAGGAAGCGATGCGTGTGAACTCATAACTTATAGTGGTTGCACACAAGTTACAGGTATCGACCGAGCCCGCAGCATACCACCCTTACCCTCTTTTATTGCTTATTATTTATTTACTGCCAACATTTAAATTAGACATTGTGATAGCCATTTGGAAAATAATTTTAATGGTACTTGTAAAACTAAAACTTTGTGTGAGTGACGTCTCTCGTAATTTTTATGCAGATGACTCATCAAGAGGTCGAGATTCTCGTATCTTGTTTTGTGAGATTTAGTTCTCACGGAGGTTATATTTCCATTTCCAATATTTCTGCGTTTTATAAGCTACTACTGTAAGCTTTTAGCTTATAGCTATAGCTTTTAGCTTATAGCTATAGCTTTTAGCTATAGCTTTGCTAGGCCATGTTAAAGAATCGTAACGTCTCTACAAAACACTTAATCTTTTACTGAAAGTTAATCAATTTGAAAGCAACTATCAACTTTACCGTTCTTTTCTCAGTACTTGACTACAACTAGAAATATGTATGTACATATTTACGATTGCTGCTTATGATAATTCTTGTAAGATTAAATTAAATGAGAAACTTATTATTTCTTGCGTGGTTTCTTGACGAAGCGCGGGCGAGTCGGTTAGGCCGGCGTCGGCGCCGGATGCAAATAGCGAGCTGCAGTGAACGTTTGTACGGTCAACCGCACGTCAGTGGAAACATATGCAGCTCTACTACCATCGTGCCATAAAGTCAAAAGTGTTTCTAATGGCGTGCTGTTGGGTGTACCGGCACCGGTTTTTGCAGAGCTGATGGCAACAATTTCCTGTAATCAATATTACTTATCTATACGTTAAAGGATATCGCAGTCGTATACGCGTAAAACCAATATTGTAGGAAATTGTGCTCGTTGGAAATGAGAAAATATTTGCAACGGGACGTTATTACATGAAATTGGCACAGTTTAAATAAAAGTACATAGGTAAGATATATTATAATTATGCTTAAATCGAACGACATGGCGACGACTTACCTATACAAGAAGTAATGTTCGCTCTATAAGATCATAGAGACATATCAATCTAATAATGGGTTGGAACTAATTAGTTGGCTTGCGTGCAACATCGTTCTGAACAAGGTCTACAATCTTGAGAACAGGAATAACACGCAACTTGACAACGACACCCCTTTTTAAGATAACAAGACACGTCCCATACAACTCAACTGTCATATTTCTGGCTCTATCTTGATGTTTTTATGACACTTGCGTTAATCGCAAACGAAGCAGGTGAATCAACTACAATTTTCGATTACTACGGGTTTAGTGACCAAAAACTAAACAATTTATTTATATTAAGACTAGCGTCTCTTGAAGCGTGATGCCTCCTCGGATCTGTGCGATTAGAGGTATGTCCGATGGTCACGGAGCTGGGCCGATTCGTCAAGCCAGAAGGCTTCTAAAAAGTAGAAGAGACGGGTAGGGAGGGGAGGGACGAATAAACGCAGCGCAGTCCTATTACGAGCGTTGGATGGACGTAATATCAAGAGTACCGTCGTAGTAAATCGGCCGTAACCTGTGTTCGTGTGCCGGCTCTCTACAACGAATTGCGGCGGAGCTTTAAGTGACAGCTTCAGATAAATATATTGTATAAGAATTAAATCTTTAAACGTTTTTAACCATGCAATTGAAATCTATTATTAATTACTCAACATCACATAAGTAATGGCGCGCCATACGTTTAGCCCGCACTCCTAAGCCGTCAACTATACTTAAAAAATATTTTTGAATGGAGTAAGGCAAGGCAATGACTGTCGTTACCCTGAAATATCACATAGTACCTAACAGGAAAAGCTATACGTAGTACTGTTGCTGTTCCTATATGTAGAGCTGTAAATAGCGGAATGCGTAGAGCAGCCTCCATTGTTTTGTTGGTTTTGTTCCATAATTACGTACATACGAAGGTACTAAAAATAGTTAATGTGGAATTTCCTGTCCGGTACGTATAAAAATAATACAAGCAGATTCATACTACCTAAAACTACATTTCAAATCTATTTAAAAACTAACAACTTCGTCTATTTTTATTACTCTACTCCCTCATGTTTATTTAAGATATTAAATTACGCAAATGTAGTAAATTCGTCCCAGTGAGGCTTGGAGGTGAGTCACGAAGAACGTTGAACTCTTCGCCATCTTGGTTGCTTGAGCGCAGCCCTAGTGGCTTCATCTACCCTTTTGCGCTTCTTTCCCTTCCTTCGGTATCCACTAACAACCCCTCTGTTATCTAAAAAGATAAATTTATGTTATCTAGAATTTATTTACGAGTACCTATTTTGTACTGTTTTATTTTTAACTCAATTTAAAAATGTTTCATGTCCCCACAAAATGGGGAAAATGCAAAATTTTTAACACTACGCATTGCGCCAGCGCCACCAAAGAGGCTTTACATAACGGCCCTCTCGTCCATTATTTTAATTCGTTGTAATTGGCCACATTCACACGAAAATATATTTGAAAAATTCTTAGGAAATGCCATAAAATAAAGAAAAGTACAAAATAAAATTAAACGGTACTTATTCTAAAATAGTTTTTAAACGCGAACCTGCCATTGTTTTCATATTTCCTAATCAAACTTCTTAGTCTTTCGTAAATGGTCAAGGAAGTTTTTAAGTAAGTATTTTGGTCTGTAATTAGTCTAAGTTAGGCGGTTCTTTTTGTTTGTGATTAGTCTAAGTTAGCGAAGAAAATGTCTTACCGTTTTTTCAACAAATTTCTCGTCATATTTGCCGCCGTTTGAGCCAAAGACACAAACAGTTGTTAGACAAATCTCAGTTATTTTGTCCGGATTTCCTTGATAAACTGATAGATATAACTCAACTCGACACTCCGCTTTCATTTAATCAACAGTGCACGTCGGTCGGTTCACATGTTGCAATAATAAATGTTTTCTAGAATTCTTGCGCTTTCCTCGAAACCATCTTGTAAAGCTGGCTAGGTAAATACATATACGCGCACCCGCTAGCAATTATACAACTTGTAATTTGTCAACTTATCATTCGCTAAGGGTCCGCACGTACGGGAACGGAGATAGGATGGGGTCTTTTACATTGAGCAAATGTTATCGAAATACTTTATGATGACTTTAATTTATCTTTTGTCTGAAGTTATTGCTGGAAAAGAATCATGATAAGTGCCTTCTTAACTGAAATCTCTGCGTTTAGAAGGTGATTGTTTGTTTTGATTGAAGCATAAGTAATACATTTACGAAAAATCATCTCTATATGGAATTGAAATGTTAGTAATAGTGGAGTAGCTTATTAACAGAACTACTAAGTTTACAGGTAACAACCCTGATTTAGTTAATGAGCACTCTGTATAATAAGACAGGGAAGTGATATCTCGGCGACAACACGCACAGCTCAGTAAATTAATGGCGTCGCACCTGATTCACATTCACACACATCCTGCTATCATAGCGAACTGTAGGACATTAAACTTTGTGATCACACTAACACACACTACAACGTGTTTTTAGTTAGCTTAATAGATGAATAAGCGACAAGACTGATAGGCACAATAATAATACAAGAAAGAGCCTGTAGACACCATTTCAGAGACCTTTTTTATCATGCGGTGCCTTTAACATTTCTAATACTTAGTACGTTTCACATTGCGCGTACAGACAACTAAGACCAAAAAGTTATACTATAATAGTACCGTCACAGTTTTATCAAAGACACCATGCCGCTCGATTCAGATCCATCCAAGGCTAGGGTAGAACTGTGGTCAAAAAGGTACCCTCCTGACAACATTCATATCCCAACTGCCGAAAAGCTGCCACCAGGACACGATCTTCCTTGGTCCATATGGAAGTCACTAAACAGACTGCGGTCGGGCGTTGGCAGGTGCAGGGAACTCATGAAGAGGTGGGGCTTCTCTGATAATGACAAGTGAGAATGCGGTATTTTGCAAACCATGACACACTTGCTGTCGTGCCCTACTTCTCCAGTTTCCTGCACTCGGAGGGACCTTTTTGAAGGCAACCAAAAGGCTATTGATGTGGCTACTTTTTGGGCTTAGCTTTTATAGTCAGTTTTGCCATTGACTCGAAAAGAAGAAGAAGATAATAGTATATTATAATGTTCCGTATAAAATCGGGCTGGCCGCATAATGTTGTTTCCCAAAAAATTTACTGCGCGGTGTGAAAATCCTGTGGATGCACTGAGATGCTAGGTATTATAGCCTACTTCCTTCGTTGCGGATAAACGCATCGTTTATAGGCCATGTGTCGATAACTTTACGGCTAGTGCAGTTGGTGAAAAAAATCAAATAAAAAAAACAAAAGGCCCACGAGCTACCCCGGTTAGCAAAAAAATAAAAAGATACAGTTAGGTATTTCCATTCGCATCATACAATAAGTGAGCTTCTCCGTAACCGCCGCTTTTGCGTCCACCTACATGGCAAGAAGAGTAGATGGCGCTGCCAGAAAAACGGTCTACCCCAAGGAAGCGTCTTGGCACCACTTTTATTTAACATCTACACAAATGATCAGCCCCACTACCCTAACACACGGCGATACATTTATGCCGATGACCTTGCACTAACTTGCCAGCATAAGAGCTTCGAAACCGTGGAAAGCACACTGAATCTTGCCTTGGAGAACCTTCATAAATATTACGAGCATAACGCTCTAAGGCCCAACCCAAGCAAAACCCAATCGTGCGCTTTCCACCTACGCAATCGGGAGGCAAACAGGGAGCTGAAAATTTACTGGAAGGGTGCCGCCATCCAGCACTGCAGTTGCCCTAGATACCTGGGAGTGACACTGGACCGCTCTCTGACGTACAAGACCCACTGCAGAAACACAAAACAAAAAGTTAGTTCCCGTAACAACCTGCTGCGCCGCCTCTCCTCCACCAACTGGGGAGCAAACCCAACGGTTATGCGCACTACGGGGCTAGCTCTGTGTTTCTCAGCAGGAGAGTACGCGTGTCAAGTGTGGGCTAGGTCAGCTCACACCAGAGAGGTGGACGCGGAGCTAAATGACACCTGCCGCATCGTGACTGGCTGTCTCAAGCCAACTCCTGTCGGTATGCTGTTCCCTGTTGCGGGGATAGCTCCTCCCAGAGTCCGTAGAGCAGTGACCTATTCGCTAGAAAAAAAAAACAGGAAAGCGACCCGAGACATCCACTCTACGGGCTCTCTCCCGCCGCAGGTCGGTTGCGAAGCCGCAAAAGCTTCCTGCGATCCACACAGCCTACCGACCAAAACCCTTCCGTCGTGAGGTGCAGACTTTGGGCAAGCGAGTACCCACATTCACTGTACCCCCCCAACGAAAACCTGCCTCCTGGCTATAAGGAACCTTGGCCAACCTGGAGAAGTCTAAATAGGCTGAGGACCCAAGTTGGCCGAACCAAGGATAACCTATGCCGGTGGGGGTTCCTAAGTAGCGCAGACGCCAGCTGTGAATGTGGAGAACTCCTGCAAACCATGGCACACCTCACTAATTGTCCCGCGTGCCCGACCACCTGCTCGCGTGAGGACTTATTTGACGGTAACCAGAGGGCTACCACGGTAGCCGCTTTCTGGGCAAGTAAGATTTAGCCTGTGTTCTTGCCGACACGAAAGAAGAAGAAGAAGAATACAATTATTTTGTCACTTTGTTACCAAGCGCAGCGTAGTTACCTACTGTTGGAATCACTACATACAATTACAAACCCTATGTGACCATAGTACGTTTTTAACCGACGAAAAAAACGGAGGGGGTTCTCAAGTCAACGCGTATTTTTTTTTTATGTTAGACCACGCATAACTTTTTACAGAGTAGTCCTAATTTGATAATTCTTTTTTTATTGGAAAGAGTATACCCCGAAGATGTCCCATATAAATTTGGAAAAAAAATTCTAACCCTAAGGGTAGGAAAACAGGGGATGATTGATGTTCACTGACTGATTGTAATGTATGATGACCACGCATAACTTTTTACAGAGTAGTCCGATTTACCCTAAGGGTGGGAAAATATAATTTATAGTAACAAAAAATTGTAAAATAAAAACTTTAACAAAAAAAATAAACCGCCAAAAAAACTGATATGCAAGAAATAATAAAAAAAAAATTAACCTTAATAACAAAGTTCTTAAACTAATATAAGTATAAGTACTCGAGTAATTTTGAGTCGGCGCCAAACAAGCAAACGGCGGCGGCGCCGACTCAAAATTACTTGAGTATACTTATATTAGTTTACGAACTCTGTTATTAAGGTTAAATATTTTTTTTATTATTTCTTGCTTTTCAGTTTTTTCGGCGGTTTATTTTTTTTGTTAAAAAGTTTTTTTATCCCCTATTTTGACTACATAGGGTGCTACAGCGATGGACAGGCAACAGTGGCCTTGATAGTACACCCAACACCACGCCAGTAATAACTCTCTAGACTTTAGGGCACGGTAGGTAATAGTTACAAATGTTTCCACTGACGTGCGGTTGGCTGTACGTACCTACGCGTGGACGTAGAGGTATACTCTTCGGTAGAGCTATAAAACCTCGAAGTGTCATTATCCCAGCTATTACCGGTCGGATCCTAGCAATGCAACCACAAGCTCAAATTGCTTGGTAAACTATATTTTTTATAATAATTTTGTTTTTACGTTAGACATTGGAGTGGCACCTATCATATCTACCAGTATTATTAATTTGAATATTAAAACGGTAAAAATAAATTATTTATTTCTTACTTTTTGCAGCCCCAGTAGAACTTAGCTCATCAAGTGGGTTATTTACTGCCAAGTTACTGCATTATTGATGTCCATAGCAGTCAGATAGGATTGAGCTTAAAAAAACACTTGTTTATCTTACCGTCAGCAACCATAACACCCTTGCTATCGTGCCCTACTTCTCCAGTTTCCTGCACTCTGAGGGAACTTTTTGAAGACAACCAAAAGGCTATTGATGTGGCTACTTTTTGGGCTAAGCTTTTATAGTCAGTTTATACTTGAATAATGACTATTTTAACAATTCCTTTGTTACTTTACTTACTCTTTTACTAATCTTACGCTAAAAAACTCTACCATAGAATCATGCAAAAAGAGCCTAGCCGTTCTTTGCCTCAAACACTAATGAGAAAGTTCGACAACCTCTTACAATCAGCTTACAACAATAGTTGCGCGTTGTATCATCATCTTACCATTTCCGAATTACGACCTAAGGAAAAAAAAAAGTGCGAGTCGGACTCGTGCCCAAGGGTTCCGTACCAATCTACCATATGATATACTAAAAGCTTTTGCTCTTTGATTTCAAAAACTCCGCAACATTCCAACTTGACCCCTCTTTTATAGAGAAGTTCTTGAAACGGGAGCTCACCTTAATTGTTTACTATTTAGTTGTGAGAAAAATTTAAATGTTTAATGATTTTAGACTTTTCCCTTTATTTGTACTGTGAGACCTAGCTTCTTGTCAAATTGTACCCTGTAGGTTTTGATTTTTTGCATAAATGTATGGAGATGAGGACATAAAAAGCCATATCTTTTGATTGCGTCGTTGTAAAAAATTTAAACTTTCAGATCTTGTGTGGTTTATGGGCCTTAATACTCATTATCAATTTCAACCTGATACCTCTTCTCGTTCGTGAGAAAAAGACAGACAGACAGACAGACGGACAACAAAGTGATCCTATAAGGGTTACGTTTTTTTATTTTGAGGTACGGAACCCTAAAAACCTTTGAAATTAAAGTCGATAAAGTTTTACGTGGGTTCAACGAAACAAAAATTTCAAGTGCCACTAATAGATAGGGTGCTGGCTGCCATCTCGTTATATGATTTATTCATGTTTCATATCTATAGAGATGCTTCAGATCAATGCGAATAGATATGATCCAGTAAAGTTTTCCTCAATGTCGCTGCGTTTTTAAGTTAGGTACAGATTTTCAAAAATGTTAAGAAAAGAAAAGGGTACCTATATACTAAATCATTTGTTCATGTCTGCCTCTGGGGCTGCTGATCAAAAACATCCTGCAAATGAAACATAACGAAATAAACCGAAGAGGCAGACCGGACTGGACTACATTAGCCCGGAATAATGTAGTAAATATGTTTAAAAAAATAAGGCTCTATTAAACAATTTGTTAATCATCCTAGTTGCTTATCTGTTCGATTCATTTGGTCTCAACAAATACAAAAATATGGTTGGTTACAGTTTACTCACTGATTTTGAGTTTTTTTTTTAATTTATGCTAAATCAAGGGAAAGTAAGAGTGATGTTTAGTATATACTGAATAATAAGACTGCATTTGTAAAATTAATTGATAAAATCATCATTGTTGACGTAAAGAAGAGCGCACGCCGCTTTCAGCGCGTGCAACTCATCAACGCTTACAGTATGACCACAATATCTGTACAGTTGACACCCTCACTAGTCGTAAAGAATTTACATAGCCTCTTTGCCAATTCACTATGAAAAATTATAGTTCCAATTTTGACCAACTACACAGATGTCGTGATCAAAAAATCAAATGGTCTGCCTTTGGCAAATCAGAGGTCTGTCTCTTCGATTTTGATCCTTTTTATTTTTATTTGAGGATGATTGTTGCCATCAGTTTAAGAGGCAGACATGAACTAAAGATTTAGGACATGTAGTTTTTTTACATTTTTAAAACCCTCTCAGTTAAAAACGCAGCCCTATAAGGTGCCGCCAGACTATTTTTCTATGGCCCTACAAATTGTCTTTAATCGATAAGTATAGAAGTTCTGGCGTCCAACACCCAACTTATAAATTATTACTCGTATTGCAAGAGTTAGTATTTTCTTGCAAGCATTACTTTACGACGCAAATTTCGAAGTGGGCTGTTTACGCACTTTTTTGTTTTTTAGGGTCATCATTTATTACGAATTTGCTACAGAAATCCAAATGTAGGGAACCTCGAAACTTGGCCCCTATATAGAGATAGGGTCATTCATATATACATACATAACATCACGCCTTGTTCCCGTCGGGGTAGGCAGAGACCACAGTTCTCCACCTGCTACGATCTTGACATACTTCCCTTGCTTCCTCAACTTTCATCAATCAAGGGTCATTCAGTTACGTATTATAAAAACATAGGTATCAATTTTTATCGAACAAAATAATGCAGTCAACATTTTTGCTCATTAAACATCTCTATTTTACACTGTATTAAGGTCCATAATCCAGCTTATTAAACACACGTGCTTTTTCCATTATATTACCGCACTTGTGTATTATTCTTGTTTTTTTTATTTCGGCATGGAGCAAGGAGTGTTTATGTCTAAAATTCATAATGCGTAGGTACATGAATAAATAAAGTGTGTTTGATACTATGGTAAATAAACGTTCATTTCATTAAATTTATCAACTAACTAACAGTAAATTAGTTTTATATGTAAGAAAATATTTCATTTCAAATAATGCAAGGATAGCCTCCTGCGCACGCATGTTTAATGTATAATCTGTGTTTGCTAAAAAAGTTATGCGCGCGACATTTTTTTACAAATAATTGTGGTTTTTGTGACCGCAAATCTAAATTTGTTTGAAAACGTTTTTTTGCAGATTTAAAAAACACTGTGCAACTTAGAAAGATCGTTTTATTTTTCCTCTAGTGTTTACATAAACTTCTATCAACTTTAATTACTTCAGATTTTTCCTTTCACAAACTTTGGAGATAAGGGGGGGGGAATGATATTTTTTTGGAATTTTTCATCATAACTTGAAAGTCGTAAAAAAATATACATTGATATCCTACTCGACCTAGTAACGACAATTTGAAATTTTGCCCAAATATTTAGGCCCCCTTTACATTAATAATCATTTTTTTTTATTCTTTCATGTGCAATTAAGTTGGGCAACCATATTCTAAAACTATTCTAAATATCAAGTCGATAGCATGAGTGGTTGCTCAGATATACAGGTGTGACAGACAGACGGACAGACAGACAGAGTCGCACGATAAGGGCTCCTTTTTTTAACATTTTGATATCGGAACCCTAAAAACCGTAGTTAATGTAGTTTCTCAACGTCGAAAATACTTGACACAAAACATGATCTGGAGTATCGGGTGTATGTACGAGTACATAAGGAAAAATACCGAACTTCCGATACGAATTTTCCTTCGTGAAAAAAGGTAAGCAAATTTTACATGTTGTTGTTCACAAGCGCGTGCGCGTTGGCCATCACACTCTCGGCTCCATTATGCCCTCGCCTGACGCTCGGGCTGCAATCATCGAGCCTCGAGCGTAATCACCAAAATAGCGCACTTGCTTATTATTATTTTATTTTCTTAAAGTATCTTTTCCCTTATGGCAGAATGGAACATAGTCATAGCCTAATGAAGAATTAAAAATAAAAACAGTCACCTCCCTTGATTTTTACTTTCGAGCGGAGCGAGAAGTATTCGTGAAAAAAAAAAGTTTTTCTAATTTTCTCAAAAATGTGTTCTATATCACTTATACATCATAAAAAACAAGTCTCCCAAAAATATCCGTCCGTCGGTCGGTCGGTCGGTCGGTCCGTCGGTCGGTCTGTCCGTCACGCTTTGGACTAGCGGCTAAACGAATAGTCCGATTGACACCAGATTTTGAATTTAGGAGTTTTATGCAAATCCATCAAAGGGTTCTAAGTGGTTTTTTGCTGGCTCTCATTTTGAGGGTAGTCATACAACGAAAATGAAAAATTTAAATTTTCTCAAAAACGGCTCATAGAATCTTGATGAAACTTTGCATGACCAAGCATCTCCATGTAATATATCTTACGCCAGTATCAATTGATCTGTGTAATTTCATATAAGGGGTGTTCCTGTACCACTAAATCGTAAATATGTGATTTACCCAAAATTGGTTCCATTGAGTCTATTGAAATTTTCTACAATATTAATCCTGGATTGGTTGTCTACCTGACCGGATATTAATTATGATTTTTTTTAATATAATTTAGTACAAAGGGTGTACCAAAAACTGAAAGGGCTTGCTCAGTAGACTAAACTGAACAATTATCCATAAGGAACATGTGTTGGGAAATTAAAAAAAAACTATCCTATCCGATATAATCCATTGATCTGTGAAAATTCATATAAAGGATGTTCCAGTACTACCAAAAGTTAAATATGTGATTTACTCGAAATCGTTTGAGGTTTGTTTGTTTTAATGTTTGACAATTTGAATTCTGAGTTGATCTGTATATTTCATTCGAACATTTTTTTGGAAAAACGTAAATTAAAGTTTGTATTTCCACACTATGTGTATGGCATTACAAATTTAAGTTTGCGGTTTATAGTTTTTCCTTGAGTATTGCGAGAAAGTAAGTGCAGTGCTGCTGTACCATTTATTTGGTTTGATTTCATGGGGTGATCGATGATAGGTAATGTTTAACAATTTGAATTCTGAATTGATCTGTATATTTTAATGATTTGTTTTTGGAAAACCTTAAAGTTTGTATTTCCGTATCATGTGTATGGCATAAATTTAAGTTTGTAGTTGATACTTTTTACTTGCATAATATCGGGAGTACCTAAGTGCAGTGCTGCTGTACCATTAATTTCGTACTAGCTGGTGCCCGCGACTTCGTTGCGCAGGTTTATAAATTGTAGCCTATGTGTTATTCTAATGTATAAGCTATATTATTGTAAAGTTTCATTAAAATCCATCCAGTAGTTTTTACGTGAAAGAGTAACAAACTTTCGCATTTATAAATTTAAAAAAAACTATAAAGTAACGAGTGACGATTCAGTGACACCCTGTGTTGTGTTACTTCTAGTTCTAGCCTTCCAGTTGTTCTACAACGTGTAACGGAAAGGTGTGATTGTACTGAAGAATGTGAATCTGCCCATGAAACTGAACAACTTTTCCCAAGGGACATAGGTCGAAATACGAAAAACCAAATTTGACCTCCCATACAAAATGCACTAAGAGCTGATGCAGTTTCTATGGGAGGTCAAAAATTTATTTGGTTCTATGACCTTTGTTCCTTGGGATAAGTTGTTCAGTTTCATGGGCAGATTCACACCCTTTGGTATTATAACACCTTTAATTCCGTTACACGCTGCATAAATATCTATGTAAGTATACCTACGCTTATTATAATAGGGCCCGCGGAGCACCCAGAACGCGGAAGCTCGCGTCCTCTCCTCGGTTCCCACAGAGGTGATCATTAGCAGTTCCAGGGACCGCACCCGCTCGCTGGGAACAACCGCTCTAACTGTTACATTGTCTTTGTCTCACATCCGATTTGCGCACAACTATCGTGAACAAATCAGTAGTTTCTAATATCACTTGTCTTCTCCTTTGCCTTATATCTTGATGAGGGCACTACCTGTTTATTTATTTAGGCTGTTCTTCTCAAATCAAATCGTCTGTATTTATTTAGGCTGTTCTTCTCAAATCTACAGCATCAGAAGGCGTATATTGCAGTCGATTTCTGATGCTGTAGAACAGCCTAAACAAGTAGATACCAAAAGTCGGTATGGCCGAGGTGAGTCTCACGGAATAGTCACGTTTTTATTTGGAATGTTTTTTATCGTCAGTTGCGTCTTCTTCATCGCGGGAATTTTACGAGAACACTGGTCATTACGGTTCAATATTTCAACTTTAACTGTTGCATTGTCTACTTGCACCATGAGCATGACACCACCTATCTATATGAACGAATCAGTAATTCTAGCATCACTTGTTTTCTTCTTTGCCCTCACCTAATCTAGGGAATTTGACGAGGAAGTGGTCGCCACATAATTTTAAATAGAATAACTTATGGTTTAACTGTTACATTGTCTACAGCGTGTCTAGGGCTTGAGCTCCGGAATTCCGGAACTGGTCCAATTCCGGAATTCCGATGAAATCGAATATCGTTTCCGATTCCGGAATTGGCGAGAGCAATATCGGAATTTAGATATTATAAAAAAATATATTATTACGCGGCGCGGTTTTTGAGAACGGTGGCGTCAGAGGTCAATATTAAGAAAAAATTTTTCAATATTTAAAAACAATACCGCCAACGAGCGTAGAAGCTGAAAGAGCTTTTTCTGCAGTCACTTACATTTGTAATCGCGTACGAAGCTCACTAAACGACGACAGCTTGAATGCGCTTACATTTTTGAAATTTCATTACAAAAAAAATAGTGCTTAACAGCTGTCGTCTGTTAGGGAGCTTCGTAATCTTCGTTATAAAACTAATTTTAAACAAAATAATTTCTGATTTCTATATTTTATTATAGTTCTAAAACTTGATGCTTTTAATTGTTTTATTAATTCATATTTTGGATACCTACCTACTGAGAAAGTAAATCCATATTTAAATAATAATAATGTTAGGAAGATTTGCAAATTTTTATTAGAGTAAATAAAACTTTTAACTATCATTGGTTGGTAGATACACAAGCTCGGCAAGAGAGCAAGTGTGGGTCGAAAAATTCCCAGTCCCATCAGGATACGTCCCACCTGCAGAAACTCTGCCACCAGGACACAATCTGCAGTGGTCAACCTGGAAGTCGCTAAACCGTCTGCGAACTCAGGTTGGCCGCTGCAGAGAAAACATGGCGAGGTGGGGCTTCGCAGACCAGTTGCTAAAGCACTGTGACTGTGGAGCTCCATCTCAGAACATGGCGCACTTGCTCTCTTGTCCACTGTGCCCCTCCACCTGCACTGGCGACGATCTTCGTGAGGCGTCGAATAAAGCCATAGAAGTGGCAAGGTTTTGGGAGGAAGACATTTAAAAGCATCTGGTATTTGAACATTGACACGAAGAAGAAGAAGAAGAAGATACAAAAAGATGCTATTGAGTTCCGAAATTTCATAATTCCGGAATTGAAATACTGAATATCGAAACACAATTCCGGAAATGAAAAAGCGTCCGATATTCAAGCCCTAAGCGTGTCACGGAAAGATGTGATAATACTGAAGGGCTGCCCATGAAACTGAATAACTTTCACTAAGGAACATAGGTCGAAATACGAATAACATTTTGATCTCCAATAGAAAATGCGCTATCAGCTGGTTCAGTTTCTATAAACCAATATCTTTTTCCTATATCCAGGGACTCAATTCTTGAAAATCACCGGGTGATAAAATATCACTCAAAAAATTCAAAACCACAGATTTTCATGTACACTGATTTACCTTTCCACAATTCCCTGGGACTCAATTCTTAAAAATCACCGGGTGATAAAATATCACTTTTGAGACTTTAAAAATTCACATTTGCCCTGATAAACTATTGAAAGGTAAATCGGAATACATGAAAATTAACAATCAAGGACTGCTTTATATTTTACGAATATCAATCTTCAGTTTTGAAAAGAAAAGTCTCTGATTTTGAATTTTTTGAGTGATATTTTATCACCCGGTGAATTCAAGAATATTGAAAATCTGATCTGTAGGTACTGATTCATGAAAATTAACATCTTAGTAAAATAGTAAACGTGAAAAAGTTAATAACTCCTTAGGAGTTTTGAGTTTTCCTTGACGTGTATTAAGTATTATTCTATGCAAGTACCCTCTCTTTATTGACACCAGCGAGTGATAGCGACATCTGTGTTGTGTGTGTGATTAGTATTCTGTGATTTTCTTGTGTTTATTCTCGTTTGTCGTTTGTGAATTCTCCTAATGTAACGTGAAAAAGATATTATTATTGTGTTTGTCTGAATATTTTTTGTCATATTAGGTTTCTACATTGCTCAATTTGATTATCCATTAAGTTGTAATTTTTTAAATTCGTTAATATGTTTTTTCAAGCTGATGATCTACAGAATAAAATAAAAATGCTACAGATATTTGACAGATGCAATCAAATCACATTGACTAATTTTTCATATTGACACCAAGTTGATTACATCGTGGCACTATGTTGGTTTTCCTCGTGCTGATTTGCTGCGACATCCAGTGGACATTTTAAAAGAGGTTGAAAACAGCCTATATTATCCACTCGCAACAATTTGAATTTAAAACTCAGGTAGTCATGATTGGGTGTTAGGAAAAGGGGCATGCCCCGTCGTCCTACTGGAGTGTCTCACTGGTAGGACGACGGGGAATTCGCGATTCCCCCTCGTCCTACTGCACTAGGAAAAGAACTGTGATCCTTGAAACTGTACATTAAGACCATGAAACTAAACAACTTTCCGGAACACTATAAGAAATATAAAAAACTATTTTTCATCTTTCATAAAAATTCTATGGCAAGTAAATTTTTTTATCGTACCTATTTTGACCTCTGGAAAGTTGTTCAGTTTCATGGTCTGAACGCACAGTTTCTAGGGTCACAGTGTTTACCCTAACACCCTGTATAATAGGAAGGTAGGTAGGTAACTATATGTAAGTAAAATGAATAAGTCTCAAAATATAATTTCCTCCCTACTTAGCAATTCCAGAAAGCGTGAGTCATACAAAAATCCCATCAAACAGATCTCAAAAAGCTGTCTTAAATTTAATTTTGTTTAAAGAGTACAAAATGCTTAATATCTTTGAGGAAAATATTTTGTGACGTCATGTTTGGGCAGTTCGGGGTAAAAAGTACTTTTTTTACACTATATAGTAAAGTCAAGAGCAACTCAAGCATGACACATTGGACTTTGAACCGTTATTTCAATAAACTTACGGGCTAGAATCGCCCTGCTAGTGTTAAACTTGACCTGTCGTTTACTGTACTCTCTTGAGTACTATGTGCAAAGAGTTTGGAACCTCGCTGCGCTTATCAGGCCATCACAAAAGACGCACGACTGCTGAGAAAATTAGGAAAAATGAAATACAATTCCTACGAGAAAGAATGATATTCTTAAATTGGTTACAAATTTTAGAATAGAAAACCAGGGACTCAATTCTTGAATATCACCGGGTGATAAAATATCACTCTAAAAATTCAGTCACTGATTTTTGTTTTCGAAAGTGTAGATTGATATTTGTTAGATATAAAGTAGTACTTGATTCTTAATTTTCATGTATTCTGATTTTCCTTTCAACAGTTTATCAGGATAAATATTAATTTTTAAAGTCAGAAAAGTGATATTTTATCACTCGGTAATTTTCAAGAATTGACTCCCATTTCTCCAATGTTCAAAATTATCACACTTCTCTTACCATCAAAACCGAAAGCAATAATTTTCCTAATTTTCTTAGCTGTCATGCGCCTAATTGTAGAGGTCGCCTGTAGGCTTACTTTTAATTTAAAACTTGCAACAATGAGAGTGGCTGCGTAGCTTGATATTCGTTGCTCATGGTCCGTCCCTAAATAGGCGGTGTCGACGACCTGCGTGGTGGCCTTGCCCTTGACAGCGCGGAATCAGCCCATTCCTCACACAGAGAGGCACTGCCACTACTCACTGGGTAAGCACGTGGAAACTGATTTATGGACTGTTCGAAACCACGTGGTTCGACAGTGCTCTCACAATAAGCAAAATTAAATAAGTATGTAGATATGAACGCAGCCAAGTATTAGTTGATCCGGCGGCGTTGTTGCTTTGTAGATTTGCTACAGAACATTGATAACGCTGTGGGCGTTATTACTTAGTTATTATTTTCTTATTCTCTCACGCATTTAATAGTTGTAACGAGTTGTGTCTGTAAGCGATGTTTAGACTAGTACCCAGGCGCGGTTCCAGCTCTAGATTTTGGGGGGGGTCATCGAGGCTCACCCTAACAACAACATTATTTTTACCCACACAAAAATGAGCTTAGGTAGTTTTATGAGCCCCGTGTGGTACCGGCAAAGAATAGTACCAAGATAACTGGAGAAAAATCTTTGTATCATAATTTTTCTTTATTTCCCAAAAGGGCCCCAAATCTTGTGTGCCCAAGGGCCTCAACATGGCTTAAGACGGCCCTACCAACCCTTACATACCCGTGGGTGTCGTAAGAGGCAACTAAGGGTTATAAACTGGAGGATGGGCAGCAGCATCCTCCTTTGTATCTAATATCTTACTTACTGCGGTCACCTACAACCGCGGTCCATGGTGTCAGCCGTAACGCTAACAAGCGAGGTGACCATGGTACTTCCCCTCTTCATTTTTTCAGCAAAAGCTAGAATTCTAGAGGGAGCTCCCTGTCCTGTAGTGGACGTTTCATGGGATGTTATGATAATGAGCAAAGAAAAACTACAGATATCGCATACTCACACAGACAGGCAAAGACATATTGCAAATTCACCATCGAAGCGAGTTCGAAATTTTGATAATAATATAAATATATAAATTAGCTTGTCCTGACTTAATGACAGATTCATCATCGCCGAGCCGTAAACGCTATAGCTACAGATTTTGTACATAGGTTTTTTGCAATTCAAAACCACCCACTAAGAAAGGATTTTCCAAAATTCATCCCCATAAGGGACAAAAGTTTGTTTGAAAGTCTTTGTTTCTTGAGTCCGATTCACACAAATTAGAATTTAAGCTTTTGGTAAAAAATAAAGAAACACGTATTTAAGCATTTCTTAATAATCTCCCTTCTAGGGGGTGAAAAGGGGGATGATTTTTTCCGTATGTTGGTCTATAAGTCTTTTATTTTTAAAGGTAGAATTATACAAATTTAGTTTTGAGCTCTCTTTAAAAAATAAAAAGTCCGTTTTAGTATTTTTAGAAATTCATCCCCTAACGTGATGAAATGGAGAATGAAAGCTTGTATGGAAATCCCAGTTTTGTCATGAGGTGCTTGAATTTAAATTTAAATTTAAATTTAAATTTAAGCTAAGAAACAAAGAAACACGTGTTTCAGAAATTTTGAGATATCATCCCCCAAAGGGGTGAATCAAAAGATGAAAGTTTTTATGAAAATATTACAGCTTTGACATGCAGTACTTGAAAATTTGGATTTTAGCTAATAATAAGAAACAAAGAAACACGTGTTTCAGTAAATTTGAGATGTCATCACCCAAGGGGGTAAAATTAGGGATGAAATTTCGTATGAAAATCCTACAGATTTAGAAGTAAAGAAACACGTGTACGGAGAGCTGAAAACCAAATTTGTATAATTCTACCTTTAAAAATTTAAGACTTATAGACCTACATACGGCAAAAATTTATCCCCTTTTTCACCCCCTTAAAGGTGATTTTTAAGAAATGCTTAAACACATGTTTCGTTATTTTTACCAAAAGCTTAAATTCAAATTTGTGTGAATCTAACTTAATAAATAAGGCACTTTCATATAAACTTTCATCCCTTATTTCACCCACTTGGGGAATGAATTTTAGAAAATCCTTCATTAGTGGTTGGCTTTGAAGTGCAAAAAACCTGTGTACAAAATTTCAGATCTGTACCCTTCAGTATTATCACACCTTTCCGTTACACGCTGTATAGTTTGGGTACCTGGTTTTCTAGATTAACGTAAAAAAATCTGTTTAGATTTCGGGGGGGGTCATGACCCCTGTGAACCCCCCCCTGGATCCGCGCCTGCTGGTACCCATTCTATTGTAGGACATTTTAACAAAATCTTTGTTCCTTCTTTTCACCCTTTCATACAATTCCAAGAAGAATTTGATCTCCTAAAGTTTTATGAGCTACGTGAGCTAAAAATTGTAGTTTGAGAGAGAACGGGTGCTTCCCACATTATCTGTGCTTTCAACTTATAAGGTTATAAAGTACGTGCCGCAGTACCTATGTAGAACGTGATGAGAAAAAACTTGGCCATGAGGCGTCAAGACTTATCCAATCTCAACGATCCAGTGGCGCTATCATTACTGGTTTGTTTTTTGTCCAATTCAAACTCGTGTAGTTCGAACCAACATATAATGGCGACGTTGAATTATAAATCTTTACTTGGACACCTTGTTCATAATTTGAAAAACTATTGGCGTAGTAAATAAGTATACGCCGCAATGCGTGAATGAGATCCGATCTCGTAATAAATAAGTCGATTTGTACGAAACTCTCATACCTGTCTTGCAGGACCGCTATTTACTGTGAAATTGCAGAGGCTACTCTTCTTAATGCTTTTCTCGATAGCGTCCAATGACAGGCAAGTTGGAGCCCCAAGAAATCATTGAAAATTCTCTTCGTGGAAGCGTGAAACCAGAAAACTAGAGGAAGCCAGGCCCGGAGTGAGGGATCGAACGTGTCTCCACCCACACTGAAAGTACTAAAACTAAGTTAATATCTAAAAAAAGCTTAGCTATGCTTATTTCTACAAGTATAAAAGAAATCCATGTTACTTAAGAGTTAACAGGAAGTGTTAAAAAAGAAGTAAGTATTGTTAACTTCAAATTTTAAGACCATATTAATTTGTTAACTTATCTGTAACTTAGCTTGAATTTTGAGAGCTAGGCTGGCCGTTATAAGGCATATCAAGCAAGGCCCAATCTGACAGTCGCCTAATGTAAAAACTGCCCTAGGTTAGGTCACAGATTAAATAATAGTAAACTGTTAGGTAAGGTATAGCCGGCTCCGTAGAAAGGCAAAGAAACAATAAAGACTAGACTAATAACAATAAGATAGCGATACGAATTTTGAATGCTAGTCTATGTTGTTAACTTTTTGCCATCTTTTTATTTTCATTTTTTTGAACTGGGAACGGCCCTGGATAAGCAGTGAGAAGGGAGGGATCGAGGCGTGCAGGAGGCAGATGGCGCCGCCGCCGCAGCCGCAGCATTCCTCTCAACCACAGCCTATGTTTAAGCTCGCTTGCTTCTAGGAGTGAGATCGGTTTATTTTTCTTATTCCCTTGAGCTGTTTAGATAGGTAGATGATTCAACTCAAAACTCAGATAGGTAGATGCACTATCCATTGCTTTTAAAGACCTAGGTACATCGTGATTTTTTATTTAGGTACTAAAAAAGGGGGGTTCTTTTTGTCCATAAAATAGGTTTTTGTCATAATAATACTTTTTTTTTTTTTTACTTTCCATACAAGGTGCGCTACACCATATTTCGATCTATGTTCCTTGTATTGGGAGAGCTGGTTCGCTGTTTCATTGGCAGATTCACATTCTTAACCGTGTTCAAAAAACCGGTCAAGTGCGAGTCGGACTCGCGCTCCGAAGGTTCCGATATACCTATAGTATTTTTGAAAGCAATATGATCCATTTTAGGACCGCAATATTAAATTTGTTTGTAATAGTTTTTTTCATCATAATTTAAAAACAAAAAGTTGTCGATAAATACAAAAATCTATTATGGAATATACAAGTAAATCCCTTTTATAAGATACCACACTCATTTTTACCCCATTTGGGGCATTTGAGCCCCCTTTTCAAAAATAATATTTTTATAATTCTTTCGTTTGCAATAAAGTTCGGCAGTTCCAAAGTTCAAGTCTACAGCATGAGTGGTTACTGAGATAAAGAGGAGTGACAGACAGACAGACGAAGTCGCGCTAAAAGGATTCCGTTTTTACCATTTTGGTTCGGAACCCTAAAAAGGAGAAGGTTCCTGATAGCTACAGTTTTAATTTTTTTTACTAAATTTTGGCATAGGAATCATGTTGAGCACTGCATCCGTTTCTGAGTCACCTTCGTACTGGTAATTGTCTGCTGAGGTTAACGTCACGCCAGAAGCCTCACCAATTACTACTAATTACTATGTATTTCTTTGAAAGTAGAGACCTAACAATTTTTTTCTCTCTCGCTACAATTCTATAGAATAAGTTATAACTAGTTTTGGAATAGCTGCAACCAAAAAATTCGACGATTGTTTGCTAATAGATTGTTTAGCAAGCAGTGAGATGGGACCACATCACAAAAGTTGCCAAAAAAATGCTGAGATTAGATTTATAACCGTACCCACATTTTGTTACCATCTGTAAGTATTTTATTTTCAAATTCGTTCCCTACACAGAGAGTTTACTTACTCACGTTTTCCTTCGTGATAGGTGAGCGAGCGCAAGTTAAGGTCAAAACATCTGATACCATAGATTTACGAGCATCTACCACCACTGCACGCTCACAATCTTCGTGGTTACACAAACTACTCTAAGACCACATCATCAAGCTGAAGTAATGACTAGCAGGGCTCCATAGTTCGTAACTGCATATCAGTCATCAAGGGAACATAATGGAGTAATTAGCGTTTATGTATATCACATAATAAAATGATTACTCCGGCTCGCCCTACAATGAGTGATGTGGGCACTGCTACAGGAAATGGCACAGAAGTTGGACACGCTATAACAATTAAGTGTCCGACAAGACACCGATAGATACTACAATTACAGTCACGCAACTACTATGAAATAGCCTTTCTAAAACGGTTTTTAAGATCTAAATCCCACGAAAAAGTGATGAGTAATAAGTTCACTCCGCCCTTCGTCCCGGTACATTAGGCCACCACTACGTTCACACGGTGCGGCGCTAGCCGGACTAAATTTGAATAGCGAATCAAAAATTTAAACTGTAATTATGAGGTAGAATTCCATTTCGGTATGAACTACATACACATACATTCCGTTAAATTAATTCGGTCCCATGATAAGGAAGGTATCTTCCCCCAACTGTTCGGAATGCGATATTGTGGAGGACGTCTACCACATTCTAATGGAATGTGTCCGAAACGAAGCACGAAGATGGGAGGTATTTTCTCGATTCCCGATGCTACGGGATGTCGTCGGATGCAACAGTGTCCTGGCTTGCCCCCTTTCGGGGGAGGCCGGGGCTCTTTTGCATCTGGCGAGAAAGTGTCTTAGCAGAAGGAATTTATAATTTAATTTGTTTGTTACTTTATGTAGAATACCTTACGGAGCGACTTAGTCTGTAACAGACCAAGCTCCTTAAATAAAGAATAAAAAAAAAAGTATGAGTTATGTTTCTGTGTGGAATGTGTCAGTCATTGATTAATTTTCTGAGATAAACACACAAGTTGTTAGACGTACCTACAAGAACCGTATCGATTCGGTACCTTAGTAATTATTCATGTTTTACTTATTTATTACATGCAGTATTCTAGGTACTAATTCACAGGAACCTGAGTAGGTTTGCAATGAAATGCAATCGTGTTAAGGTGGTTGCTGAGCAGAGGTGCTTTAAGATTGAGAAATAAATTTATTGCGTCATAAATACAAAACATTTAATAAGGATTGTTCGTTTTGCGGCAATTTGGGGTAGTTCTATATATTATTATCCATCACATCACACGTTAGCTTATCGTGAATAGCTTTGTATTGCAAAAGTGACAAAAACGGCCACTTTTAGCACTACCAATACAAAGCTATAAATGATAAGCTAAGCTATGATGTTATGTGTTATAACATATATAACTACCCCAAATTGCCGCCAAACGAACAATACTAATGAAAAGTTTTGAATTTGCGACGCAATAAATTTATTTCTAAAAGTAAGGTGCTGCCATTCAGCAACCACCTTAACAGTTATTCCGTAAACTACCAGGTTTGCAATCTCCGCATTATTTAGGCGGACGCACGGCCGGTTAAATTATCAGTTGATTTTCAAAAAAACCGGCCAAGGGCGAGTCGCACTCGCGCTCCGAGGGTTCCGTACCACTAAGGTAAAAATACCGTCTCAGTTATAGACGCGTTTTTGTAGGTGAAATAGCTCCCTAAACGTGATCTGATCACTCGTCTGCACGAGCCGCAGCGTCCCCACCAGAAATAATAATAATATGGACGCGTAGTCACGCAAAAGTGTATTAATTTCGAGTTCGACACGCACTTGACCAGTTCTTATTATTTGTTGTTATTTTATTGCGTATGCACTATAAACATATAATTTTGGACGCTTGTAGTTAGGTAAGTGTTCCCGTTTTTACGATAGAGCTAAAATAAAAATCTAGCAAAAAAATCCTGATACGTGTAGTAAAACATGTTTTTAGTAGGGACGCTTTCCTTAATTTATATGTATTTTTTTTTAATTTTTATTATTTGTTGTTATAGCGGCAACAGAATGACAATTTCAACATGTTTTCAAATGTCTACCTATTACGGTTCAAGGGATAGGTACAGCCCGCGCTCTCAAACAGACAGACATCAGAGGAATATTAATAGGGTCCCATTTTTCACCCTATGGGTACAGAACCCTGAAAAAATTTAATTTTGCTGTCGAGCTTTAATATTTGCTTCTCACATGAAGGCAGAGTCAAATTTATTCAAAAATGAACCGACATATTTAAATAAATATTTGGTTTGCACCCTCCGTGAAGTTTACAGGAATTCGGGCGTGCGCTTGCTCAGCTACCCTATTATTAAAAGGTACTTGTAGGGTGCGCGTGAGCACCCCGCGTAACGTGGCAGGTATGTCTACCTTCACTGGTACACACTGCTGCGGATACGGGGTAAAAACCAGTATAACGCTAGTAAACCAAAGACCCTTACAAGGTTGTACTGCTAGACTGCTACCACTGACGTGTGGCCGACTGTACTCGATTGGGGCCGGGGCTGGGAAGTCAATGAAACAGCGGTTTGACACTCGACAACGGCGATACGCACGGTGGCTCGCAATTTGCTGCCTACCTGTTGTTACGCAACGATAAATTGTCGTTTGCATTACGCTTCTACTGTACCTACTATTCATACCTGGGTACTTTATAGCGAATAAAATAAATGTCTGGTGGTTAGAACTGTTGTTATTTCCTGGGGCCTTCGTTCATAATTTGAAATTTTCAAACTAATGTCGTCAGCGAAATCTTGTCTGCAATTTATCGTGGGCTTAGAATTTAGACCATATTACAGGCAAATACCATGCAATACCTATCCGTCAAGGGTAGCGTGCAACGACGGGCTTGAAGGTGTCGAAGCCGAAGCAACATGCATGGCTGCCAGACTGCCTGTGCAGTTGCATCAGATAAGTCAACGGTGCGGTGTTACAAAACTGGTATTTTTGAGTGCAATTCAAATCTAAACACATTAAGGATCCACTGGCAATGGAGCGTCGTTCACCAATATTTAACGTTGAAGGATCGATTCAAACAATCGATGGAAGCGCTTGTGGCCGAGTGGTATTTGCTCTTTATTTCCGATCACAAGTTTAGCATCGTTTGTAGTGGTCAGAGGAAAAACATGACAAGCGTTTTCTCTGCATCGGCGGGCACGTTAAGCCGGTTGGTCCCGGCTACTCAATGCCAGTAGTCGTTAAGTCAATCCATTCGGGGTTTGACAACAATACTGGCAAAGCGTAATCTATGGTTGAGTCTGGTACACCTATTACAACACTTCTAGGTCGTGTAAGACAGGTGGCACTATAGCTCTGTGCCCTCGTTAAAATCCCTGGACTAAGTAACCGCTTCTGTAGAAACGTAAAAGCCAGTACATATTGATGACATCCATTCAGACATCCATTATGTATGATTCTGGCAACATCTTAAGATGTTAATTGTCTGTGAGGGGCGGTGCGACAACTGGACGTCCACTCGAGTCACCAATTAATCCGTTCAATTGAGTATCGAGTCCGGCGACCGGCCGCAACCCGGCCCCTTAATGCACGTTCCATTTAAAATTATTGACGTTCACAAGGTTTTAAGACTTGTTTCAATTCGATTCTACATCAGTAAATGGGACTTGGCTTCTCTTTGCACACTCAAGAGCAAGTCAAGTTTGACACTTGCAGTGTGACTAGCACGTAGAGTATCAAGAACGGCACATTGTGCTATTGGTTGTAGATTTTACAGTGTGATTTTATTTCTGAATGTTCCTAAGATGGGTCCGGCAACATGGGTCCCTCCCGACAGAGGTGACAATGGTCGGTTCCGACCGTGTATTCTCTGTACAACCCGAATGGTTGCACATGGTCACCTCTGTCGGGACCCATGTTGCCGACCATGTATGCACTTTAGAAGGTCTTTATCGCTATAAACGCTTTCTTGTCAGGAATTAGGTATACGACGCACAAAATAACTGTGGCCCTGTCATTGATGCGCAGAAGAAAAAATGGCCCATTTTTGCACATTTTTGACTTCTGCGCATCAATGACAGGGCCACAGTTATTTTGTGCGTCGTATACACACGGTAGGTACTTTTTAAAAACTGTTGTGGAATTACTTACTTGAGGATCGCCACCCTATGGATACCTGTTATTCTAGAGTCCATAAAGTTACAACACACATGCGGAAATCCACTTGGCACTTAGCCTAAAATAGTAGTAGGAATCTGAAGAGCCCTTAAGGCCGTAACGCTAACATAATTATAAGTGGTAGACCGTCCATCGCATCACCATCATAACATCCCAAGAAACGTCCACTACAGGACTGGCAGCTCCCTCCAAAGACGCGTGGTACATTTTGGAGGGGAAGTACCATAGTCACCACGATTGTTAGCGTTGTGGCTGGCACCATTGACCGCGGTTGTTGGTGACCGCAGTATGTAAGATGGTACAATACACAGAAGAACGCAGCTGACCATCTTTCGGTTCATAATCCCTTAGTTGCCTTTTACGACACCCACGGGTACAGATGGCTTGGTACTATTCTATGCCGGCACCACACGGATGATAGGTATGGTAAGTACTTAGCCACACCTATGAGATTGCGACAGAGGAGGTGCCCTATATTTTACACTTTTCACGTCTTTTATTGATCTACTCGTATTAATGAGTAGAGATAATTTACTTTCTTACAGTTGAGATATTTTCTTCCATTCCAGCCAGTGTAGGTATCCCATACAAGGTAGGTAACACCTGGTCATTTAGCTCTCCAAGAATCCTGATAATCGTGATTCACCCCTCACATTCATTGTATTAACTGAACGTCATTGTATTCGCCCCTTTTGCTGATATAGCTGCATTCTTATTCGTGCTTATTCCTACCTAATATTCGTACATACATACAAACTTCTTCCTTATGAGAATTACGTACCTACTACTTACTTAGTGATTAAGCAACAAAATAAATGTTTTTTTATTTATTTTGTACTTAAAGCGTAGCATTTGCTAGTTGCACAACCCATTTTAAAAGTTTAAGCTTCTTTAAACCATATTATTATCCGTCTGTCATCAAAACAGTGACAGCGAGAGCAATAGTAGCTTCGTCCGCATGTAAATAAATAAAAAAAATATATCAGTGTTAAACAAATAAAGTATATACCATTATTTAAGTCAAACTATTAGCTATCATACAAAAAAAGTAATTAAAATCGGTTCGGTAGTTTTTACGTGATGTTCGAATCGAACAAACAAACAGTCAAAAATAAGTGATTTGGATTTAGGGGGCATCAAAATTGCATAACATGATAATTTTTTTTACAAATATCTTCAATATACAGACAAAATCAACTTACAATTTTATAATACGAGGGCCACACCGAAATGATCGGGAATAGAAAAAAGTACAAAAATAATACAACAATATTTACTTTCATTGTTTTTCGAAGTATTCTCCGTGACAATCGATGCATTCTATCAAACCAATTATTATAACAGTAATTCCAGTCTGAAGTGGACTTCGACTGCCTCTTCTGGGCCTTGAAATCGTTGACCACGTAGCATATCTTTAATTCTTGGGAATGTAAAATAATCATTGGGGCTCAAGTCAGGGCTATACGGTGGATGGTCCATTAACTCCACGTTTTCCTGATTTAAAAACGCGATCGTTTTGCGAGCGGTATGTGAGCTCGCATTATCCTGGTGAAGAATGATGCGACGATTCGGATTAATTTTACGAAGTTCTCTTATGACTTCCGGCAAACAAACTATTGTGTACCAATCAGCAGTAACCGTTCTGCGTTCTTGTAAAGGAATCGTAGCCACATGACCAGTTTTCGATACAAACGAAGCGACCATTTTTTTCGACACGCTACGAGAGCGGACAACTTTTGTTGGCTTGACCTCGCCTTCGAAGACCCAAACAGCCGATTGATGTTTTCTTTCGGGCTCATATGAATAAATCCACGATTCATCACCAGAGACGATATTATAAACTGCATTTGAGCTCCCTCTATTGAACCGTTGCAGAGTAGACCGACACCAATTAACACGAGCCGACTTTTGTTCCTCGGTCAAACGATGGGGCACCCAGCGGGAAACTAACTTCTTGACACCCAGTTCATCATGTAAAATAGTTTGAATCGCTGTCATACCAATGCTGAGAGAAGCCCGAATCTGCTCGTATGTCACATGTCTATCTTCTTTTATTAATTGGCGCACAGCATCGATGTTATCTTGTGTTACCGCTGTTTTTGGTCGACCAGTAGAAGGAACTGTCGTGAGAGAGGAACGTCCACGACGAAACTCAGAATACCAACGATATAGTCGTTTTACTGGGTGCTTCAAGTTCATAAACAGAAACAAGCTCGGCGAGACATTGTTCTTGAGATAAACCTCGACGAAAGTTGTGAAAAATTATGGCACGGAAATGTTACCGCGTAAGCTCCATTTTCCCCACTGACTTGTCAAATTCAAATGGCTACTACTCTTTTCTTTTTTACTTTTTTTAAAATTCAAAAATGGAATTGTGTTTGAAATAATACTACATGTCATAAACCAAAAAGGTTTTAATCTAATTTATTCCTGAGTATTCTATTCCCGATCTTTTCGGTTTGGCCCTCGTAGTAGAGGGTGCAAGCTTTGTGCAACTGTTTTACCTTGTGATAGGTACTTATGGTTCATGTTGTCAACTGGAGCTTCCTAATACCTCTCCTCCCTTTATACCTAGTTTCTAAGAATTCGTCGTGTCATATCATATCAAACATATCCTTTCTTAACCATCTCTAACACCTTATATAGGTTTTTCTGTCAAGCTGAATTTTCCACATTATTTACAACACTTGACTTGCTCTAATTTTAATAGACACACCCGCTTTAGGTATCGCACATAATCTGAATTCCTGGGCTTGTCATAGTCTGAATGAGTGCGTGAATGAACAGCAGGCACTCGCATCGTATCTGGGTGACCGTCGCGATAATAACGATCACTCAATAGACCAGCTGCCGCTGCGACTACTTTGCGGTGGATTGAATTCACTGTCCTTAATCGCAAATATCACGAGATATAGAGCGCACGCTATAAGTGTTTCTTTATCTAATAGGTACACATCTACGTAACTCTACATAAGGTATAGTACGCGACAGCTCTGGAGTGCGTGTGAAACGTATGCCGCGCTATACATTTCGATCGCTCTCCAGTTGTCGCGATCTTTAGGTACCTTACCATTGATCTACTATGTGCTATCAGCAAAGTTGGCGCCTGACCAGTTTCGAATCTTGTCGCTTGCATGTTCCGATCCGCCCTTTATTTTCTTTACCATTGAGAGACAACAACGCTTCTGGTTTTATGAGTTTTTTTTACCTTTTTGTGTCCTTCAGGGTGGGTCCATCTGTCACATGTTGGTCACAACTTGCATTCAGTGGATTAAAACAAGCAAGGCGGAGGTTCCTGCAAGCCACTTCGGCACAGAAAACTAAACTTTGTTGATGATACCTTACCGCTGCTATATACTCTCTTGTTGATTATGGTCGCTGATATGGATGATGATATTAAAAATTTGGTCATGAATAATGGCGAATCATAAACCCGTTTTATAAGCCTGGGACACTATACTTCCCATGACCGCTAACAGAATTTTATTCGCACTTCGTAGTGGCCTCTAACGTCAAGGTTCGGCTCTCGATATAGATGTTCTGGTTTCTAATCCCGATGGGGAAACTGTTAAACAAAATTCACTGGACTTCCCCAGTAAGGTTATGACAACAGGTATTAGGGGGCTCAAAAACTCTGACACCAGGGTTTGTGAGGTCGGTCTTACAATACGATGATATGGATAAATTACTTTATATCTTTATTAAACTTATATCATTATTCCGATTCTTAAGAATCGGAGCATGGGCAGCAGCATCTTTCTATGTATCTTACCATCTTACATACTGCGGTCACCAACAACAGCGGTCGCCAGCTGCAACGCTTATAAGCGTGGTGACTATGGTAAATCCCCTCCTAAGTACTACGCATTTTTGCTGAAGTTCTGGAGGGAGCTCCCTGTCCTGCAGTGGACGTGTTATGGGATGAAATGATATCTTTATTAAACACCTGATCTAATTAATCCTCCTTCACAAATATCTGTCTATGTCTACATTACAGTAGTAAGTACTGTAAGTAGTACTCACCTACCGCAACTCGCAGAAGTTTCTTACTGCAGTAGCGCAAAATCACTTAATTCAAACTCACATTTTATGATTCCTTTAGACTTAACATCGGTTATAAGTATGGATAAATGTTCGACAGCTCATGAGAACAACATAGTTGTTTTGTGGCCACTCCGGCTTTACGACTGTAAATTTTGTAATAAAGCTGCTACTTTAGTTTTAAGAGCAAGTCAATGTTGACACTAGCTGCGCGACTTTATCTCCTATGGCTGTTGAAAGAAGATCAGTACCATGTCCAATGTGTCAAACTTGACATGCTCTTGACTGTACTTACCTATTGCTCATACAAATTAACAATTATGCGTTTTGTTTGACGGAGCCATAAAATATCAGGTGATACAATGTTATAACATGGTAACTGTTCACTTAGGTACTGATTTGCTCCAAGGATCTACTTCGCGGCCGAGTGGTGTAGTTGTTCGCTCTTTGGTCGAGGTAAGGAACTGGATGGGTGGCCATGGTTGATTTTTGCGTTTCGGCTTGTTTAGCCATTTGGCCCCGGCTACTTCAGTCAGAGGCCATTTGGCGGCTTGAAAACTCTGACATCAATCAGGTCGGCCATTATAAACAATAACCTGGCAAAGCCTAATTTAGGATTGGATATGGTCAGGTTGCCATCTGGGATGCTGAGGTCAAATAGCAGTTGCTCTGTGTAAAAGCCAGTGCCCTCGTCCAATAGCCTAGGTAACTCCGTAGGTACATGATGGATGATTTAGTTTGATGTGGACAACTTTAATTACCTATTATATTACAAACCGCGTAGCAACAAGTTTTGTTAAATAATTTTAAAGTTGACTGACGCATTTTTAATTACGCTCGCTAGAAATATGTATGATTAATAGGTAGGATACTCAGGCAAAATTAAACCGGTTATGTTCGGTCTGGCTCAACCTTTTATTTGCATTCCTGAATATGGCTTAGCAAGTTAAAGGTTTCCTAGAATTCTGTTACGGGCCGGCATTTGAATACCAAATTATGGATAAATGTTTCAAACGAAAGTTTTTAGGTAGATTTTTTAGCTTATTTTCGATTCTTGGCAAAGAGGATCACAGAACGACTGGCTGGATGTAGCCGCTACTCACTGGTCTGGAAGTAGTCTATTCAAGTTGCTATTGCTAGTGAATAGTCTTCGAAGTGATCTCGTCCTATCATCGACCTATCTGTCCTTAGAAAGAACAAGCTCATTAACCCACCTCTTGACATCTTATTGAATCATGCGAAATCAAATCACCATAGGTATTAGGTTAGGTACCACCTGTTGAATATGTAGTTGACATGACTGCCTTCGTATAGGTATGCGCGCACGCACCCCCGTAATGGCCACGCGACAAACGGCCGGTGAGGACTCAGAAATGGCGGAGTTGGAGTGTCTTTATTCCATGACAGGATAGTTTATCTTCCGTGTTATTGATAAAAAAACATATATTGGTCTGCCATCTCTTTCGTATTTCCGGGGACATGAAAAATAATCTTTTTAAATTGCCCGAGTACCTACAATGGCGATTGCAGTGTCACAGGCTGACAGTAATCGTGCTCAACGGAGCAGGGTTGAAGGCGAGGGGAGAAGGGAAGTGGAGGTAGTGTAGACGCAAGCACGAAGCACGGAGCCAGCGCACTGACATGACACCGCAATCGCACGCAGCCGAGCGGGCCGCGTAATGACAGCTCGGCCGCCATTAGCTCTCATTACCCCTCAGTCACGTACCGCAGGCAGAAATGGATTTGTCTTTGCAAAAATAATGATTGTAGATTGCAGACCGCCTTTCGAGAAAATTGGATTCGAATGCGCGTAAACAGGATCTAAGGACAGCGCTGCCCTTGGAGCTAGCTGGCCGTTGCACTCTCTAGCCCGCCCATTTAGTAGACCAACTCGACGCAAAAACAATTTCTCGTTGTAATGATTTAGCTGAGCTTTGTAGACGATCTTGATGATACTATTTTTCTTATGATAAAACCTTATGAAATACTTCAAGACAAAAACTGGTTTGCGGTATTTTAGTATACTTACGTAACGTACGTAAATTATCTTTAAGTTCATTATTCTTTTGCTATTTTTGCAAGAACTAAGTAGGTATACTTAGTGCTGATTTGCGGCTTGTAAGCTCACTCTGACGCGGGTGACGCTGTAGCTATTAGCTACCTACAAAATATGTACAAAAAGCGTAAACGTGAAAATGTTTAAATGAAACATCAAAGATCTTACACAATTATGTTTATTAGAAATTATTTCTCAATTTTACCAAAATATTGTAAAATCTAGTCGATACAAAACATCATTTCCAGATAACATTATTCTCAACTGTATGATGCGCAAGCACAACCACTCTCAAAAATAAACAAATGTAAGGTAATAAAATAATGTGTGCCATTTACAAGTAGGTAGGTACTTATCTTTAAAAAATATTTTATGCAAAGTTTTGAAGTTGATAAATAAATCCTCGTTCGCATATTTTGAGGGTGATTGTACCTTAACATGAAATGGCTGATGTTCGGGAAATACGAACGACATTCGACCCGATGTTGAAACGAAACAATGATTCATACGCGATTACGTAAAATACAAGATTACGAGCTCTGACCACATACATTACAACGTGCGATAAAATACGTAAACTCAAACTTACATTTTTATAGTGTTTTATCGCGTTTGTTTTGATTAGTTGGCCGATACAAAACGGTAATTTCTTTCGATCGGTTCATCTATGCCTGTGACCTACCCACCTAAATAAAGTCAATGTTCAGTCCTGAGCAAGTCCAGTTGTACACTTGCAGCGCAAAGAGCAACTTTAGCTCCTACGGTAGTTGAAATAAGAACGGCATAATATACTACTACTATATTATAGTAGTGGTATACCGGAGTTCACGAAAGAGTCGGGTCACAGGTTTTATGTAATAGATATTTCTGAGTTTCTGTATGTAAAACTAGACTAATAATTTTTCTGTCTGTGTATTGTGGTACTGTAGATACGAAATACTCTTACGAAAATCAAATTGTTTCAAATGTTTGAATTAGTAAAAATAAATACATTTCCAGCTTAACAAGTACCTACCTTTCTAGTAAAATACAATACACGACTTCTTAGCTTGTATGTATAAGCAATCCTGAATCATCAAATTTTTATGAGCTTATCCAAAGTGCATTGCAACCATTTCAGAAAGAATTGGTATAATAAGCGAAGCCTGTAAGTCCATAAGGCATCGACCTCGAGTATTTCACACATAAATCTTGCACACGTCGGTGTTAGTTTACAAATCGGCGTCCAACAGCGTCCAGCGAGCACCGCCATTACGACTAATTGGCGACAATCACTCCCGCTACCGCCGTGCTTCGCTTTTGTTACAAAATTGTAGCTCTCGGTTATGCTCTAAGTAACAACAACGTAGTGATGTCATTTCATCACAATGTATCTTTTTTACAATAGTGAATACGAGTAGATCATCAACATACACGTCGGTTAGAAGACAGGTCGTCTGTTGCACAAATTTAACTTACTTGAGTGTTAACTATTGCATTACAAAAGCAGACGTATAGCCGTACAGTGACATACAACACGTATCAAAAAGGATATACGTACCTATGTACACACGGCCGCACATCGGTAGAAACACTTTTGGACCTTATGGCCTGGTAATAGAGTTGAAAAAGTTTCTACCGACAAGCGGTTGACCGTACTAATGAAGTATGCAATGTAAGTCTGCCCATGAAACTGAAAAACTGTTCTCGAGGACCATTAGATTTTTGGAATTAAATAAAAGCAACACAATATACACTACTTTAAGGTATTCTCTTTCTTCCTGTCCTTATGTATTTACCTCGAGTTTTAGAGTATAAATAATGCAGTCTTCTGCAAGTCCCAACTTTAAACCAATTACTGAATGATTTTAAGAGAAAGACAGAAAAACTTAAACTCACTAAAAAGCAAAATAAACCTAGTAAAACGATAGCGATCTATACAAGTGACCTTTTACGAGTGCGAACGCTTAAGGCTTTCCAAAGCAAAAAGTGTGCGAACGTAACTCTGTGAGTGGAACAAAAGGAGTGGTGTTCCCTCGACCCTCGATTCACACGGCCCTCGCGGAAGCGTTATGTTTACACGACAAAAACGGCAACCGATGCGCACACGCATACTGAACAGAGCAAGTTGCAGATTAATAATGAAAATCAGAACTTTTGAAATTTTATCTATTGTCATTAAGCTATGTAAGGTTTTCAGCAGCTTAAAAATCCTGACAACTCTTGTCAAATTGACCACTAGGTTGACGATGTCGATACACGATTAGGTAACTTATAGGAAAAGAAAGACCACAAGATAAAGAGCCACAATTTTTAGATTTTCGTTTGTTTTATTCAACAAAAATTTGTAAACAGCGAAATCCACCTTCACAGCTTTTATTTATGGGGAAACGATGTGCTTCATAGAAAATTATGAAATCACAAGATCCAATTAAACCTTTGCCAAATTAAAATGCCAATCGAATACATTAACGAGTTACTATGCCAATCAAATAACGCTTTTCTGAAACGAGCAGCATATACTTATGCAGCAAATGGATATTCCAAGGGCTTTTCTAGCTACATTATTACCCTATAGCGCTAATTGGTCACCTACAATTTGGTGGTAATAAGGACCTACTTACCTCACAATCGAGATGTAAAGCAGAGTAGTTAGCTCGGGTGTAAGCATCAATTGCGACGTCGAACTATAGGCGCCCTCGCTGCGCTCGTGCGCCTAAATATCTCGGGCTGCAATTGATGCCTTACAGCCCTTGGCTACTAATCTACTATTAACAATGTTTAGATAACTCTACACCTACTATTAAACGAGCAATATTAGTACATACAGGGTGTAAGGGACTGACGGTGTACCGAAAACTGAACCGGGCTTGCTCAGTCAACGAAACTGAACAACTTTCCCAAAGAAACATTTTTGGGAAATGAAAATAATGTTTGACCTCTCCATACAAATTGCTCACTCTGATAATCTGAAAAATACAAACTGTTTGATTAGAATCTGATCAAACAGTTTGTATGGAGAAGCCATTTTTTTTTTAATTTCCGAAAATGATTCTTTGGAAAAGTTGTTCAGTTTCGTTGACTGAACACGCCCTTTCAGTTTTCGGTACACCGTCTCTTACAGCCTGTATATTTGTACAATTGGTTTCTCAAAGCGGCTTAACAATTTTGATAAAATTTTGTATACGGGGGTTTTCGGGAAGAAAAATCAATCAAGCTAGGTCTCATGTCCAGAAAAATTGGTTTTCTTCGTGTCTTGAACATTTCATGAAAAAAGCGCGTTTCAGATACCCTAAAGCGCCATCTGTTGGTCAGCTTTGGTTAAGATTATAACAGAGCATAGCTCGATCTCCCAGATACTAACAGTTTATTTTAAATCAGTGAAAGAATTGTTTTTCCCGTGGGGTTGGGGTGTTTTCCCCTTGAAGGTCCATTCTAAACACTGATAAAATATAGAAGTAGGTTACTTCCGCGAAAGTTGTACAGTTTCATGGTCTGAATGCACAGTTTCAAGGATCGCAGTGTTTACCCAATAAATAACTGCCATAACATATTAATGATGAAGAAAAATTTAAATTAGCGAACCAATGTTGATTTCCTCGGAATGTTTATGGTTAAAAGTGAAAATAATTACCTATGTTAGTTTACTAATTCAACATTAATCTACTCGGACATGAGAGGAATGCATGTTGTTCACGGTCTGGTAATAGGTATCAAATTGCACGACTACCTCATACATCAGCCGGCTAAAACACATTTAACGCTAATTAATCAAGGCAAGAAAAACGCATTAGACAAACGAGCAGTCTCCGTAAATATATGTGGAACTATATCTTCAGAAGCAATTAACCACATGATGAAGTTTAGTTGGCCAGATTCACACTTTAACATAACGAACCGAGCGAACCGAGGCTCGCAAAGATCATTATTTTTTGTCGGGCAGCCTTTATTCTTTCTACCTGTTGTACCGCGGTACCTGGCCCACGAAACGCACTACCCGGAACACTATTAAGCAGCGCTACGAGGCATAAAAAACGGTCAAGTGCGAATAGGACTCACGCACACAGGGTTTCGTACCAACAACGTTCAAATATTTGTGGTAGGTTCAAAACTATTGTGCCAGATTTTGTTGAGTCGCACTTGACCGATTTTTTTGTTGTTCTACTGTGGCCATTTTAAATTTTTACTGTTGCATTGTAATAACTCAAAGTTTGATGCTTGTAATGTATTACTATTTTTACGATAGAGCTAAAAAAGTTGAAAAATAGAGTTTTTTTTTAATGGAATCTTGTATAGTTGAAAAAAGGATATGTTTCTTATATTTTCCCTTATTATTTAAGTATAACAGACGGAAACACAGACCGCTAACATTTAGGTACGGAACCCTAAAAGACGCGTAGAAATAACATAGAACGGACAGCACTCTTTGACGGACAGAACGTAATTTACTTTCGGAATGAGTTTGTGGAATAGCCGTGGTATTTTCTGGATGAACGATAAGTATGCGCAGATGATGCGAAGGTAACTTTTTAGTTGGATTTCGAAAGTGAGCGCGTTATCTAATTAAAGAAATACGTAAGTACCTAATTGCTTTGTAGTTTCACTTATCCTATATCCCAACGGGAACAAGGCGTGATGTTATGTATGTATGTATTAAACGAGCAATATTTGTATATATATATTTGTAATCGGTTTCTCAAAAACGGCTCTAACGATTTCGATGAAATTTGGTTTTTTGGGCCAAGAAATCGATCTACCTAGGTCCCATGTCTTGGAAAATTCGTTTTCCGTCTTTTTAAATATTTCTTAGTGCGTTCAAGAAACTTACAGCGCCATCTGTTGATGACTAGCATAGCTTGCTCACCCGATGATATTTTATTCATACAGAGCATAGCTCGGTCGCCCAGGTACTTTTATCATCAATGTGTGACAGATGGCGCCTGTAGGTTTTCTGGAACGCGCTATATACAAGAAATATTTTAAAAAACAGATAAAACGAATTTTTACAAACATGAGACGGTAGATTGATTTTTTACCCCCGAAAACCCCTGCATACCTAGAAATAGTGTTTATTGCATAGTCAATTTCATCGAAATCGTCAGACTCGTTTTCGAGAAACCGATCACAATATTTGTAAATATACTCGTACTTACAAATATTGCTCGATTGTAAGAAATTAGTTTTTTATTTATTGTATTTTATTTATTAGTAGGTATCCATTGTATCCTTTAACTTCATGGTATGCTTTAATTAAATGCAAAGGGCCTGTTTAGGGACAGACTTAAGACGTCTCATTATTAGAAATGAAAAAACTGCCTGAGGCTGAAGTTTTTTTTTTGTTGAAGCTTGTTATAGCGATAAGGCGGCTGTTGCTAAGCGCGTCGGGTTTGAACACTGCATGTTTAACAAGAGATCTGTCACACTTCAAGTTTAGTCATTCATTATGTATTTCAAATGCTCATGAAATTCTACCTGTAAAGTGTACGTTAGGTAGTTTCTACAATTTGAATATGGTTTCTGTCATTAAAAAAAAAGGGGTTTACAAGTGACTTTCTGTAATCTTAAACGCTAGAAGAGTGGAATAAAAATGAATAGGATTGACCTTCAACTTTTAATATTATGGCAATCGGCCATCTCAAGATACAGCCATTACTGCCAAAGTCTTGTTAACGAGAGCACAATAAGATAGATCAGTTATAAAAAAAAGGCCAGATCATTCATCTTCATTTCATTATTTTAACATCATTTCACTTTGATTTTTTTGTCTAAGGACATCTTTTATTTTTTTATGTAATGTTACGGTATAAAAAGCAACTTATGCCCCAGGCCACAGAGCCATTTATATCGGCCAATTATGAAAACGACGCGATGTTCTTGTTGCGTTAGAACATGTATGGTTGGATCTTATGTGGTAGGTATCTTAAGATGTTATGGAGACGCTATCTGAGTTTAATCGAGCCGGTAAGGAAGCAAGCCTGAGCTCGGCCGGCGGCGGCGTCCGATCGGTGATAAGCGCATTCCGCTCACAAAACACCACACGCACGACGCATTTTGGCAATCCGATAAACTTTTATAGCCGATTCTTATACCTTTGCAACAACCGTTACAAACTCCGCCTCGTGAAAGAAATGAAAACGTGTCTACCAAAGACTTCAATAAACAGGAAACATAACTAAACTTTAAATTTAGTAAGGTTTTCTATTGTAATAATAAGAAGAAATTAGCAGGGTAGTGCAAATGTGGTGCAGGTGGCGGATGCGCAAGCGCATTGTGTGGCTAATGGTGGGGGTAGAAGGGAAAGGTTGTCGGCCTCGCCCGTGACGTCACCGCACTGACCACTCCGGCGGCTCCGGGACCGCCACAATGGCCTTTCTCAGAAGGAGCAGATGCGCCCGCGCCGCTATCCACCCTCCCTCCGCACCCCGCGTGCGTTCACCCCGCACGTGAGGTTTTACCGCCAAACTTACGCAAACATACCACACCTCACAAAATTGCACCAACAGATTTACCTAAAACTGTATGAGCAATGACTTAACGACTAAAAACCGGCCATTATTTGCCTTGAAACGACATTAAAAACATCAGCAAAAACTCACTGTGACTAAGTATCTAAACGACATTTTTTGGGCGGTACGAAGCATGGAGCAGGTAGAAGAGACGCCGAGGTTACCACAGCGCGTACCTGCGCGCTCAACGTATCATTACGCCGGTAATGATACCCGTTGATAATGACCGGCCGCCGACGGACCGCTCGCTCACCGCCTGCTTTCGTGCTGACTGCTGCACGGACGAACCACGCAACTTCCATGGATGAGTGTGGATCTAGTCATGGTGATTAAAAACATGCACTAAACCTCCACTCATCGAAAGAAATTGACTTTTTTCAACAGCGCCGACCGCCGCGTCGATTCGTAGAATCCCCGTAGCACTGCACGCACTAATCGTTTGCGATGTCACGTTGTTCACCGAACCGAATGTAAACGAGCACGTTGCCGTGTTTTTTAAACAAGCAAAATGAAGCGCGGCCGCGCACGCTGCCGACGCGTACGCGGCGCGACTGCTCGGCACGGAATAAACGGTCGAGATTTGAAATCTGGAAATCTAGACGCTGCGCGTGCGGCGCGGGAGGGGACGCGGCGACCAGCGCCGGCCAATGGGGAGCGAGCGCGCGCAAACCGTGACCGCGGGAGGGGCGCCCGGCCCCGCGAAGCCCCGCGTGCCCCACCGATATTATCTTTTCTACAAGAACGTTATTTTCTTTCTTTCCTACTCGCCCCGTACCCGTCCGTTCAACCGACAGCGGAAGTGAAATGAACGCGCGCGTAAACTGCAAAGGCTATGGATGGTAGTATTTCAATCAACGTTAGTTAAGGAGAATTTGCATACGCCTGACTGACGTGAACGATAAGCAACGTATCTAAGTAACTAACCATAAAAACTTAGAACAAAAATCTTGCTTGCAAAGAGAGAAGAGCAACTTAGCAATCCAATCGAATATTACGAGTTGTAGTTGCTATGTTGAATAGATCTCGTGTTCTATTCATTCGCACTCGCACTTGAGAGTGAACAAACAAAATACTAAAACTCCGACATAAAAATGTATGAAGATCTGCAACAATGATCAATCAACATTCATTCTTCATTAGAATGATTTCCAGGAATCCTTTGAGACCATTGAGCGCGGTCCGTTCACACCACACCGAGCGTTGCAAACTTTGACATTGGAGAAGAGACTTTACATTCCTTACACTTAAGATACAATATTGTTAAGTGTTGAGGAACAGTAAAGAGTTATTGCAACATCAAATCGATAGAAATAATTCATTTGGAACCGTGTGGTGGATCGTGATCAATCGAGAAACAAATAACCACTCAAATACTCAACGCAACTCTTGCAAATGCCGAACTTTGACTTTATCTTCCTTGTTAAATAAAAGTAACCTCCGATATGGGCTTGGTACAAAATTGTATTATTGAAAGTGCAATTAGAAATAACGTAACAGCATGACTTAGCTGGTTTCAGAACACAGAACAAGATGACTCGACATTCTATGTCTCCCTAATGGCGTCAGCTTGATGTAGGCCTTCAAGCAGTCTGCAGTAATTTAGTTACCTACTGAAAGCACGTCGTGTTGATCATTGGACTTTGTACTAAGCCCTACCTAGAAGATGGATCAATGCACCTGTAACGCTTAGAAGTGGATATGGTTTCACAATAATAAATAAATATTGGGGGGACAATGGTGTCAATTCTGGCAGACAGTACCTAAAACTAAATTTAATTTGACGGGATTTAAAAGTGTTGCTTTCTTTATTCAATCTACAAGGGGTAACAAAGACAACAATACTTTTGGACTTGTCAAAGTAAGTTCAGTTTCAATTTGCGTCTGCCAGAGTGGACACTTTCACAGAAAGTCATCTGATTCCAAACTAGGCAAAGCCGCTAGGGTACTACAAAAATAGCCCACACACAGAAGAAACACTCGTGTTCATTACAAAAATGTTTGCGCTGGGCAGTGATCTAAGATACACAACAATCACACACTGATATAACTTACATATCAGTTACTCAACTATTTTCATTTTAATTTATAGAAAGCTACACTATTCCTAATTTAACATAGCCTATTTTAACTGCGGTAAAACATCTTAAGAGTTACGTTAGAAGGAAAGAACAACTTTCAGGGTTATATTTGGACCCTATGGCAAACCTTCTCAAAGAACATCAAGGGTTGTTGTTGGCCATGATGATGGTGCAGCCGAGGTCAGTGAGCTGCATCACCTCGGCGCCACCATCGAGCAGCCGGTGCGAGCATACCGCCACCTTGCGGGACAGAGGGACAACTTCACAAACAAGTTATTAAGGACGACGATCCTGCTATAAAAAGTGGATTTTGCACTATTTATTAATCTATATTAGATTATAATGACTTGCCGGGTTGACGGTATGACGGAGCATCAGTTGTTGTGTTCGTAATTTTCAGGGCAAAGTTGGTACGAAAAAAAAATGGAATCGGGAAAAACTGAAGGTACTTTTCCTGTGGGATTTTTGTATGAACTAAGCACGGGTACAAATTACATGCGTGCGAGTGCAAGTTTATAACTTCTTTTAAATAGGATGTTTTTGTTTTACTATACACTGCGACTCTTTTCATAGGAAAAACGTTATTTTATGTCAATAGGTAAGTAAAAAAGCAGATGAGCTACTAGTGGTAAATGGTGACCTCTATCTACTTCTTACACTACTTTTACCGGATCTCTAACCATTCGTATCGTACTTTGTTTAATTGTTAACGATTTGATAACTTGCACGGCTAAATAAAACGGTATTGTACGGTCAACCGCACGTCGGTAGAAACTTTTTCAACTCTATTACCACTAAAAGTGTTTCTACTGACGTGCTGTTGAATGTACGTGAAATCGCGCAAAAACTCGCGGCGAATTTGCCCCTTCTGATCAGGGCCTTACACAATAATGTTCTTTTTTTCCCACGATGGCGCCACCTTGTTTTTGAAGCAATGTAGTTTAGCTGACTTCATTAAGAGATTTTAATATCCAACAATGAATAAACTATGTAAGTATATTTATATTTGATTTGAATGTTGCGTAGCGGCAAAATAAAGGTGGTACATTCCCAGCAATGCCTTGCACAAAAAAAAATTAGGGAAAATTCGGCTTACCTTTTCACTAATCTCACACTTCTGTTTGTTGGTGAGATGCCCAGCAGTGACCACAGTCGCACTCAGCTGTTCCAGCAGTTGAGACGCTGAATACGCCTCCATAATGAACCTGGACAAAACAACCTCTAAATACTAACTACATATAATACTATTCCTAAACTATCGGCAAACAAAAATTCTATACTACACAGCCAAAGTTATTGTCCATTTATTTTTCCACTGCAATTTTGACTAATAACTTTAAAAGCACTAAAGTTTTAGCGGTTAGTTATCAAAAAGTATTCAAATCCCCCCCCCCCCCCCCCTCCCTCCCTCATCCCTGTCCTGTAGTGGATGTTTCATGGGATGTTATGATGATTCAAATACAAAAGCAAGAAAAAACATTGTTATCGTAAAGCAATATTTTTAAGCAATAGCTTTTGAAACGGAATGTGGACGAACTTTTAATGTTTATGGTAGCCAGGTTTGCGTAGATTTTTAACGCCTTTATTAAAGTTTTGCCTCTACAGACTAGGAAAGCAAAGCAGGAGTACAGCCACGATCACACCTAGCTGAATTCAAAGACTAATTCGGCATACATTGCTCGTTGAAGTGTTGAAGTAAGGATATCGCAATTTTTTAACATAACCAAGCCTCCCAGCAATGTATGCCGAATTAGTCTTTGAATTCAGCTAGGTGTGATCATGGCTTAAGAAAAAAGTAGCAATTTAAATAATTAAAAAGAAATAGTAGTGATATTCAGGCACTTAATAATCTTCATATATTACGCTGGCGAAGCGAGATTGCTTTCATCAGTTAAACATTCTACTACTATTAATTATGCTTTTAAGGGGTGACTCAGAATTTGGAACTGAACAAGATTTGAAAAAAATATGAGTGAAAACACGATAAGAAAATTTGGACTTAATATAATAAAAAAAAATCTAGCCACTGACATAAATAAAAAATAAATATTGGGGGACGTTTCACACAAGGTCATCTGATCCCAAACTAGGCAAAGCCTGTACTATGGGTATAAGAGATTGATATACATACATAAATAGATAAATAACACCCAGACACAGAACAAACACTTGTGTTCATCACACAAATGTTTGCCCTGGGCGGTGATCGAACCCGCGGCCCACGGCATGAAAGGCAGGCTCACTACCAACCACACCAACGGGCTTGTCAAAACATGACATATAGGGAGGTTTACATTCTTTCTTGTATCATGTAAACTCGGAAAATTTTGATATTTCATACCCATAGAGGTTCCGGAAAATGGGAAATTTATGAAAAATGTATTGCAATTTATGCAAAATAAAGCCTTATTGCGTAAATAACTACGTTTTCTATTGCATTCTTTCAAATATTGACACAGTGACACGGTACTTCAGATCATGTTTCTTTGAGAAAATTCAGTTCCGTCCTGACTCACCTACATTCTTTTATAACTTTAATAATAAAAAGAAATAACTCACTTGTCAACGAACAGTTCCAGCTCATTGTAATTCTTGATACTCAGATATTCATTCACCAACTGGTCCGGCACTAGACCTGTGACCTGGTAAAATAAACGACAATCTGTTAGAAAGGTGCGTTCAAAGAACCTTGGGTATGTTTCGTGAATAACGAGTAGAACGACTAATTTATTCGTTATTCGAATTGATATTGCCAAGACAAAGTCAAAGTATACTTAATTCATATTATACTATTAACAAAATAACTCTGGCTGTGACCGTTAATCGCAGAAGTCAAAAAAATTGTCGCTGAGGTGAGCGCGGCAGGTGGGGGGAGGCTACGAATCGTTCATTGGCTCTCCGTCTGTCACCCATGCGCAGAAAATAACAGTCAGAACCAAAATTATCCTGCACACGCTAAAGGATTCTTCAAATGCAGTGCTGCATGGCAGTAAGGATGCGTCATGAGTCTTCCTTGCACGCTTGATGAAACACTTCCCCATAGCCACGAACACAATAAAATCTGACCTCAATGAGTCCTTCAGCAGTGATCTTTCCCAACAGCCGCTGGCAGCACTGCACGCTTGATGAAACACTTCCCCATAGCCACGAACATGATAAATCTGACCTCAATGAGTCCTTCATCAGTGATCTTCCCCAAAAGCCGCTGGCAGCACTGCATGGCAGTAAGGATGCGTCATGAGTCTTCCTTGCACGCTTGATGAAACACTTCCCCATAGCCACGAACACAATAAAATCTGACCTCAATGAGTCCTTCAGCAGTGATCTTTCCCAACAGCCGCTGGCAGCACTGCACGCTTGATGAAACACTTCCCCATAGCCACGAACATGATAAATCTGACCTCAATGAGTCCTTCATCAGTGATCTTCCCCAAAAGCCGCTGGCAGCACTGCATGGCAGTAAGGATGCGTCATGAGTCTTCCTTGCACGCTTGATGTGTTCGTGGCTATGGGGAAGTCCCCATAGCCACGAACACAATAAAATCTGACCTCAATGAGTTCTTCAGCAGTGATCTTTCCCAACAGCCGCTGGCAGCACTGCACGCTTGATGAAACACTTCCCCATAGCCACGAACATAATAAATCTGACCTCAATGAGTTCTTCAGCAGTGATCTTTCCCAACAGCCGCTGGCAGCACTGCATCTTGCACGCTTGATGAAACACTTCCCCATAGCCATGAACATAATAAATCTGACCTCAATGAGTTCTTCAGCAGTGATCTTTCCCAACAGCCGCTGGCAGTACTGCATCTTGCACGCTTGATGAAACACTTCCCCATAGCCACGAACATAATAAATCTGACCTCAATGAGTCCTTCATCAGTGATCTTCCCCAAAAGCCGCTGGCAGCACTGCATGGCAGTAAGGATGCGTCATGAGTCTTCCTTGCACGCTTGATGTGTTCGTGGCTATGGGGAAATCCCCATAGCCACGAACACAATAAAATCTGACCTCAATGAGTTCTTCAGCAGTGATCTTTCCCAACAGCCGCTGGCAGCACTGCACGCTTGATGAAACACTTCCCCATAGCCACGAACATAATAAATCTGACCTCAATGAGTCCTTCAGCAGTGATCTTTCCTAACAGCCGCTGGCAGCACTGCATGGCAGTGAGAGCGCGTCTCAAGTCTCCCTCGCACGTGTCCACGGCTTGATGGAGCACTTCTCCGGAGCCCACGTCCACGCCTTCCGCTTCGCAGATCTCACGCAACCTTTAACAAAAAATGTGCAGGTTTAATACAAGTTCTCTTGCTTTCCTTGCCTTGCAAGAGAAGCGTGGGATGCTTAGTGGGATGACAAAAGAAATGATGAAGATTCCAGAAAAGGGCTGGAAAGAACTGACTGCATGTGGCCCGAAATAAGTTCAAAAGGAACAAGATGGAGGAGGCTTTTGCCCTTACAGGGGCCCTAAAAACAAAATCCAACTTAGATTCAAGAAAACTTTACTAACAGACTAACAACACTTGAAATGTAAACAAATCATCATAACATCCCATGAAACATCCACTGCAGGACAGGGTACTCCAACAATAAAAAAACCGGCCAAGTGCATGTCGGGCCACGCGCAGTATAGGGTTCCGTAGTTTTTTAGCAATTGTTATCGCAAAGCAGGTTTTGAGTATTTCATAACGATCATAACATAAACTTCTTACCTACTAATGCTCAACGAGGGCCTAGCACCTGATTGCTATTGATATTTTTATTATTTCCAGTTTTTTGGCTATAACTCATTAACCCGTGAAGCCTGCTTAGATGTGATAGTTTTCTTTTTAATTTCATCATATATACTACTTGTTTAAATTTTTTCACATTTCCAATAACAACCGTTTAACTGGTAGAGGGGGGGGACACTGGACTCCAACATAAAATTGCACTTTTAAGCTAAATATTTCGCAAACGGATCCCTAAAATCTAAAAATGACAATAGCAGATTCACATTATTTTTAAGGGCTCTATCTAACGATACCCCACATGATGGGGTTGTCTTGAAAGAAAGTTTTCACCCCCACTTTACTTGTAGGGGAGGTACCCTAAAATTTTTTTTTTCCAAGATTTTATTTTACAACTTTGTCGGCATAGATAAATATATATCCATACCAAATTTCAACTTTCTAGTACTAAGGGTCTCTGAGCTAAGCTGCGGACAGACGGACATGACGAAACTATAAGGGTTTCTTATCGACTACGGAACCCTAAAAACTACAGGATTAGTTAGGCTGCTGATAATCTAGTTACAGTATAAAGTGTTCTTTGACAGATGGAAAGTATGATAGAAAGGACAGGTAAAGTAATCCTACAGGGTGTGGATCTGCTGAAACTGAGCAACGTTTTCTAAGGATCACGACAGGAGTCCAGACGCACCGCGATATGCTTGGTTGATATTCCGCACATTCGCACAAAGCCCTTTGAAACATCTTTTATAATGCGCACTGCTAAAGAGTGGAATTCTCTGCCTGCGTCTATGTTCCCGAGTTCATATTACCCGAATCTATTCAAGTCGCGAGTAAATAGGCTTCTCCTGGGCAAGCTCGTTCCATCGTCGACCTCATCTCTATCTTCAAGACTAGATCGAGGTCAAGAGTAAGCCCATTGACAGTAAAAAAAAGCAAAGGTTGATAAAGACCGGCCAAGTGAGAGACGGACTCTCGCACCGAGGGTCCCATTCCATACTACTAAGGTAAAAATACCGTCTTAGTCAGGGACGCACAGTTGCGCAGAAGTGTATTAAATGAGCGCAAATCCGACTCTATCTTCACCAGTTTTTATAATTTGTTGTTATTTTATAGCTTATGCTCTAAACATATAACTTATATATAGCAACGAATAATTTATGGATGGAAAAGTCGAAAGCAGAAAGTTTGACTAAGGAACTTTGTTTGGACCAGTGAGATAAACATACTAAAAGTCCTTGCCCCTCCGAGGTCCGCTCGAGGGGGGAGGGGGGCACAAAGAAGGTCGCATTTTTGTTTTTTGCTTACATCTCGAAAACAGTGCGTCGTACGAAATTTTGTTGTACTACATAATGAAAGCTGATAAAATTTTCTACAACTTTGCCTTTCACACTTTTAATCTATCTCCAATCGTTGCCTAGTTATGAGCTCCTAAAAACGGCCAGGAAAGAGGCTGAGATTATGAGACCGGACATACAGAGTCAACATTTTTGAATTTAGAAGTGTATCCTGAAATCTACGGTAGAACTTGAGAAAAGTTATGAAGCAAAAAAAAAAGAAAACGTAAGACTATAGAAAACATTTTTGAAAATCGACCATTTGTCGAAGCTCATAGTTAGGCAAAGATAAGAGATAGATAAAAAGTGTGAAAGCCAAAGTTGTAGAGAATTTTATCAGCTTCTATTATGTAGTACAACAAAATTTCGTTCGACGCATCGTTTTTGAGATGTAAGCAAAAAACAAAAAAACGGGTCCTTCTTTATGTGCCCCCTCCCCCCCCCTCGAGCGGACCTCGGAGGGGCAAAGACTTTTAGTATGTTTATCTCCTAACTAGCCCCAACAAAGTTCTTAAGTCAAACTTTCTGCTTTCGACTTTTCCATCCACATACCCCTTGTGATCACTCATTGGCCATACTAATACCAATTTTCATGCTTGTAAGTGTTCCCGTTTTTATGATAGAGCTAAAATAAACAAAAACCGAGACATGTTTCTTGTATGGGGACCCCCTTTATTTTTCAACTTTTCATTGTTTTTATTATTTCAAGTAATCTGCCATAGGAACATTTTGTGAAAATTTCAACCACATAGCTACTACAGATTAAAAGATACAGCCGTCGGACAGACAGACAACAACATAGTCTTGAGGACCGAGATGAGGTCGACAATGGGACGAGCTTGCCCAGAGACTATTGACTCGCTGTGATCCTGTCTGGACCCTTTGGGTATGGAACCATACAACGTAAAAGCAATGTTTGACTTCTCATATTAAAAGCGCTATAAAGCCATGCAGTTTATATATGAAGTTGCTTTTTATTTTACATTTGGGAGAAGTTTTTCAGTTTCATGCATCCTTCAGGGTAATGTTTTTTTTATAGGTTTAAAAATCACATTCAACTTAATTCCCTTTCCTGTCTTTGCATTTCTTGTAATCTAGGAAACTATGTGTGGAAATAAAACTATGTATATTCAAACTAGCTTTTGCGCGTGACTTCGTCCGCATGTTAAATAAAATATATACCAATGTTTAAGTCAAACTTTTAGGTATAAAACAAAAACGTTTCATTAAAATCGGTTCAGTAGTTTTTGCGTGATGCTCGAATAAATAAAGTAACAAACAAATAAACAAACACACAATCACTCAATCAAACAAAAAAAGTTCAAAAGTCTGTGATTAGATTAAATTTGGATTCAACTGCATCAAAATAGCATAATGTGATATTTTTTTATAAAAATCTTCAATGCACAGACAAAATCAATTTACCATATTTTATCATAGTACTTATAGAATTAAATTAAACCTTGCTAGATGAATAATCAAATGTAGCTCAATAATGAAACCACACTGAATTCTTCCTTTTATAATTTTTTTTTATGTAGCCTTTAGAGCAGAGGTGCCAAGCAAGCCAGAAAACATACATAAGAGGGCCAATCGAGTTTACACTTATTTTTCGAGTTTGTGATTTTCTGTAGTACAAACATGACAGAGGACTGTCAGGTGCAACAAGGGAATCAGGGGACTGTGCGACCGAGACGCGTACTTCCGCCATATTTTACGTCCTGACACTAAAAAATAGGAGTCCCGCCGCCGTTTTCGTCAGTGTCACGAACTACACACTGATTGCGGATCACTTCACAATAAAAACCGTTTATAAAAATAACAGTTATTTTTATTAAAGCCCTGAACTTATGGCAGGGGACTGTTTGAAAAAACTCCGGTCAATATTTACATTACATTATTAAATTAAAAAAATACGTAACAAGACCTCGTTTCGTGAAAAAAATATCAATGCATTATTCTGTTTTTAGATATTAGAACCAAATTTATGTAGTACTAATATTTTTTTGCATATTCCATTAAGTGGGAATTCTGGGTATGGGACAGCCAGGGGACTGTGTTTTTGGGGCTTCAATAATTTCAAAAAAAAAAAATTACATTGTTATGGTTCTAAACGCAATTACGGTATAAAGTTTCAATGTTATATTTAAATTAAGAATAATAGGTATTCATAAAATTTTCATATTTAAAAATAAAATAAGTTGGGACAGCCATTTGCGAGGATACAGAGATTCACCCATTTATTTAGTTTACATCAAATTTCTTACAAAGGCAATAAAAAGGGTAAACTATCTTGAGTTTATGGATCCAGACACCTGAGGTCTCTTGTTTTTGGTCTCAGAATAGATTTGAGATGTTAATCAGTAGTCATCAGTAAGAAAACATGTGCTCACATAAGTACTATACTATAAAAATATGTCATCATAACATTCCATGAAACATCCACTACAGGACAAGGAGCTCCCTCAAGAATTCTAGCTTTTGCTAGAAAAATGTAGAGGGGAAGTACCATAGTCACCTAGCTTGTTAGCGTTACGGCTAGCACCATGGACCGCGGTTGTAGGTGACCGCAGTAAGTAAGATGTAAGATATAAAGGAGGATGCTGCTGCCCATCCTCCAGTTTATAACCCTTAGTCGCCTCTTACGACACCCACGGGTATGTATGGCTTGGTACTATTCTTTGCTGGCACCGCACGGGGCATAAAATATGTAGTAACATTGAATCCTGTCTTACCCCACTGGATAGATTCTGGTCCCGGGCCGTATTGAGATGGCTTAAGGGCCGGATGCGGCCCCGCGGGCTGTATCTTTGACATGACTGCTGTACAGTATCCTACTTTTATTCATAAAAAAAAATAAAAATTTACCCAAAAATTCACACATACCTCTTTATAACATTTTCCCTAGCCAATGGCCTAAAGCGGAACTTAGAGCATCTACTGGTGATTGGTGGGATAATCCTCGACACATAGTTGCAGATAAGACAAAACCTAGTGGTCCTGGTCTCCCGTTCCATGGTCCGTCTAAGAGCAGCTTGTGCTGCTGTGGTCATGGAATCTGCTTCATCAAGAATAACTAGCTTGTATGGAGGACATGGACGACCACTGTAAAAGAAAATAAACATTTATGAAGTTGTTTCTAGTTATAGTTTATACAAGGTGTAACAGAAAGGGTATATCTTCCCTGAAGGATGTGATACTGCCGATGAAACTGAACAACTTTCCCTAAGGAACATAGTGTGAAATAAGAAAAAAAAATTTATCTCCCATACAAAATGCGCGATCAGCTGATTCAGTTTCTATGGGAGGTCAAATTTTTTTTTCGTATTTCGACCTATGTTCCTTAGGGAAAGTTGTTCAGTTTCATGGGCAGAATCACATCCTTCAGGGTTGATATATACCCTTTTTTTGTTACACCTTGTATACAGGGTGGCCCATTGATAGACGTTCAAAAGAAAAAATTTTATGCCTCATGCTAAGGGGTATCCAAATCACCCCCATGTATGTTCCGCGATTATTTGTAGTTTTCGAGTTATTAATTATTTTCTTAATTTTTATATTTTTCTGCTGAAGGAGATTTAAAAATTCATAGCTTTTTTTTATTGAACATTTTTTTAATTCTTGTTTTGTGTCATGGTTGTCTTTAACGTTACTTTCATACATAAAATAATAAACTTCCTAACATGGCAAATAAAATTTTCGAACAATTTATTGGGCCGATTAAAATTTTGATCATCAATTTAAAAATACAAAAAGGATGTTCCATAGGTTGTGGCTGATTTTAAAAACCTTTCAGGTCTCTAGGCTACCCAAAACATAAAAAAAATTTGGTGCTTAATAGGGCATTTTTCGCTGAAATTGGCGTTTTAGTGTTGAAAGGGAAAAAACCCTCAATGTTAATTTAGGCTCCAAATAAATAATGTGCCTATTTCGGTCATTCCTATTACAAATTATGATGATAATAGGGCTTCTGCACAAAGTTTATCTGGAAAAGTACCACCTTTTGCCTGTTTCTGTCGTAAAGCAGCAGTGTTTGCACTATTGTGTTTCGGTAGAAGTTTTAAGAGAGCTGGTAAAATTTCTGGTACATAAGCGATTCTATTTTATTTCTTGGATGGGCCTTCAGAATTTGGTTGTTTTTTCCGTAAGAATGGCTACTTGATAGGGTATTTTGAATGTATTTTGGTACTTAAAACAGTATTTTTCGCTGAAATTGGCGTTCAAAAGATTCTAGGGAAAAACCTGTATCTTAACTTATGTTTTATTAATTATCTTAAGAGAATGCATTTCTTATTTTTTTATTTTTAATAAATAAATAAATAAAAAATGCATTCTCTTTAATTTCCTTAATTGCACACTCTATGAAAATGTTGAATATCAGCGGTGAAAGAGGACAACCCTGTTAATTCCTTGTCGAATCCTTGCTGTTCCTTTTTCTTCGCCAACCTCAATTATTGTTTCCTGCTCCTTGTACAATTCCATTATAATCCTTCTATCCCTGTCAATCATCAATCATAACATCCCATGAAAACTTCCACTACAGGACAGGGAGCTCCCTCCAGAATTCTAGCTTTTGCTGAAAAAATGTAGAGGGGAAGTACCATAGTCACCTCGCTTGTTAGCGTTACGGCTGGCACCATGGACCGCGGTTGTAGGTGACCGCAGTAAGTAAGATGTAAGATATACCGGAGGATGCTGCTGCCCATCCTCCAGTTAACCCTTAGTCGCCTCTTACGACAACTGCAGGTATGTATGGGTTGGTACTATTCTTTGCCAGCACCACACGGGGCAATATCCCTGTAGTCCACTCCAATATCCTTAAGTGCTGTCATCATCAACCTCCAGTCCACCCTGCCTTCTGCATATCGATGAATGCTATATGCGTGTTTAGCCCTAGATCCATCCTCCTGTCAATTATCAGCCTCAATCTATGGAACATCATTTTTGTATTTTTAAGATCAAAATTTTAATCGACCTATTAAATTGTTCGAAAATTTTATGTACCATACTTTTTGAGTAACAAGTAGGAATGTTAGGAGGTTTATTATTTTATGTATGACAGTAACGTTCAAAGTTATCATGACACAAAAACAAAATTGGAAAAATGTTCAGTAAAAAAAAGATATGAATTTTTAAATCTCTGTTAAAAATTAAGAAAATAATTAATAACTCGAAAACTACAAATACTCGCGGAACATACATGGGGGTGATTTGCATACCCCTTAGCATGAGGCATCAAAATATTTTTTTTAACATCTATCAATGGGCCACCCTGTATATTGTATGTGTTTATGTAACAGATGATTAGTTGCGTGTATGTAATTGTTCAAATTAATTTGTGATTTTTGACTTTATTTTATTTTATGTGACATGTATTTAATTGTTAATTTGTAATTGACATGTAATATGGAGAAAAATAGATTAAATCATTTATTATTATATTTGCTTACTCTTAAGTGCATGTACCTATTGTTACAACCAAAATAATGTGACTTGCTAATGTGAGAGCAGGACGGAGGGATGTGCTACACACTGGAGCAACAGATACATGTATAGATCCAACCTTGTATCACACAGTTTTTGCTACTCATTCTAATCAAAGTATTTTATTGACTACAGTAGAGGTTTACTGTATAGAATACAAGTTGGGCAGCTTGACTGGAATGTTTAGAAGAACTTCTGTATATAAGGATAAATATGTGTGATGCACATAGTGTTTGTTCCGACTCTGGAAGTCATTTGTCTATTTATATATGTATGTAATTATTATTAGTTTGGAATCAGACCATATTTAATTAACTACAGAGCTGCATCTGAACACTACGAGCAGAAAATGGGTATGGGTACAAAGTAATATTTAAAATAGTAAGGACTTACTCTGGTCTAGTGCTGCTTACAGTCAACTGGGCAAAAGATTTAACTTTATCTCTGATAACTTGGATGCCTCTCTCATCGGACGCGTTCAGCTCCAGCACTCTGTCGCGAGTAATATCTCCAAAAAGTTGCCTGGCAGCCGCTAAAATAGCACTGGTTTTACCAGTACCGGGTGGGCCATAGAAAAGCAAATGAGGCAAATCTCCACCAGATAAACATTCCCTCAACACCTGAACTACCTCTCCCTGATCGACTATATCATCAATAGTCTTGGGCCGACTGAAAAAAACAAGATTATATCAACAAGTCCTAAGAAAACAACAAAAACATGTGTTTGTAAAACATCACATACTATTTTTCAACCCATGGCGCGGGAGGCTTCTTTTTCGTGACTGTTTTTACGCCAGACGTTGAAGGCTTATCAGCTGCAGATATTTTTCCAGTTTTAAGAAAAGCTTGCATTTTATTTGTCTTGTATATTGCTGATATAAAAATTTCAGAAAAACGCGCGCGGCGCGAAATTGACAGAATAAATAAAGAACCTTTTTTTTTTTTTTCCATTCGCTCTTCCTTCAGAAGAGCAGGCTAAGGTGCTAGACCATACCGCCTAGAATAAAGAACCATCACCAAACATCACTGTCAATAGGGATGTCGTACCAAATATCGATTATTCAAAATACGTGTGAGTAAAATAACGTTATTAACGAAGAGACGTTACGTTTAATCGATGTTTGTTTTTGGAATGGCAACACTTCCTAAAAAAAAGTTGACGTTGTTGACGTCGCTGAGCTCGCTGAGGCAGCATGGTCATTGATCTTCGCCTGTCCGAAAAAACGCAAAAATGAAAAAAAAAGGACTTTTTGGCGGGAACTCGACATGGGCGTTTGCCTGCTTAATTGAAATTTTGTTTTTTTGTGCATTTATAGACGGAGAGCGCGTGGTCGTCAACCCTACCTCATCGATTACCAAGATGCGACTAATCTAGGGTGATGCACGTTAAAAAGTTATATCCGAATCAACAGGGTTGCCTGGGCGCAACCTGGCAGGTTTTGTACAGTGGGCAAAAAACTTGTCATTTTTTGGGCAAAAATTACCTCATCGAATACCAAATAGGTACATAGTACATTTGATAGTACTCATCAAGGAGTGCCTAAATCAACAGGGTTGCCTCACTCAATCCTGGCACATTCGGGGGTTGGCCTGATTTTAAGGTGGTCAAAAATGAGAAAAATTACCTCATCTATTACCAAGTAGGTACTTATTACAACTGATAGAGCTCTTCAAGAAGGGGCAAAATCAACAGGGTTGCCTCGCCAAATCCTGGCACATTCGTGAGTCGGCCTGATTTTAGGTCGGCAAAAAAATACAAAACTTACTTACGATTATGAGTAATGAATTGAAACTTATACCATTTGAAGGATCTAGACATCTTAATAATATTTGCTATAGTATGCCGACACTTAAACAAGTTTCATATTATTATACAGGATAAAAAGTTAAGATGGGGTACACACGGCAGCTACTATAAAAGCATTATAGCTACAAAAAAAATTTAGTAAAGAGACTAACCCTAACTTTTAGAGATATTTTGACCTACATTCACAGATTTTGGAAAAAATGTACAGTCAACAAGAAAAATGACAATTTTCACAAAAAAAAAATTCATTTTATTTGATCTTATTATTGATAAAAAACATAATTTTCTATGGGCTCAAAAGAGGTTAAGGTATTAGAACTGTCAGAAAGCACATAATTATTTTCCCATACATGTAATAGGAGAAACAGAAATTTTCATGTACCTTTTTTACGAAACATTCCACATTCTTGTTACTAAGAAACAGAAGTCTGTAAAAGGTCCACCAGGGTAAAGGTATTAGAACTCTTAGAATCCGCAAAATAAATTTTGACTGTTAGAGCCATTAGCAATTTCTAAGTGGGCAAAACACTTTTTGGGTAACAATTACCTGTACGAATGTAGATGTAATGTAGTGAACGTATGTGTGTGTCTGAGTGTGTGTGTGTGTGTTTGTGTGCATGTGATGTGTTTGTGTTGTAGAGTAGGATGTGTGTGTGTGTATGTTGATATAGTGCATTTTAAGAAGTGGCAATATCAATACGGTTGTCTTGCCAAATCCTGGCATTTTCGGCCTGATTTTATTTTATTACTGAATACTGCATGAATGACTGATATATCCACGCCCAGCGCAAGCCACTGGACATAGAGACTTGAAATTTTGCACATAGATACCTCAAATAGTGTAGGCAACATGGTTGCTTCCCCCAAGCCTGATTTTAGGGTGGTCAAAAGTTTAAAAAATTACCTCTTTGATCACCAAGTAGGTACTAAATGGCAAAATGTATTAATTAAAGTACATTCTGATCAGTATTTATTTTAGTTTATGATAAGTTATTTATATGTAAAGTATTTTAATTTTACTTTTGCACTATTGTGTCCCGTTGCTATTCACTTTTTCACTGCTTCAGGTTGGCTGAAGAAATCCTTTAATTTTGTTGTTTTATTTTACCTATGTGTGAAATAAGGAATATACAGGGTGTAAGGGACGGTGTAAAAAAAATTTGACCTTTCCATACAAACTGTTCGGTCAGAGTAAGCAATTTGTATGGAGAAGTCTAAATTTTTTTTTCGTTTCCGAAAAATGTTTCTTTGGGAAAGTTGTTCAGTTTCGTTAACTGAGCACGCCCTTTCAGTTTTCGGTACACCGTCCCTTACACCCTGTATACAAAATCAATAGGTTTACCCGCCAAATACAAAATTTAGCTACATGAAAACATACTATGGAGACTAACCCGATATTTTGGAGAAATTTTGTCGCACATTTACTGATTTCAATTAAATGTACAGTAAAAAAAACTGCAATGTTCACAAAACTTATACTTTTCATTTCATTCGATCATCTTACTGATAAAGAACAATTCTCTGTGGGATCAACCGAGGTATTAGAAAAGTATTAGAACTCTCATAAAACGCAAAATTGGTTTCCCATACATTAAGTAGTAGCATTAAAACTGAAACTTTACATACCTTTTTTCATACCATTCGATCCTTTTGCTGATAATAAACAGAAGTCTATGTAAGGTCAAGTATGGTCAAGGTATAAGAACTCTCGGAAAACATAATATAAAATTTCAACTGGCTTTTAGGGCAATTTTCGTATTCTTAATGAGAAAAAACTTCTCTTTAAAAATCACCTTATCGATTTTCAAATAGGTACATAGTATATTCGATAGTGCTTTTTAGAAGTGGCAAAATCAACTGGCTTGCCATAGTGAGGTTGCTCCGGTTGCAGCGCTGGACTCCGGCACGGCGCCGCGCCGTAAAAATTCACGGCGTGCACCGTGGAAAACTACGGCATGGCGCCGTGCCGTACTCTGGTGCAGTGCCGTGCCGTGGAAATAGAAGAGTGACCAGACAAAAGCTGGTTACTGCTATTTTAGCAGGATTCGGTCTCTAATTATTTTGACGATTTACGTAAGAAAATGAATCTAAGAATACAATGAATTGCAAATGCAAGTTTGCAATATCATAAAGATTTTAAAATTAACTGAAATAATTTCAAATTTTAATTTACATTATATGGCAATTGGATTGACATTGAATTGGAATAGGATATAATCTGATTGCAATTGAAGTAGAATTACATTAGATTTGAATTAAATAAGAAATGATTAGAAATTAAAGTGGAACTGAATTCGAACTAAACTGAAATTAAATTGACCCGAGTTAGAATTAAAATGGAACAAAATTGAAACTAAATCATAACTGAATAAAAATTTTATTGGAATTGAATTTTGAACTTAAATTGGAATCATGGAAACTTTATTTCGGTTGACAGCTGTCAAACTCACAATCACTATAACTCGGTTACTACTGACCCTAGACTACTCGTATGTTCGTAATAATGCTAGATCTCGTTGAGATCTCCGTTTCAACTGACAGCTGTCAAAATTAAAACGGCTATATCTCGTAAACTAGCGATGAAAGTCTAGTATAGCTCTGTTTGGGGATAAAGATTGTGTTCTTGAAAAGGTCTTCACTTCTAGTGAAATAAAGCCTCATATCTCGTAAACTAACGATATAAAAATACTTAATGTAGGAAAAATATTAATTTGACACTTGTAATGTAGATCTCTTTGAGACATATATTTATTCCTCAAAGAGTGCTAGTCTAGCATAGCTAGTTTATGAGATATGGCCATTTTTATTTTAACAGCTGTTAACTGAATTTAAGATCTCGATGAGATCTATCTTTTGTCCCAGCATACAAGTAGTCTAGGGTTAGTAGTTTCCAAGTTATAGGTATTTAAAGCTGTCAAATGAAATAAAGATCTTGACGATGTCTATCATTGGTCCGAACATACAAGGAGTCTATTTTCATTAGTTTCCGAGTTACAGCGATTTTGAATTTGACAGCTGTTAAACAAAATAAAGATTTCGACGAGACCTCGCATTTGTCCCAACATACGAATAGTCTAGGAACCGTATTTTCCGAGATATTATGGGGATCTGATCCAAATGGCAGACATAACATCGGCAGAGAGATAGACAGACAGCTAAGTAACCCTGTAAGTGTTATTTTTTTCTTTTTGAGGTATGGAACTCTAAAAATAATCGAACTTAATAATATAAATAAAATTAACTTAATAACGTTAACATAATAAAATGAAAATGACCACTAATCCTTTAAAATCAGACCGACTCGCGAAAGTGCCAGGATTTGGCGAGGTAACCCTATTAATTTTGTATATATTCTTTAAACAAACATACATATAAATAACTCATAATTATTTTAATCTTCATAATTTTTTAAATTATTTTAATCTAAAAAGCTAAGAATATACTACTAACATAGTAATTACACATGTACATAACTAAATTAATACATTTTGCCATTTAGTACCTACTTGGTAATCAATGAGATAATTTTTGAGAATTTTGACTACCCTAAAATAAGGCCGACTCCCGAATGTAACGGGATCGAGGGACGGAACCTTGTTGCCTACACTGTATAAGGTATCTATGTGCAATATTGCATGTCTAGGTCCAGCGGTTCAGTAATAAAATAAAATCAGGCCGAAAGTGCCAGTATTTGGCGAGGCAACCGTGTTGATATTGCCACTTCTTAAAGAGCACTACATCATCATACACATACACACACACATCCTACACTACACACATACAAACACAAACACACATCACATGCACACAAACACACACAGACACACACATTGTTAACGATGGTAGGTACAGAAATACCTATAGAAGGATATCTGCAGGTTTCTACACGAAATTATAAAGGAAATACTAAGAATTAGACCGATGAAAATATATTTTGAAAAATTACAAACAATTGATTGACAACCAAAACGTAAAGACAATTTTGCCGACGAGCCACATTTAAAAAAGTAATAACTACAATGTTCTATGAAGGTCGTACTCGACATCCTCCCCGCCTTGCAAGCTAGGTACAACTTGCAAGATCAAAGATCCAAGCGGCGCGGAACCTTTATGGCGTATCCGCTTTTGGACATCTAAGACTTCGGAAGTTCGGAGTAGCTTCAGCTTGATCCTCTTCCTCTTGTGTCTCTTCCAAGTCTCGTGTGCCTCATTTATTTCCAGAGAGACTGGCCATTTTTCCCCGCTTTCTGTCCACCATGATGGGCCTTCCCGGCCAAGCGCGGCTAAAGCGGCTAACTTCTTAGCGGAGCAGTCACTTGAAGTAAGATCAGCAGGATTTTGCATCCAATCTTCTTTTATGGCATTTTCTCTTATTTCTTGGATTCTGTTTTTTGGCAGTATAGGGCAGTCGATTTTCCTAGGCAAGTTAACTTTACATCTACCTTTTTCTTCAACAGGAATGACATCCTCGAAATTTGCCAATTCTTGCTCAGTATAACTGCTTTTGTTTATTTCATCTTTCGGGTCCTCGATACCAAGGGTCTCCCGTTTCCAAACATGACTGATCTGGTCCGTTAAATCCACAGTTGCCACAATACCTTTAGCTTCGCTCTGCTCGGAGAGCTCGGGCACTAAGCCTTGGAGCGTGCAGACAAGTTTCGTCTGAATGGCATAGAGGTTCTTGCCAATATTGATAACTGAACCAGTCATCACTCCTCCGGAATAATCTGCACCGATCAGTAGATCAGACCGATAAGGGTCAGATTGTACTTCTTCAGTTTCTTACTGATGGCTGAATCATCACGGATTCTTGGTATGTAACCACATATTTTTTCTTTGCTTAAAGCAGAAATATTTAGGGAGGTTTTCCCGTTCAAGCTTTTAACAGTAAACTCGAAGATTTTATGAGTTTCCTCTTTAGATTCTACTCCTCCGAAAAGGTAGTGCCTTATAGTGTCTTCTCCTACTGGTTGGAGCTTGAGTTTCATTGCGATGTCAGTTCTAATATAAGAACGTTGAACACCAGTGCCAATCAAAGCTCGAATGGTTTCTCCACCAATTTTTAGAAGAAGTGTTTGCAGGAGAGTAGTCCCGTTGCTCTTTGCTGACATTGTGTGTTCGGCGTTGTCGGAGCTGCTATCAGTAGTACCAGATGCCTTGTTTATTTCAGGGCACAGTAGGACAGCGTGTCTCTTCTGACAACCGATACATTTAGGGTACATTTTGCACCTTTGCCATGAATGATTTGTCTTCAGACAGATATGGCAGGCTTTTTTCTTGTTCACAAGCTTTTTCCTTTCCTCTAAAGTCATCTTTTGAGCCTTAATGCATTCGTGGCTCCCATGAGTAGCGCACCAAATGCACATTATAATGTTGTTGGAAGATGTTGTTGGCGTACTTTCAGCATTTCCAGTAATCAAGCAGGCTGCTGTTAGAATTTTACCTTCAGGTTTACCAGTCAGTCCCTCTCTAGTAAGCTGTATGCGTTCTTCACTTTCTGCTTCTATTTTTATGAAGTCAAGGAGTTTGTTAAGTACGTCGGTGTTTTCGGTTCTGCTTCTTTGTCTCTCCCACACACGCAGAATATCCGTGGGGAGGGCAGATTCAACCAACGGGTACAGCATGGCGGCGTACTTTTCACTGGTGACACCAAGAACTTCCAGTGCCCTTAGCTGAGTCTTCAGTTTATCATAAAGAGAGGAAAGACACCTCGTATTACTGTTATCTCCCTTGGCTTGTTGAAGAACTAGAGCCAGCAACTCTCGTACATAAATTTCGATAAGTAATTCATCACGTGCGTACCTGGATTTGAGATGTTCTATAGCTTGGGAGTAGTTTTCACCACATGGAGGAAAGCTGTGGACTAATTCAGCAGCTGGAGAATTGGCTGTCATGCTCTGAATAAGATAAGCCATCTTGTCATCTTGATCGATTGAACAATCTTGATGGATCTTCTTAAATGAACTCCAGAATGTAAGCCAGTTTTTGGCGTTTCCGTCAAATTTCTGAAGTTCGAGCTTGGGTAGCCATAATGCTCTACTAGAACCTCCATTGCTGCTTATGGAAGCGCTGTCGTATTTGGATTGGTGGTCTTCCTTTTGTAATATGTTGTCGCATATTTGTTGAAGCTCGATCCACTATTTTTTATAGGCATCAGCAGACTCGCAATCCTTCAAGAACGTATCTTCTTCCAAATCTTCGGATGAAAGCCATTGAGTTTTTATACGTTCGTCGACGTTGAATAAATTTTCAGTTTTCTCCGAGAAATACTTGAAAGTATCTTGAATTTAGGCCATGCGGTCCTCGCTTGAGCTATTTATGCTGAGTTTGAGATCATTTTTAGCTTTCGTGAACAATTGTCTTGCAACCGATCGTCCTGTCACGGTCGCCAGAAATGTTAACGATGGTAGGTACAGAAATACCTATAGAAGGATATCTGCAGGTTTTTACACGAAATTTTAAAGGAAATACTAAGAATTAGACCGATGAAAATATATTTTGAAAAATTACAAACAATTGATTGACAACCAAAACGTAAAGACAATTTTGCCGACGAGCCACATTTTAAAAAGTAATAACTACAATGTTCTATGAAGGTTGTACTCGACACACATACATCCATTGTTACCCAAAAAGTGTTTTGCCCATTTAGAAATTGCTAATGGCTCTAAAAGTCAAAATTTATTTTGCGGATTCTGAGAGTTCTAATACCTTTACCCTGGTGGACCTTTTACAGACTTCTGTTTCTTAGTAACAAGAGGATGGTATGTTTCGTAAAAAAGGTACATGAAAATTTCTGTTTCTCCTATTACATGTATGGGAAAATAATTATGTGCTTTCTGACAGTTCTAATACCTTAACCTCTTTTGAGCCCATAGAAAATTATATTTTTTATCAATAATAAGATCAAATGAAATGAATATTTTTTTTGTGAAAATTACCATTTTTCTTGTTGACTGTACATTTTTTCCAAAATCTGTGAATATAAGTCAAAATATCTCTAAAAGTTAGGGTTAGTCTCTTTACAAAATGTTTTTGTAGCTATAATGCTTTTATAGTAGCTGCCGTGTACCCCATCTTAACTTTCTATCCTGTATAATAATACGAAACTTGTTTAAGTGTCGGCATACTATAGCAAATATTATTAAGATGTCTAGATCCTTCAAATGGTATAAGTTTCAATTCATTACTCATAATCGTAAGTAAGTTTTGTATTTTTTTGCCGACCTAAAATCAGGCCGACTCACGAATGTGCCAGGATTTGGCGAGGCAACCCTGTTGATTTTGCCCCTTCTTGAAGAGCTCTATCAGTTGTAATAAGTACCTACTTGGTAATCGATGAGGTAATTTTTCTCATTTTTGACCACCTTAAAATCAGGCCAACCCCCGAATGTGCCAGGATTGAGTGAGGCAACCCTGTTGATTTAGGCACTCCTTGATGAGTACTATCAAATGTACTATGTACCTATTTGGTATTCGATGAGGTAATTTTTGCCCAAAAAATGACAAGTTTTTTGCCCACTGTACAAAACCTGCCAGGTTGCGCCCAGGCAACCCTGTTGATTCGGATATAACTTTTTAACGTGCATCACCCTAGATTAGTCGCATCTTGGTAATCGATGAGGTAGGGTTGACGACCACGCGCTCTCCGTCTATTAGTGATTTAGTGGATAATAAAGATAGTGTGTTATTGTTGAAATGAGGGCAGCACTATTGATACAACTCTAGTGGTTGTCATTGCGACTGAATTTTTTATTGTTGTTCAGATGCTCTTGTAATGTGCTAGCTAAAAATAAATAATCTTTCCTGAATTTATATTCTGGTTTTATCTCGCCTCGTAGTTAATTCTTATATGGTAGCAGAGCGTGAAATATAAAATATCAGGAAATAAAAATGTGAAAAACAAGTGATATAAAAAATGGACTCTTTGACAAAAATGTCAAGCTATAAAATTGAGCCATTGAGTAAAAATAACTACGAAACATGGTGTATCCAGGCTCAATCAGTGTTAACAAGAAATGGCCTATGGAAATATGTAGAAAAAACTACGCCGACTACAATAGTAAGTCCACCAACAACTCAAACAGTAAGTCCAACAACAAGTGACGTGATTGATGGCGACGTGCAGGCTAAGTGTGAGCTACTACTTCTTATATCCCCGTCTGAAATCAGACAGGTTAAAAGCTGTAAAACAGCAGCCGAAATATGGGAAAAGCTAAAAAGCATATATGACAGCCAGGGTCCAGCAAAAAGAGCATCGCTATTGAAAAAATTGATAGTGTCAAAAATGACAGAAAGTGACAATATCTCAGAACAGCTGAAATCTTTTATGGAGACTGTTGATAAGCTCGCGGAAATGGAAATAACCATCCACGAAGATTTAATCACTTTCCTCATGCTGTATAGCTTACCACCTTCATTTGAAAACTTCAGAGTTGCAATTGAAACTAGGGACAAACTTCCCAAACCTGAAGAACTTAAAATAAAAATTCTGGAAGAGTGTGAGTCACGCAAACATGGATATGAGACCGCTAGCACACAAGAAGCGTTTTACGGTTATAAAAGAAACCAAAGAAAATATAAAAAACATTGCAATCATTGTAACAAAAATGGTCATGAATCTGAAGAATGCAGATACAAACCAAAACCCCATCTGCAAAACAAAGGGCCAAAGTATTATAAAAAACAAAATGACTCAGTCAATTTCGCAAATATAGAAAAATGCTATAGCTCAAATAAAAACAAAAATTCAGATAAAGAAGACCTTTGGGTACTAGATAGTGGCTGCACTTCTCATATGACAAACAAAAGAGAATATGTGCACAATATGGAAAAATGCAATGAAAATTTAAAACTTGCATCCAATAACTTTACCACCGGGATTGAAGGAAAAGGTACAGTGAAATTTCGTGTACCAGAATCTGGACATAATTTGTTAAATACATTATTTGTGCCTACTTTAAACACAAATTTAATGTCTGTCGGAAAAAGCACAAGCTATGGAAATACAATTCTTTTTAAAAATAAAGTAGCGACAGTAAAAAACCCAGATGGTAGAATAGTGATGAGAGCTTACAAAGGTGAAGATGATTTATATTATATAGCACCTAAACATGTTAAAATTAAAGAAAATATTATAAACAACACAGTCCAAAAACATGCCAGTAATAATATTATGGAATGGCACAAAAAATTAGGACATGCAAATGAAGCAGACCTAAAAACTGCTCTTAAAAATAAAAAGATAATAGGCATGACATTCAATCTAAATGATAAATTGGATCCATGCGAAGCCTGCATTCAAGGTAAAATGACAAGAACTAACTACAAAGCAGCAACGGAACCAAGGACTATCGCTCCTTTACAAATCGTTCACAGCGATGTATGTGGTCCCGTTCAAATACCAACAGCTACTGCAAATAGCAAATATTTTATCACATTTATTGATGATTTTTCAAGATACTCAAGAGTATATTTAATAAAAAATAAAAGCGAAGCATTAGAATGTTTTAAGATGTACAAAGAAGAAATGGAAAATGTACTTGAAAGAAAAATAAAATGCCTGCAAACAGATAATGGCACCGAATATGTCAATAAAGAATTTCAAGAATATTTGAATAAAAATGGTATAAGAAGGCGATTATCCTGCCCGTATACAAGTGAACAAAACGGTAAAGCAGAAAGAAAAAATCGAACCCTACTAGAAAAAGCTAGAACCATGTTGATAGATGCTAAAGCACCAGAAAATCTTTGGGGTCAAGCTGTATACTGTGCAAACTACCTGTCAAACAGATGTATAAATAAAAGTTTGAACTTTGAAACTCCTTTTGAAAAATGGGTTGGTCGTGTACCCTGTGGAGCACATTTATACATATTTGGACAAAAAGCATTCCTACTTAATAAAAAAAGGAACAGAAAATTTCAACCCAAAGCAAAAATAGGAATGTTTGCCGGATACTCAGAAAAATCCAAAGCATACATTATATATATTCCTAATGAAAATAAATTCGAAATAACGAAAGACGTACGAATTTTAAACAAAATGTTTTATGAAGACATAAATTACGACAATAAAACTCAAAATAATAATGATAAACATTATATTGATGTAATTTTCACAAATAAAAATAAAAGAAATACAAATGAGAAACATCAAGATGGTGTTAATATAAATTTTAATAATGATGAAAATTCTAAAGAAGATGACAATGCAATTGAACTCAATGTTGATGATCAGTCTGACAATGAGAGCGAAAGCAATAATGAAGACAGTGATGACACAGTCGTTGAGTCTCCACAAATAACGCATCGAAATCTCGAATATTCTGATAAGGATGAAAATTTTGAACCTCCATCAAATCAAATTCTTGAAGATCATGTCGATGATGTTGAACCTCCTCGCAGATCTGAAAGAGAAAAAAGATTACCAATATGGTCCAAAGACTACATTATGAAAAGTGTAGATGAAACAAACACATCAAATACAAATGAAAGTATTAACTACCTTTCTTATTTATGTCAATTTGATGAAGAGGCTGATGATCCTAAATGGAACGAAGCTATAAAAGATGAATTCAAAGCACACCTAAGAAATGGAACATGGCAAATTATACAAAAAGAAAACAATATGAACGTTGTTACAAATAAAATGATATTAAAAGAAAAATACACTGCTGATGGAAATATTGAAAGACTAAAAGCATGACTAGTAGCCAGAGGGTTTACACAAAAGCCTGGTATAGACTTTGATGAAACATTCTCGCCAGTTTCTAAACTAAGTTCAATCAGATTGATACTTGCCAACGCAATCGAAAATGATTTGAAAATTGAAATGCTAGATGTAACAACAGCATTCCTAAACGGAGATCTTAATGAAAAAATATATATGCAAGTGCCAAAGAGACTAGAAAAATATCTGTGTGATATTATACAAGATGATGTAGAAGAATCAACAGCTGCAAGAAACATGCTACAAGACTTGATGAAAAATAAAAGCAAACCAAAAGTGTGTCTGTTACAGAAAGCCTTATATGGCCTAAAACAAGCGCCAAGGCAATGGTTTGAGAAACTTGATAATGCTCTGAAAGCTCAAAACTTCTTCCCATCATATGCTGATCCTTGCGTTTACTCATATGATGCGAAAGGGGGAGAGAAAGATCAGATAAACATATGTATCTACGTGGATGACATAATTGTAACTTTCAGATCACAAAAATGGGCACAGATTAAAAAATCCCTACTCAAAACCTTTAAGATGAGAGAGCTGAATGTTGACCAGCTATTAGGAATTAAAATCCAATACAAAAAGGATGAAATCAAACTAACGCAGACACAATATATTAAAAAACTTCTGACAAAATATGGAATGGAAGATTGTAAATCTCAAAAAACTCCGATGGAACCAGGACTCAATCTATTAAAGGGTTCAGTAATTGATGATATGCAAAAAACACTTCCATACCAAAATTTGATTGGAGCTTTAATGTATCTGGCAGTGGCCACCAGGCCTGACATATCATATGCTGTATCATATATGAGCCAGTACAATAATTGTCACACAGAAGAACACTTCAAACATGTTAAAAGAATTCTGCGATATTTAAAAGGAACCCAAGAAATGGGTATTACCTACAAAAAATCTCATAAACCAATAGAAGGTTTTGCAGATGCCAATTGGGCAGCATGTTCAAGTGACCGCAGGTCATACACTGGATATTGTTTTACCTATGCCGGTGGTATCATAAGTTGGGAGTCGAAAAAACAAAGAACAGTGGCACTTTCTTCTGCAGAGAGTGAATACATGGCACTCACAGAGTCAGCCAAAGAAGCAATGTATCTGCTTCAATTGTGTAGCGATCTTGGAATCAAACAAAAACAAATAACAATTAATAATGACAATCAAGCAGCACAAAGTTTAGCCAAGAATCCCATAGTGGATAAACGCTCCAAACACATTCATATACGAGAGCATTTCATTAAGGAAAAAATAGCAGAAGGCTTCATAAAGGTCTTATATAAAAAATCAGAAGATCTGGAAGCTGACATATTCACAAAGGCGCTACCTGCACCGAAGCTCCAGAAGACACTGAAGAGACTGAGCGTCGATCCTCAGTGAGGGGGAGTGTTGAAATGAGGGCAGCACTATTGATACAACTCTAGTGGTTGTCATTGCGACTGAATTTTTTATTGTTGTTCAGATGCTCTTGTAATGTGCTAGCTAAAAATAAATAATCTTTCCTGAATTTATATTCTGGTTTTATCTCGCCTCGTAGTTAATTCTTATAGTTATGCAGTAAATTTACTACGGAGTGCGCAGCTGATGAAGATTTCAAGTGATCTCGTGTAAAAGCCCCGTTTGTGTTGTCCCAAAAAGTCACGAACATTTTCCTTCGTAAAGTTCACTATCGCTTTACGAGGGGAGCAAAAAGAAAGAATGGCTGTATGGGCTTTGTACTCTTTGCCTTTCCGAAAGGAAGAATGAAAAAAAAAAAAAATGAAAAAAAAAGTTGACATGCTGTGCTGTCACTCGCGAAGGGCGGGCGCGGCGCGGGAGAATAGTAATATTTTGGAATGTGCTTTTTCGTAGTTTTTTATGTAATAAATTAAGATAAATATAAAAAATGGGTACTAGAAGTAAGAAAACATCTGAAAGTGCACCAATCATTCAAAAGCGTGTTGAAAGTTCTTGGATTCTAGTTATGAAAGGTACGTTTACACTATTTTTTATTATAACGAGTTGATCGCTATTTAAATAAATAGTAAAATATATTATTCCGAGTAATACACGTTCTTTTTATCTTCTATCTTACAGAAGCTTTGTTTGAAAATGACAACTTTAGCATCATAACCTTACCTCATCCAGCAGACAACCGGCAAACCAAGTACTGCCTTGATGATGCCCACAACAAAATGTACGAGATTGTTACTTTCAGCGAACCACATAGGTCATGGTTCCTTGGAGAAACAGTCAAATCGGATGGCAGCATTCTTATGGTGACACCATTGAATCCACTGTTCCTAGGTATGATTTATTATATTCACTGTTCAACAGAGGCCACCCCCAAATATTATCATGACAAAAAAGTGTGGTATATTTATGGTGCTTTACTATTAGTAAACAAGGCCATGGGGTCCCATTCCGTACTACGGTTTTTTCCACGGAGTAAACAGCCCGAATTCATTTGGCCCTTTTGTTTCTAATAATTAAACTAAATGTTACTACTAGGTTGGTAGGTAAAGGTGTAAACTATGACATTAATTCAATTTTAACATCCAGATATCCATTTATTCTAAGAAAATACCTTATGGAAAAAATAGCCCGATCAATTTTCGGCACAAATTCGTTCTATGACGTGAAGCATCTGTACTAGTATAGTATTATATTATCGTGACAAGGCTTAACCTGTGAGGGCTAAGGGGCTGTGAGGGGCCAGGTAAACAAGGTAGGTCGCATCCAATGTAAACAAGACAACCACGGTGTTTATGTAATTAGACACCATGGCAAGCACTTAATTGTTACTGTTAGTTTAAAAAAAAATTCAAACTTCCAAATTCAAATAAAAAAAAGTTGTTGGATATCCTCTTGTAAACACATGATAATGCTTTGTTGTATGAATTACGGAACATGAAGTATATTCATAAGAATAACCTAAGGGGATAAGTTGTAGTAAAAAAAAAATTAACAAGAATGTTTATAAACAAATTAAAAATTAAATAACCAATAATGAAGGACTCATCAACAAAAGGACAGACTAATAATAATATTATGTAACATCTTATTTTCCAGTTCTACCTAAACTAAGAGAACAATGTATAAGCAGAGCAGTACCTCTGGAAGATTTGCTATCTGAAAAAGGATTTGACAAAATACTAGACTTTGTTACAAATATGGATAAGATTGGTGACTTGAAGGTAAATTTAATGCCAGTTGTATAATTCTCTGAGGGTTTTTGTAAACCCTAGTTCTACTATGATCATCAAAAATAATAAATATACTAATAATAATAAATATTTTTTTTTTATAGTAACAAAATATAACTCATATACTAGAATAAAACTATGGGTAATTAATTTTTGTTCCAGGGTTCACCAGAAATGAAAGCCTACAAGTACAATGAAGAAAAAACACTAACATGGCTTGAAGAAAGAGTCCGCAAACTTGCAAAAGTATTAAGAGAAAAAAACATTCATGTAACTTCAGGAGCTGTTTCTGCTACATTTGTGGCTAGTAATATTAACAACGACAATATTGATGATGGTACGAAAGTAACTCCAGAAAACAATAACCAAAAACCCGGTCAAGTGCGACTCGGACTCGCGCGCCGAGGGTTCCGATGTACCTATACTATTTTTGAAAGCAATAAAGTCCATTTTTAGGACCGCAAAACTAAATTTGTTTGTAAAGGTTTTTTGCAGATTTCTAAAAAACTGTGCAATTTAGATAGATTGTTTTTTTTTGCTGTAATGTTTACATAAATCGACTGTAATTAATTCAGATTTTTCCTCTCACAAACTTCGGAGAAAAAGGGGGGGAATGGTATTTTTTTGACATATTTCATCATAACCTCAAAACTAAGTCGTAAAAAAATACAAAAATATATTTTAGAATGTACAAGTAAAGCCCTTTCATATGATACCCCACTCGACCTCGTAACTACAGTTTGAAATTTTGCCCCCCCGATTTGGGCCCCCTTTACATTAGTATTCATACTTTTTTTCTAATTCTTTCATTTGCAATTAAGTTGGACTACCATATTCTAAAACCATTCCAAATTTCAAGTCGATAGCTAGAGTGGTTGCCTTGATATACAGGTGTGACAGACAGACAGACGCACAGACAGACAAAGTCGCACCATAAGGGTTAGTTTTTTAAACCATTTTGGTATCTAAACCCTAAAAATTACTAGTCTGGCAATAATGATTTTAATTAATTAATTATTAAATTATAATTTAAATTAATTTGTAGAAGAGTGGAGTATCAAATGAATTTTTTATAACTTATTTTCTTTTCTTTCCAGAGTTCTACATAAAGTATGCCCATGGTATGGTCTCAGAATACCTCCAAGAAGACCTTGCTGAGCTCCTTGCCAAGAGATTTAACTTTAAACCAGATCTAATTGAAGCTATAGGCAAAAAGCGGAAGTCGGAAGTTACAGATACAAATACCATCAAAAAAATAAAAAATGACCCAGAATATGGAACTATTGTGAATGGACTGAATAATAGTTTTACAGAAGTTAAGAAACAGAAACCCTTGACTGCCAAAGAAAAGGCTAGACAAAAAGCTGCGAGTGGTACTAAGACATTATCTGCATTCTTTACTAAGAAATAATTAAAGAGAAAATATAAATGTATATCCTTAATAACAAATAGCTAATATTTATCCCTCATGCATTAGCACAAACCGGAGGCGCTAGCACCGAACGCAATCGTTATCGATTCTCTCTTTTTTTTCTATACAAGAATTTCTTGTTTCTTTCTTCTCTTTTTAGAGAGATTCGGTAACGAATGATTGAGTTCGGTGCTAGCGCCTCGGATTCCACAAGATGTCAATTTTGAATGTAAAATGAAAAGAAATGTGGTAAAAATGTGAAAAGAAATTTCGTATAGCTAACAAAACATTTGTTTACTAACGATTCTTTCGTGGAATTCTCTTAATCGTATAAAGGACCACGCGAGAGCGAAAAGGATTCGAAGTGACTTGAGTCATAAAAAACCGGTAAAAGACCCGACAAACGATTCAGCACTAGTTGGCCACCATTCACTATTGCCAATATGGAACTTTCATTTTATTTTCGGAACTTTGAGTAATAAGCAGAACTTTGAATAACCTATAATTTTCAAAGTCCTGTATTCCTTTTTACGGCAGATTATGGTGCTCGACCAACATCGCCGGCGACCATACCCTCAAGCAAGTGCCAAGACAGCTAATGTGTTGACCTTTTTAGGATTCCGATACCAAAATGGTAAAAAAAAGGTCCCCTTATGGTGCCGCTATGTCTGTCACACCTGTATATCTCAGCAACCACTCATGCTATCGACTTGTGGAATAGTTTTAGAATATGGTTGCCCAACTTAAATGCATATGAAAGAATTAAAAAAGAATTAGGATTATTAATGTAAAGGGGGCCCGAACAGGGGGGAGCCAATTTTCAAATTGTGGTTACTAGGTTGTGTGGAGTATCATATGAAAGGGCTTTACTTGTACATTCTAAAATTTATTTTTTTACGACTCTTAGTTTTAAAGTTATGATGAAAAATGTCAAAAAAATACCATTATATAAATAAAACGATCTTTCTAAGTTGCACACTTTTTTAGTAATCTGCAAAAAACTAAATTTAGTTTTGCGGTCCTAAAAATGGACTTTATCGCTTCCAAAAATACTATAGGTATATCGGAACCCTCGGCGCACGAGTCCAACTCGCACTTTGAAACACTGCACAAAATGATATCAGCTGGCGAAGTTAGGAAAACGTGTTGAAAAGGAGGACCTTACTTTAATCTTTTCCAAGGTACATCTTACAAAAAAGTGTTCATCTATCTATCAGCCCTTGAGTTTCCACCATTAAACTGAACGTTACAGTTGGTCGCACGTCAGTTCTTAAGTCTATCTATAACATAACGCCGCCGCTTGTGATACTGGTTTTGTAGACACTTTGCCGTGTGTAATGCTCTGTTTGGTAATCAATCGACCTGTTAGCTATTTGACCGGACTGTTAAGGTTTAGTGCCCCAACATACAGTAACGACAATTTAATCAACGTTTAAGTTTACCGTAGTGCACGCCTAGAGGTCTGTCAAATTGATAACGGAGGATTAGTTCTATCTGCCAATGTCATTACTCTCAAGATGGACAAATAAACACCTCTTAGACTACACGAAATATGACATGACTGTGACACTTTTCCTGCTAAATATCAATGGTTAACTTAATCCTTGCATGATTGAGTACTTAAACAACACAACTGTCATGGTGAAACATATAAACGTCAAAGCCATTGACGATTAAATAAGTTCATGACAGTCTCAAGCTTCTCGGCGTGAAGTTAAGAAAGTATCCTAGCTGCATTTCTTCTATGCAAATGGATGCCAATGTATTCCCCTATTTCCTAAGTAATGTATTCCCGTATTTCCTAAGTGGGTATTGACTGTAGAGCGAGCGTAGATCTACTCTTTTTTATATTTTGATACCAAAAATATTTAAATCAGCTTAGTTTTTAAGAAAAAAAGAACAAGGGAAAGCCGAACATCCTTTTATAGCAGAATCGGTCTAAACTGTAGGTTGTCTTAATCGCACACTACGGGAGGATTTATATGGCGCAGCGCGTATTTCTTGGACTAGAATTCCGTCTTAAGCGTCTTCATGCTTGTCAGTCTTTTACAAAATGCATAACGGTGTCTCAATAGCTTAATCCGCCATTTACCTTCTACCATTGGGAGTCCAGGTTATCAATTTACGACTTGATTAGTATTCGACCCATTCGCACAAGGCGATTCCTAACATTTCCAAATCTAGACAAGTCGCGACGCGAGTAAATTAACCTTTTTCTGGGTGATCTCGTTCCATCGTCGACCTCATTTTTCTACAAGGCTAAAATAAAGTGACGAGCTAACCCATTATTAAATAAAACTAGCTACTGCTTCAGAAAAAATGGAAGTGTACCATTGTTTATCGTTTACTTCAAAATTTAGAGTGCGTACCTTATTTTGTTATTTGATAATAAACGTATTATTGTGTTAGATCATAAGATCGAATCATTTGTGAAGCTTCTTTGTTGGATGCGTAACAATAATTTAAGGTTTCATTTAAAGTGCCTGATACACGGTCGGCAACATGGGTCCCGACAACGGTGACCTTGGCTGGCAACCATTCGGGTTGTAATATGCGAAGGTATGTACTACCACAGATTACTATACTAGTTACTTCGCTACACGATCGGTACGCGAAATACACGGTCGGAATGGACCAATGTCACCTCTGTCGGGAGTTGGGACCCATGTTGCCGACGTGACCGTGTATCAGCACTTTAGTTACGAATATATGAAACTATAAATACCACAATACAATACAGAAATGCAGACAGCCATTCAGGCTAACAACAGAAGTCCTCATCCAAAAAAAAAAAAAACAGTAATGTTTTCTCATCCATTACTCGTATTTTACTCATTCGGAACTTTTGCAGTAAGATAGCAGAATTAACAAGAAATTGGACTCTGGCAACACTGTCGCCATTGCTAAACGTCCATCCGTTCGGACTTTCAGTGCTTTTATTTGCGAACATTTTAATAAACTTAGTGAATTTTGGACAATCTGGACTGTGTGTAGTGAACTGATGTGATTTATTTTGATATTGTCGTGCTTATAGACTTGTACAAGTGCTCAATATTAGTAAAATCGCGGCCAATGTCAGCAGGCGTGTCAGATCAGGTATTTCGCGTTTACGCTATATTTTTCCTTTATTTGCATCTAAAAAATGTCATATTACATTACCTAATGTTGTTGTTTTGTGTTTTGTTCCATGTTTGGCGGGTGCGCAGCGGATGAAAGGGCAAGGGAACCAAGGTAAAGATTGTACCATTATGACGTTGCAAAGTGTTTCTCCGTAGGAGGATCTCTACGCCGGTCGGCTTAACGTCCGGTGGCGGAGTTTGCGACGGCGCTCACAGCGCTGCACTCCTAAGCTTTCCCTGTTTTTTCACTTTCTGTTACTCTAACAGGTCGAACAGTCGCGTTTTTCATAGCTCTCATAACAAAGTTAACTGCCCTGTTACAATAATCTATCTTGATAAGTGACAATGGCAGATGAACATACCTATGTAATGAGTGATGATCAAGGTTGTTCCTGTGGAATGGATGGTAGGCATTATCACTTGATCTTTATCTTGTTTGGGACAGCAATTTTATAGTTGCATGTTTGGTGTTTGTTTATTGTAATAGTACAATGCTAAGGTTTTGTGGTTAATGCAAAGCCAATATTTACTTCTATATAAGGCAACTTTATAAAGAATCAAAAATGTTAATAAGGTATATTTAAATTATCATACTATTTACTGCTGGTTAATATTTTATGGGTCTTGTTTGTTAGTTACTAGATTGACAAACATTACAAAGATATACCTATCTGTGGTATTTTTTTCTAAATGGCATGAGTATTTTGTATCTAAAATAAATAATTATAAGTGGCAATAATTGTTTTTTGTTTTAAGTGGCATTATAAATTGAATTATTTACTTTTGTGTATGTTTATAACGGAGTGCCTACCTACTTTTTTGCACATTATGTGACACTTTGTTTTTTGAAAAATTAATTATGTATTCAAATCCTACTAATATTATAAATGCGAAAGTTTGTAACTATGGATCTTTGTTACTCTTTCACGTAAAAACTGCTAAATGGATTTTAATGAAATTTTACAATAATATAGCTTATACATCAGAATAACACATAGCCTACAATTTATCCTATGCAGACGAAGTCATGGGCACCAGCTAGTATTAAAATAATAGCAATTGTGAAATAGGGGATGAAAGTTTGTGTCAATTATTATAAAAGGAAATCAATAATTTATTTTCTTGGCATGGCAAAACCGTGTCACCGATTTTAATGATTTGAGATGAAGATAGTGTAAAAAATGAAAAAGTACAGACTACTTTTTATTGCAAAAATAAAAGGGGTGAAAAGGGGAAATAAAGTTTAGGTGGGAAATCAATAATTTGGTAACCAGACCCAAAAACGATGTTCAATAAAGGTGAAAAATTTTATGTCGCTGTCACTGTTTCAAATGTAAACTACTAAGCTGATTGCAATGAAATTTGTATCAAATCTTTAAAAAAAAAGGAAAATTTACTCCAGTTAAGTTCGAGTTTTATCTTTTTTGGTAGATCAAAGCAGACAAAGTCGCGGGTACCAGTTAGTATATTATAAATTTCAGTGTAACTCTGTCACTACACTTTCACATCTGACCCACTGAACCGATGTTGATGAAATTTAGTATGCCGATAGTTTGAACCATAGAAAAGGACATATGCTACTTTTTTCTGAATTCTACGTACACAAAGTCGCCAGCAAAAGCTAGTCCAGTATAAAAAATGGCGGTTAATGATTATAAGCCCGCGCATATGGGCTTATACAAAAACAAGAAAAAACATGTATTGATGCCGAGGTATTGAGTTTATATAACCAAGTGCATCAAAAACCTTGACTTATGTTCATTGTATTACATCACCATTATCCTGTTTATTCCATTGTCTCCAGAAAGAAACTTTATTATATGCTTTCTTGAGTAAATTAAATATTTTTTAAGATAAAGCAACTTCTTTTTCAACCTTTCAATGAAGCAAAATCACCCTTAAAACAATTGTCGTGTTTTTTTTACATTCTGTATATGCGAATGCGAATTTTCATGCTTCTGTGGTAGTCAGTCGGTGAGTTTTGATAGGTAGGTCATTTCTATCGTAATTTAGTTCTTAGGTAATTTTATTTATATTCACAAGTTATTCTGTGAGTTTGTTTGAACTCTACAAATACCACTTTTTCTTGGTATTTATGGGAAAATCTTTTCAAGTTAAAATATTCATGTTATCTGTTGATATAGTTTAATACGGATTGACTGATAAATTATGAATGAACACCAAAGCACAGTGCAAACCAGTGGATCTAGAAGCTTCGTCTGTAACATAGGGGCCTCTTAAAAATTCATTTCTTTTATGCTGAATAGCTGAACATTTGAGCCCGATCTCACCTGGTGTGTACGATGGGAGTTGAAGATGTAGCATGCTTACCTAGAAAATGCCTGTTCATTCTAGCCTTGAAAAATCCAGATTATATAGTTCAGAGAAAAGATCGTCAGACCTGTGTGCATTGGGAATAAAGAATCGAAGCGCTTTGTGCACATACTCGTAGGTGGTATGTCGACGATATAGGGGTAGAACCCCAACCCACATAGGAGAAAGGGAGATGGTGGTACCAGCCGGGTTAAGATGCGCACCGCGACTTGGTCGAGTCGCGCGCAACTGTCACTTTTTTGTATGGACGCGAGAAGTCATAGCTGGTTTAGTCTACGAAGACTCGCCAAGTCGCGGTGCGCATGCTTGACCTTACAGGTCGTGCAACAAATTCAGACGTAACCTCAACTAAATGTATTCTATAGATAGAATACCGACAAGCAGGCCACTTTGCGACGGTGTTCAAGGCTCTGCAGCTTTGCCTCGTCATCAATGAGCATCCTGCCATGCTTGTCGATTGCACGACTGTCAGCTGGTATTGTGCTGTGTAGATCTATCCCATAGGTGGCAGCAGTACTCTGTTTTATTTTTTTTATCTTGTGTGTACGTGAAATTTGATTTTCTTTCGTATTACATTACAGTAATTTATTAACTAGCTAGTAAAAGCTAGCTGGTAGTAGCTTTATTTACTTGCTAGTGACTGGATATTATGACAAAAAACATCTTTGTCTTCATCACTAGCTAATCATAGACAGAGGCGGCTCGTGACATTTTTTAATGGGTGTGCACAAAAAAAATTAAAAACTTAAATAAATTTACTTACCTACTATTTATTGATGAAATATTTTTTATGGCATTATTGTTACCTACATACATATACATATTATGCGCGCCAGCGCCAGCTCCAAATACCAGACACGGGAAACAAAACAATTTATTTATAACCGCACATCCAAGGTGTTTTTAAATATTGTTCTGGTTTGAAAACACGATTAAAAGTGAATTTTTGTACTATATTTTTGAACTAGCGCGATTTCAGGTTGTGGCGGCCCCTTTTCATTAAGTTCAAGTCGTATTTGTAAAGTCTTTTTCGCATTTTTTAATGTAAACGACACTGTATTCGTCCTTTTTTACAGTAATTAAGCACGTACACTATTAAAAACAATTATTTCTAAATTTTCAAGCAAAATTGCGAACAGTAACTGAAAGCTGTATACGAAAAGTTTGTTTACGTATGATCATCGGCAATAGCGCCTTGCTTGTCACCGAACTGCATGCGCATCGCGCGCGAGCTGGCAACGTAGCACTGAGCAGCGCTCCTGATTAGGCTAATTTCTCATAGAAAATCTTTTGTTTCACGCGCTCGAGCGTGTTGATGTTTCTCTTTCACACTCATTGAATTCTGTATAAGGAATTGTACTGAAGATTTCTTCATAGGAGCGGAATCGCTGGCGCGCCACTTGGTACAACTTGACTACTTATTTGTTGCGTAATTATTTCTTAGGCTATTATAAATGTATACAACGTATAGGGTTATGAAAGTAGGTATGTAATCGTATGTAACTTAACTAGGTAGGTAATACATCCTAAGTTTGAGTTTTGTGAAAGAGGGAGTGCACTGCACCAGTGCTCTTTAGGACGAGCCGCCTCTGATCATAGAGGTCATTGAACCCTCCAGGCGCTTCACTTCTTCTTGAGCTAAAACTACTTCTTTTAGTAAAAAGTTTTTTTTTTATATTTTTTATACAATCTATGAGTGATGTAGCATCACCCCTTAAAAGGATCATCATACTTTTTTTTCACCCTGTATAAAATTTAGAAATCAAAATAAAGCTTAAGCACTGGGAAGACATGACCGGTTTAGTATATGATATGATAACAAGCCAAGTTTGGTGCACAACCTGGCTCATAGATCACGGTACTGACAATGGATTCACTCTGTAACTTTTATAACTATAATAATTGTAATTTGCAGTGACAAATGCACCGAAAGAGCACCAGTTAGAGAGTGGAGGCGACGAGTCGGCGGAGGTGTCATGGCGCCATCAGCAACAACCTTCTTACGCACCGCCCATCTCGTCAGCGGCAGACCCCTACAGCGCGGCAGGTAGGTCATTTACTTATATATAAGTACTAGCCCATCGGCACGTTACAATGTCCCCAATTCGTTGGTCCGAAATCTGACGTTTAGGACCAACAAATGTCAGTTGTTGTCAGTCATATTGTCAACATTGGATGCAAATAAACTTACCAACAAAATGGAATGTTCTTAGTTGAAGAAACAATATACTCTTATTATTATTATTGTTATTTCTTATTATTGTTTTTGACTATAATACAAATAATGAAACTGAAAAACCAGACCTAAATCACAAATAAACAGTAAAAAGTTTGTTTTGTTTTTTCCCGCCATATTATTTCCGTTCCGTGTATTTAGCACCGACCGAAGTACTACACAACGTAGTTCACGCGATTTTTGACAGATGGCGCTATTTTTTCTTGTGTGGGAAAATTTTGAACTGCTTGTTCCCAAGACCCTATCTTGACTATATAAATCTATGAGGTAGGTACATATTTTAGCATATTTCTATACTTTTTATTTACAGCCCATCTTTGGTGCAAGACGATGGCAATCGTCAGATTATGTTGGTCCTAAGGCCATATGAGCCGCAAATTGTGTGGTGTTCCCATTCTTGCTACCTGCAGGGGGAATGGCACTTAGAATTTGATGTTACCGAGAAAGTCATCATCATCATAACATCCCATAAAACGTCCACTACAGGACAGGAAGCTCCCTCCAAAATTATACCTTTTCCTGAAACAATGTGGAGGGGTAGTACCATAGTCACAACGCTAGTTAGCATTACGGCTGCACAGACGGCTGGCACCATGGACCGCTTCTGGGCAAGTTCGTTCCATCGTCGACCTCATCTGTGTCTTCAGACTGAATCGAGGTCAAGAGTAAGCCGATTGACTAAAGAAAAAAAAACACGCACGAAACCAGAGACCCGCTCAAGGTCAAAGTGTTTCTACCGACGAGCGGCCGTGAGTACGTAGTCACCGTGCTTCTTACATAGTGATTGGTGACCACAGTACAATATGTAGTAAGTTTGACGGAAGGATGCTGCGACCCATCGTCCAGTTATAACCAGGGCGACCGAGCTATGCTCTGTATAATTAAAATATCATCGGGTGAGCCAGCTATGCTACTCAACAATAGATGGCGCTATTAGTTTCTTAAATTCACTAAAACGCGCAGAGATATTACTAATTTTAAACATTTAATAGTTTAAGCAAGAAACACAGCGACTTGGAACTATTTTGCTCAAATCATTCAGATATAAGGCGTATTTATAACAAGATATTCTTTAAGCCTAACATAAGTTCATAACTATTCTTACCTAATTTAATTTTAGCATTAGTTAATTTCTGTATTCCTCATTTTCCTTAAGTGACTGATTGCAGTGTTGAGGTTTAATTTAACTACTTGGTTTATACTCCAGTGATATTCTTGGCTTCTTCAGTTATTTAGTTAGATTTAAATCTGCAGGTATCTATAAATGGCTGTGTACTAATTAACCTATGTTTATAATTAGATTTAAGTAGCTGTTGGTACTCTGAATAAAAATAAAATAAATAAAATAAAAATAGTATAGTGGTCACGTGATCGACTCATTTATTATGGAAAGGCGAAAGGTTTTTTGAGACCTAACTAGAAATTTTATCGAAATCTTTAGAGCCGTATATATATATATTCAAATATTGCTACAAATGTATACAGCGTGAAATTGTATTGGTTTTGCTCCCAAAACCCAGTGATTTTACTCATGAAAACAAGCAACTTTCCCAAAGAAAAAAATTTTTTACTCTAAAAAAAAATTTTCGCCTTCCTATACAAAATGAGTCGATCACGTGACCACTTTACTATGGAGAGGCGAAAAAAATTTACGAGTAAAATTTTTTTTCTTTGAAAGTTGCTTGTTTTCAGTAGAATGACTGGGCTTCGGGAGCGAAACCAATACAAATTCACCTGTATACAAATGTTGCTCGTTTAATAGTTTAGGATTTACGAGACACTCGCACAGCAACGACTGATATATTTGGTATGTTTGATGTGCCCTTGACTATACAATTAATCAGTATGGAGATGTGTATGGCGGTGCGCGCATTACATCGATTTAAATTTTCCATTAAAAATTTCATGTACGCAGATTTGGTAAAGGAAAAGTCTGCTGCCCATATGGCACTATTCCGTAATCTGCAAACTTTCACTATTTCTATAACGCCATTAAACAACTACAAGCAATGAGTCAATCGTTCGATTTATATTATGTGTATGTGATGCTAACCCGGTTAATCTGATTTGCAAATTTTGTGCGTCAGCTCAGCGTCACTTGCCACACGTCTTCAACCGGTACAGAATTTCCCCTCCGGTGCGATCGGTCCATTTTCCCATTCGGTCCACTTTCCCATTCGGTCCACTTTCCCAATCGGTCCACTTTCCCATTTGGTCTACTTTCCTGATTGGTCCATTGTCCAAACGGTCCAATTACCCAATCGGTCAAATTTTTTTGGGACATAATATTTGATTTTTTTTAGTAGATTTGGGACTTAAAAATATTTTGAAACATTTTTGTATGGATTTGGGACTTAGAAAAATTTAGAATTTTTTACTTTAGATTCGGGACTTAGAAACATTTTAAAATATTTATTCCTATACTACCTATGTTCCCCTTCATATTGGCCATGTTGCATTGCAAACCAAAAGTCACTGCTAAAAGTACCTGTTCAATCTGTGCCAAAGGAAAAAAATTCCGTCTCCCCTTCACCGTGTACCTCCGTTGTTATTATTTTTAACTCTCTCCCGTCAAGCCCTACAAACACTCAAAGTGATAACAAAGGTAGCAAGTCTAAGTTTGAACTTTTTAGGACTTCCCCTTGCCCTCTTTCACAACATATTTTTTGTGTGAAATTGTTTCTTAGTTGTGCAATTTCTTTCCAAACTAACTGGGTAAAGTATTGTAACAGAGCAACAAAAAGGCGTTGTTTGAGTTTTAATTAAAATTATTACTTCAAACAGTAGGCTAGGTAGGTACCGTTTTTGTTTATGTGCTAACAGAAACATATTAAAGATCACTTCAAAATAGTTATAGGTATAGTGTGCCTTTTGAAAACAGAATTTTAGTTTCGGAGCGTAAAGCATCTATTACACCTTTCCTAAATCAGAGACTAATTCGGCATATATTGCTGGGAGGCTCGGTTCGGTTAATTCTAAAATCCTTACTTCACCCAGCAATGTATGCCGAATTAGCCTCTGATTTAGGAAAGGTGTAATACCTAGATTGTGTGTGACTTAAGATAGTGACTTGGTCAACCCTTTTCATGATTAGTATAATGCCCGGCGCAAAACTGCGATGCTTGCTGTTATTTCCTGCGTTTGGGTGACAGGCGGGGAGCCAATCACTATTCGCGCGCTCTGCCCCGCGTATCCCCGTGACAATTTATTTGAGTTCTACGCATTACAGTCAGCATCGTTCTTTTGTGCTCCGCGGTCTGTATGCTTTTCTAAGACTACGCTCCTTTATTCCTCGCTGGCAAAACTTGAGCTCTGGGCTTTATTTAAAGACCTTGTTTACGAACCGTAGATTACTTAAAACAAACAGGATGAACATGTTGAGTGACAGTCAAAGGTAGCCTTGCCTACTGCTTACTAAACTCCTTCCAGTAGGTTTCCAGGCGTTATGAATACGCCTTTCGACTTCTTGGTCCTGCCTGTTTTCAAAATAAAATAGCTGCCCCAAGTAAATGTACTCGGTAATAAATAATCGAATGTTAATAAGCCTAATGTATAGTAAAGGAAATGACCTCGATTTCTATGTAAAAGTATGGACCGGGAATCGAAAAGGGTTTGAACACGTAATATCAGGGCAAACTTGAGATGACAGTGTAGTTGGTAGTGGGAGGTTTGTGAGAGGATCATGTTATATATGGAAGAAGTTCCAGACGGGAGCCTGGTTTCTTTTTCAGATTTTTAGGGAGGTCTTCTTGTCTCGTCATTGTTTTGATAATCAGTACAAGCTGCTCTTTCGCGGATAATTATTTTTGTTCACGCACGTTTGAATATCACCATAATATCACATAAAAATCGTCCGTTTTTGATGACCTCTCATAAAACCCCAAGAAATCTCGTTTTTGTCCTGATTGTGTTCAAAACCTTGTCGACTCTCGGTCCAGTATTAAAAGTGTGGATATTTCTTACTAGTTGCATGTTATTGGATTGTATAGATTGACGTTTAACTAACATAACAACTGAAGTGCGTGGGTTTGGCTGAGGGTGTGTTGTGGTAATGATATAAACGTGTGGCTTGTGTTATTGAACAAAAATCTCTTCTTAAGTGCAAAATGTTTGTTTACTAAACGTACTATTCGTTCTTAGAATCTTCCTTGGACGAATAAGTAGTCCTTCCACATTCTAAAATTCGGTTTGTCATTTTGTACCGCACTTTAAAATTTTATGTAATGGTTCTGCTTTCATACTTTCATTGCAGATAATAAAGCTGAATAATTATATTAGTTATTCGATAATGTTGAAGTCTCTTGATCTTGTTTCTGCCTTGGATTAACAAGTAGGTAGCAACATCCTCCCACTGTAGCCCAGACAAGATGAGTAGGCGGGTAACTTAGCAACCGGCCCACGGCGCGGCGCCTTCGGGACGCGATACAAGTTATCGATTTGCAACCTGTTGATACTTATCATTTTAACACCTACGCACCTGTCTCGAGAGTTTAAGTTTAACATGCGTAAAATATATTTGAGATTTGTGACTTAAACTCTCACTGCCTGGCCATAAATTGGGAACACTTATGTGATAATTGGGACTTAACGCTCGTTATTTGAAAAAAAAAATGCTCCGCGTTCCCTCTGCACAATAAACATTTGTGTACTTATTGCAAAACGCTTCGTGCGAATGTGTAGAGCATCAGTCGTCTGGAGATGATAGATCCTGCAATACGACTGGACTCCCGATTTAAGAAAGGGGATGGCGGAACAAGTTCATGGAGTTCATAAGCACTCTCACCTCTAGTACTCTCACCGTAGTACTTGGTCTTTGCAGTTTTTTGACTCTCTTTATCAGCGTAAGGCAAAGGCCAGACAGAAGCGGTACGCCGTACGGCGCCTTCTGTCTGACTCGCGGGCGCGTCCCTTTCATACATCTTGTATGCGGGTGCAGCGACGCACCTCTCGGCGCGCCAGAAGCAGGCGCACGCATTTGCATACGAAATGTATGAAGAGGAGCTAGAGGGACTAGGCGATGCACCGATCTGCGCGCCATACGGTGCACCACGTGGCGCGTCGCACAGCGTGCCGCGCCTCTTCTGTCTAGCCTGCGCCTAAGAAACTGAATCGTCGCAAGTCAATTATCAACAAAGACAATTTAATAATGACTACTAATTTATCTTAATTGCTTACAAACAATAAATAAACTTCAACGAGTTTAAGAGTGAACTGAGCGTAGAGTAGGTATATTCTGGAGGTGCATTGTAGGAAATCGCAATCGGACACCACGCGGCTGTCTGATAAGGTGCCTGCCAAACCTGCGAGTAAGCATTGTTAAGCCCCCGCGTTTATTACAAAGTAAAGAAAACATATGACGCAAACAAAATGTGTATATTTTCGTCATCATCATATGATGTGATGTGAGTTGTAAGATCGACCTCACAAACCCTTGTGTCGGAATTTTGTTGTTTAAACGATTGTTCAAAGGATTTTCTAGGGTTCACCAATCTCCCTCTCTTTTGAATCGAATCTCTCGTGGAATCCACTTTATGCTTGGCGAATGTGAATGTTATTCGTATGAAAACAAAATAGTGTAATGATAGTGTGAAAACAAAATAAAAAGAGTAACGTGAATGTTTCTTCTTTTCCAGGTTATTACGGTACAACAGCACTTCCTTATCAAGCTTTTGGAGTCGGGGATGGGACATGGTCCACCAATGGAACAGACCCGATGACTTTCCTCGGAGGATACAATCCTCACGAATCGTATGGAATGGATGGTAGCTAGTATTTATTCGAGTTACAAGAACATTTCTCATTTTATGTTTAGTGTGAAACTCGACAAAAACTACCACTATTTATTTCATGATACACCCATCATATTACACGAAACATGACACGTTCGTACGAAACGTATCTGCTTTCATATTGTTATATTATGTTCACAAAAAATTCGAACAACAAAGCTAGCTGCAATCTTTTGCTACGTTTTATTTTTTATTTTTACCTATATTCCAAAAGTTCAGCCCTATTTCTGATTACAGGTGTATTCGGTCCGTCGACGACACCGTTCTCGACCGCCGCGTTCGGTCAGCCGGCGTCAACGTTTAACTATTTCCACGGAAACGGCGATTATTCAACTTGGGGTCAATTAGGTCGCGCTAAGCAATATGACGACTACTACAGAGCCGAGGGGCTGTACGTGCCCGACGGCATTAAGGCGGCGGAGGCGGGCGTGCAGGCGCTCTCGCTCGACCACGGTAAAGACAAGGAGCGCGCCCACGAGCTTAAGGACGCCTCCGCGGGCTCCATGCAGCCCAAAAAGATGACGTGGGCTTCTATTGCCAGCCAGCCCGCTAAGCCCGCGCCCTTGGCGCAGAGCGGCGGGCTCAAGAAGAAGGGTCCCGGCATGCCGCCGCCGCCCATAGTGCCCGGCAAGCACAACATGGATATTAACGCGTGGGACGCCGGCGGTAAGAGCGCGCCCGTGGTGACCGCTCCGCCGCCCCTGCCGCCGCAGCTGCAGTCCCCGCCGCCCGCGCCCCTGCCCGCGCCGCTGCCCATGCAGCAGCAGCCGCCCCCCCCGCCCCCGCGCCACCCGCCGCCGGCCGGCTGGGTGCAGCAGGTGCCGCGCCCGCCGCCGCACCACGCGCCGCGCGCCCCGCTGCCGCCGCCCCCCGCCGCCGCGCTCCCGCCTGCGCCCCTCCCCGCGCTCGCCCCCGCTAGCGCCCCCGTGCCAGCCCCTGCGCAACACCCCGTGCTCGACGAACTGCGCGTGAAGAACGACTACAATCCGAAGGAGTTCGACCTGAGCGCACCGCTCGCCCGCTTCTTCGTGATCAAGTCGTACTCGGAGGACGACATCCACCGCAGCATCAAGTACGAGATCTGGTGCAGCACGGAGCACGGCAACAAGCGGCTGGACGCGGCGTTCCGCGAGCGCGAGCGGGAGGCCGGCTGCGTCTACCTGCTTTTCTCCGTCAACGGCTCCGGACACTTCTGCGGGATGGCGCGCATGATCAGCGCCGTCGACTACAACTCCAACTCGAGCGTGTGGTCGCAAGACAAGTGGAAGGGACAATTCCGCGTCAGGTGGATCTATGTTAAGGACGTTCCGAACGTGCAACTGCGTCATATCAAATTAGAAAATAACGAGAACAAGCCGGTGACGAACTCTCGCGACACGCAGGAAGTGCCGCACGCTAAGGGTCTGCAAGTGTTACGGATCATGCATAGTTATTGTCACTCGACGTCTATATTCGACGATTTTATTCATTACGAGAGGCGTCAGGAGGAAGAGGACTCGCGCAAGGTTCCTCTTCACAACAATCAGGACAACAACCGTGACGAGTACGAGAACAGTCGCGGGGGGCACCGGCCGTACCGTGAGTACCGTGAGCAGCGTGACCAGCGCGAGCAGCGTGACCAGCGCGAGCAGCGTGACCACCGCGAGCCGCGTGACCACCGCGACCACCGCGACAACCGCGAGCCACGTGACCACCGCGAGCCCCGCGACCACCGCGACAACCGCGACCCGAGGGACCCGCGAGACCACCGGGACCATCGTGACGACCGCGACAACCGTGACCACGGGTATCGCGACCGAGACAACTACAGGCCCCATCATAAGGTAGTTATGCCCTTACGTATAGCACGTTCAGGATAAGTCGGGCCATGACGGTTATTTTTCTGCGCATGGGTGACAGGCAGAGAGTTAATGCACGATTCGCTCGCCTCACACCGCTCTCAACCCCGCGACTCATTTTTCGGCTTCTACGCATTAACGGTCACAGCCCGAGTTATTTTGTACGCCGTATAATATTATTATTTAGAGCGCTTATAGACTATAGACAAAAGCCGACAACAACCCGCGACAGTAGCGTAGCTGTCAATGTCGGCAATCGTCGATAATGGTCGCCTCACCTTTTCGTTCATTTGTAAGGGCGCTGAGCAACGAAGTGCGGCGAGTCTTCGATGCCACGCACCAAACGTTTCACGTGCATATGACTTGAATACAAAATTGGTGATGGAATAAGATACATTGTCTCGACTTTTTTATGACAGAAAATTGCTACTTGGGTCGGTTAACTTTTAAAGCCCACTTAGCTGTGATAGTTTTCCTATTAAATTTACTACCACTGTAAATTTGTTCACTTTTCCGATATCAACCGATAGCTAGTAGGCCTAACAAAAAATAGCGCTTTTAAGCTAAATATTTCGCAGACGGAACCCTAATTAAAAAAAAATCTCAGAATACTAATTTTTAAAAGACCTATCTAACGACACCCCAAATCTTGGGATAAACGAGAAAAATTATCTCACTTTATGTAAAGGGGAGGCTTTTTACTTTCGAGCGGAGCGAGAAAGGTATTGTATTCGTGAAAAAAAAAAGATTTTCTAATTTTCTCAAACATGTGTTCTATATCACTTATACATCATAAAAAACAAGTCTCCCAAAAATGTCCGTCCGGCGGTCAGTCGGTTGGTCGGTCGGTCCGTCGGTCGGTCTGTCCGTCAAGCTTTGGCCTAGCGGCCAAACGAATGGTCCGATTGACACCATATTTTGAATTTAGGAGCTTTATGCAAATCCATCTAAGGGTTCTAAGTGGTTTCCTGCTGACTCTCATTTTGAGGGTAGCTGTCATACAACGAAAATGAAAAATATAAATTTTCTCAAAAACGGCTCATAGAATCTTGATGAAACTTTGCATGACCAAGCATCTCCATGTAAGGTATCTTGCGCCAGTATCAATTGATCTGTGTAATTTCATATAAGGGGTGTTCCTGTACCACCAAATCGAAAATATGTGATTTACCCAAAATTGGATCCATTGAGTTTATTAAAATTTTCTATAATATTAATATTAAAGCTGAGTAAAATCAGAAGCCAGGATGGAAGTATTATAAAAGGTGAAGAATGTGTGCTGAAGAGATGGAAGGAATATTTTGAAAGTTTGTTTGAGAGAGAAGCAGAGGCTAGCGTACCGAGGTCTTCTGTGGAAATGCATGAGAATGAATATGATAGTAATGCAAGTGAGATAAGTATGGATGAGATCATGAAAGCAATGAAAAGTATGAAATCAGGTAAAGCAGGTGGGTATGATAGAGTGTCGGTCGAAATGTTGAAGGCTGGGCGAGGCATTGTGGCTAGTCAGCTGTACCGCCTTTTCAACCTGTGTTGGACGAACGGCCGAGTACCAGGTGACTGGTGCAAGGCTGTGATTGTGCCGCTGTACAAGGGAAAAGGGTCACAACAGGACTGCAAAAATTACCGCGGGATAAGTCTTCTCAGTGTCGTCGGCAAACTGTATGCAAAGGTTTTGATTGAAAGAGTAATGAAAGATACTGACGAAAAAATATTTGATGTACAAGCGGGATTTAGAAAGGGAATGGGATGTACAGATCAGGTCTTTTCCTTGCGGTGCATAGCTGAAAAGTTTTTGGCCAAAAACCAAAAAGTCTACTGCGCGTTCGTGGATTTGGAAAAGGCCTATGACCGAGTGGTGAGGTATGAATTGTGGTCGGCATTGTCTATGTATGGGGTGAACGGTCATCTGATTCAAGCACTGAAATCTCTCTATGAGGATTCCAGTGCTTGCGTCAGAATAAACGGGGCGTACACTGAATGGTTTAGCATCGAAAAAGGTGTTAGGCAGGGATGTGTAGCGTCACCTTGGCTGTTTAACCTGTTCATGGATAATTGTTTGACTGATCTGAAAGAGAGTATGTGTGGACTGAGAATGAATGAGTTACTCATCAAATGTCTTCTCTACGCTGATGACCAAGTTATACTTGCGTCATCTGCTGACGAGTTACAGGAGATGGTAACAATGATGAATGTGGCTTTTGATAGGAAAGGAATGAAAGTAAATGTAAGCAAGACGAAAGTAATGGTACTTGAAAGAGAAGAGTGTATGACAGAGTGTACTATATTAATAGGTGGTGAACAAGTCGAACAAGTGAAGGAGTTTGTGTATCTAGGTTCTAAGTTTACGAGAGATGGAAAGTGCGAAAGTGATATCGAAAGAAGAGTGAATGCTGGAAACATGGTGAATGGTGCTCTGCATGCTTTTATGAAAAGTCAGAAGGTGTCTCACAAGGCTCGTCTGGCTGTTCATGGAGGCGTTTTGGTACCAACACTGATGTACGGCAGTGAAAGCTGGGTATGGCAGAAGAAGCATGAAAGTAGAATTAATGCAGTAGAAATGAGAGCGTTGAGGAGTATGATTGGTGTGAAATTGAGTGACAGGATTAGAAATAGTGTGATAAGAGAACGTTGTGGCGTAAAAGAAGACGTAGTGACTAAAATTGAGAAAGGGATGCTAAGATGGTTTGGTCATGTGGAGAGGATGAATGAAAGAAGATTGACGAAAGAGATCCACAAGGCGAGAATGAATGGAAACGTTGGAAGGGGAAGGCCTCGGCGAACGTACCAGGACCAAATTCAAGACGTTCTGAATAAAGGCCAGGTTAAAAGTACCCTAAACCGACGAGCATGTATGAAAGGATTGATGAAGGTTCAGGAAGCAAGGGAAGTATGTCAAGATCGTAGCAGGTGGAGAACTGTGGTCTCTGCCTACCCCAACGGGAACAAGGCGTGATGTTATGTATGTATGTATGTATAATATTAATCCTGGATTGGTTGTCTACCTGACTGGATATTCTTTATGATTTTAATGAATAAAATTTAGTACACAGGGTGTACCAAAAACTGAAAGGGCTTGCTCAGTAGACTAAACTGAACAATTATCCACAAGGAACATGTGTTGGGAAATAAAAAAAATCTCCATGCAAGTATCCTACAGTAGTATCCATTGATCTGTGAAAATTCATATTAAGGTTGTTCAGGTTGTTCTTAAGTTCTACCAAAAGTTAAACATGTGATTTACTCGAAAACGTTTGAGCTTTGTTTGTTTTAATGTTGGACAATTTGAATTCCGAATTGATCCGTATATTTCATTCGAACATTTTTTTGGAAAAACGTAAGTATAAGTTTGTATTTCCATACTAGGTGTATGGCATTACAAATTTAAGTTTGCGGTTGATAGTTTTTCCTTAAGTATTGCGAGAAAGTAAGTGCAGTGCTGCTGTACCATTTATTTTTATGTAGGATAGGTAAGCATTTGACTCCTTTTTCACCTGATGGTAAGTGGCGATTAAATCGTAGATGTAGCTACCTAAAAGATACTTGTTCACTCTTGCTTTGAAAAGATAAGATCCAGATAGTATTATTCGGGGAACAAGTCTGCAGGGAGGGAGTTCCATTCTTTAGCTGTGCGCTTCGTGCTATTGGATGGTATACGAGTATCAACGACATAACCGGCGTCTAGTCCTTCGAAGGACGGAAAGGAGAAGTTGGAATTAGGTTGTGCAACTCAGACGCACACTCTTCGAAATGTATCCCTGAGAAGCAGGCTACTTTGCAACGGTGTTCAAGGCTCTGCAGCTTCGCATCATCTACATAGACTTCCGTCCGTCTCTGAGAAGCTTCCTGGCACCCTTATGTTTGCTGGTAAAAATATTAATAAATTGCCTAAAAATTTTGACAGGCATCTTGATCAATATCATAGTACTAATAAAAGTCAAAACATCTTTCGTCGGTCTGTGTGTACGATATTATTATTATATGTATTTGATACACTAGTAGTACACGGTGCTGATGCATGTAAATCACTGCACTTGTATCAAATGTGTATCTAGTCTGTTTTTAAACGCATTAACTGAGGGGGCTCTGATCACTGTCTGTGGTAGTTTGTTCCACATTTTTACTACACGGTTCCGTAGGAAATGGTACCGAGGATTGCTTGCACTTGAGGAGTGTAAAAGTTTCATGGTCTGTCCTCTCAGGTTTTTGTTTTTATTCATGACAAAGTTTTTTTCCAGCTTTGGCACCAGTTAGTATCTTATATGTTTCAATAAGATCTCCACGTTTTCTTCTCTCTTCTAACGTGGTAAAGCCTAACGATGCTAAGCGTTGCTCGTAGTCCAGGTTTCGAAGGCAGGTTACCATTTTTGTAGCTCTTCGCTGCACTTTTTCTAAAAGGTTGATGTTTGTTTGAAAATATGGACTCCATATTTGAAATCCATATTCTAGCAAGGGACGAAAATATGTTTTGTATAGCTTTAGGAAAAGTTCTTTGAAAATGTGGAAAATCACCTTCCCTGATGGCCGCCTGATGTATTTTAAAGAATTCGCTCTTTTTGTCATACCAATACTATCAGTATTGAGTGTTATGAGTCACTCTTTAGTCAATCTTATGATGCGGTCGAGATCGTCTAGATAGATGTTATGTGTAATTAATGGGCTGCCCTTAATTTTTGTGTCGTCAGCGAACATCGGACTGTATAACTTGCTTAAGATCTGTCAGGACGATACTAAAAAGAATAGGTCCCAACACTGATCCTTGTGGTACACCGCTAAGGATATTATGTGGTTCAGTAAAACATTCTCCAAATGTTCTTCTTGTTAAGAAGTTCTCTATCTATTTGAGGAGGTCACCACGAATCCCAAAATGTTCAAGTTTACAAATAAATCTTTTTATTGGGACTCGATCAAATGTCTTCTCATAGTAGATAACATCTGTAGGTTCTTGATTGTTCCAGCTCTGAGTCCATCTGTCAAGGCAGCAAAGCAAGTTGATAACTGTGGATCTCTTCGGATTATAACATTCTTCTCTTTCACTCTTCCTCTGTCCTCTTTCACTCTTCCTCTCTCCTCTTTCATTTAACTCTCATTTAAAGCAAAATGTCTGACAATGTAATGCAATTAACTAAGAGAAAATTTAAGGCATGTGCAAACGTTATTATAAATTTGATGACTAATTTGCAGATTCAGATTTGTATTAAAAAGCCGATTCGATAGCCCGTTCTCTTAAGTTCGGGAAAGGCAGGAACAGTTCTTCACTTCCTTGTAAGAGCCCAAAGTTCGCATGTTGTGAATTTTTTTATGATATTTTTAGGAAACCTGTAAAGAAAATTTATTTATAAAATTACATATTCATTCGTTTACTCTGTGCTTTTTACAGGCATTGCATGCTTAAAAGGAGGCATCATGTTACTTACCTTTGTAAACCAAATGATGAATAAAGATTTCATCATAACATCCCATGAAACGTCCACTACAGGACAGGGAGCTCCCTCCAGAATTCTAGCGTATACTGGAAAAATGTAGAGGGGGAGTACCATAGTCACCTCGCTTGTTAGCGTTACGGGTGGCACCATGGACCGCGGTTGTAGGTGACCGCAGTAAGTAAGATGTTACATACAAAGGAGGATGCTGCTGGCCATCCTCCAATTTATAACCCTTAGTCGCCTTTTACGACACCCACGGGTATGTAAGGGTTGGTACTATTCTTTGCCGGCACCACACGGGACTAAAGATTTATTAGTTATTACTAAAGATTTATTAGTTACTATTATTATTATAGAATCAGCTCGACACCCCACATAAGAGGACGACTAAGGAAGACTGCTGCCGCGGGTTGTTGCACCTTTTTGCTCGTCTATGGGCGCTTAATGTAGCTATACTGTTTACTATTATATACAGGCTGGCCCATTGATAGACGTTCAAAAGAAAAATTTAGATGCCTCATGCTAAAGGGTACCCCCATGTATGTTCCGCGATTATTTGTAGTTTTCGATTAATTAATTCCTTAATTTTATAATTTTTCTGCCGAACAAGTTTTAAAAATTCATATCTTTTTTTTCTTTAAACATTATTTCAATTTTCTTTTTGTGTCATGATTGTCTTGAGCGTTACTTTTATACATAAAATAATGAACTTCCTAACATTTCTACTTGTTACTCAAAAAGTATAGTAAATAAAATTTTTGAACAATTAAATGGGCCGATTCAAATTTTGATCATCCATTTAAAAATACAAAAAGGATGTCCCATAGGTTGTAGCTGATTTTAAAAACTTTTCAAGTCTCTAAGCTACCCAAAACATAAAAAAAGTTTGGTGCTTAATGGGGTATTTTTCGCTGAAATTGACGTTTTAGTGTTGAGAAGGAAAAAACCCTCAATGTTAATTGAGGCTCCAAATAAATAATTCCAGTCCAGATGGACTTTGTACAGAAGCCTTATAATCATCATAATTTGCAACAGGAATCACCAAAATAGGCAAATTATTTATTTGGAGTCTCAAGTAACATTCAGGGTATTTTCCCTCTTAACACTAAAACGCCAATTTAAGCAAAAAATACCCTATTAAGTATCAAATATTTTTTTATGTTCTGGGTAGCCTAGAGACTTGGTTTTTTTTTTTAAATCAGCCACAATCTATGGAACATCTTTTTGTATTTTTAAATTGATGATCAAAATTTTAATCGACCTATTAAATTGTTCGAAAATTTTATTTACCATACTTTTTGAGTAACAAGTAGGAATGTTAGGAAGTTCATTATTTTATGCATTCAAGACAATCATGACACAAAAAGAAAATTGAAAAAATGTTTAGTGAAAAAAAGGATATGAATTTGTTCGGCAGAAAAATTTTAAAATTAAGAAAATAATTAATTACTCGAAAACTACAAATAATCGCAGAACATACATGGGGGTGATTTGAATACTCCTTAGCATGAGGCATCTAAGTTGTTTTTTTTTATACGTTTTTGTAAGTTATCGTTTCTTAGCTTCTTTGATCATTTTGAGTGATTGAAAAGGTCTAATTTTCAAATTATCACCTTTTGGTTTCCTACGTGGTGAATGCAACAACCGTCAGTGACATACGACTTAAAGTGCATTTTGAATGCATAGGAAAAACTACTTTTGAAGGACTCGGCAAAAAATCTTTTTTTATGATAATGGCAAAACATAACAATAGAACAGAATCAACAAAAAAAGCTTGTAAAAACAATCACCTGTGCCTGCTCAGGTTGTTTTAATGTGACAATGTAACCTACTCTGTGCTCTTCATGTCAGAAAAAAATCCACTTTTGTGTTGCAAGTAGCAAACAAAAATCACTTGTGCTCATTCATGACGATTTTAATGTAATGTCGTTTGTATTATTATCAAGTCAGAATAACGTTATTTATTTCATGTAAGTACCTACTCTATATGCTTTTGATGTTAACAAGAAAAACTACAAAAAATCTCTAAGAGTAGCAGCAATGAACAATCACTTGTGATCGCTCGTACTGTTATTATTTCATGGTAAGAATAGCCAGAAATTCAAAATTTGGCTCTCCTTCTTAGGGTCAGAACTTAAACTGGACCAGATCTGACTAAAGTTTTTCTGGGGTTTTGAACACCGCACAATTCAAAAATCAATGTTGTGAAGCCGAAATCCTACTAGTTCAAAAAAAGACAAAAAATAAACTAGGCTAAATTACGGCAGGAGGTTTCTTGTTTTAAAAGTGTTCCTTAGGTCCCCCCTGAACATATCTAGAAAATTCTCCGTTGATCCCATGTACGCTTCCCCCTCCCCACCCTCAAACGGGTCCCTTATTTTAGTTTTTTCATTTATCTCAGAAACGGTTGAAGACAGATAAAAATCGTTGGCGTTACATTAATCGTTGTCTTTAATGTGAATTGTTGAATGTACCTACTCTGTGCACTTTTTGTGTCAAAATAAATCTACTTTTGTGACGAAAGTAGCAAACAACAATCACTTGTGCCTTCTCTGATTTTTTAAAATGTAATATTTTCAAACCAGCATAGCGTGAATTATTTCATGTACAGACGACTAAATTTAATTACGTATGACCCGGCTTATGCTTGTTTTCGTACATACAGTCAAATACAAATGAATTTCGCTCAAACATGCTTTCAAAATTGCAAAGATCCTTATTTCTTTGACAGTTTTCAAATACAAATAGGTTGAATTTCGCTGAAACATACTTGTGAAATGACGAAGAAGGCCTTGACAATTTCTAACGAATTCATGTGTAGTATTGTCAAGTCTAAATAACGTAAATTTATTTTTTCTCCTCTACTACGGCCTGGACCAATGCGACGCGGATGTCTATGAAGCCGTAAAATCTATGAAGTCTATACAATCCGTTCATAGCGATGCGATGCGGATCCAGAGCGGATAGCTCCGCATTGGACTGAACGGATTCTATAGGCTTCATACATAGATTTTACGATGCGCTTTTAATGTCAACAAAAAATCTACATTTATCATAACAGTAGCTAATAACAATCACTTTCGCCCGCTCATATTGTTCTTAATATGACATTGTCAAGTCGGAGTAATGTGACAACAAAAAATCTACTTTTAAGATAAAAGTAGCAACTTGCTCATGTTGCGCGAGCTAGGTATTAGGCGCCTCGTGGAGTATTACATCAATGGAAAAAGTAGATTAATTTAGCTTAACAGTATAATTTTTTCCCGTTTTGAATGGTATTTAATATGACGTTCATAGCAAAAGTGGTTACTTAATAATATGCCTTTCATATAATACTAGTAACATCAGTGGCCGCCGATAGGCCAAAATGCCCATTCTCCTTTTACAGGTCTCAAAGTGTTTCTTTCTTTGTTACCCTGGCTCAAAAAAGACAGCAACACTTTTAGGCCGGTCCAACTTAGTTTGGTTTGGGTCTGCTAGAATTAACACCATTGAATAAAGAACTTATTACTTTACTTACTTTTTTTCTTATTTGCCGTACTCTAGAGGCAGGCGTACTAAATGGTCATATTGTTTCAGGATCGCGATGGGTCGCGCGGCCGCGGCGGTCGCCCGCGCAACTGATCGGGCGGGGCCGCACAGACGACGTCAGGACTGGCTTCTCCCCATAGACGACTAGTACTTGAGATAAAATTGGTACAGCAATACACACAAGTGTAGCGGCACACGAGGAAGTCTTTTAACGACGACGTGGCGACAGTTGCGTTCCTCCCTGAACATTTATAATGTAACATAGAATATTGTTTTAAACAGTGCTTCACTAATGAGAAAAACTTTCAACAAATTAAAACGTGCTAAATATTTTATACTGGAAGAACGTTTAATAGTGAACAGACTAACTAAATGCAATCACTCGTTATGCGTCGGCCGCGTCTCATGAGGTCGAGTGAAATTGTGGACTTTATTTCAAATTTGTGGACTGAATCAATGAATATAGTAATTTTTATAACTAGGAAATTCTGTGGTGAGAGGAGTTGCTCCTTTTGATGAGGACTGGTGAAGTTCAATCAAAGTAGAAATAATTTCAATATAGTTTGTTAATTGACAGAGTGCAGTGTTATAAGAATACACTTACATCAGTGTCTAATCAAACAAATTGAGAATGTTGAGAGCTATTAATAACAGTGGTGATGAATTGTAATAACTTTTATATTACAGAATTGTAATCATATGTATGAGGTGTGGACATTTTATATACATTTTTTTAAACTGACATGAAGGTGTTTTAAGAAAGTGGATTCTCTCGTGGCATTGTTCCTCCACAACTTCCACATATATTGCTAAGTGGTTTCCAATTTGTATTTTTTTATTTTTTTATACAAATTACATTTGTTCATCGATTGCCTAAATGGCTAGAGGAAGATTATTGAATAAATATGTATTATCAAACGAAAAGGACAACAGTAAGAAATTAATTTTATTATTATTTCTATAGTTGTAGTTAGGATGGATTGTTCCTTGTTGGATTTTTTAAAATATGTACATATATATTTTAATAAAAAATATATTTTTTACTTATAAGTGCAACTACAGTGTGACGAGAGAAATTTGACGATCGACAGGAAATATCTGTTTTATCTTTAAAAAATATGTTTGTTATACAATTATACATGTTATTATCTCCCCACCTTAATTTTAAAGTGCCTTTTTTATTTACAATAAATACATTTTAAATTCATTCTTAATTTCAGTAGATAGTGTAGTGTAGTGCCACATCATGGATGATATTTTTATTTTCAATTATATTAATTTTGTAGTTAGTAATTTGCTGATGCATATTTTTGTTTTAACATTTTTAGTTTAAAGCTGATCCAGAAGGAAGCAAGTTTGGATTTGGTACTGTCATGCTATAGTTAACGTTCTCTGATACTGGATTAAATTGTCATAGAAATCTTAAGCATTTGTGTTTTTGAACCTTTGTGCTTGGCCAGACTGCAAACGCGGGCGGCGCGTGGCGGGTGCTTATCTATCATGGAAGCGGCTCGGACGCGGCGAGGCTGGTTGGCGCGGGGAGCACGCGTTCAACTCACGCCATATCCCGTTCATGAAATCCGATCCCCGGCAACAACGTATCCGAGTTCCGAGCCCCGCGAGGCGCCCTTAGGCTTGTAGCCTTACGTGTTTTTCCTGGGTAGAACCGTCCGTTGAAGTTGTAATTGTAACAGCCATTAGGGCTAACAACAGGAGTCCACTACTCTAATATCCCGTTCATGAAAGTGGCCGCAGTGAGTTCGCGGGCGGCAGGCGGCAAACTACGCGGGGAGCGGGTGTCTTAAATCAGTTCGACCTTACCTCTCGCGTTGAAATGGCGTCTTCCGAAGAATTCAATGTTGAAGAATTAATAAGTGCTATTCAAGCAGGAACGAAGCCGCGCTCGACTGCGGACAGTCAGTCGATCCCGCACCCGCGCCCGCCTGTGCAGTCTGGCCAACCACTTTTCCTTTAAGCTCCTTATCTTGTACAGTAAAGAGCAGTTCAAGCTAGACACTCCGTGAGCGACTTTAGTTCTTGCGGCACTTGAAATAAGAATGGTACAATATCCCAATTTGTCAAGCTTGACGTGTTCTTGACTGTACTATTACAGACTATATTTTAATAATGACCTGAAATCGGAGTTAAGCCCGCGTCACACAGAGGCGGTAGCGGAAGCGTTCCGGGGCCGGAATTTTTTGTAAAGTATGAGTTCTTATGCACCCTGTCACATTGAAAAGCGGTCGCGGCGCGGTATTTTGTTCCCGCCAAACCGCCCCGGACCGCTTTCGCAATCATACCGCCTCTGTCTGACTTGAGCTTAAATGCTAGAAACATAGATATATTTTGTCTCCAAATTAATTATCTTAAATGTAGCTCGATTTAAATGGTAGCAGGACATACTCGTAGCTACTAAGCGTGCGAGGATATGTGTCGCTCATTGGAGAGATAGAGGATATGTGTCGCTCAAAAGAAGAAGAAGAAAAAAGAAGATTGGAGAGTTCAAGTTATTGAACTTGCGCATCGCTTCGTCCAGCTGTCATTCTAATCGAGCTAGTTAGTAATAGAAATAGTACGGCCAATCGCACGTCAGTGGAAACATTTGCAACTCTATTACCATGCCATAAAGTCCAAAGTGTTTCTACTGACGTGCTTTTGGGTCTACGTACGATTTGTACGTTCCTATTCGCAAAAAGCTCCGGTCCTGCTTCAGCCAGCACTGATCAAAGATTACAGACTTGCTTTTTGAACGTAGCGTCATCTATGCCTTACGAGCGCCACACTCGCTGCGGCTACATTCAATTAGATGGCAGCACTTTCGTGGTGCTTGAACATTGACGTAAGAAAAAACGCCCCCTGGCGTAGTTTCCAAAATCTATGTGCTTGAAACGCTAGCAGCCAAGCTAAGTAGAGCTTCCCGAGGGTGAGTCAACAAGCGCGCATTCAACTGAGTCGACTCTTAATTTACGCCACGCGCGTGCTCGCGTTTCCGTTAATTTGTTATTTTTTTCATAACCTTGCCTAAAGAAGGCGATCGGTTGCAATCAAAGATTTTGGAAACTACGCGCAGGGCGTTTAAAAGCGGAGCATTTTTCTTACGTCAATGGTTGCGATTCGTTGGTCCGTGAGTATAACGGGTTCTTCATTGGTCGTTTAGGAATCGCCCTAAATGTTCCTGTTACCAGGCCAATAATAAAAAAAAGCTGTCATTCCATGACTGTCAATGTCAGTTAAACGTCAAACGGGAACGAAGAACTCGCTCGCTCCGGCGGCTCGTTACGCTACCATTTCTCCTCTCCAATGTTTGTTCGCTTCCTTCGAGCCAGCCGCATAGTAGTTTTGCGGTTGTTTGTGATAAGACGCTCGTGTAATTTAGCAAAACAATGCTATCGGACTCCTATCACACAAAGATAAGGCGATAATAACATTATGAAGTTTCTTTTTTTATATCTTTCGTAGACTATAAGAAACGAATAGTCAAGTGTCGCGAGCTGAAGATATATTTCTGTGAAAATGAGACATGCATTCGGCCGAAATGCAAAAAAGTGTATCAGTGCAAGTAGATAGTGATTTCGCCCTGTTGTTGCCCAGCGGAGCGTATGAGATAAAGAAAATGGAGCCAAGATCCAGGCTTCGGAAAGTGATACTCTTCTGTTTACTGCTTTCGCTGTTTGGAATGGTTGCGTTCGGATATTTCTGCCCCGATCAGGTGAGGTACACCCACGCACCTTATTGCACACAAGGTTTTTATAACCCAGTTTCTAACCTCTGCTTGTTTATTTACCTCTTGGTATAATTCAGGCCTTAAGGTTGTGACTCATAAACACTTTTGGTAATTCATGGACCTCTGGAAACTGGATAACATAAATAATAGCACCTATAAATCCTAAATTATTTTATATCCCTTGAGCACAGTTGTAAACAGTGGTCAAATTTGATATTGGTCCTATTTACAGTACTCATTTCTACGTTCAAATTTGTTTTTCTACTCTTAAATTAGGGAAAAATTCTGAATTAAGAGACTCATCTAAGTCATCAACATATAGATTTAAAATTGGCCTAAAATGAATACATACTTATTAATAAAATTATAAAATCACTTGTTAATTAACAGGGAAAATTTACTGACACTATAATAAATGAAATTCATGTGAATAAACTCACAGACATCCTTTAATTATGTAACAGATATCACAAAACCACAACATAATAATTGCTTATACCTATTACCAACTTCCACACAACTCAAATAATAACTTCCTCTTATTATTTATTTATTTTACAAATATTTACCCTCTTGCATAGATTTATATAGTCAAGATAGGGTCTTGGGAACAAGCGGTTCAAAATTTCCCCATACAAGACAAAATAACGCCATCTGTGAAAAATCGCGTGAACTACGTTGTGTAGTACTTCGGTCGGTACTAAATACACGGAACGGAAATAATATGGCGGGAAAAAACAAAACAAACTTTTTACTGTTTATATGTGATTTAGGCCTGGTTTTTCAGTTTCCTTAATTGGATTATAGTCAAAAACAATAATATAGAAATAACAATAATAATAATAAGAGTATATTGTTTCTTCAACGAAGAACAACATTTTGTTGGTAAGTTTATTTGCTTCCAATGTTGACAATATGACTGACAACGACTGACATTTGTTGGTCCTAAACGTCAGATTTCGGACCAACGAATTGGGGACATTGTAACGTGCCGATGGGCTAGTACTTATATATAAGTAAATGCCCTCTTGTATTTATTTTATTAAAAAAAAGTATGTCTAAGCTAGAAACAAAAAAATTCTATTACTAAGGTCATCGATTTTTAGAGTAATTGATTTGTTTATAACATCAGACCTGATCTTCTAATAAGAAAGCCGCAGACGTTTAAGGTATGAGAAAGAAAAACATACTTAGATGCCGTTCAGTTTTTGAAACACACACATAGAGATCTATAGAGATAGAGTCGTATAGAGATATTCATCTTTTAGGGTAATTTCTACTCAATTCAAAACCCACCCCTAAATTATATTTATTGAAATAGTTACTTGTAGGTGAAAGTGTTTTTATTTTATCACAGGCAATGATAACAATGATATTATCTGTTACTTAACACTTCAGTTATTTAACACTTCAGTGACTTTATTTAGCATAGAGGCTCTCGTAATGTGTACATTTTATTTTATCTAAGGACCCCTTATGATCACTTTGTTGACCCCAGGTTGGTAACTCCTGGCTCTGTTAAAAATTTACAATAAGAATATTTTCAATTATATTGTCATCAATCAATGCTCAATTTTTAGGGTTCCGTACCCAAAGGGTTAAAAACGGGACCCTACTAATATGGCTATGTCTGTCTTTCTGTCAGTGGGCTGTATCTCATGAACCATTTAATAGGTAAGTTCTGTTGCCGTTATAACAAATAATAAAAATAAAAAACAAAATAAAAATAAAGGGGGGCTTCCCCCCTAAAAACGTGTTTTTTAGGCGATTTTTGCTTGACTTTTGTTTTAGCTCTATCCTAAAAATGGGAACACTCACAAGCGTGAAAACTGGTACACCATATAGTGCATTTGCTATAAAAATAAAAACACATAATAAAAAGTTTCAAGTGCGCATTTAATATGTTTCTGTGTGACTATGCGTCCATAACTATCGCATGGGACCTTCCATGCGCGAGTGTCTCGCACTTAGCCGGTTTTTTTAAAGTGAACACTAAAAAATTGAGTAGGTTTTAATGTGTAAGAAGGAAAAACTCCTTAAAAACGTTAGCTTTCCAGGTAAAACAGACAGATTTTTTACTTGGAATTTACCTTGTTATAAACCATCATTGAGGGAAAGGTTGAGGGAAGAAGAGGTAGGGGAAGGCCTTCTTCAATTAGGCATTCTGTTCAATTAGGTTTTAAATATTATAATTAATAAAACTGTACATGCTGTGTACCCAGATTTTTCTACAAACATTCATCCTCATTTAGTTGTTAGGGCATCAATTTAAAAAAATCATAATTATATTTGTAATACTATTCTTTATTGCTTGCCTATTTTATAAAGAAGTTGTGCAAAATTTTATGCTTCTACCTAGAACCACCGGTTCCGGCATAGTTTGACTTTTATTTAGTATATTGTAATTGAACATACTAGCCAAAAAAATGACATTTTTGATTCATGATATCTTTATATAAATCTGTAAATCGCTACCTGTTTTCGGCGACTTTTTATGTGTGAAGTATAAAAAAAGAGGTCTATGTTCTTCCCCATAGTTCAAAGTATCTACATACGAAATGTCATCAAAATCTGTTCAGTGGATTAGCTGTGACAGACAGATAGACAGTCAGAGTAGCTATCCCATTTATATCATTAGTTTCGTAGCTCTAGTATCTTTCATTATGATTTTATGTAAATAATCTTTACAATTATGTGGCTTACAACTTCTATAATGTCCATTAAAAGAGGAAAATCTGCTAAATATTACGTAGCAGAAATAAGCTAGGAGCTCCTTTTCAGCTTCAAGTTATTATTTTGAAAACTAGGTACTGTAACAAACTAAAATAAAATTCAATAATAAATAAATAAGTATGTGGAAATTCTTCACAAAAATCAAGATATTTCTTCACAAACTAGACAAAACCAGAGCATCAGAGACTGGTGTACAAACATACCTACATACATTAATTAATAAATAAAAGGCAGCCACACTAAAAAGGGATAGGACAGGTCATGTGTGTCGGATGCACCCGCATAGGTGGGGCAAACGCGCCACGGAATGGGTAGCACAGAGGAGGGCCCAAGAACCGGTGGAGGGATGATCTGGACGCTTTTAAAGATATGTGGCCGACAATCCAGTATAAATAGGGAGGAATAGAAACATATGGGGGAGGCCTTTGCCTAGCAGTCGACAGTATAGTTTAGAGAAAAAGTAAATAAAATTGATACGTATGATATGGAGGGCATTATCCCAAACTAAGAAACGCATTTAAATACATAAAGATAAATTAACTATTAGATTATTTAAAGAATGCTTATTGAATGTCATTCATAACGTGCAGAATACAATGCAAATAGAGTGAGTCTACTACCGTTTCGGATCGTGCTACGACAGCGTAAAAGAAACGGCAAAAAACCACTGCAGCACGGCCTACTTTAAGAGTCTGCTTTGTATAATGTTTTTTTTTGTGTTTCGCTGGAATATCACAGCCCCATACCCCCCCATTAATACACCAAACAAACACCTACTATGTTCATAAATGTTTGACTTGGTCGGGGATCGAACCCGCGATCTACGGCGGTGTACAAGGCAGGGACTACCTACTAACCGCGCGAACAGAATATGTTAAGTAACGGCCAGACACCACAAACACTACCCTATCTCTTCCTTTGGGTGTCGTAATAGGCGACTAAGGGACTTTGGACCTGAGAATGGGCAGTAGTGTCCTCCTGCGTCATCGTGTGACTATCTGCGTTTCTCAACCAGCCCGGTCCGTAAGCGTAGTGTATATAATACTACCCTCCCCAATTTACTACGTACTTTTAGTGACAAGTGACGTAGCTTTTAGTTTAAGGGCTCCCGCACACGACCGAGAATCGGTGACCGATTTTTTGTCGACATCCCGCTCTGACGTGTTATCACCTGCATCTTCCCTCCTTGTTCTGGCCGATAATCGCCCACCGATTCTCGGTCGTGTGCGGGAGCCCTTACAGACGTCATAAAGTGATCAAAGGATACTAACAATATGTCCCTATGTATGCTTAGATCTTTAAAAATACGCAACGGATTTTGATGCGGTTTTCTTTAATAGATAGAGTGATTCAAAAATTGACATTAAAAAATAAATCATCATATTTTGGAATTAAGGAAATCTAAGAAGTTAAAGTTAATATTATCTAGAGCTAAGCCTATGATTGGAGAGTATCACTTCCTTCATGCGTAGATGACATGGTAACCAAGGCTCCTTCAAGTAGGCAGCCCTAAACTTCCATAGTTCTTTCCCTCGCGGTTCTTATTCTTGCTGCCCTGCATTAAGTACCAACTTCCTTCTTATTATCGCTTGTTTTCTAAATTTGAATGAATCGATGTAATCTTGCAGGAACCTTAATAAAACACAACGAAATAATCGTTTGAAAAACGGCGGTTTGCTTTCGAAAGCAGGAAAAGTATTAAGTATTTCCTGTTTAGTTGGAATGGTTATTGGAAACGTTGGCATGCTTGCACTGAATTCTAAAAGAGTTAAAAGAAATTGACATTTACAGGAAACATTTCTTTTAAGTAACTGATTTTGACTAGTTTCTGGGTTTGGCGCCCGTGCACCATATGACACATACTTTATACAAGGTTATTTTTTTGGACCTGATTTGCGTATGCCCACGTTATTACAGAGGTCAAAAGCAACAACTTTTGTTCTACGACTTTTCTAACAACGCACAAAAAATTTTCGACTCCCCATACTAAAGTGGTCACGTGACCGAGACCGACCCATTTTGTTTGGGAAGTTGAAATTTTTTCAAAATAACAATTACGTTGAACAAAAGTTGTTGCTTTTGACCTCTGTAATAACGTGGGCATACGCAAATCAGGTCCAAAAAAATTACCTTGTATTAAAAAAAATACTTCGTATTACGAATCGATACTACTATGGAGTTCTCTTAAGTTACATTATACTGAGAAAGACTGCTGCCCATCCTCTGGTTTCTTTATTTATTTTAGTCGCCTTTTATTGCTCCTAAAGCAAAAGATGAAGGAAACAAAGAATATGTATACTAAGCAAAGATTTCGCTCGGAATAGAAATCGTGCTAATTAAATTTACTATGGGAGGACATCTGCCAGCATGTCACATCTCCTTTGCTATGCAATGTCACATAATCATCGATGATTATGAAATGTTAAAAATAACCCTACCAAGTCAAAAGAACGACGCTTTCATTGCATTTACAAAGATAGATTAGATAGGAATAGGATTATGTAATTTGTTGTTACTTTACATCATACATCCCTAACTTGTGCCTAAGCGCTTCGCCGTTGACCTTGTTGCGATTGATTAAGAACTTCTTATACTAGATCCAGTGTTGTTATAGCCAACTTGTTAGTATAGGAGACGCTGGCCATATTAGCGACACCCGTCGTACAACTTCTTTATACAGGGTGTTTTAGTATCGACCTATGTGGTTAGTGGTGTAACACTTCGATCCAAAACAAGTGCAACGTAGTTGCAGTCATTGCACGGGATCATTTTCATACATCACAATTTTTTTTATTGTCAATGGCCTTACTCTTGACCTCGATCTAGTCTTGAGGACAAAGATGAGGTCGACGATGGAACGAGCTTGCCCAGAAGAAACCTATTTAAAGTTTTGTTAGGACGTCACGTTCCGTGGGATATTCCTTCCTTATTTGTCTGATTGATATTAGGTTAATTTCAAGGGACTTTTGTCAAGGTTTATTTGTGGTGTCCAGCAAAGATATAACGCCCAGCGAGTCTTCCTCAGCCATTAGAATCATCTTGCCCAAAAAAAAAGGTAATTAAGTTTTATTTTAACCATAGCATTCTTAAAATCCAGATTGCTGTGCCGGGCACAAGAAAACTTAAACTGCTCAATTCTGTCTCATGAGTCTACAGTCTAAGGTACATACGAGACCCTATATACCAATACCCGTCACACAAGTTCTACAGTATATTGGAATTGTTTCGAAGCGCGCCCGCCTGGACATGTCGCTGCCATATTTGCGAGACTTTATTAATCTGTGAAGAAGTTCCCTCTTCTTCCCAGCCAGAGTTACGACATGAGACAAGCTGATGTGTTATGTTGTCATCAGCAGCTGTTGTTTAGTCCTTCATAGCAAGTATTTTTTCTTCTTAGGTAGTTTTATAAATTAACTAGGTGCCCGAACTTTCATGTAAACACTTTCGTATAAAACAAGATTAATCCCTTTCATCAAAAAATATTTTTCAGCACTCACTAACGTTATATTAGTTACCCCTGAGAAAAATTTTGCCCTTTCCGTAGCTTTCCCTATCACGTCACGGCGCTATCTATCTCCTCTGGTAAAGGGTTTTTTGTTTCACTTTTTCCTACCAGACCACAGAGCATATCTTTGCGCCCTGTGTCGCGGCCCGCGCCCTTTTCTGTACACTAGACCAATATATAGAACCTGGTCCTTAGTCTATCTAGATTTCGACCATTCTTATATCTCTTCTATGATTTATTCTATGATTTCATGCTAATAGCTAGACTCAGCGGTTTCTTTGTCTGTGGATCAAATGACAAAAATTTCTGCGATCCGATTGGCTCCGCGGTTCTAGATGTTAAAGTAGATGAAAGTGTGACAAGATTCGTTGAAGGATGGTTAGTTATTTCCTAAGTAGAGTAGCGACTTTGACAAAACCTATTTAGATAAACACTGGAATATTGATCGAGCGAAAATAGCCCCAAAAGGACATGAGCTTTTTGCTGAAAGAATCGGGACTTAAAGCTCTATCAACTATGGAGCATTCCTTTCTTTTTTCGAAATTCAATCAACTTTACTAGTGTCCATAAAAATCGTCTACAAAAAAAACGGAAAGAGAAATTTTAATCCCGTAACGCTCCCCTTACCCCCGTTTAATCTAAACGTCGGTGTTGAAATATCTCGAGTTTTATTAAATTTACTTAGTCAACTATCTCCTTTGAACCGTTTCTCGAATCGGGAAAATTGAACTTATTTTTACCAAAGTGAAAATAAAGAAGAGCGACCTCTCGCCTCAAAGCTTGCATTAAAAATGAAATTCTCTCTGAATTAATTTCAACTTTCGCCTTTTATTCGTTAAGCTGTCACATTTTTCTTTTGCGTAAATTAAAAATCTGCAAATCTCTCCTCTTTGTTTCTTCTTTTGATTATCTATGACTGGTATGCTTAGTTAGCATGTTATATTTTAATAAATATATTTTATTATGTAACAAGACGATAAGAAATTATGTACTGACTTGTAAGTAGAACAAAGCAGCCATGCTTTCTGTGTATCGTTCATAAATAGTTGAAGTGTTGTGCAATTTGGATTAACTATAAACAGTTTGCAATACCAGCCGCCTACACATGCCTTAACGCTCCGGGCAATATGTCGGTGAACCCAGGCGGTCGACTCAGGTCGACTCACTATACCAATGCTGGTCTCAAAATATCCTGTACTTCACTGTGCACAGTGACACTGAATAAAGAAAGTACCGAAATAAGTATCAAAAAAGATATTAAGGTATTAAGAGTAAAGTTCTACAGCACTTTCCAAAACATAAAAATACTAAATAGAGTTGACGTCCAGACATGATCATTCCGTGCAAACCGCTCTTGATAAGCCGATTGATCTATTTGAAGAAAAATATACAAAATATTTTTACATAAGTATCGCTGCCTTTTCTTTTGATTTACCAAAACATTTTTCTTATATCGTTGTGAGATTCATCATTTTGCTCATTGACTTTTAATCTATCTGTTGCCTTTCGTGATCTAGGCACTTTATCAAGAGAATCACTATATTACTACCTTTTCAGTTTAATAAATTGCTGTTAAATTAACACTTAAGCTTCGTTATTTTACCGCTTTTTGAACTGTCTTTAAGACGTACACTTAAACGAAGGGTCACGGTAATTTACTTGCACTTAAATCGTTCGAAGTCAGCCTTATCTGGAGGAAGCCTTTTAAAGTATGCTTTTGGTCGCCTCGTCTGTATCTTAAATTCAGCTCCCAAGCTCCCGTTTTGGACTTTCTTTGTAATTCAGAAGAGGTGAGACTCGGAATAAAATTGCATGTGTTTGGTGCTTGCACGCATCGTGCGTTGGGTCGCTTCGAACATGTTTATGGTTATGTGCACCACTTCAGTTGGTTCAGATTGCAAAAATAATAATTTATTTCAAGTAAAATATACAACATATTTCAAAGTTTGATTTTAGTGTGCACATAAGCATTTTAATTTAATTGTGTCAGCCTAGTAGCCGGTTTGGCAGTAGAGGGTATGCACCGGTTCTAAACCATTTTTTTGTGGCGCTCCTAAAAAGCTTCCCACATACTCGCGGGTTCCAAAATGTTTGCGGAATTTACCTCTCGACATAGGTAGTAGAGGCTATGCACCTAGGAGCGCCGCAATAAATTGTTCCAGAACCAGTGCATACACCGTACTTTTGACTAAACCTGCTTTTTAAACCACCTTTTTTGTTAATTATTGCATATAGATTCGAATTTGCTCGTCGACATTGAGTTTATCTGCTTCGCACTGGTATAGTGATGAATGACGAAACTCAGCGGTAGGTAAATGAATCACTGCATTAAAAGGTTAATCATCTCTGCAAAAATAAGTGAGTCGGTATATTATTTAAAGCAGTGAGACTTCAAACACAAGTTTCATGATTCGATTAGTTATAAAAGCTTTATTTCGGTACATACGGAAAAGTTTCAGGCGATACCTGCCTGTGTTTGTGAATTTTGTGATTTTCCACTTTTGTGAGTTCTCATTAATAAATAGTACCTGGGCGACCGAGGTTCGCTCTATAATAGCCGCCTCAACATTAAAATATCATCGGGTAAGCAAGCTATGCTACCCGCCAACAGATGGCGCTGTAGGTTGATAAAAGTGCCTAAAAACACGGGGAAAACGAAATTTCTTAGACATGAGACCTAGCTAGATCAATTTTTTACCCCCAAAAACCCCTGTATAGTAAATTTCATCGAAATCGTTCGAGCCGTTTTCGAGAAACCGATTACAAGGATAGTATAGGATATAGACCAACATCTGTCCTCTACATTCTCTACCCACATAAGGCGCGGGCGGGTTGTCCTGTCAGCATGCGGGTCTAGACTGCGGGCTGAATTGATAATGGACAGGATAACACCTGGACTGATACCAGTGCGATACACCCACTGTACGACCAGAGCACGCAAACTGTAGAGACAGAATCGATCGCTGTGACGGTTAGAGTCTAACCAATAGGTTAAAATTACGACCGCTTTTGCCTACTTTATCTGTAAGAGTTTTTGTAATATTTTCATTCGTGTGCTTATAGCATTATAGATAAACAATTTGTTCATTCATTAAAATGAATTTCAACGTCTGTAATGACGTATTCTCTATCCACCAATGTATATGTATATCAATTTCTGTCCCCGACTTTTTTTTTCTATTAAAGCAATCGGCTAAAGCAGGCAGAAAAACAAGTTTGTAAAACAATGTTATTCTTTCCGTCAAATATACTCTGGTTTTAGTGTCATAACTGCAAAATGTGTTGGTAAGCGTTGGAATTAACCAAAAAAAAAAGATTATAGTTAATTATTTTTCTTCAACCCTCATTAATAAGGCAGGGTTTGTTAACAAACGCATGAACCACATAATTTAACGTAATAGTGGGCTTTCAGAAACAATTGACCGTATAGGTTATAAAATAGCTTGTAGGGTGTTCCACTGCTGGGCAAAACCCTCTTGTTTTTTGTGCCATCCGTCACGGTCCTGTGATGCTAACTGCCAGTTGGCTGTGGGTTGAAATCTTTGACAGCAAGCTGAGTCCAATTGGGCAATAGACTGACACAATTAAGTAAATTTTTTCACGTACCTCAAAAGTGCCGTTTCAAAGTGCCTCTAAGGTTTTTTTTGTCGTATTTTTGATCATATTAGATTATATTTTGACCATTTCCTTCTAGAATTCCAGCTTTTGCAGGAACTATGTGGAGAGGAAGTACCATAGTCACCACGCTAGTTAGCATTGCGGCTGGCACCAGTGGCAATATTGACCGCATTTGTTGGTGACAGCACTATGTTATATATTCTTTGGCAGTATGTTCTTCTTCTTCTTTTTTTCGTATCAATGACAAATGATTTTATAGTAACTTAGCCCAAAATGTGGCTACAGCAATAGCTCTTTGGTTGCCTTTATAAATGTTCTTCATGTATTGTGTAAGATGGCACAATTCATGAAGGACGCTGCTGGCTATCCTCCGGTCCGTAATTCCTTAGTCGTCTCTTACGACACCCACGTGTAGTGGGGGTTGATACTATTCTTAAATTGTAATTTAACTAGGTAAATTAGAATTTAACGCCTCTAACAATTTATCTGCGACGTATACAACGCACAATAAGTCTCTACGACATTATGTGCTCGGTGAATATTGCCAACACTGTGTAAGATTATTCAATGTATTCAGAAAGCTGTGTAAACAGACACCAGCGGACATTACGGAGCTGTTCTGATTTTGTTTTTTAAGTTTACACAGTTTATAAAAATAATAAAAATCTTTATTTTATATCGTGCTAATCGAGTGTTTATTTGGTACAATCAGGAGCACGTATGTATAAGCTTGACATATTGAACAATGTATCATTCTTATTCCAATAGTCGTAGGAGCTTTATTAAGATTTCCTGTAAAACTAGTTATAATTTTGTTATGTGCGCAATAAAGCATTTATCTATCTATCTATCTAGTGCTGTGAGTGTCAAGCTTGTCCTGCTCTTGTCTTTACATACATAACATCACGCCTCTTTCCCGTCGGGGTAGGCAGAGACCACAGTCCTCCACCTGCTACGATCTTGACATACTTCCCTTGCTTCCTGTACTTTCATCAATCCTTTCATACATGCTTGTCGGTTTAGGGTACTTTTAACCAGGCCTTTATTCAGAACGTCCTGAATTTGGTCCTGGTACGTTCGCCTAGGCCTTCTCCTTCCAACGTTTCCATTTACTCTCGCCTGGTAGATCTCTTTCGTCAATCTTCGTTCATTCATTCTCTCTACATGACCAAACCATCTCAGCATCCCTTTCTCGATTTTGGTCACTACGTCTTCTTTTACGCCACACCGTTCTCTTACGAGTATCACACTATTTCTAATCCTGTCACTCAATTTAACACCAATCTTGTCTTTACCTCTAATGATTTTAAAAGTTTGCTAATAAGACTCTGCCTAAGGGCCATTTTGTAAGTGCCGTAATTTGTTTAAAACTTTTATGAAGGCAGATTGCATTGAGAAATTTATAGAATAATGTAGAGGTACAGTCAATAGCACGTAAAGCTTGAAACTTGCAGCGCAACTTGCTAATATGACGATTGAGATAACAGCGGTACGGTCAACCGCTTGTCGGTAGAAACTTTTTCAATTCTATTACCACGCTATAAGTTCCAAAAGTGTTTCTACTGATGTGCGGCCGTGTGTACAAAGCCCAAAGTGTCAAGCTTGACATGCTCTTGATTGCATAAACAATGCTGTCACTGTGTTGAGCACACCCTAAGACCCTGTTGCATAAAACTTACTTCAGATTTTTCCGAAGATACTAAGGTCCCAGAATAGGTAAATTATGAATGATGCCAGTTTGCAATCTCAATCTTTTATATAGATTTTTATGCTGTATGGTCTTTACATGAGATACTAATCAGCAAAAATGTCGGTAAGGCTAAGGTTACCAAGGTCAGATCACAAGGGGTCAGGTCACCGCAAAAAACATTTACTCAAGACGATTATAACCCTCTTATTGCAAAAATGAGCTAACTTTGAATGCAAACTTCTCCCAAACGGATGGTCCAATCGTTACAAAAAAATATACATGAGTTAATCTGATAAACAACAATTTTTAAGTAGATTATTTTTATTATAACTATTAGTTTTGCCAGAAAAAAATCTTCTCTCTCCTCTTATTTTACGCAAAAAATATCCTATTGCTTCGAAGGCTCCTAAACGTCTAAAACGATTTTGATGCTTCTTCCACTCAAAAATTCTAAATTTTACGGTTTTCTGAAATTTAAGTAAAAAATTTGAAAAAACAATTAATAATGTGGTATAAAATCAATAAAAACCCCTTTTTAGGGTTTGGTAGCCAAATGGCAAAAATCGGAACTCTTATAGATTCGTCTGTCTGTCCGTCCGTATGTCACAGCCACTTTTTTCCGAAACCATAAGAACTATACTGTTGAAACTTGGTAAATAGATGTATTCTGTAAACCGCATTAAGATTTTCACATAAAAATAGAAAAAAAAAACAATAAATTTCAGGGTTCCCCATACATAGAGCTGAGACTCAAAAATTTTTTTTTCATCCAACCCATACGTGTGGGGTATCTATGGATAGGTCTTCAAAAATGATATTGAGGTTTCTAATATAATTTTTTTCTAAACTGAATAGTTTGCGCGAGAGACACTTCCAAAGTGGTAAAATGTGTGTTCCCCCCCCGTAACTTCTAAAATAAGAGAATGAACTAAAAAAATATATGATGTAAATTACCATGCAAACTTCCACCGAAAATTGGTTTTAACGAGATCGAGTTAGTAGTTTTTTTAATACGTCATAAATGGTAACCGATTAAGGCGAGCTCCCGTTTCAAGAACTTTTCTATAAAAGAGGGGTCAAGTTGGATGGTCGCGGAGTTTTTAAAGTCAGAGCAAAAGATTTTAGTATATCATATGGTAAATAGGTACGGAACCCTCAGTGCGCGAGTCCGACTCGCATTTGGCCGGTTTTTTTATGAGTGAAAGTCTCGACGTTGGTCGTAACAGCCGCGTTGAAGAGCACTCTTATATGAACGCTATTGACGTGCCAATAAAGTCGATATTTGCATTGACGATCGCGTAGCTTCTAATTTGAGGGCTGTAATCACCTTAAGGCATAACTTACTCGTAGGCATCTAAACTTATTCTTATAAAAATAAGTACATGTATTACCCTTACTCATCTAAGTTTTATTTTCTTAATTGTACCCATCGATATGTTTCGATATTAGTACCGATAAAATGCGTAGGTTACATGCATACTGGCCGCTATACTGCCTGCTTAGATTCTTGCACTTGCTTGCTTTAAATAATACCAGTAGTGCATAAAGTTGAAGTTTGGCTGTGGTGCCGAAGTAAACCACTTACCGCGTCTAGCCTGGGCTATTAAAACGCAAGCTTGGACCTACTTAACCAAGAATGTAGGGATGTACCAATATATTAATGTACGAATACTTTAGTGTAGTGCATATTTTATTCCCCCTTTACCTCTGAAGAAAGAAGGTGTTCAGTATATCTACGTTACTTTAAAAGCACGAACGAACCGCTCATAATAGTAAAACTCACCGGTAAATACTAAGATTGGTTATGTTAGGTTATCTTCGTCACTAGATTTACCAGTAAATCCTAGGATTTGATATGACTTTTTACCCGACTGCGGCAAAAAGGAGGGTTTTGGGATAGGGATTTTGACCGGTGTGTACCTATGTAATGTATGTTCATCTGTTCCCTCATCCATCATAACTTCTAAACTACTTATCGTAATTTGACAAATGAGATATCGTTACAATTTCAGATGACAATATTTTCTTGTTTCATACTTTTTAGAGCCAGATTTGCTAGTAGTCGGGTTCTAGTTTTTTACAGTATAATCTACGAGACAAAGAAGTAAAATGATAGTTAAAAAGACACGTAGCATACATACTTTATTTGAGTCGTATTTCCAAACTGTATCATTTTATGTTGTGAAAAACATAAATGGCGGAATTAATAAACTACAAACCATTAAAAATAATGTGCTAATAAATTTTACTAATGCCATTTAATAAAAGCCCGTCCATCGTTCCGAGACAAATCGAGTAATTATTTGCGGCTCATTGTTGTCAAAAATGTGCAAACCGCAATCAGTCGTAAAGTACTTCGTTCGTAGTGTGCGAATACGAATCTTCACTTCCTTTGTTAGACAAACGCTTTCCCCAAGGATTCTTATAACGAAATTAAATGAATGGTTTTATGTCTTCCGTTCATCCGGAGATTTGTCCGCGGACATGTCGTCGTGTTTTGTCTTTCCAATAAAAGAGTGAATGAAAGTTCACAGACTAATCCGCCGTTGCTAGTCGTTCCAAGTGTCCGAGCTGCGAAAAGAACCACTGGATTTTAGCTGGAATGAAAATGTCAGTGTTCTTTTATTATTAATAAGTTCTGTTACTTCCTTTTGGTTCTATCTCTATATAACCATTTTGGTATAAAATAAATAATCATAAATGGCCCTAGCCAGACAGAATCAGTGCGCCGCACGGCAATCATTCAAGTTCTCCAAATGTTTCTCGACAGTAGCGAAATGTTCCCATTTCCAATCTGAGTTCGCTGCTCGTGTAGTGATTGCTGCACTTTAGTCGCCGAGTTAAGGTACGAGTTCGATTAGACCCTGTCTAGAAAGGGCGAATTCGCCGCGATTTACTCGCGCGTGTTTCGCGCGTTCAACTGGACGCAAACAAGGCGCTCCTAGTATCTCGACTCGCGCGATCCGAGAAAATTCGCGCGATGCTTGTGGACGCGATGTATTGACGCCCAGTACCTCGCCGACGCGTGTAACAATTCGCGGCGAATTCGCCCTTTCTGGAAAGGGTCTTAGGGTCGCCGCGACGCGATGGGTGTAGTCGCAACTGGGCTGCGTTGGGGCGAAACATTGCTTTGTATGGATTTGTTTAGGGAGCAGTCCGATTTTGGTCGCCGAGGCTCTGCCAGAATCGGACGGCTATCTATACAAATCCATATAAAAGTTAAAAATTTATGCTTTTCGCAATTTTTCCTTTATCTGTGCTATAAGACGTTGCTTCGTACCAAATTTCAAGATTCTGAGTTCACGGGAAGTACCCTGTAGGTTTTGATTGCCTTGCGAGTGTCGAAAATTTGCGGCATAAACGGCTGTATCTTTTGATTGCGTCGGCTTAGAAGTTTGATTTTTTCACTACTCCAAGGGACGGTAGACGTATTTGATATGAATTTCAGCTTGATACCGTGACAGACAGACAGACCGACGGACAACAAAGTGATCTATAAGGGTTCCGTTTTTTCCTTTTGAGGTACGGAACCCTAAAAAGCAAAAGGAACTAACTTTCCGAATTAACTTTGATTAAATAAATCAATCAAATGAGTGACACGTAACGCTGGGAAAGGTTTTACTTCCACGCGATTAATCCATTTAACCTTTTATCCATTTTGCTTTTTAATTCTGATTAAATCGTAAAGTGATTTTTATTTTAACACTTCCTGTGTTCGGATAAATCTACAAAGTAGAAAATCGCCAAATTTCACAACCACAGGCAGGATTCGAACCTGCGTCTTCTGCGTAAGTACCGCAGACGCTTTACCAACTAGGCTACTGTGGTAAATTGTACTGTAAATTTCACAACATCGGGCAGGACACAGTAGCCTAGTTGGTAAAGCGTCTGCGGTACTTACGCAGAAGACGCAGGTTCGAATCCTGCCTGTGGTTGTGAAATTTTGCGATTTTCTACTTTGTAAATCGTACAGTGGTTAAATCTGTTAATGTATATATACTTTGATTTTTTAGGGATTCATGGCAAAAGGACCTATGTCGTTTGTATCTTTAAAACGGTAATAGATACTCGTAGTTAGTAGCTAGTTGAAATTTCCACAGAATACGACGGTGTACCGAAAACTGAAAAGGGCGTGCTCAGTCAACGAAACTGAACAATTTTCCCAAAGAATTTTTTTTGGGAATTTTTTTACCTTCATACAAATACAGAGGTTAAAAATTTTTTCATTTCCCAAAAATGTTTCTATGGGAAAGTTGTTCAGTTTTCGGTACACCTTCCCTTACACCCTATATGTGTTATTATATTATGACGGCTTACTTAACTAATTATAAAAACCATAAAAAGTAAAAATTAAGAGGGGATTAGCCTCGTTGCTAAAGCTTCATATTACTGATTTTTGTTTAAGCTCAATCTTAAAAACGTTAGTAAAGCGTCAAACTTGGTGTAATTAAAGTCTACATCAACTAAAAAGTGCTATTATGTCGTGGTACGAACGAATAGTAGCGGTTGGTCAACACGGACTCGGTCAACACGCGTTTCGTCCAACAAGCAGTTCATCAAAAACTTCATAATTCAGTACCACTGAGGCATCGATAAACTGTACGAGAGTTTGACTCGCACTTTACCATGGTTTTAAAATCTAGGTTGAATTAAATTCTTAGCGAAGGTGGAAGTAAAGGATATGATCTCTGCTTAGACCTCCTACCTTGAAAGAGGCATGATGGATGTGTACATCTTCAGTCCCATTCATCCATCATACAAATGTTTACCTGACCCTACAAGGATTCAAACCCGAGACAAGGTCATTAATACCGTTTGCACCATCCAGTCGCTACCACTTTACTCCAATTATAATATCAGCTAGCATTTGAATAACTGCAGCGAATATTTTTTCGTCTTTAAAAGTTTCAAGTGTTACCGTGTTTAAATAATCAATAAGTTTCCTTTTACTACATCTATGTACTGATAGTTTATAGTTTCGACGCTGTTTCGCTGTTTATGATATTGGAAGTGGCAGGGAACTACCGCAACGTTGAGCATAAGGAGCGGTCGCGGTATAGGAAACTTCTGCTGCCTCCGTAATTTAAAGCTGGCCATTCACGCTTCGGTGTATCTGAATGCTCTAAGGAAAGTTTGAGCTGAGAAAGGGATATTACTTTGTGGGGAAACTACTAGGATACCTTAACGCTACGTGAAAGTGCATGCTTCAGTCAAAAAGCCCGTCTCAAATCGTACCCGTGGGAATGAGCCCACCATACATACAAATCACACAAATAAATTAAAATCTACATATTGTCGTTATATAATACGCTTATTGCGTGTAATATGAAAAAGAAAAAAACCGGCCAAGTGCGAGTCGGACTCGCGCACTGAGGGTTCCGTACCACCACATAAACATAATTGTATTAGTTGAAATTTCAGTAAGTTAATGTGCTAGATTTTTAAAATCCGACACGCGCTTGACCAAATTTTATTATTTGTTGTTATTTTATAGCCTATGCCCTATAAACATACCAATTTTCAAATTTGTAAGTGTTCCCGTTTTTAAATAGAACTAAAACAAAAATCACCTCAGCAACCATCCAACTTGACCCCTCTCTTATATGAATGTTCTTGAAACGGGAGCTCACCACAATTGGTTACCATTAGTTGTGAGAAAAGTTGTAATATTTAATGATTTCAGACTTTTCCCATCATTTGTACTGTGAGACCTAGCTTCTTGCCAAATTTCATAATTTTAGGTCAACGGGAAGTACCCTGTAGGTTTTTCATTTTTGAATAAATGTATGGAGATGAGGACATAAAATGCCATATCTTTTGATTGCGTCGTTGTAAAAAATTTAAATTTTCAGATCTTGTGTGGTTCATGGATCCTAATATATGGTATTAATTTCAACCTGATACCTTTACCCGTTCGTGAGATAAAGGGTCTTGACAGACAGACAGACAGACAGACAGACAGACAGACGGACAACAAAGTGATCCTATAAGGGTTCCGTTTTTTCTTTTGAGGTACGGAACTAGGGTTCCGTACCTCAAAAGAAAAAACGGAACCTAAGAAAAAGGTCCTAAAACTCAAAACATCTATGTAGTGGTAGAACAAATTTTACAAATTGAAATGTAAATTTTTCCTTAGCAGTCATACTCACCACGCCCATGCTCGCATGCACAGTTTGCCAGTTCACGAAAACCGTCATGCACATGCCTTGATTGAGTAAATGGCCACCTTTGTTAACATTTCGGATAACGATGTTTTGTATCATGTTATGATACATAATAGTAAGGGTGATGAAGTACAAATTTCTATATGATTTGCTCATGTCTGCCTCTTTGACTGATGATAAGGAGCATCCTCTAGAAGATACAAAAAATATTGGCGGACATCCACACCCCTGCGTTTTTGAGGAATTAAGTTTTAACTATTTTAAAATTTGACAATGAAACGTACACCTGGCAGACTATGACTATCTGATTAAATACAATGTATAAAACCCCAGAAAAATAGTCTGCCACCATAATAGCCCAGCGTCGTAAAGTTACAGCGCTTCAAAATGCAAAAATTCACTACTTCGTCCCGTGATAATGCAGAGCCCTGCATGTCTGCCTCTTCGATTTTCTATATCTTCAGAAGTATTTTAAACAGGAGCCACAAAGGCAGACAAAAAAAACATTATTTAGTATCTTATTTTCATTTTTAGGGTTCCGTACCTCAAAAGAAAAAAACGGAACCCTTATAGGATCACTTTGTTGTCCGTCTGTCTGTCTGTCTGTCTGTCTGTCTGTCTGTCTGTCTGTCTGTCAAGACCCTTTATCTCACGAACCGGTAAAGGTATCAGGTTGAAATTAATACCACATATTAGGATCCATGAACCACACAAGATCTGAAAATTTCAATTTTTTACAACGACGCAATCAAAAGATATGGCATTTTATGTCCTCATCTCCATACATTTATGCAAAAAACCAAAACCTACAGGGTACTTCCCGTTGACCTAAAATTATGAAATTTGGCAAGAAGCTAGGTCTCACAGTACAAATAATGGGAAAAGTCTGAAATCATTAAATATTGCAACTTTTCTCACAACTAATGGTAACCAATTGTGGTGAGCTCCCGCTTCAAGAACATTCATATAAGAGAGGGGTCAAGTTGAATGGTCGCTGAGGCGATTTTTGTTTTAGTTCTATTTTATAAACGGGAACACTTACAAACTTGAAAATTGATATGTTTATAGTGCATAAGCTATAAAATATTAACAAATAATAAAATTTTGTCAAGCGCGTGTCGGACTCAAAAAATCTAGCACATTAACTTACTGAAATTTTAACTAATACAATTATGATTATGTGGTGGTACGGAACCCTCTGTGCGCGATTCCGACTCGCACTTGGCCGGTTTTTTTTTTCTTTAACTCAAAAACGCAGCGACGCACAGAAAAACTTGTAAGGACCAAATCGATTCGTATTGAGCTGATCTATCATCCCTATTAATATGAATCATGAGCAAATCATATACCCAAATTGCAGCCAGCACCCTAACTATAATACCTATACATTGATTTACCAAATAAAGTGTTTTCAAAACACTTGATTTTAAGAGATAATCTCGTGAAGTTAAATGTATTCCTGCAGTGAAAATTGACCTTCTCTCAGTCCATTCAATTACTTTCACTAATAAGAAGTTATTGAACTATGAAACAGATATAAGTCCTTTTGTTAGAGCAAGTTTTTCTTGGAGTCACAATAATGTCGAACAACGAGGCAACATAAGCCGGCCGACGGGGTCTCTTACGCGTGGCGCCAGATCGCGTTTCTTCATATCACGCATTATTCAGTCGCTGTCAATAAGTCTATCGCCGGTAACCTGATGCGAAACCTTACACGATCGATCGACAGACAGATAAAATTCCAAGCCAAGTGTAAGTACTACATTAAGTACACTCTGCGAAAAATACTTTTCACCTCACTACCTCAGAGAACGCTTTATCGGTCGATATTTGCGTGCAGAAGTAATTTTTGGCCGCTAGCTTGGAAAAGGTTTTTAAAATTGAACGTGAAGATGGAAGGTACTGGCGTTATTCGTAAGCATTTTCCTCGCTATGGTGAGGTGAGGAATTGCTCGTTTGGCTTGGCAGCAAAGTTATTTCGCGTTTGCCTCGAAACCCTCGCTGCGCTCAAGTTTCTTCTTTTGAACCACTCGCGAGGATCCTTCATTCGCTTGCTCGAGTTTCAGTACAAGGAACTCGCGCCAAATAACAAATTTTCTGCCTTGCATATCAAATAACTATTATTAAACCTTTCAATTGTCTGTTTAGACAGAAGACAAGAAGTAGGAAATAGAGAGAACAAAAATTTGACGCAAGCTGGGCCTGAGACATTCTTCCGCGTCTGTGTTCTTTTAACTGAGCTATCTCGTCTACAAGCTGCTATTTCGATTTTTTTTTCTCCACAAGTTCATCTGACCTGAAAAGCTTCAACAGTTATTAACTAAGTCCGTAGTGGCTTCGTAATTTCGTATGATCTTTTACGGTCCAATTTACGGCTATACCTTCGTCAGCTCCAATACAATTAAGATAAGCTTTTGGGAGCTCATAATCTGCAGCAATAACAGACACGAGGTGATAATGCGTCAACGGTCTGAAGGCTGTATCCCCCGACCGTACTTGAGAGCTCCGATAGTAATTGTAACTGTGTATTGATGCGAGGGGCGCTCCCACTTCATTAGTCTAACAAACAAGGGGAGGCCCTTTATCTTCACCCTCTTAACCTCCCTTTAAAGCTCGACATTTAAAAAACTTGGCCCGAGATTACAGTTTTATTGTACGAGTAACTGCGCCCTTAGAAAAAAAATAATGAAAGTTAAAAAAGGAAATCGCAAAACCAACCCTCTCTCTAATTAATTCCGGCGTTTTTTAGTTTTGCTTCCCTTCGCGGAAGTGTTAAGTAATTAGAAGCTCCCTCGAGGTACCGAATTTTATTTTTCGTCTAGAAGTTATTCGGTTACGCAAGGCTCCTAAAGATTTTATGTTGAGAATAAAACGTGTCGTTAATTAAAATTTTAAGGATAAGTAATTTGTTTTCTACACAGAGAGCGTATTGTTTACGTTTTCCCGTTTCACAACGAGTACTTTCAACGCAACCAGTTTACTAGTATATAATCTGTGACGCAAGTAACAAGGCGGGCCGCGTCCTGTTGTAACATTGGGCCACACCACATCCCATTGTTTTTCTAAATGACCATACCCCCTAAGTAATATGTTAAAATTTCGGACTCAGATTTATCCGATTTGCATTTAATATAACCGGAAATAAAATCAACGATGTTTGTAGCCCTTTACAAGATAAATACATATCGTCAGTTGCACAAAACGTCTTTAAAGTTAAAGCTCCTTTAAATGTATTTCTGACCCTTTCTGTTTTGTGGAGTAGTTAGTGTCAGCAATAGATTTAAATGAGCTTTAATTTTAAACAATCTTTATGCAACTGGCCGTTCGACTGTTAATCTTAATCCTGATCCTACCCTCGATTTGCATTGTATGTATAGTGTACATGTTTAATTTGGAGTCTTCTCCAATTAGCCAAAACGTGGCATTTTATTATTTTCCGTTTTAACATTAACGTTAAAGATCAATTTTGCTTGTAAATTTAATTACAGTTTAATTAATTAAAGTAACTCGACGCTCAAAGTAACTTTGTATTGGCCAAATTCTGCGTTAGTACGTACCTATAGACATTTTTGTGAATTTATATATTTTGTCAGTTGTGTAACAAACTACAGAGACAGAACACAGAATAAACTTTTTTTTACATTTAGTTATATGGGCTCACAAGAGTACACTCGGCCCCAGATTGGTGGAAACACTGACCTTGAGCGGGTATCTGGCTTTGGGCGTTTGTAGCGTAGCGCTAGTTCAGCTTACACTGGTTTTGTTTCCATGTGCTTGCGGCCGTGCTTGGACCAACGTTACTTGAACTGACATCGGTTCTGAAATCTATTAATTTTAGGGACCCATATAATAATACGAGGAGAGCAAGTTACCTAAATTATTCATTTCAAAGCGAAGACTTTTAGACGTTAATTGAAATACTTTCAGGAACGCTTTTATGGCAGTTTAATTTAGATAAAAGCTTGCGGTGCTCTGTTTCGGAGCTTGTACAATTCTGTCATTATTATCTTGCAATGAACAATGTCCGAATGCTGCCGTTGCCCTTTTTGGAGCGGTTGACACGTTTACGTGCCTTTTTTGTTAGATCTCATTTTTATTGTTTTATATATTCTTTATTACGCACAAATAACATAAATTTGTAAATGAAAATTGTTTACAAAGGCGAGCTTATCTCTTTAAGAGATCTCTTCCACCCAACCTATCAGGTGTGGAAGAACGTCATTAAAACCGGCACAAGGATGTGCATTAATAAATGTGATAATAAATCAATTTTAAAATACAATGTAACATAAAATAGGGATAAAATACCTACTTAAACTACGAATATACTTACAATATACTTAAATTATCATAAAAGCGTAGGGAGTCTAGCAGAAAAGCGTAGGGAGTCTTGGAGATTTCTATTCGTCCAATTCCCATTATTGTGCAAGCGGTATGCAACAACTTTTATTCTATGGATGTTTGAAAATTCGCAATAAAAATCACAAACAATTTTTTTTTGCTGAATTTCCAAAATTCTTAGAACAAAAGTTGTTGCAGTTAGCCTTCACAAAAAGCCCTTACCGGGAATTGGACGAGTTACAAATAATCCTATGTACCTATAGGGAACGCGTTGTGGGCATTCAAAAATCGACCAAATTTTTAAGTTTCATAAATAATTTGTACTTGGTAGTGACTGGATATTATAACAAAAAACATCTTTGTCTGCATCACCAGCTGATCATGGCGGTCAATTAACCCTCCAGGCGCTGCACTTCTTCTTGAGCTAAAACTACTTTTTTTTAAGAAAAAGTATTTAAAAACAATCTTTTAGTAGAATTACTCCTTAGAAGGATTATCGTCCTATACAACCTGCTTATACATACATGGTAATATATTTTTCTTCGGAAAAACGTAATTTTTTTTTCAGGAGAATCACCGAGCTTCGGGATTAAAACCTGTGGCGGTCCATTTTCGATAAAGAATCAAACAAGATAGAACATTACTGCAATGGCCGACAAAAAAGGTATTGAATTTGAAGGACGAACGTCATTCATACGTAAGTCCTTCAATACCTAATTTAACCAAGGCTTGTGTAGTACTTTTCTCAATAACTGCGCGGAATTCAAACTAAGGTCAATCAAAACAAACATTAATAACTTTCTACTTACCAATAGAGTCCTTTGTTTACATTGTAGTTTTTCATTTTCATATTCTATGTCATCTGTGTTCGTTTTATTTTTTTACAATTTATAGCTTCCTTTTTGCATATCAGTTCGAAATTTAAACAAAAATCTTTGATAAGTTACCTCCTTGGTTGTTATACTTTGTTAATTATCTCCGTGGTTGTTATGATGTTATAAGTTACCTCCTTCGTTCTGACTCTTTGATAAGTTACCTTTTTGGTTGTTATGTATGTTGGTACATCCCACTTTTAAATAACTAGACAGATATGAGTTTTCATAGTAATTTACTCGGGTCGCAAAATTCAATAGAAATGGATTTTCATACTAACGGCAGCTGCTCGCAGTACAGCTATTTTGATTTATCTCGAAGAAGGTTGTCAAAATAATGATCGAATTTCCAAGCATGTTTGAGAAAAATAATTTTTCTGTCATATAGTATAATTATGTTTTTGATAATATAAACTAGATTGCTTTGGAAGAAATATCAAAACTTACTAATTTAAGAGCTTGTTATTGTGAAAGATGGAGATAGAAAAAAGTTAAATGTATATCTTTTTAATACAGTCGTTGAAAACGTGTTTCCCCTTCGGCAAGTGGTTATGATTATGGCGGGAGGCAAAAAATTCTGACTGTCGCCAGGATTGGATTTAGAGTTAATCTTGGGGTGCGAGATTGCTTTCGAACTGCCAGCTATGAAAATTTATTTCACTCATATTTGGCGCACCCCCACGGAAATTATTACTATCTGCTTTGATAAGTACTTCTTAATATTACATGGGTGTTTTGTATAGAGTTGTGTAAAATAAAATCAAAATCAAAAGTCTTTATTCGTCAACATAGGTAAATTAGTTGTTATAAAAATATAATGTCTCACTATGTTGCACCTTCCGGCATACGAATTTACATAGAATTTATTTACAAATACAAAATAATAACAATAAATAAATGTCAATTAAAAAAACCGGTTTCGGAGTCGGACTCACGCGCCATCGGTTCCGATATATCTTTTAGTATTCTTTGAAGCATTCAAGTCCATTTTTAGGACCGCAAAACTAAGTTTGTTTGTGAAGGTTCTTTTGCAGATTTCTTAAAAACTGTGCTACTTTGAGAGATCGTTATATTTTACCTGTAATATTTATACAAGGTGTAACAGACAGGGTAACAAGTTTCCCTAAGAAACATAGGTCGAAATAAGAAATAATAACCTCCCATAGAAATTAAATCAGCTGATAGTGCATTTTGTATGGGAGGTCAATTTTTTTTCTTATTTCGACCTATGTTCCTTAGGGAAAGTGGTTCAGTTTCATAGGCAGATCATATCCTTCAGGGTTTATACTCGTATACCCTTTATGTTACACCTTGTATACACCTCTATCGACTATAATTATGTCAGATCTTTAGACATTATTCACCATGACTTGCTAAGAGTTGTAAATAATACAAAATCCTGTTTTGGAATGTATGTACAATACAAAGCCGTGTCATATGATACTCCACTTGACAATTGAAAATTTGCCCTTCCCCCTTATTTGGGCCCCATTTACAATAATAAATAATATAAGTATTTTCCGTAATACTTTATATCTACTGAAATAATAATGCAGGGAGAAAATACTTAATACAAATTTTACTGCACAGTAAATTCATCATCATTGTCCTAGCTAACTCCCGTTTTTACGGAGTCTAGTAAGGGATTTGACAAGAGCACTGGTTTTTACACAGGGCGACTACCATCTGACCTTCGCCGGTAACCTTCGGGGCAAAGTCCCAATTAAATCGTAGATTAGGCTTTGCCTAGTTATTACCCGACGTGACTGTCTAAGTTTTATGCCGCCGAATGGCTTCTGATTTGGCTTAACGACTACTATCAGCGTCAGAATCCAGGACCAATGCATTACCGTGCGTTCAGAAACACGGAAAATGCTCGAGGTGTAAGACTCAACCCAATCCAGTTTCTAATCAACCCAACCAACCAAATTTGCTTCGATTTTCGTGATCGCATAGAAAAAGCTGCTACTACTCGGCCACGAGCGCTTCCTGTGGAGTAAATTAAACTTGCATTTTATTTACCACCACGGCGCCACTCTATTTATAAAATATTAAACCGCGTAAACGGTGGAGCTTTCAAGGGCGTAAAACGTCTCACTAGGGGAGCCCCGGAAAGAGACGGCCCCTTTTGGTTCCCGCCCTACTTATTTACTATGAATTATTTTATTGATCCCCACTAAGGACCCTTTGGAACCAAATGGACTCGTTTATAGCGTGATGATCGTAATAGGCTATGAATACGGTAAAAGCTGATTTGGAAGTGACAAACACGTTATTTTGAGATTGAAGTTTATGTTGATTTCTTCTTAGAATTTACATTTCATAGCGACATTTGAGTCTAAAGCACAATGAAAATTCTTTAGCTCAAAAATGGTATAACAATAACTTTAACTTTGTCCGGACTCAAACTGTTTCGTCTGCAGTGAATGTGCCCATTTGTTCTCCCGATGTAAAAACAGCGCTCTTTTAACCGGTTCTTTCTTTCGGTCCAAAATTGACATTTCATGTTTCCAGTTTCCATAAAAAAACGGTCCAACTTTTACGAGTTATTATATTCCGTGCTCCATATAAGTTTTAATGTACCTTGACAGTGACTTATGTTTTTTTTTGTAGGTGTGCGCGATGTCGCCACGTGAGAGGATGTCAGAATCCCTGGCGCTGTCATACGCGGAGGCTCCGGGACGGCCGCTTCCTGACGTGATGACGCAGCCAGGCCTCTCCTACGACGAGGTCCTCCACGACGACTTCAGGTTCGACCTGGACGCTCACGACGTCATGGTCTTCCTTCACATACAGAAAACAGGCGGGACCTCCTTTGGGAAACACCTGGTCATGGATCTCGATCTCAAGGTTCGTAGAGCAAATGACCCATGCTATTGTAAATAAACGAAAGCGAAATGTATTTATTTAAGCGATTGCCTAGTGAAAACAGAATCTTGGATTGTCTCCAATTCAAAGGTGCTTGCGCTTAAGTAACCTTGGAATTTATATTGGCTCTTCTGTTTTTTATTGACTTTTCTTCACAAAGCATCGGAATACTTCAAAGCTCTCGAGATCGTCCCACAGGTGATGCTTAAATTCCAATCTTCTGTTTGCGGAAATTGCGTATATTCCTATTTGCATGCTTGCTCCAGCTCCTACATCTAAAGGAGGAAGCCCTTTGCGATAAAAGGTCGAGTTTTTAACCCGGCGTCCTGGCCTTTGTACCCGGCGCGTCAACTGGGATCAAGATAGTCAGACGACGAATCCTCTTCTATCAATTTTAACGCGAAAATCTCCATGAAAAATCTGTGAGGAACGTGGCAGACATGTGAAGTGGCGGGATTGCGACGCCTTAGAGTGGGCCATTAAGCGCGCGTGCCATGACGAGGCGGATTGATGGAAAGGATTGGTTCAAAGGAAGTGTCGCGTCACCCTCGCTCGCCATCCCTCGCGCTCGCTTCCTGACTTCGGCTTGCTCCTTTGATACAAACTATAGACGTAATGAATTGTACGTACACGCGAAAGTCGACGCATGCAACGATTGCGTCAAATTTACACGTTGCTGTATTAGCTTAAATTAAAATTAATAACGACCGTGCTGACTCCACAAATTTTACTGCCTTTGCGGTAGCTTTTTGCATGAATAATAATTCAGTTAGGGAAAGATTATAGTTAGTTGATACATTTCATTATAATTGCCATTCTTTACAGCTAGAATTAAAACGTATTTCTCATTCATTAACAAATAAAATAATACGTCTACTACTACTTATAAAACGAGTAAGCAAGTCAATCAATTTGTAAGTTTTAGATGTGATGGATGAGTTTGTACACTACACCTCGTAAAATATACTTCTGCTCTGTAGAATTTCTATCAGAGCACTCTAACGTTTGCAGTAAAATAACAATACATGTATCTCGCACGTTCCTCATTGATATTCCCTCGTAACATGCCGATTTACATGCAAATTGGGATAATTTAGCCTCTTTTATCGTTCGAGGGTATAAAATATATCATTTCCGTTCAAATTTCTTTATGTGAAATGGGTTTCCTGTAGCATCTAAACATAATTCAGTGCGGGAACCGGCTCGCGATTGGCATATCTCTTCGGTAAAAGCTACGAAATGTCGTTATGAGGTTTATGGGAGACAGAATACGAAAATTGTTTCCAACTTCGATACAATTTGAATTGGGTTATTTCTATAAAGGCGTTTGGCAATAACTCCGTGTGCTGTCTCAAAACAGAACGATTGTATTCGCTAGTACTATTTGGTAATGACGCATATCAAAAATATTGCCGACACTTGTGATTTCATAAATGTTAGCATTATGTGTATTTTTATCGTTTCTGTAATTCTGGTAACGCATGAAGGAGACCCATTCATTTAATAAGGTTGTTATCTTTATTAGCCACTAATAGCGTACTTTTCGCTGTTACCAGATAAAAGTTCCCGGGATTGGACCACCGAACTTGATTTATATATTATTATATTTTGGTTATTCAATAAAAAAAACCGCTTCGCAGTGGCGCTCGAGATCATAGGTCGGAGATAAAACAATAAAGGGGCCTTATTCTTGGCTCCATCTCCTCACGTACGCTACGCTGAATAACCTATCTTCAAATTCAATGAGACGTACGCTTATATTCGAAAAATTCAAACGCAAAGAACACGCTCCGTGTCAGAATTTAATAATTGGAAATAGACATGAACATTTTGAACTTAGTATTGTATGATCCTACACTGAGCTCACTTTGCGTAGCGCTAGAACTACTCTAACCTTGTTGAATATCTGTACTTCAGGCATTTTATAGACAGCCCGACATTTGGTCCAACATTTATGGACTCATGTCGAACGTCTAGTTTATGGCTGTCTAAAATTTCGACTCGTCTGAATTATTTGTTGCTAAAACAGAATGTTGACTTGTAGTTTTGGATGCGGGTAAACCCAAGGGTTTTGTTTTGTGCCTTTCTGGGCGTATATTAGCGTTAGTTTATTCAGGGCAGCAGTTGGAACGAAGCTTTTCGGGCGAAGCCTCGTTTTCAACCGCATTGTAAATATTTCAACGCTCTGCTTGCTTCGGCAGCCGAGTGAGGGAGTATCGGATGTGGTCTCACGGTAAAATGTTTATCCTCTAGGTACGGCGCTCGAAACCAGAGCTTGAAACCCGTATCCGAAGTAATAATTGTATTACACCACATTAAACGTGTTATCTAGAATCTACTTGAGAATGCCATCTTTACGTGCATCAAAATTGTATTTTGCCTTTTTTTATCAATGGTTGTTGTTGTCTGAAATTCGCAGTCTTTCTATCTAGAGCGATACGCGTATTAAAAAAAACCGGCCAAGTGCGAGTCAGACTCGCGCCCTAAGGGTTCCGTACCTATCTACCATATGATATACTAAAAGCTTTAACTCTTTGATTTTAAAAACTCCGTGACCATCCAACTTGACCCCTCTTTTATAGAAAAGTTCTTGAAACGGGAGCTCACCTTAATTAGTTACTATTAGTTGTGAGAAAAATTGAAATATTTAATGATTTTAAACTTTTCCCTTCATTTGTACTGTGAGACCTAGCTTCTTGCCAAATTTCATAATTTTAGGTCAACGAGAAGTACCCTGTAGGTTTTGCTTTTTTGCATAAATGTATGGAGATAAGGACATAAAAAGCCATATCTTTTGATTGCGTCGTTGTAAAAAATTGAAATTTTCAGATCTTGTGTGGTTTATAGACTTTAATATTCGTTATCAATTTCAACCTGATACCTCTTCTCGTTCGTGAGAAAAAGGGTCTTGACAGACAGACAGACGGACAACAAAGTGATCCTATAAGGGTTCCGTTTTTTTATTTTGAGGTACGGAACCCTAAATACCGATAATCGGTATCCTTCCACGTTGTCAGCCTTATGTACTTTGAGACATAGTTTTACAATATGCTTAGTGTCACTCATAACATGCTATGAAACGTCCACTGCAGCAAAGGGATCTCCTTACAAAATTCCAGCAAAAACGCGTGGAATTTGAGGAATCAATTTGAGGAAACTTTGAGGAATCACCATAGTCACAATCACCACCCTTATAAATAAGCGTTGCGGCTGGCGACCCCTGTTGTTAGTTACCGCAGTATGTAAGTTGGTCAGATACAAACAAAGATGCTGCTGCCCATCCTTGGGCTCATTAAACACTTAGTCGCCTTTTACGACACCCACGGGTAGAGATGGGTTGGTACTATTATTTGGCGGCACTACATGGGACGCTTGCATGCTTAGTGTACTCTTATTTTATTACAATTCCATGCCTGCATATACAGGCCCAAGCAAGCCTTCTTGTTTGCTCTCTATGTACGGAATGCAGTGCAGAATATTAAAGACCAGTTTCTTATCGCTGCAGCAAAATTAAAATTGTCACGAAGACGTTCTCGGCTACCCATCATAGCATATTATAGATCATACCAAAGCTACATAGATCTGTATGAAAAGGTAATGGTACATAAAGCTAGTTAACTCTTTTATCGCTCTGAACAACGCATCCTTTGCAGATCTTGTTTGCTAAATTACAACATTAATTACGTATTTTTCCGAGACGATAACAATTATAATTTCATGGCAGAAGTTTTCAATGATAACATTTTATACTTTACTAGCTGTTACCCGCGGCTTCGCTCGCGTGGATTTCGTATTTAGGTTGTTACCGGTTTTCCGAAGCAATAAGATATTTTCCCGTCATTTCGGGGTAATTTTAACTAAGGAAAAACAGGACTAAACCTGCGCAAATCAATGAGTATAATTCAAAATCCAGCTGAATTTTATATAATATACAGACGTTACTCATAATTTACTCAGAACTGAGGAACTTAGCAGCAGTATCCTAACAAATGTAAAGAGAGAGATGAGAGACACCTTTATGTCATATTTCAAAACAGAGCCAATTCGCAGAAGTAATTGAGAAAAACTGAAACCCTCTCCCTCTCTCTCCCGTTCCCCCCTTCCTCTCCCTCTCTCCCTCTCCCCCTTTCTCTCCCCCTCCCCCTCCCTCTGTCTCTCCCCCTCCCCCTCCTCCCTCTCCCACTGCCCCTCCCTATCCCCCTCCCTCTCCCTCTCTCTCACCCCCTCCCCCTCCCTCACTCCCTCCCTCTCCCCCTTCCCCTCCTTCTCCCTCTCCCTCTACCTGTACCTCTCAATCTCTATCTTCCTCTCTACCTCTCTACCACTCTACCTCTCTACATCTCGAACTCTCTACCCCTCTACCTCTCTACCCCTCTACCCCTGTACCTCTCTACCTCCCTATCCCTCTACCCCTCTACCTCTCTACCTCTCTACCTCTCTACCTATCTACCTCTCTACCTCTCTACTGCCTCTCTTCCTCTCTACCTCTCTACCTCTCTACCCCTCTACCTCTCTACCTCTGTACTTCTCTACCTCTCTACCTCTACCTCTCCCTATCCCTACCCCTAACGTTAATTTAACCGCTATCCCTAACATAGAAACGACACCCATATTTATTTTTTGGACATTTCAAACCTATCGCACCCCAACCCCATCCCCAGGGGATGATGGTATTTCACGTCCACCACGTTGGATTTTAAAGTAGTAGTAGCTTACGTAATCAGCGACCCAATAAACCATACAAACGACACCCATATTGATTTTTAGACATTTCAAACCTATCGCACCCCAACTCCATCCCCAGAGGGATGATGGTATTTCACGTCCACCACGTTGGATTTCAAAATGGTTGTAGTTTTCGTAATCAGCGACCCAATAAACCATACAAAGGACACCCATATTCACATTTCAACCCTATCGCACCCCAACCCCATCGCACCCTAACCCCATCCCAAGGGAATGATGTTATTTAACGTCCACCACGTTGGATTTCAAAATTGTTGTAGTTTTCGTAATCAGCGACCCGATAAACCATACAAACGATACCCATATTGGTTTTTAGACTTTTTCACCCCATTTCCCTTTTTTAGGGGTTGAATTTGGGGTGGAATTTCAATAACAGTGATGAACGTTGCATAGAATTACATCATTAATGCCTAAATAATAAATTATGTGGATTTTACTTTAAAAATAAAGAATTTTCATCTTCATCCCCCTTTTCACCCTTAAGGGTGTCGAATTTTGTAAAACCCTGAGACACGTAATTATTAATTTTTAGTCGTCCGCCTAAATACAAATTTTGAAGATCCTAACTTCAAAACTGACGGACTTTCATACAAACTTTCATCCCCTATTTTACCCCCTTAGGGGTGGAATTTTTTGAAACCCTTTCTTAGTGCACCCTTAGGTCTCATAAGGAACCTACATGCCAAATTTGGAATCTCTAGACCCAGCGGTTTGGGCTGTGCGTTGATATGTCAGTCAGTCAGTCAGTCAGTCAGTCAGTCAGTCAGTCACCTTCTTCTTTTATATATATAGATTATAGTCGTTTGCTTGTATTTCCGTACAAAATTGTATCCCTTATTTGACTACTTCAAAAGGGAACGAATTTTCAAAATATATTTTCACAGTCGGCTTATAAGGAACCCATCATTTTAGGTCAGTAAATATTTAGTCTGAAGTGGTAGGGCTTTCGTGCAAAGTCTTGAAAAGTACCACCACCTTACATATTTCTGGTGTTCGCACTGCTGTCTTTCGGTTCGAACGCTACTTAAGGAAACTGAAATAAACGGCAAATGAGGCATTCCAGACTTCTGTACAATTTGTTCTTTTGTTATGTGGCCTCTGCCTATCCCGACGGGAAAGAGGCGTGATATTATGTATGCATGTATGTTATGCGTTATGTATGCAATGAAAAATTAATCCACCTATCTATCATAATTCTTAGAATGGGCAACGCGCTTTTACTGTCTTATTAGTGTTAAAGTTCGTCACAAATAAGATAGTAGGTGCTATGAGCGGTGGTGATCACATACGAGTACCCTCTCGTGGTCCATTGGCTTATGTGACATAAAAATGAATTACGAGAGTAATCTTTCTGCTTGAGCAGCGCAGCGGTTGCTAAATCCAACAAACTTACTTACTTACTTATGCTGGCTCAGCGACCCGAAGAGGATCTTGGCCTCCGACACTAAGAGCCGCCATTCTTCTCTGTTGTGTACAGCTTGTTGCCAGTCGGCTATTTGAAGCTCCAACAGATCTTTCTTGACTTGGTCGATCCAACGATACCTAGGACGTCCGACGGGGCGTCTACCAGTCGGACGTCCAAGATACGCTCTTTTGACCGCACGATCCTCCCCCATCCTTTCCACATGGCCGAGCCAGCGGAGTCGGGCTGACTTGGTCTCCCCAATGATGTTAGGCTCCGCTATAAGGTCTTCTATCTCCTGGTTCTTCCTAACCCTCCATGTTCCGTCTTCTCTCATTGCTGGTCCTAGAATTTTCCGTAAAATTTTCCTCTCTGCTACTAAAAGTTTGTCTTCCTCCTTCAGCGTTAGTGTCCACGCTTCGCACCCATACATCAATATTGGCCTGATGACGGTTTTATAGACCCGAATCTTGGTTCTTCTGCTGATAAGCTTGGACACGAGAATTTTGTGAAGGGCTGCTGAACAAAGGATAAACTTATTATGTTTTGACTCAAGCATTTATTCTATGCATATGTATGTGTAATGTGTATGCATACGAGGTTGTATAAATTTCTAGTAACTCCCGACTGCTTTGTTTCTCTACAATGTGCCCGACTCCGGTTCGCTACTCTGTAGTTTACCTTCTATTCTTAGTTGCATAGTAATTGTTGGTCGACGAACACCAATTGTACAAAATACAGGGTGTAAGGGACGGTGTACCGAAAACTGAAAGGGCGTGCTCAGTCAACGAAACTGAACAACTTCCCTGAAGAAACATTTTTGGGAAATGGAAAAAAAAATGACCTCTCCGTACAAATTGCTCACTCTGATCGAACAGTTTGTATGGAATGGCTAAAATTTTTTGTCATTTCCTAAAAATGTTTAGTTGGGAAAGTTGTTTAGTTTCGTTGACTGAGCACGCCCGTTTAGTTTTCGGTACACCGTCCCTCAGTATGTTTGTAAATGAGCCCTAGTAAAGTCTTCTCCACAGTTCTCCAGCATACATGACACAATATTGGGTATAACAAAAATGAAAACACAATTTTAGCCTATTACACAGACCATGAAACTGAACAACTTTCCCTAAGGAACATATTACATTGGTCGAAAATTCGAAGTTTTTTTTTAACCACATACAAAATACGCCATCATCTGGTAAAGTTTCTATGGGAAGTAGAAGTTTTATTTTTCGTATTTCGACAGAAAAGTTGTTTAGTTTTACAGTCTGAGTAGCACGCTAAAATAGTGTTTATAATTTTTTTTACACCTTTTATACCATTCCATCGCTACATTCGCTACCCGTGTGGGTGTCGTTAAAGGCGAATAAGAACTCTTTGTACCGCTTTTTTGTAATATAGGCAGCAGGCGTTCTTCTACGTACCAGCTTACATACTGCGCTCAATAACCATCGTGGTCCAGTGCCTGCATGAGTGCCAGTCACGACCTAGCAAGCTTAGTGACTAATGGTACTTTGCCTCCAAATTAAACCACGCATTGTTGCGGGAAGATTCTGGAGGGCGCTCCCTGCCCAGCAGATAAGCTTTAAGGCTCATACTACCCTAAAATTAGTAGCTACACACACGTCAATGCAAATACAGACTTCATTACGTTTTACTACAATAACGTTCACGTTAGCGTGCCTTGCAACGTGGCTGTTACGACCAACGGTGACCCCGAAATTCACAAAAAAGAGAGAAAAGCATTTTTTTAGTATGTTATTTTACACATATCAAAAAAGTGAAACGACCACATCATTCTCTGTACTCGTATCATATCTATTTTTATATAAAAAATTCGTTCAAAAACTAGAACCCGACTACTGGCAAATCTTGCTCTAAAAAGTATGAAACAAGAAAATATTGTCATCTGAAATTGTTATACATATGGTATTTAATAAATATTCATAGAAATGTTTAGATAATAGCCGTGTTCATTTATTATGTCACTTTGCCCTAAAGCCTTTGATCGGTTTTTAAGGGTAGGTCGCATAATATGACCACGGCTATTATCTGAACATCACTATGAATATTTATTTAATACCATAGTTTACACATAACAATTTCAGATGACAAAGATTTGCCAGTAGTCAGGTTCTAGTTTTTGAACTAATTTTTATTTTAATTATTTTGAGTTTATCAATTCGTAATAAAGCTAACAATATCACTTAAGCTTCTCTAGAGGGCGAAATGTGACGTGTTATGTATAACCTATAACCAGCGGATGATCAAGACGCTTCTAACGATACCTCATTTGTCAAATTACGATAAGTAAGTAGTTTGGAAGTTATCGGGGAACAGATGAACATACATACATACCGGTCAAAATCATAACCGTCCTTTTTGCCGTAGTCGGGTAAAAAATGTAGCAATGTAGAAAAAATTGATAAAATCATGGTTTTTTAATAAATAATTTTTTTTCTTCAGTTATACTAATTATATTAAAATTCTATCTAGACCACTTCTCATAGGTATCTTGTTTATTACCACGTTTTTTTTCTGCTAAGATAAATGCCATATTTAATGTGAAAAGTGGTTACGAAGTTATTCAGTCTCAAGTTCAGTATGAGCCTGAGATAAAATTAATAATGATGATGATGTCATTTGTCGTGACATAAGGCTTTGTTATTATTATTATGTGATTATTAGGTCCTTCCTTAAATTGGCGTTTTGTGTGGAGAATTTTAAGTAAACTCAATTTTCAGTACTAATTCTTTTGCATATTTTTTTATGAATTCAAAAAAAATCAAATCTAACCTTTATATCGTTTAAGCATGAACGGAAAGGCATTTTTAATTTAATTTTCGAAAAGTATCATCTGCAAAAGAACAAATGGACGAAATTTAAGACGATCAATTTTCGAACCTTTAATTTAGATATCAAATTAAAAATAAAAACAATATTGAATGCGTAGATTGATAACCTTGAAAACAACTTTCAAATAATGGAAATAGCTATAGAATTAAAGAAATTATGATCTTATTGATCTGCAAGAAAATTTCGCCAGTTTAATAGGTTAAGAAGGTCTCATTATTTGTCATATTGTTACGTAACTCACCAGTCTTTTCTTAGTTAGGGGAGGCATGAGGTAGTATGAGTTTATTTTATAACATTTTGGTTCAAATATTTATAATTTATCAATCTACGCATTCAATATTGTTTTTATTTATGGTTTGAAATCTAAAATCAAAGGTTCGAAATTTCAGATGATATTTTTCGAAAATTAAATTAAAGCTGCTGTAAGCATAATGTAAAAAATACCAATTTGGATTTGTTATTCCTGATGAAAATGCAAAAGTAGTAAAAATTTAGTTTACCTAAAATTCTCCATACCTATATGAACTCAAATTCGGCCCATGTCAATATTAGGTGAAATTCCCGAGAGAAAGCTAAATATAGGTCCTGTTATAAACCTTTGCAAATACAATTCGCTTGTTTTATTACGTTGGTCAGATGAAATACTGACATGTAATGCCGACTTATGCCGGTCCTTACGATATTTTAAATTATAAAATTTGTTTACAACACAAACTCACGAATTATTTAAAGATAAAAGTGGTCAGTGTACATACATTTCTTACTGGTCTAAGTATTTTTATATAACTACACTAGCTTTCCGCCTGCGGTTTCACCCGTGTTTTCCCGCGGTAAAAAGTAGCCTATGTGCTATTCCAGGACCTATCCTATATGTGTGCAAAGTTTCATTAAAATCCATTCAGTAGTTTTTGCGTGAAAGAGTAACATCCATCCATCCATCCATACTTACAAACTTTCGCGTTTATAACATTAGTGGGAAGTAGGATTCAGATTCAGATAATTTTATTCAATGTAGATTCTTTACAGAATACTTATTGAATGTCATGCAGAATACAATGCAAATAGAGTCTACGCCGTTTCGGATCGTGCTATGGCAGCGTAAAAGAAACGGCAAGAAACCACTGCAGCACGGCCTACTTTAAGAGTCGGCTTTTTAGGATATCCAACAAGCAATGTATTATTATACTGAACTCCATTTTAATGAAATGACACTAAGGAACAAAAGAAATATTATATAAGCTTTATTTAACCACGTCAAATTCAATTTTTGAAGTAAGACCTACAAAAGAGCTAACTTTTACTGATTGCTGTTATAGACTGAGTATCACAATAAAAGTACCTACTAAAATATTATGATTATGACTCGTACGCTCAGAAACCGCCACATCGCTGTCACTATAAAATATCTTCAACTTAAGATCGCGCTCGAAGTTTTCAAAAGTTTCCTCCATCTGGAGTTACTGTCTCGGTTTGTAGAGCACTTCGAGATGTAGTTAGAGCAGTGCTCGTGTCTGTCCATAGTTGTACGCCGGACGTCCGGTCTCGAAGCTCTTAACTCATGTGCCCACTTACGTTCTCAATAATGTGTCATGTCGATCGTAGCCGGGAGCCTCATCTCGCGCTCATTGTCTGCCATCTCCACCGGATGTCTCACGATTTCCTACTTTAGTTATATTCCACTGGTCAATGTTTACCTTCACTATGCAACAGTGTACTCAAAATACATAAATTAGACGAAGAGCACGAACGCTTAAGCTCCTCGTGTAGTGTAAATTGCATGGAGCGTGATACTGGGGCGTGCTTTAGTTGAATCCTCCCAACGTCTCTGGGCTGAGATCGGCTCCGCAACGGATGTCCGCGCCGGTACCGTCCCGTTCCCGGTCCGTCCGACCGTCCCGCGACGATACTGATTCCGATTTCACTCGCAATTTCCGCACACGCTGCGAACTCTCATCAAAGAATTCCCGCGCTGGCCCAGCGGAGGAAATGAAAATCGTTCCTGTTAAAACCGTGTGCATGTGAATTATTGGCTTTTGTGCTGATTTAAAACTCACCACTAAAATATGCACGTAATGTTTCAGATGAATTTAAAATTTTATACTGGATTTTCTTTGCAGAGGCCGTGCAACTGTCAGCGGGCGCGTAAACGGTGCCATTGTTTTCGGCCTCACAGCAACGAAATATGGCTCTTTTCGAGATACTCCACCGGCTGGAAGTGAGTACCCTTTTGTTCATCTCACATAATTTAAAATCCCACACGGGACAAAACGAAAATTCTTGGGCGTCTACGACGCGCCCGGTGTTTATTTTTAAATGTGTCTATTCATGATTTTTTTGTTAACTCTAAACATTTTTGTTAAGTAACCAATCTGTTTGGCAGTCCCCAAGCTGTGTAAACTGCAACACGTGTCTCGTTATAATTTTTCCATTAGCATCCTAAAGACAACAAAGAGTTGATAATAGCAGCCATATATTGGTAGTGTTGTAATAAATTCATGTCATGTGGTAACAATCGAAGGCTAAAATTTTGAATAATTGTTGTCGGGACACTGGATTACATCAGCGACGGCGGCGCCAGTAATGGCTTGTCCTTGGGTCGTGGTTGGCTTGTTTTGGGCATGCAAATGTGCCGAATACTTACTTGGTCCATGCAAATCGCCTCTCCCGACCATTGTCCACGGCCGTCGCTGCTGCTGCCCCCGCACACTGCCTTCCTACCCCGCTGACGCCCTTTGGGATTATTCAGCCACAGTGCGACGACGCGGCGAGCATTGTTGATTGAAAATGAATTTCGATTTGATTGTTCAACATCCCAGTGGTCGCAAACAGCAGATATTCGAATGTTTCTATGCATATCAGAAATGGAAAATTATTTTGCGGTAGGTGGGACAGCCCGTTCGCATCGATTGAAATCGCTGATTGAAAACATAAGAGGACGTTATACATTACAATATTTAAAAAAATCGTGCAGTTATACGTAACGTCTACATTCTACCGAGGCAAACAATTTATTTGATCATCGTTTTTACGAAAATTTATAAATCCCGCAGAGCACACTGTCATGTATAAAACAACGTGTTCCTGCTGCAAATATTCCAGCTCGTTGAATATTTGGTTCATTATGAGATTTCATTATCCGCTGTGTTTTCGTTTGCCTCTGTAATTTAAATAAATAGTTAATGGAAATATGTTTTCCGACCATCGCGGTTCAACGAATCCGGATTGAACTTTTTTGTTTGTGATAAATCAGTTTCAGGAAGAGGGTTTTTGTAGTCGAATAAGTATTGTCGATCACGTCCGAAAGCGTTATACTCGGAATCGTGTTCTTGATTAGTTGCCGGCCGCTCATTGCTATGCTGTCCTGGTACATCGTAAATTAACTCCTCGTAATGGCAGCTACCTGAATAGGCCCACCGCCGCCATATTCAACGACACATGTTTGGGCCTTCGATAAATGATCGCTACTGGTTTTTATTTCAATCGCCTCCCAAGGTCTATTTGAAGTTTCAAACTCAATCGTTTTTACGACTTCGTCAATGATCTCGACGTTCTCATGATAGGTTTCGTTTTCATTTTCATCTAATTAAAACTAAGCGATCTCTCCATCTCATTAAGCTTTGTTTAAATAGTCTTTGATGTGATTCGAGTTTTGATGTCGGCTTTATATCAAGAATGCTTTATCATTACTCTTGTCAATGGTCTCTTGTTTCTATTATATTGTTTCGATCCATTCTAAGCGATAGCTACCGGTTTCGTTTCTGTATTATTACTTACCGTTACATTTTAGTTATAAGTTGGTAATTAATATAGAAATGGACTCACTGACTTGCTTGATTATTCCTTTCAATACATTTTGTATGTATTAAGTTTTTGTTCTTCGACTTTTCTTTTATGAATAATGTATTATTCTTTTTCGTTCTCTCGACTCGATTCAATGGACTTGTGTCTCTATTGTAGCAATGCTCTTAAAAGCGATGGCTACTGTTTTATTTTAATCACTTGCACAGTCCACTATGTCAACTTGATCGGTTGTAGAACTTCTTTAACTTTCACGACCCAGCTCTGTTTTCATTCACTCTAGGAAATTGGACTATGTAAATAGTTAACCTTTATGTCGTAAATTGAAAACAAAATCTGCTGCACACATTTTTATTATATGAAGTGTTTGGAAAACTCTGATCAGACATTTTCACAGTCAGAGCCGCGGGCAAGTTAGTTGTGTGATTTCTTTGTATAAATAAGACTAACAAACAATACTTCATTCCAAGTTCCAAGGCAAAGAAGTTACTCTGATTGTCAATTTCCTTTGTTGACTTTGTTAGTACACTTTTACTTGATTATAGCTGTGCCTTGTTTTTTGGAGAAAACACGATTCATCGGATTGAATGAATAATGGCCGGAATAACTTATTTCCCTCATTAGAATACGCCTTGGATCTACGAAATAGTATTTCATCCAATATATTCTTACACTTTACATTTTGTTGGAACTGCTTACGTCCGTTCTGTTGTACAAATGGCGGTATTAGAAATACAAAGGGTCATCACTTTCAAAGTGCGAGAGGTCTGGAGTTCTCGTAACGATCTATTCAACACTACACAACGTTGGAATATTTTATCCATCATGTTTTATTATTTCCCGTCCTTCAACCGAGGGAGATGTATGCATCCTTCAGCATATTTCTAAGGAGTCATTCGTGATTGATTTTATGCGTCTAATGCTTAAGAGACAAGAGTCGTCGATAAGGTCGCTCGTAAACCGCTTACGATTATTAGATAAATCGAATGTTTGTAGACGTCGTTATGGCATTCTCACGGGGTGACGAAGGTGGCGGCACTATCGCGGGAGCTTGTAAGCTATTAATTGGGAAGACCTCCCAAGAAGACGCCATCACACTTGCCGGCGGGAGGTCGCACACTTCCCTTGTTTGACAGTTCATTCCTCTTTAGGGCAAGATTAGCCTCATTGTACAATGTTTGTCCACTAATACCCGAGACATTAACGAGTGGGCAAACATTACCCTTTAAGGCGCGGAGGCTATTAACCGGTAAGGCACATTAGGTGTTTTTCTCTGTGAATATACACCAGATTATGATCTCGACCTGTTTAACGAGGTAACGCCTTATTTATGCGTAGAGCTAATTGTTGCAGTGGTTATGGGTGTGATAAATAAGATAAGATAATATAAAATGTATTTCAAATAAAAACTTAGCCTAATTATAAGTAAAACTTATATCGCATATAAGTAATGATTGCTTTCTTATTGTTTATTTATTACTTTTGTTTCCGTTAGACTTGATCTATATACAACTTGTTAATGGAATAAGCGAAACCCCCATAGACCCCAACTGATTTTTATTAAAATAAATCAATTTCCATCAAAAAATCTTAAAAAACGATTTTTTTTTCTAGATATAGCTATTTTAAAGTTTCATCATAGTTCTAGTTTCATCTTTGTTCTAGTCCGCGCTCTCTGCGCACACCACCCCTCCCCTCCTCACCGCTCACGGACCGCGCGTCGCCGCCGCGCCGCCAGCGCGCGTATCCACAGAAATATTTAGAATAGAAGCGACAAAAATTTGAATAATAAAAAAAAAATTACCCCTATCAAAAACCCGTGAAATTGATTCTACTCTCGATTCTGAACAAAATATTTTCTCAGTTTCGCTTATTCTGTTAACACGTTGTATAAGACTAGTGCATAGTTCTCCCGTGTGGAGCCGGCTATGAATAATCACATCTCGTCCTAACACCTCATTTCTACCCGAGGGTGTCGTAAAAGGCGATTAAACGAGTTTGAATCGGAGAAAGATCGGCAGCGCTCTTCTGGGTATAATAGCATCGTAAATATGTACTGCGCGGTCACCAACAATGACGGCCCAAAACTAACAAGCGTGGTGACTATATGGAACCGTTCCTCCAAAATGTACACACAGCGGCACATTGGAAGCACTTTAACCTTGAGCGGGTCTCTGGTTTCGGGCGTTTATTGCATAGTGTTAGTGCATCTTATACTCGTACTAGTTTTGTTCCCACTGCCCACGCATTCTTTGCTCTGACATGCTGGAGGGAGCTCCCTTTCCAGCAGTGGACTTTTTATGGGATTATAATATGTACCAACGTACCAGGACCAAATTCAGGACGTTCTGAATAAAGGCCAGGTTAAAAGTACCCTAAACCGACGAGCATGTATGAAAGGATTGATGAAAGTACAGAAAGCAAGGGAAGTATGTCAAGGTGGAGGACTGTGGTCTCTGCCTACCCCGACGGGAAAGAGGCGTGATGTTTGTATGTATGTATAATATGTATGATGATAGTTTTTATCTGTTTTAACTAAATCATTTTCACCTTTTGATTTCTGCTGACCTTTTTGTAGTATGTACCGCCTCGCTATGAGTATCAATAATATCGTTTATTATTCATTGTGTTTTTTATTGTCAATTTTTCCATCTATATGTTAATTAGCTTGCGCATTTATTAGTCTTCGTTCTTATTTGTATACAGGATGTAACAAATAGGGCATGCCAACCCTGAAGGATGTGAATCTGCCCATGTAACTTTCACTAAGGAACATAGGTCGAACTTTGAAAAAAGAAATTTGACTTACCATAGAAACTGAATCAGCTGAAAGCACATTTTGTATGGTAGGAAATTTTGTTTTTCGTATTGCGACCTGTTTCTTGGGGAAAGTTGTTCAGTTTCATTGGCAAAATCACATTCTTATAAAAACAGTTTGACGGGTTCTTACCACGATATGGATTTTTGATGAGTTTCCGATATTTCGGCGCTGTTGCAAGCACCCATTCCACAACTAACTACCAACTGTTTTTATAATAGTGTTAGTGACCGCGAAACTCTCAAACAATAAATCACATTCTTCAGGGTTGAGATGCCCTTTCTGTTAGACCTTGTATAGCAAGTCTATAAAAAGAAAGTGTACTACCAAAAGGTTGGCATGGAATTCAGTAGCATTTCTCATGCCGTGTCTTTACAGTTCTTCAGGAAATCGTACAAATGTAGAATGTATCTGGAGTATTAGGAATCGGAATTAAGCTACCCTAGGGTAGTATTTGGTTAAGGCGTCTCCGGCACTGACGGACAAGACGCAGGTTCGAATCCTGCCTGTGGTTACAAAATTTTGCGATTTTCGAATTTGTAAAATTATCCTTAGTGTTAAAATAAAATAAAAAAGCTTAAATAGACATAAAATTAAGAATTTGCATACTTCTACATTTAGTTGGATTAGGACATAGTTATAATACAATGTTATTCAGAATTTTCTCAAACCGCAATAGATGTTGCCTACAACTACTTTGCGGTTAAGTTTCAGTGCGTGGTTTTCCCTTTTCCGTTGGTACAGGTAAGCTCTTACTCTATACTACTTGTGTACCTATTTACAAGTAGGACTATCTGTGGTCAGTGGTCTAGTGGTTAGAGCGCTCGGCTCTCGATCCGGAGGTTCCGGGTCCGATTCCCGGTGGGGACACTGTCAAACAAATATCTCTTTGTGTTTCCCAGTTTGGTTGAAATCAACAGAAAAGTGAGATGATTCCTTGCTTCGGAAGGCACGTTAAGCCGTTGGTCTCGACTACTATCTAGATTTAGTCGTTAATGAGCGATGTCAGAGGCCTTTGGTGACTCAACAACTCTGACACCAGGGACTGTGAGGTCGGTCATTGACCTTGCAACCCACACGATATGATGATGATGATGAGTAGGACTACAAAGCTATAAACGTACTTCATCATCATTACATCCCATGTAACGTCCACTGCTGGACAGGGAGCTCCCACCAGAACTACAGCAGAAACGCGTGGTACTTTGGAGGGGATTTACCATAGTCACCACGCTTGCAAGCGTTGCGGCTGGCGACCGCTGTTGTTGGTGGTGTGTAAGATGGAACACAGAAATATGCTGCTGCCCATCCTCCTTTTCATAAGCTCTTAGACGCCTCTTGCGATACCCAGAGATGGGTTGGCACTATTCTTTGCCGGCACACCACGAGCAAATGTAAGGGTAGCTACACACATGTTCGTTTCGGCATGTTCGGTTCAGCTTTTTTCATACAACAGACAACTCCAGTTCTAAGAAAATGCCGAACCGGACATGCCGAATCGAAAATGTGTGTAGCTATCCTAATGTAATGTACTTGTACATACATAGCTAAGCATATTTATAAAATGCACTAGCAAAATAACTGCGAGTTGGCGTGCGTGTAGGTAGCCCTATACTACATATCCTATCTTAAATGGTAGCCTGAATGATTGCCTCAACGACTCCGCCCGCTATCTTGGCCCAATCTATCACACAGTCACACTATCGCCACCTATCGCTCAATCGTAAACTAACTTGCGGCATAATTGCCGCTCTGACCTGCGTGCACTGTCGTATTTCGTGATATCTTGACCTCGTGATATATTTTGACTATATACAAAATATATACTAGATTATGGAATCGAGTAATTTCCCGAGAAAGCACACATAAGGATCTATGCATTCTGATTCTACCTATTCTGTATTGACCGGACGTCGTGGTTCTCTTAAGGAGGCCTCCCCTAAAGATATCCACTATCTCCAGCAGTGGAAGTCTTTTGGCTGATATGATGATTTGAAGATGATATAGCTATATTGTTTACATCTGAAAAATTCCCATATCCGACAAAAAATATGTCTTCGCCGCGCCGCAGCTTCTGAAAATTATCTATTGCTCACTTCCGTAAAAGACACTTAGTTTGACTATGATAGATAAGAAGAACTTTTTGTCTAGATAGGTGCGAGACAAAACTCCTCCCTCTCCTCGATCCCTATCGAGTTGACCTTACATCTAACACGATCGTAGTGGGTTGGCGTCGTCATAAATTAAATCTCGACTGAACGTATTTATCACTTGCCCTCCTCCTACTATCGTTAGCGTCTAGTCTGTTTCCGCAATAGTTAAGGAGTGAGGAGATATTTAAGTTTACTTAGGAACCCACAAATCGAAATGTTCTATTTCTAAGCTTTGTTATAAACTTTCGCATTTCTCATACATGTTTATTTTATTCCGGCTTTAACACCAGGCTTAACGTTGGGCAAAGTAAGGTAATTCATTTTACCTAAGTATAAATATGACCCCGAATAAAATAAATATGATCTATTTCTAAGGAATTGCCGGATTGTATTTAGATCGCATGATCGTTTCTCGCGCATTCATGATGTGATTATTTAATTTTGCTAGAAATAGTGTATTACGTCATCGTTCACCATGCTGTAACATTGTATCACAAATCCCCTTTACAAATTGTCGCCTTTTTAGTATTCATTCCACCGTAAAATTATTATCAAGCAAACGCATCCAGCGTATCCATCGCACGCACTACCTACCTTCTTTCGTTTATTAATGTTTGATCTATTATTTTGCTGCATTTTTTGTTACAATCACTTAAAAGTTTAGATATATGACTATAACCACACAATAACATTGACTGTTATAATCAAACACCAACTAAATGTGCACCTCCCCAATATTTTGCCACTGCTAGGGCGTTATCTGATGCCTCACACAGATCCTCGTTAGTACAGTTGGAGGGGCACAATGGACAAAAGATCTTATGTGATCAATCATTCACTGTTTAATGACAAATCCGTGGTACTTTAACAAATTGATATTGGCCTCGCTCATTATCTGCTCCATCGTAAATTAAATACCAAGAGGACGCATCCATCTATCAAGCTATAATTTGTCGCTCATTCATGTTTTAATCTTTACATTTATATGCCAGAAATTCTGTGATAAGTTAGATAATATTACGACATCGTTCTCTGTTTTATGACTTGTCCATCGCAAATCCCTGGCATATTCGTATCTCAGAAAAGTCCCTCTTCTAACAAATTGTCTCCATACGTTACGCAAATAATGTCGTCGCTCAGCATCTGCTTCATCGTAAATTAAGCGCATCTAGCGTATCTATCGAGCTACAATCTGTCGCTCATTCATGCTGTGATCTATTTGTTCTGTTTCCGTGCAAGAAATTTTGTCATAAATTTTGTAACAATCACGCCACCAAAAAGGCGTTTACATTAAGCGGCTTTTATGTACACTTTTCGTTTTATATCGTAATTATTATTTATGCGGTTTCCTTACATTCTTTATTCAAGTCCTTAATAAAAACATACTTTACAAAAAAATTACCTAATATTCTTCAGTAGTTCACAGGTCTTTAAGTTCTGACGATACGACTTGCATTCACCTAGATATTAATACATAAACAAATCTCTTATCTTCATAAACGTTGTCAAACTCATATACGTATGGTACAATAGTAACATTTTTGCAGTATTGTAAGCGTGCAAGTACACATTTTCTACTTTATTTCAGGGGTTAGGATCCTAGATGCCTAAATATAAATGGTGTGTAAAATTGACTTTTTGAAACTATTTCGGTTATATGACTTTAGTTTGGAACATGGTCTCGCCGCGCCCTTTTCTCTATTTCCGTCGCGGAAGATAACTTGCCCTCATAAGTAGAAGTCATTATCGCTACGCCACTTTACAACACTCCTGTCGCCGTTTACGGTTCGTTTCCTAGTCGTTATGTTGTAAAAGTTATTTAGAATTTGACCAGGTGCACTTACCAGCTAGAAGTTGTAAAGTTTGGGAGTTGATAATTTTAATTTTGTAGGAACTATACCTATACTGCTGTGTGGTGATCTAAATTCTATTGTGAAGAGTTGACAAGTCGCCATTGGCTAATAAAAGTCCTGAATCTTTCGTTTCGAAGCACCAAAAATTGTCTAGTCCTGCAACTAGGGATCCGGACACTTTCCTCTATAAGTATGACTAAATTTATAATTGTTTAGAATGTTTATAAAATCGATATTACAGTATTAGTTTTTTTTTATGAAGAGTTTTCTGTCGCACGCGAAATTGGTTTCTGGAATTCACCATAGTCACAAGATTATTTAGCTTGCTAGCTTATGGTGAGATCACAAGGTAACCTAACCAAACCTTACCTCTTACTAACCTCTTACTAATTTTGTTCTACCGATTTATTGGTTGTTTACTTTCTTTTTTTGTCATTTTCTATATAAATGTCTACATTGCGTTGGGGCTTTTTTATTTTGATGGTTATTACCTATTATTTTTATATTTGTTGTCGCTCAAAACCATTATTTTTCTCTCTTAAACCAGTCTTTTTAGTTTTTGTAAATTCTTAAATAACAGTGTATTTTTCGTTGCATTTAATAGACTCATATTCTGTATCGCCTCGACGTTACAAGCCATTTAAACGCTGTCACGATCCCCGCCGTTGCATGTTTTGCGTGCCAGCCGCATTGTTTTAAGCTTCAACTTTTAAAATTACAATAGCTTTTATATCTTCCACATACCAGTCGACAGGAATCTGTTTTAATTTTAAAAATGTTGTTTTCATAGCTTTTATTATTAAAGTTCTCTAAGATAAACGTGTGTCTAAATATTTCAATTCATCTTTGTAAGATATTAATAATACAATTTGTAATGAGCGTGTGGAGGAGTCGGAATGGGTCTGGTATGGCGTTCGGGCGTTAGTTATTTAGTGCTTGTAGGAATGGTCTCATAGTTTGCACGGAGACATCTTTATTAGTTTGATAAAGAAGAATAGAGCCGCGGGTATTAATCGGTTGTTGACTCGCGGCGGTGCGTTGTAACAGTTCATTGGCCATGTCATGAACAAGGGCCGGTGTTCGCCGGTAGATAATTAATTAAATGTTTGTATTGGCCGGTGTTGCCAACGGCGGAACTATTTGCCGAGTCACTTCCTTTCTCGATGCTGTCGGCCAGCCTGCAGACAGCGGCTCCCAAACAATAATTCGCAGCGTTTAAAGATGTAGTACCTAGTCGACCGAGCTTCGCTCTATAATAGCCGGCTAAACACTAAAATATCATCGGGTGAGAAAGCTACCCACTTACAGATGACGCTGTAGGTTTCTGTCTAAAACGTGGTATTTAAAAAAATGCTTCAAAACACGGGGAATACCAATTTTCCCAGACATGAGACCTGGCTAGATCGATTTTTCGCCCTCATAACCCCCGTATGGTAAATTTCCGCCGTTTTCGAGAAACCTATTACAAATATATATACAAATATTGTTCGTTTAATAGTCAAGGACCTTTTTGCGCCTATTTAAAACCGTTGTATCATGAATTTTATTTGTAGAAGTATGTTGGTAACCGCTATAATTGAAAGTTTTAATTCCTGCGGGACTATTAAGTAAAGTGAAAAAAAATAACGTTCGGTCAATCGTTTTCAGACGGTTGTTAACCTAAATTTTGTGTGGTTTGTTTTAGTGAATTAATTTTATTTTTCTTTCTCTCTGGTACCTTTAAGAAAAGAAAAGTCATAAAAACGCTTCAGATTTTAATATATTCCCCACTGTTAATTTGATAGTCTGAGATCAAAATTTATCAACCAAAACAGATTTTGCAGTGGTTTAATGTAATATTAGTAAGATGTTTGAGAACCTCTGAATTGGCTAGACTACACTTGGTGAACCAACCATTCAGTTTGTTTATTGTCCTGCACTTCCTCAATCCATTCAGTTTGTTTATTGTCTTACAACCGTTACAGTAACGGTATTTCAAAACTATCACGATTAAGATAGTCTATAGTTGGCTTTGTATGTCTATCTTACCATAGAGTAGGTAATATAATACTGGCGTATCTTACATAAATCCTTCCAATCTTAGATATATTTTATAGGACTTAAAAATGCAGTAGGACTTTACAGTTACTGATGCTGCCTTAATTTTAAGCTCAGTTTGTGGCTGAAAATTGCATCTGCACGTTTAATGTTTTTAAAATTTTGAGCTGAGCGAGGTAACATTTTTCATCCAAACAAAGCAACGCTTACCTACTATGACACTATTTCGACACGATTACTTTGTTGTTAGGTACTGCTGAATGACATCGTTTTGGTTAGTGGCTGAGTTGAACCGAGATAAGTAATTTTTTTGCGCTCTGATTTTAATCTTAACCTCACAAAATATTTCAAAATTCCTTTTCTTGAAAAGACGTCACATATATTTCACGAGATAGAAAGAAGAGGAATAAATTTTAAATTTTTGTTCTTATAATCTTGTTGGCTACATCTTCAATAATAGGTACCTAAATAGCTATCTGGAATGTATGTTAGCCCACTTGGGAGGTGTATTTTCGGAGTCCAAAGGGAATAATAAATTAACATTTAGTTTAAAACCACCGAAGTAGCATGTGTGTAGTGTGATTTTGTCCCTCAGAGCGCAGAAACCGCCCGTAACGAGGGTGTGACAGACACAAACTTAATTTAAAATCTAATCTATTAACGCCGCCTTATCGCGTCTACCCCAGTTGTACTGTTTTCCTATCTCCGGCTTGATTGAAATAGTTTGGATAGCTCGTGAATAGTTGCTAAAGTGTACCGTATCCTACATTCACTAAGTTGTTTATTTGATTCCTAACACGGAGTGGAATTTACGAGTCGTGGAATGTTCGTAAAAGCGAAATTGATGCCATATATCAAAATCTACATAAGTTTGATGATCTTGGTGAATAATTAAATCTTGCGTCTTGCTTCTCATACTTTTCTATTAAATAGGATGACGCGATGCCAAGTATCAATTTCGCCTCCTCATGAAGCAATAAACCATCGCCATTTCAATCCACTTGTCATGTCATGCCACTGACATCTTTGTTACTTTAAATAATATTCCGGGCGAGTGAAAAACCGCAGAATTGTTTCGCGGGATCTAATTGACATATTTTGATCTTCGAACTTGATCTAATGAGAATTTATTGCTGGAGTGTAATTCAGCCCGCGTCTGCTCCCAGGCAAGTTACTGCGGGGCGCCTGTCGACCACATAAGTAGTACGAGTAACTTTACCACAACGAAATATTTATTGTCTCTCGTAGCTCGTTAAATACTGAATTATGGTAATTACGCAAACGGTTTAGCTGTCGTCCGGTGTTTGAGTGCCTGCGCATTTTCCATGACGTGCCGCTGCGCCATATATCGCTGACGGGTGTAATTCCAGCATTTCAGCAGAGCTGCTGGTCGGAATGACGTAATTCCACTCTCTCCGGCATTACGCTGTCAATGGGCGCGCTGTTGCTGTTGACGCGGCACAACAATAAATTAACGACAATTGCACTAATTGTGCAGCTAATGGCCGTGCTCGCTCGCATTGTCTCGCCCGGTGGCCGAACATTAATTATCACAGCTATCCCACTATCCGGAAATATTTGACGCGTGGGAATGGCATTTTCTATTACGCGAACGATCGCCTGTGTACTATGTATGACACTAGGCCTCCACTAATATTTTGCCAACGGAATTCCTTTATTGCATGTCGTGATATGAATTTTTATTAGCGCTAGAAAGCGGCGGTCCGTGTTACAAATCAATATAATATTGTAGTCATATACACTACACGTGAGGGAGGAAATAACTGATGTTATTTGTAGGGTCGGAGTCTCAAGGCGACGCGGCCGGTGCCCAAATTGGTGCCGATGTATCGAACTCGCGTGTGGCGCGCCGCTATCCACAATATAAATTTACAGGCTTGCCGAGTTCCGAATAAATTGTACACAGGATCCGTGCAATTTTCTCGCCTAAACGTCAGCTTTGTATCGCCGGCGTACCACATTACACCAGCCCCACTATTCCGACGATTTGTCACGTCAACTCAGGAAGGTTTTTGCCGAACATTCATCTTGTCTACCAATATTAAATCCCGCTCCAGCGGTGTGTCAGGTTTTATTTATCCATCTTTCTGTACTCGGTCTCGCAAATAGTTTCGACCGAACTTGTTATGTTGGCCTTTGTGTGTTTGGCTTAAATAAATACGGGAAATGTCTCCACGTTTTATCAAAATTACCCATTTACTAAGGTTACCGATGTAGACTTATTTGGTATTTATGATTATGAGTAATATGTTATGTGTTTCGTTTCGTTCTAATTTACTACACACCTAAGTTTCTCATAGTTTATATATCATTTGTACAGGCCTATTTCAAAAAAAATAGTTTCAGTTCCATAAAATTCGCTGAGCGAAACGGCTTGATTTATACACCATGTAATCTTGTTTTATGGGGACATTAAAAACTCGCTGAGCTAGTGCACTCGGAGACATTGTGTGCAAGTAAATGGGGAGTAAAGGGTCGTCCGACGTGGTCGCGGAACCGCGAACCTTGCAGTTAGATTTTACGTTTCATATCCGTTGCATTCTTCTTTATTGTTTCCATAAAGTTGAGAATTGTCTTTATACCATGGTGCTGACCTTACGCGAAATTTTATGGTTATTTCGATTCCATCACATAAAGCCCTACGGTCTTCATAGCAATCACTTTACGTGAAGTGGTTGGATTGGTTTTGGAACCTCTCAAACCGGCATGTTACTGACATAATTTTTTTTTTTTTTTTTTTTTTTTTTTACTTTTATTGGAAAACCAACAGCGTTACATCTAAATTAAGCACAGAGTTTAAAAACATAAAGCCAATTATAGGTTTTCACAAATAAAAAACAACTTATAACTATAAAAGACAACTGAACGCTGCACGTACAGAGAACCAGCAGACTGCACCCACGACACGCAGGTAAACAAGGTGAATATTTAACAATTAACTGCTCATAAAATCTATTGTCAACAGATGTTTGACGGAAGCAATGCTCGTGTTGAATAGGTCTAATTCAAACTTTATGGATAATTCATTAAAGTTGCTACCCGCACGCCACATAAAGGAATTTCGTCTATAATTAGTGTTAGCCGAAGGCAGGTGGACAGGTGGATTGAAACGGAGAGGTCTACTAGGAGCTCTTAGGTAGATCTGTGCTAGAAGGTCTGGACAATCTATAGTTCCAGAAGCTATTTTTAAAAAGAAAACTGCATCTTCAATCTCTCGACGTTTATAAAGAGGAAGTAGATGGTGTTTTTACGTATTGTAGTAAGTAAATTCATAATTATGTTTTGTCGGCGTCTGCAAAATGCGGTTATTGTGACATGATTCAGAGGTGATGTAGTGCCGCTGGTCGTGAACTTGCAGATGGTTCATTGCTACACTCAATTACGTCTCTCGTTGTTTCAATTTCTTCCAATATATCATGTCTTGCGGCTACTTCTGGTCGACTAATTCACTCTCAGTACATATTTTATTTTGATGTTGCTCCAGACGATTGATTTACTTAGACATTTTGACGTTTGGTCAGCCCTTGAAAGCATACCAGTTATTCTGTACAAAAAGCAGTGATGAATTTAGTCACCACAATATTATTCCTGATTGGATCTATTTTGTCGAGCTCGAAAGTACACGCAGCTAATTAATTTGCCCGGTTCCTCCCGCCGTCTCCCGGATCTGCCATCTGTCTGTTCAATCCAATACCTCGCTACAAAGCTCGGTTGGGACAAGTAAATCGATTTGCTACGCTGTCGGTATCCACAATACTACCAATCGATTGCCCCGGTCGTGATTGTTACACAATCAAACATTTACGAAATCTATAAGTAAATCCTCTTTCTGCAAAAAAGGTTGTCAATTCAACTTCTATAACAATTTGCCTTGGAATTTTTCAACTTCAGAGTCCAGACGAGTTCGTTGTACTTGAATTGAATGACGGTCGAAAATTGAAGACCTTCTGCCAAAAAGTCTCTGCAAACACTTTAAGTCATGGTGACTTTTAAAATAAATTTTAAAGACATCAAATACAATTATGCCGGCGCCAAAAGGCTATAAAATCGTTGATGGGCAAAAACCAATAGACAGCCCAGCCATTGATAAGATGCAAAAGATGCTCTAGTTCCCGGCGCCTGGCAATTGTTGACAGGCGAGTGGCATTACATGTTTCTTACGTCTCACGGCTACATCTGGACCCAATGCACCTGACTACGACTAATTTAGGGTTGTCTACGATAGTGGTAAACAAGCATTTAGCCTTAGCCTTTAGCATGATAATATGTACTAAGTATGAAATCACCACCGATTTAACTAGCTTACTCTAGCCCTTGAATAATAAGTAAAGCCATGTTGGTAACAACATCTGTAGGCCAGATAAATCTGTCATTGATCGAAATTCAGATGTACTGACTGCTGTCGTCATCCTAACTCAGTCGCAACGCTGTCGCCCCTAAATGTTTAATGTTTGCTTTTCTAGGGCAGTTTGTAGGATTGTGTTTGATTTAAGTAGGCGCAGGCCGGGTGTCGAGTGGCAGCTTTACGTCTCCCTTGTGTTGTTTTCTTACCATAGGTTTACGAAATGAATGGATTGTTTGTTACGAGGGGGCATCACAAATTCTTAGACATTTGTTTACAAAGCCGTGTGAGAACACGAGACTGACAGATAGAAGTTACACATGGACCGTGTACCTAAATGTAAAAAGTTTGAGCGTGGAAGCAACGGCTAACAAATGGGGAGCAGGCATGAAGTCCCGAGAGGGTTGTCGGTAACGAGGCAGCCCGTGCGCTGGCTAATGCCGACACTTTGCACGCATCATCTATACCTCTGAACCTGACGCCACACCGCCGCCGGCGCCACGCAGCCATAACCTCCTCCTGCCCTATCGCGTCAGCTCGCCCGCTGTAATGGGATTCCAGATAAAAACTCCTTGGGGACCTAGCTCGACGTTCGTGACACAATTTTACTACTTTTCTTAAAATTGTTTCTGTGTTCACTTAAAACGTTTTCACGGATCGACAAATGTTCACAGTACTTAAGAATATTCCCAACGTGTTTTTTTGTAAATTCCTTTAGCGAGCTATATTGGTACAGGCATATAAAAAGATTTTGACAAAAACTCGGATGCGCGAGTTGGATCCCGGCCATAAATAGTCTTGTTTTGTAAATCTACAATTGTGGCGATAAGCATCTCCCCATTCAGGCGGGCTGCTGGGGCGAATTGCTTTATTTTTTCCTTGCGAGAATTTTTACAATTTCGTCGTCTTAAAACACATAATTTGGTTGTAATGTTTCCGGTTGCTTTGAACGGAAAATATCTTTGTTTGGGCGCGGATGCTTATTACGGCAGGTTCCGGGGATTCGTTCCGGCATGAAAGCGCCGGACCGTACTTAAGTGGGCTGGCCATTGTGGAGGTCGCTAGCGCCACTACAATGTAAACCACTTTTTGTTTTATTACGGCGATGTGTCAACTTCGCTGGCACGCGTCCGTTTAATGGGACGCCTAATCTGACGGCTTCTGGACGCTCGCTGCGATTCCTGTAGAAAATATACTCCAAACTACCTCCTATTCGCCTCTTTCAACTAGTAAGTCAATTTTAGGGCACATAATGTTGATATTGTTCGTGACATACCTACCATTTATGATAACGAACGAAGCTACAGCTACTTCTTTTACAAACACACCCCAAACGTGATGTTGATGTATAGATTGTAAGTTCCATCTTGTTGAGTGAATTGAATAGAGAATTGTATGTAAAGTTAACGGTTTGATGTAGGTCTCTTTTGAGCCAATATTGGATTGCCATCAACAAATATAGAATAGGGAGGTCAGACGGCGCTCGGCGGCCTCTGGGACCCACTCTACTTTGCGAATATTGTCCTCGACGGGTTGGGACTTTCCACTTGATTAATTTAAACCCGTTGCAAGAGATAAGGGTGACAGACGGGATAAGTAAGTGCTCTATTTCACGTACGTCCGTTTCTATACGTGAAGTTGGAAGTCTGGTTGTGAATAGGCTATGGGGATACAAATCAGCCCATTTACAATGAATGCTCACAATGTATAAATTACTTGTGTGCGATACTTTGGTACCTTGCGTAAACCGAAGCCCTGCGTTTGAATCCTGGTGGGGGCAAAAGGTTGTATAATAAAATAAATATGGACGTTTCTACCCGAGTCAGGGGTGTTCATATATTTTTTTAAGTAACTTCCACACAAAGATCTTAGGTACCTCAATGTGGGACTAAGGTAATGAGTTGTATTTTCCTGTAAAGCTATATTCATTCATTGTTTTGTCTATTATAGTTTTCTACTTTTTATCGTATTTTATAACAATTGACCTATCTTAGTGGGGCAAAAGGTCATAATATTATGTTTGTTTTAGTTAGAGGAAAATAAACAAGCCGCCTTGATGATAAATCTGAGAGTACGTTTATGATCACTATCAAGCACTGTGTTTACATTTGGTAACGAATGAATGAATATAGCGGATGAATTCATTGATTATGCAGTTATAAATGCCGCAGGCAAATCGTATATTTCGTCGTTTACGAACGGCGGGCAAACTGTAAATGGTCGGCAAATTGTAAAAAGGCGACGGCAGATAGTAAACAGGTTTAGATCACTTGTGCATTTTTGGTTCGTAAGCCACGGTAAACCCAGCTGGTGATGTAGGTGGATTAGGTTATCTATCTTTCGACCACAACGCGACCAGAAACGAATTACGCCAATTGAAAATTGCTATGTTGAGTGTCAAAATTGAAGGTTGCTTTGTTAGGTGTCTGTCCGGGGTTTCTGTTGATGAAGCCTTAAATTGAAGATTGCTTCGTTGGGTGTCTGTCCGGGGTTTCTGTTGATGAAGCTTTAAAATTGAACATTGCTCGTTGGGTGTCAGGGGTTTCTAAACTGAAGATTGCTTCGTTGGGTATAAGGAGTTCCTGTTGATGAAGCTTTAAAATTGAAGATTTCTACGTTGGGTGTCAAAATTGAAGATTGCTCCGTTGGGTGTCTGTCCGGGGTTTCTATTGATGAAGCCTTACATTGAAGATTGCTTCGTTGGGCGTCTGTCCGGGGTGTACGTTGATGAAGCCTTAAAATGAAGATTGCTTCATTGGGTGTCTGTCCGGGGTTTGAGTTGGTGAAACCTTAAATTGAAGATTGCTTCGTTGGGTGTCTGTCCGGAGTTTCTATTGATGAAGCCTTAAATTAAAGATTGCTTCTCGGGGTTTCTCTTAAAGTCAATATTTTTTTTAAAACATGTCTATTTCATTAGCCTCAAACCCGCCCCATAGCTATAAAATTGTATAAAACGCTGTCAATTACAGTTTATACCATGTCAACCATTATGAATATTCATGAAGCTCCCCACAGGCTTCGGAAATTATGGAATTATGTCGTCCAAGTGAGTAAACGTAATCAATCAATAGGTATTGATCGATGCGTCCCGTGCAAGAAAACTTCTGAACACTTCTCTAGCCTACATCCATTATAGCGAAGTAGTAATTTTCATCTATTTTCATGCAGTAAATACTTAAAAGTTCCACTTTTCTGATATTTTTTTGTTGTTTCGATTCGTAATTAGGTTACTAATTCCACTGTCCGCCCGTGTGGTCCTGACAAAGAATATTACCACCCCCATCATTCCCGTAAGTCTCATAAAAGGCGACTAAGGTAGCTAACAGAGGATGAGCAACAGCGTACGTATGGTTTCATTGTCATTACTGCAATCGCCAATCACAGCGGAGCCACTTAACTTTTACGGAGATTCTTTTGTAAATATTTTCGGCTTAGGTTTAGATTAGGAACGCTTTGAATCGCAGCAGTTGCCATTGCATTGCAGTGGACTATATGGTCTGAAATAAAGAACTTAAAAAAATATATAGACTTATGGAACTGCTTTTCTTCTGAGCCTAGCACGCGCATTCACGCATTTTGTTGGGGCCTTTGTCCAGCAGTGGATTTGGCTGTATTGGTTCGTAAAAAGAAGCTTTTTTTTCTGCATGCAGCGTGAATTTTCATTCGTTTTAAAGCCGAAGCCCAGTGATACTACTCATGAAAATAAGCAACTTTACCGAAGAAAAATTTTTTTTACTCTAAATATTTTTTTTACCTTCCCATACAAAATGAGTCGATCACGTGACCAGTTTACTATGGGGGGAAGAAAAAATTTTTTCGAGTAAATATTTTTTTTCTTCGGGAAAGTTGCTTGTTTTCATGAGTAGAATCACTGAGCTTCGGCTTTAAAACGAATGAAAATTGACGCTGTATAATCGATATTGCAATGATACGTGTCATTTCCTTACAATATTTTAGAAGCGTAACCTTTTTTGCGTTTTGTTACAATGTTAGAATACCAAATGATAATGTAGTGATCAATCAAACACATACCGCACGAATTCGCCCATACGCCCTTCGTGTTCGTATAAAACTTATACAGGGTGTAAAAAAAGTACCTACGATGATCCTTTTAAGGAGCAATACTGCATCATTATTAATTATAGTATAAAAATATTAAGAAAACTGCACAGCTAGTTTTCGACTTCGTTCGCGTGGCGTTTTGATCAGCTAGGGACGCAAACAAAGGTAATTTTTTTAATAGATTTACTTATTATTATACATTTGCCGGCACCACATCAACCCATCTCTACCCCGTGTCGTAAGAGGCGACTAAGGGCTGGGCAGCAGCATTTCTGTGTATCGTACCATCTTATATACTGCGGTCACCAACAACAGCGGACGCCAGCCGCAACGCTTACAAATGTGGTAAATATGGTAAATGCCCTGCTGCTCCCTGTCCTGCAGTTGACGTTTCATGGGATGTTATGATGATACCTTTCTTTACATTTAAATGCATTGCTGTATTTACTGTAAATCAATAAAAATTCAAATTTCAACCATTATTAAAAAAAATAATACAGCTATAAAATTATTTGTAACACATAAATATTTTTTATAATCAGAGAATCACCGTACTTTTGTACACCCTGTATAATATACAGGAATATCCACAACGTTCAGAACAATACTTATTTCACAACTGTTCAGAACAAAATAAATACTTTTTACGGTTCATACACGTAACAAGTTTTCTTTGCCTTCATCGGGGACCATTAGCGATATGAACGCTTTTATTTGCATTTTACGTCCCATAACTCCTTCAAGGAATATTTCTGTGTGATGGAATGAATAATGAAGCAGCAGTAGAACGTTCTGCGTTTAAAATGCTTAGTATTTTTTCTGAAGTTTTTACCCGACTGCCCCAAAACAAGAGGGCTATGTTTTTTGAGTGTCTGTATGTAAGTATGTATATGTATGTCGATTTCTTTGTCTCGCTCTGCAGCCTAAACGGCTTGATAGATTTCAACATGTGATGTGATTTGTATTCTTTGTGGGAGTGTCTAAAATAATGAAAATTATACTAATAAAAATTTACCTCATCGTAGAGCTTATTTACTAACTTACCAGTAGCTTACAAACAAGCTTCACAAGATCTACACCTTACTCAAAATATGTGGCTGTTTCGCTATATACCAGGCCACTCAGAAAGTATTGCGAAAAATAGTTTTTATATATGGGAGACTGGCCGGTCAGAATCTTTTTCGAAAATATGATTACTTGTAAGTAAAAATATGTGTGTTCCATTTTCAAAATTTCCCTCCACATTTTTTGCGAGCCAATTCAAAGTATCGTGTCTTACTGAAAAATGGATCTGCGCCGGGAACATTTTAGAGCTATGATTTTTTACGATTTCAAGTGTCGCCTGAAACCGGATGAATCGTTCGATAGACTTCAAATGGCATTTATGGATGAAGGCCCCTCCAAGGCAACCGTGTATCGTTGGTATAACGAATTTAGGCGCGGTCGACCAACCTTGGGGGATGAAGAAAGAAGCGGTCGCCCTTTGACGGCTATTACGGAAGAAAACGTGCTAGCAGTGAAAAATTTAATCCAAGATAATAGGCGAATTACATATCAGGAGATTCAGCACATATTAAAGATTGGATCGGGAAGCGTTCACGAGATTCTACACGGGCATCTTCGCGTGAGGAGGATAGTATCGCGCTGGGTGCCGCACTACCTCACCGACGCTCAGAAGCAGGCCCGGGTGGAATGGTGCCGTGATATGCTGAACAAATTTGAAGCAGGCTCGTCTCGGCGTGTTTACGACATCGTAACAGGTGATGAGTCCTGGATTTATCAATACGATCCAGAAACCAAGCGCCAGTCGACAGTTTGGGTGTTTCAAAATGAACCAACGCCTACCAAAGTGAAGCGATCTCGAAGCGGGGGGAAGATTTTGATCGCCAGCTTTTTTAATTTGACTGGCCACTTGGCCTCAATTCCCTTACGAGATCAAAGAAGCATCAACGCCGAATGGTATACTACCAAATGTTTACCAGAAGTTTTTTCTGTTGTGAGCAACAAGCGACCAAACACAGGGCTCCGCGGACTACTGCTCCACCACGACAATGCGCCTGCACACACCGCGCTCAAAACGAGGGACTTCCTGGACAGCACACCAGTCAAACTCCTGGGTCACCCTCCTTACAGCCCTGATCTAGCACCGTGTGACTTCTTTTTATTTCCAAAAATAAAAAATCAGCTCAAGGGGATACAATTTTCGTCGCCGGAAGATGCGCTGGCTGCGTTCGAGCAGGCTGTAAACGAGGTGTCTACGGCGGACTGGAAAAAGTGTTTTGAAAACTGGTTCCGACGCATGAATCTTTGTATAGAGGCTGGTGGAGAGTACTTTGAAAAGATTTAATAAAAATATATGTACCTGTAGAAAAATTTTTTTTAGTGTCGCAAATATTTCTGAGTGTCCCACGTATATACGTTGCCACATATTTTGACTTGGATATTTTTTTTCTTTATGTCACATGTGAGTATATACGAGCAAATGGGCCACCTGATGTTAAGTGGTCACTACCGTACTGTTTGTGGCATACTTTGGTCCTTCTTACACTTCGAACTGTAACACAGCAGTACAAAAACTGCTGCTTTACGACCGACAGAAATAGGCAAGGGAAAAAGAGAGAGCAATATAATAGAATTGCCGAAATTTTCTTACAGATTAATGAGATCATAATTCCTATAATTCTAATGCTATTTTTTTCATTTGTCTTATATTTGAAAGTTGACTTCAAGGTTATCAATTTACGCATAAAATAAAGTTTACTTAAACTAAACTAAAGTAATACTTTAAACTAAAGTTTGATTTATAAAATTAAAGGTTCGAAAATTGTTCGTGTGTCGTCCGATTTCATCATTAGTTTTGTTATATTTTTTTACAGATAATATATTTCGAAAACTAAATTTAAGCTTCTGTTAGCTTAATGTCTTCCCAATAATGCTTAAAAAATTGGTTTTATAATTGCTGAGAATAATTCAAAAATCTTAGTACTGAAAATTGAGTATACCTAAAATTAGCCATACAAAACGGCAATTTCATAGGTAAAGACCTATTACCACTGTACTTCCATATACGAACTTTGCATTTAACCCCTTCCACCTTAAAAAATCCAACAACAAAAAATTTCTTCATAGCTATAAATAGCCGTCAGTTTACTATTATCTAATCTGTGATGTGACATACTCGTAGCACAGATTCATCTACGTAAATCAATAGTCGATATGTAAGACAGCAGAGAGCGGACAACGAAATACCTACTACTACGAGTATATGATATTGCGCTTTGATTTTAAAAACTCCGCGACCATCCAACTTGACCCCTCTTTTATAGAAAAGTTCTTGAAACGGGAGCTCACCTTAATTGGTTACTATTAGTTGTGAGAAAAATTGAAATATTTAATGATTTTATACTTTTCCCTTTATTTGTACTGTGAGACCTAGCTTCTTGCCAAATTTCATAATTTTAGGTCAACGGGAAGTACCCTGTAGGTTTTGCTTTTTTGCATAAATGTATGGAGATGAAGACATAAAAAGCCATATCTTTTGATTGCGTCGTTGTAAAAAATTTAAATTTTCAGATCTTGTGTGGTTTATGGACCTTAATATTCTTTATCAATTTCAACCTGATACCTCTTCTCGTTCGTGAGAAAAAGGGTCTTGACAGACAGACAGACGGTCAACAAAGTGATCCTATAAGGGTTCCGTTTTTTTATTTTAAGGTACGGATCACTAAAAATGGCCAAGTGCGAGTTGGACTCGATCACGGAGGTTCCGTATCTTCCACCATAATATGATATACAAGGTGATCCCCTTTTGGATGTACTTGATACGGGAGTTCACCTTAATTGGTTATAATTAGTTGTGAGAAAATTGTAATATTTAGTTAGACTTTTTTGCTTTGTTTGTGCTATGAGATGAGACCTAGCTTCTTGCCAAATTTTATGATTCTAGCTCAACCTAGCCTATAGGTTTTATTTATTGGGGTCATAAATGGCCGAATGTTTTGGTTGTAATGTCTTGTTTTTTCTTGTTGTAGAAGCTTGAAAGGTCCATAAACCTTAATTTGATATAAATGTTAACTTGATACCTTCACCCGTTCAGGACAAATAAAGGTCTTGATAGAAAGACAGACGGACAACACAGTGATCCTACAAGGGTTCCGTTTTTTTCTTTTGAGGTACGGAACCCTAATAAACAACAAAAAGATTACTTCATTGCTATAGCATAGCACAGATACATCTACGTAAATCAATGCTCAATATGGAAATACAGATTAAAATCTAGTCAACCAATAAAATTAAATCGATAAAGCGATTAGAATCTCCGAAGAAGTGTCAAACAGAACATCCAATCGTGGGAAAGAAAAACCAACGAATGGGCGTTATTAATTAAACAGTAGAAAGCAATAAATGTTGATTAACAGAACATTAGTATGATGAAATTTAAATTAATTGTGTTGATCACGAATATAGAAACATAAAGTTCAAGGGGAAATGATTGTGAGTGCGTGTTGGGTTGTAATAAAAATGTTCGAACTTGCTCACTGATCCGTTGGACTAATGGTGCTGGACATGAGACTTGATCATTCGAAGTTATAAATACTATGGGCGTCTGCGGAGGCTCTTTTTAGGGTTCCGATACCAAAATTGTGAAAAAAGGAACCCTTATGGTGCGACTTTGTCTGTCTGTCTGTCTGTCACACCTGTATATCTCAGCAACCACTCATGCTATCGACTTGAAATTTGGAATATTTTTAGAATATGGTTGCCCAACTAAATTGCACACGAAAGAATTAAAAAAATATTATGATTATTAATGTAAAGGGGGCCCAAGTAGGGGGGGCTAAAATTATCTCTAAACTTTGTGGAGGGAAAAATCTGAATTAATTACAGTCGATAGATATTTATGTAAATATTACAGCAAAAATAAAACGATCTTTCTAAGTTGCATAGTTTTTTAGAAATCTGCAAAAAACCTTTACAAACAAATTTAGTTTTGCCGTCCTAAAAATGGACTTTATTGCTTCCAAAAATACTATAGGTATATTGGAACCCTCGGCGCGCTAGTCCGACTCGCACTTGACCGTTTTTTTTTGTACAGTCAAGAGCGGATCAAGTTTGACACTTGCAGCGCGAATCTAGTCAGTAGTCTTTAAGAACTGAACAAAGTCCATCGTGTCAAGCTTGATGTGTTCTTGACAGTACTCGTGTTTAGAGCACACCCGGACACTACATACAACGAGAGGGAATTTGAAATTGGAAGCGCGCGTAGGCCTATCCGCACTTGGATCCGCAGGAGCACCACACGAATCGCGCGGTCGGGTGCTTGCGGGGGTGCAGGTGGATTGCAAGGGGGGCGGAGCGGAGAGTATCCGTTCAGTATGATAATGTTACTGAACACAATGTCTTGTTTTTCGACCCATCTTACAATGTTATGCAGATTTTTGTTCTGGGTAACATAAAAAAGTTTGGCTAGGGTTCCAAAACTTACCCGCTGCAGTATCATCCATAACATCCCATGAAAACGTTCACTGCATGACAGGGAGCTCCCTCCAGAACTCCAGCAAAAACGCTTGGTACTTGAGGGGATTTAACATAGTCATCATCACCACGCTAGTAAGCGTTGCGGCCGGCGACCGCTGTTGTTGGTGGCCGCAGTATGTAAAATACTACGATACACTGATGCTGCTGCCCATCCTATGCGTGGTATGGTATATTTTGGAGGGGATGTACCATAGTCACACCTTTGTTGACGTTGCAGCCGGTACAATAGACCGCAGTGGCTCAGTACAATGGTTCAAGATCCCTAGTCGCCTTTTACGACATCCATGGAAAGATGAAGGTTGGTACTACTCGTAGGCGTCACTACCCGAGTCGTTCTTGGATTCCACACTTCTGTTTAGTACGGGAACGGGAAAGTGAACAACTTAATTTGCTCAGATTTAGAGCTATGTTTGGAAATGTTAGGCCTGCGAGTATGTGCGGTTGAGTTGACACATAATATCAACCACAGCAAAGGTAATAATTCCCGCCATTGGCTTTGCTTATGGACTGCGATATGGATTGTTAATGTCATACTCGTAATAAGGAAGTGTCTCTGTTACATAATAATGGGCTCATCAGTCCGTCTGTCTGGCTGGACTCATTGAATAAATGCCTCTTTATGAATATGTTGGCATATTAAAATGACTATTATTTCCTGTAGAATTTTCTAAATGTTATTCTGATCTGCATATGAATTAAAATGGGTTAAGGGAATGTTTAGGTGTTGCTGAGGTTATTAATTATTGAAAATATTAAAATAATTTTTAAATGGAATACATACTCGTAATTCCAATAATTTGCGGCGAAGTGGTTCTTGGGAAATGCAAAAATTCATTTCGGCCATTAATTTTAATTTAAATCTTGGTTATTTTCATACTCCTAATCGTCGTTCTAGAGTTTGAACATTCATAATATTATAAGAACAGTTTAAAAACGATTTATTGCCCAAGTAATATGTAAGTTTTATGTGTATCAAAATTTACGAGTAACATAAAAAGCTCAAGGTTTTGTCAACCGAAGTTCACAAACTACGGCCAAAACCAATATGAGGTAATGACAATCATAACCGGTTGCCTTAAAATTATATCTTTCTGTGTTTTTGAGCACATCTGGGTGGAACGGGGCTTGTTCCTGTATAAGACTGAATCTCTATGCCATATGATATTTTTTTTTATAATGAAAATAAGGTCGACGATGGAACGAGTTTGCCCAGAAGAAGCCAGAATGGCTTCATTAGCAGAAACCATAGGCAAAACTATCTAAGGTAAAGTTGAGAGTACCTACTTGAGACAAAAGTAGAAACCAGATTATGGAGAAAGGAAATTTAGTGTCGAATATAAAGTCACGGAAATCGCAGAAGAGAGGGAGGAACCGAAAAAAGAAAAAAATAATTAATTAGACGATAAATAATGAGAAATAATTAATTTTGTATTTGTATTTTAAAGAGCCAAGGTCTAATAAATAGAAGAATAAAATATTCCTCCATATGTATGTACATTTTGGTCAAGTGAGGTATTAATAAAGCGATTTTAGTATTGGTTCCATAGTTATGATTGGAATATTGGACCATATAATTTCAGTATTTCCTGTACCTCAAAAAACCTTTTAAATTATGTGAGAATCCCCATAAAAGCGTCAATTGTGTCGAATTGTATTATTTACGTAGCATAGCAGAGATGTGTTCTATCGGTATGACCCTTGTCTCTGTCCGCGCGCCATTCCCACGGGCAAACGGCCATTCCACGGATATCAGCGTCTCGTATTATAATAACAATCAATGATGCGACGATATATCAATTATTTAACACCCACTGCCTGCGACAACACAAATGACCCTCATTCTGGAAGTAATATTTTCTTTAACAGATACTAATTGCAGAAACGTATCTACATTATTTATGGAGAGGAATTATTTATTACCTTTGTATTTTTTTTAATTTTATTGCAAAATTAATTCTGACTCTTTGTAAAGTCTTATATATCTGTCACCGGAAAATAACAAGAATCTTAAGTTAATCAATTTTCGCGTCAGTTGATCAACTTTCGAAAAATAGTAGGGATCTATTCCATGGGTCCGTTAGGTAAGGATAAAAACACAACCTCACCGATCCAGAATCGGTTTTGTTGTGTTAGGTTCTCTTGCGTCCAAACTTGCCCGAAGCGAATTCGGTACAGTTTATTATTTTGCGACAGTTTATCAACTTACTCGGCAATTGGTCAACTTACGATTCTTGTTATTTTCCGGTGACATATTATATATTATGAATACAAGCATAATACAAGGTTATTTTATTGGACCTGAAATCTGTTTGCTCACTTAGTAACACCCGTTTAGCTAGCAGGGGACACTTGACTCCAACAAAAAATTGTGCTTTCAAGCTATGTAAGTATTTAGCAAACGGAACTCTAAATAGAAAAATCATCTATGCATGCTCACATTTTTTTTTATTTATAAGACCTAGGTATCCAACGACACCCAACACAATGGGGTAGATGAGAAAAGAAAATCACCCTCACTTTACTTGTATGGGTCCCAAAAAATACTTTTTTTCAGAATTTAATTTTACCACTTTGTCGGCCTGAATGAAATGTATATCTCTACCAAATTACAGCTTTCTAGTACTAAGGGTCTCTGAGCTAAGCCGCGGAAAGACAGACAGACAGACGGACATGACGACTCTATAAGGGTTCCTTGTTTACTACGGAACCCTAAAAAGGTATCACAACCCTGAAAGAAACTGAAAGCCCATGGAACTTTTACCAATGAAGAGCCTTTGGCGGCTCAACTACTAACACCAGGGACAGGGTTTGTGATGTTGGTCATCAATCATCTAACTAAAGATTTATACCTATCCATAGTTTTAACTATATAATGGGTTCGTTGAGAGTAGTTCGTCACCCTGCCTGCCTGCCAACGCATTACATCCTGCATGTAGTGTTAGGTCTAACCTCTGACCCCACATTTACTACCAAGGTCTGGTAGTAAAACTGCAACTTGATAGATGACTTTATTGTTCACCCGATTATGCCAGTAAGCACTAATTGAAGCAGCCATCAACGTTGATTACCTTGCCAACATTGGCTCGATCTATTAAGAAGTTAACTTGCATATTGCATAGCCAATCACAATTGATGTGGCGCTGACCAATCAGGTGACGTTAACCTGCTTAGGTTATTTTTATTATGGATATTTATATTAAACTTGAAACTACTCAACATTATTAAATAAACGAAACTAATAGAAATGGTCTAAAATTATACCAACTCATCTCTACCCGCGTGGTTGTCGTAAAAGGCGACTAAGAGAATTAGAGTCAGAAGACCGTACCACCTTACATACTGCGCTCTGCCCTCTATGGTGCCAGCCGCAACGCTAACAAGCGTGGTGACTATGGCACTTCCCCTCCACATTGTTCCAGATATTGCCGGAATTCTGGAGGGAGCTCCCTGTCCTGCAGTGGACGTTTCATGGGATGTTATGATGATGACGATGATTGTTCTAATAAAAAAAGGGAAGTCTAATAAAGTAATTTTTGTATGACAGTGTCTCCACCGGGATTCAAACCTCCGGATCGAAAACCGAACGTTCTACGAGTAACTTGACTACGGAGACTGTTAAGAAACGTACTAATATTGCGAATTTTTAAAAAACCCTGCTCAAATTCGTTGCCTTATCCAATTTTTGTATCGGCGATTATATTCATTTCATCAACATCAACCCTTGTCAGAGCTCAAACGGCTGATTCCCTTTGATTTGCTTCTCTTTGCGATAATCCACCTTTCAAATTTTATGTTTCCTTTAGTCAATTTGCTTTTGAAAACCATTTAGAATTATGTTATCGCTACTGTACGTGTTTGTGCAGACGAGGAGAATCAATACCTACTTGGAAGAAATGGTGAAAACATAGATATTTTGCTGTTTTATCGCTGTCTGTTAATGACATTGGGATGTATACAATTCTTGGTCGAGGCAACATCGACCAGCTGCGTTTTATTCAGCATTTCTACCTAAAAAGGCGCGGTGGTCGCAGAAGTAAGTTAAATAAAATGAGCATTCAAAGTTCTTATTAAATACAATACTTATTTAAAGCTCTGCTGTTGATTCATTTAGTTTTTAGTTAGCTCTCTTTTAAAGACTTCGACTTTTTAAGACTACTTATTTTTTTTTAAATACTTACTTACTTTTTAAAACTACTTATTTATACATATATATTATACGCTTACATTGCGTTATAAATATCAAAGCGACACAAAACATAAAATCTACTGTTATCCAATTTTCCCGTTGTAAATTTGATTTACTATAATTTTAGTATGTTATTGAAAGTTTGTTCAAGGCGACCAAATCACAAGATCTGTAACAACAGGAATAAAAATATTCTAAGCGTTGTTATTGTTACTCAGATATGAGTACAGCGTGAGATAACGTGCCTCGAATTGCGTATTCGTATGTTGTAACAAGCTGATCGCCGCTTTAAATGACATACAGTAAAGATTTATGTCATCCGCCTCCTTAACGAGCTTAGTCTCAACATAATTGAAAACATCGCGTATAAAAACCCCAAAGGTCCAGTTCGGTAGGTCTTTTGGGGCACCGTTAACATGTTTACTGCTGATACCTTGTTGAATTATTTTTACGCTCTTAAACAGAACTTCGTATTTCACCTTTACGATCTTGATGCTTTTTTGTGACTACTATTTTATAGTTCGTTAATCTGATAATGAAAATTCTTGCATATGTTAAAGGCTATTCTTTATTGTAGAGCTTTATAGCTTAGGTGTGGCAGGTCTGCTCCCGATCTGCAGGTTTGTGTGACCTATCGTCGCCACGATATTTATATAATGACTTCATCGTAAGCCTGTAAACCGATTAACGATGGAGTTAAAGGCATTATTTTTATAACGTTATTATGGTCGTGATAAATTTAGATTAGTGTTGACCTTAGACACTTTGCAGCCGATCAGGAAACGGCCGCAACGAAATTGATATTTTTGGTTAGATAAGATAGAAAAAGAGTGCTTTGATTATGCTAATATCATAGCTAAATACACTATATCTTATTGTTTTATTCTAAACTGTAATGTAATACAAGCAATAGTTAACAGTTCTTTTTGGATGTCAATTTAATATATATTTATATTATATATTTAATAAAATAAATATCAATCTAGCTAGTCCTTATTTTTGGGAAATTGGTGTTTAACATCTGTTCTAAGCAGACCTCTGTCGTAAGGTATTTTATTCAACATTTATTTACCAAGCGTATTTGCATACACTATTGTCTATTTCACATACAAATTCCTTGAATGATTAACATAATACAACCATGTAGCAAGACCACCAGGGGCCACTTCCTCAGGCTGACAACGTTACGGCTGCCATTACACCATTAGTCCCGCGGGTCACGTCTTAAGCCTCGCTCATACTGGAGACGACGTCACGCGCGCAGCTTCCGGTGTGAACAGAGCCCTAACGACGGCAGAAGGAATGTTTAAACAACATCGATCCAATGCTTTTAGAACACTCTCAGGTATTCCAAGTCTCGTATCTCACGTATACATTGCACTTGCCGTTCGAAAAATATCAGCTTCGTCTCGCGCTGGCAGGAATTCAAAGTTTGTTATTGAGTGAGATAAAAAGTCTTAATATGAAAAAAGTCTAGTTAGAAAACAAAACAAAGTAAATGCTTGCTTTTGTTAGACGTAAGCAAAAGGTAATTAAAAATCCTAGTGAGAAATTCTGTAAACGTTTAAGTTGGGTGCTTTCTAGAGCTGGTTCGTTTTTATTGCGCCCTTTCTCGTGGAAATGGAGAATAATTTATGCGCCCGGAAGGCGGCCAGTGTTAGCGCAATGTTCGCGTTGGGCGTCAGTTTACAGGGGGATGTGAAGGCCGATGCTAGGTTAAACCAGGGACACACGGACAGAGGCCGTCGTCATGGAGCAAAAATTACAGTTATCGATTATGCCTACTCTTCCCAACCTATTTAGCAGATAAAAATGATAGTAGGTACTGTTCCAGTGGTTCCAACGGCATGAAAATCATTTTTGAAAAGCTGCATGATTATCAGAACTTGTGTTGGAAAAAGTACCTACTGTGTAACGATAATATCATTATTAGAATTTGAAAGTTCACGAAAACGATCTGTTTATTCAGTTTCGTGGGCAGGTTCATCTCTTAATTTAATGTTCATTATTTTTGAAGGTTGCTATATTTAATGGTGTCGCTAAACTATCATCATCATTGTCCTATAGCCTTATTCCGTTTTAACCAATAATTTCATGGAGTCGGCTTCCTAACCTAGGGGATTTGATGAGGGCACTGGTTTTCACACAGAGCAACTGCCATTTGACCTCAGCTACCCAGAGGGCAAATCAGACCCAACCCTAGGTTAGGCTTTGCCAGATTATGACTTGGCTTAACGACTACTATCATTTACAATAGCCGGGACCAAAGGCTTAACGAGCCTTCCGAAGCACGGAAACGCTCTGGTTGTTGTGCCACTAGCGGTCATGTATCCGGGGTCTGACCGTGACTGGAAAGAAAGAGCACCTTCCAGTCGGCTACGAGCGCAGTTAGACTTTTAAATAAATATTATCGAAATTGTGTCACGGAAACATTTCCCTTTGGCTGTTTAGTTTAAGATAGATCGATTTTGCATAATATTAGCATGAAATCTCGGCGGCTAGGCAGTGCTCATTCAAGCAAATCGTGCCATGAGTTTCCGATATTCCTGTTATATGCGAGCTGTTACATACCTACTTCCTCCTAAATGTCTTGGCGTGGGAGGACCCTTTTCAGAACTTAAAATGTCAAGAACTCGTTTAAACACAAAGCGACGCGAGGAAATTAAATGTCATCACAATCCCGTCGTCGCCTATAACCTTTTGATGTACTGATTGATGTATTGCTTTTATATGAAATATTCGATACCTTTAATCGTTTTGGCGTATATTTATTAAAAAAACAATTGGGGGACATTTTACACAAGGTCATCTGTACTATGGGTATTAGAGACCGATATTCATACATAAATAGATAAATAGCACCCAGACACAAAACAAACACTTGTGTTCATCACACAATATTCACCCGATTCTGTAAATACGTTTGAAAACTTTTAGTACTTTCATCCAAGTTTCTTTGTATAGGTAAACGTTTTTCAGTTTCTCTTAAATATTTCAATGCAAAAGCTGCGGCAATGCAGCCTTACGTATTAATGTGTGGGGCTAATTTGTTCATGGCTTAGCGCTTTCCATGCTAGAAATAACTGAAGGCTATGATTTCGCGGCGGCTTTGAAGTTGACAAGGCATGCGTGATTACACGGGTCTCCCCGACTTCCACTGAGGGGAAGTTGACAACCGAGCACCGCCGTAATAATGCTAATATTAGCACCGACAAACCCCAATCATTGCGGGTCGATAAACGTATTGTGGTTAATCTCGCGTTCAACTAGCGGTTAAGTAAATACTCGGTATTGTAATAATCTCAGAGCCCCGTAAGCCGGGTTTATTAGATCCCTGAGCGATGCGAGATACACTCGCAATATGCATAGATAGGTGAAGTGCGGTTCAATCGAGCGAGGTTGTAGGTATGCGATCTACGTCTTGCCGATATTCAAAGCGTTCGATTCTGCAACATAGCGATGATGTGGAGGGCGGAGATTATTCACGCAATAGATTGGAACCGTGACTGACGGACAAAGGGATTCCTAAGGAATATTCACACACCAGTAATGACCACGCCCGTAGCGACGCCCGGTCCGCCCATTGTCCACCATGATACATCTGAAGCACTCGGGCTTTGATGTTTGAGACGTCTCAATCGAATCCTTCACAACAACCCTTAAAACCGTCATTAACATCATTAAAAAGATTTCCAGTTTATTCAGACGCTCGCTGAATCACAAGAAGGGTTGTGTACGTGACAACCCTATTCCGTTCTTAATAAGATTTTTTCCAAAGTAAACAAAGAGTGCTCCTGATGCCTGCTCAACGAGCAGAAAATTAAAAACCAACGCCAGGGATTTTGTTTTTGAAATGTATTTTTTAGTCATCACAAAATGTTATTAACTTCGAGGTTTTATGAAGAGTTAGATGACTATTAATTTCAAAGGTTTATTACTTAAGTGACTAAGATTCCGTATTTAGCAAGATGAAAGCTTGTCATTAAAACGAAATTAAATAACTTGGTGCGTCATCCTATCTGGTCTCAATTCCGTACTAGCTATGCTTGTAGACTCCTTTTAAATATTTGTTAAAACAAAAGTTAATCACGAATTCAGCATCGCGTGAGATAACTTTCCAAGAAAGACTCAAAATATTTTTATTTCTATATTCGTTCCTGTCCTGAGCACGAAACTCACGACAACCTCAGGGGATTAGATAACTTTTATTTATACAAAAAGTTAAAAACCTATTTAGAAGTGCTATTTTTCAAAGGACTTTTCTACTTATCAACAGTTCAAGCGGTTCTCGCACCGTAAGTACTCGCAGTTACGTAAAGTAGCCTTGACCTTTTTATGGGAATAAAGTGGGAGGGAGGGTAAACTGTAGGTGGATGGTAGAAGTTTCCGCGTGGCCGGGTACTGCTTATGACAATTCACTCGAAACTTTCGCGAGCTCTTGTATTAGCCATACAATCAGTTCAGGAATTTGTACCTCATACATGTGCCCCTAATTTGAATACAAATTGGAGCTAAGGGGTGAAGTGAAGGCACGCGTATAGGGGAAAATCACGGAAGTATTGGCATATTCCATCTTTATTACGGACCCGAGTAAATTTTAGTTGTTCTGCGGAATTTCCTTATTTTTACTTTCGAGTGGAGCGAGAAAGGTATTGTATTCGTGAAAATAAGTTTTTCTAATTTTCTTAAAAAAGTGTTCTATATCACTTATACATCATAAAAAATCAAGTCTCCCAAAAATGTCCGTCCGTCGGTCGGTCGGTCGGTCGGTCGGTCGGTCCGTCGGTCGGTCTGTCCGTCACGCTTCGGCCTAGCGGCTAAACGAATGGTCCGATTGACACCATATTTTAAATTCAGGAGTTTTATGCAAATCCATCAAAGGGTTCTAAGTGGTTTCTTGCTGGCTCTCATTTTGAGGGTAGCTTTCATACGACGAAAACGAAAAATAGAAATTTTCTCATAAACGGCTCATAGAATCTTGATGAAACTTTGCATGACCAAGCATCTCCATGTAAGATATCTTGTGCCAGTATCAATTGATCTCTGTAATTTCATATAAGGGGTGTTCCTGTACCACCAAATCGTAAATATGTGATTTACCCAAAATGCGTTCCATTGAGTTTATAAATTTTTTTTATAATATTAATCCTGGATTGGTTGTCTACCTGAATGGATATTCTTTATGATTTTTGTGCATAAAATTTAGTACACAGGGTGTACCAAAAACTGAAAATGCTTGCTCAGTAGACTAAACTGATCAATTATTCATAAGGAGCATGTGTTGGGAAATTAACTTAATCTCCATGCAAGTATCCTACGGTAGTATCCATTGATGTGTGAAAATTCATATAAAGGGTGTTCCAGTACTACCAAAAGTTAAACATGCGATATACTCGAAATCGTTTGAGGTTTGTTCGTTTTAATGTTTGACAATTTGAATTCTGAATTGATCTGTATATTTCATTCGTACATTTTTTTGGAAAAACGTAAATAAAAGTTTGTACTTATTTCCATACTTTGTCTATGGCATTACAAATTTAAGTTTGCGGTTAATAGTTTTTCCTTGAGTATTGCGAGAAAGTAAGTGCAGTGCTGCTGTACCATTTATTTATCTTTTATGGTACACTGCTCAGTAAATATTTCCCCATGTTTGTTTATTTGATTTCCAAAGTGTATTGTGAAAGAAGTTTTCCACGGCTAATCTCAGCGACGGCTCTTTCATCACGTTTCCATAATAGATGAAACATTTGGCGAGCTAGATGGGCATTCAAGACACTTGTGACGCTATAAATCTAAGAAAGGCGACAGTTTGAAAAATGGCGAAGTTTACCAATAAACTTATCATTGGTACCTTTTCCTGCCACATACCCTCATTTGTTCTAAATTGAAGGTTCGGCAGTATTCGGGGAAATGCCGCCGCCGTCGCCGTTTCACCGGTGTTCAAAATTCACCTCACACACGCTACTCAGTTTTTTTCTCACCCGTGTCTATCATTCGATAACACGTCGAGTCGAGGATGTCAAAAAACTTATAACAGCCTTTTATGGCTGCCGTAACGTAACTTGATTTCACCTGGATATAAAATTTGACTTAGCACGTCTCTCATAATATTGTCGTCACACTTTGCTAGTACGTGTCGCTATGGTTTTCTTTGAATATAGGCGTGTTAGTTTTGAAGGCGATCAAGGTGTTGCGCCGACCACAAATGAATTGGGTTGGGATAAAGACAGGCGGATTATGATGATGATCATAGGTATATAACTTTTGATGTAACCGGTACCTAATGATGACAAAATGTTAATACTCTTAATCATAAAAACAAAAGCTTGTGTTATGTGCGTGCGCTACGTAATAAATGTACGGTTATTGCAGGCAATTCGTTGGCTGTATTAATCTAGATATTATCATCAGCATTGGTGTGTAAATTAAATCATTACTAAAAGGAAACGAGAGCGGTTGGGTTGCGCAACCGGAACGTTGTCGATCTATTGTGTTATGTGGGGACAGACAGCTCGCAGCTCCAGTCACGCAAAGTTAAACTTAGATATGTCGCACTGATGTGATAATATCGGGAATATGATCGAATTCCTAAGAATTCTTAGGAGTTCGATCGATTTAGGTGGCACACCTGCTCGTTTGCTCACTAAACTTGTTACCTAAAAAAAGAATACTTCAGGAAATTGTGTAATAAAAACACGATTTCATCATATTTCTACGGATTCAAGAATGTGATCAAAATCCTGGATTCATTTAGGAAAATTATGAATGATTTTAGATTTAGATTTATTTATTTCAATCTATCAATTTCATGATTACATTAATTATTACATTAAAATATAATATGTCAGAGGATAGGGTGATCGTCAGTAGGATAAATGTCAAACTTGTATAGAGCTAACTTGAATAGAGCTGCAATCAGAATTTTGATTCCATTTTAAAAACGTGGTTAATAATTGATTTACGTATAGCAAATTAATTTAGTATTATGTATGGTTGAAATGAATTAGCCCATTCAACTTATCAAAGACTCTAAAGAAGAGTGCCGCAAGACTTGTTGTCAGGAAGCTGATAAAACAAATCAAATTGAACTAAATGAGCATACTCGTATTACTAAACGTGTGCCATTAACGACAATACTTTATTTCTAAACTCCAGCTAAATATTCACAGTAACAGCAGAATCGCAGAATAAAACTGACAAAAAAATAATATTTGAAATATCCGGTGATTTAATACGATCTACTACTGGTTGAACTATATACTTTCCGAAATGTACCCGTACCAATATCTGACCATTTTTGGTATGGACTTATCGTCCAACTTGAACTTTGGGCGTTGTATTGAGCCCCTGGCAAAATTTGCAGCAAAAAAACTAGGCATGCTTCCTAAGCCCAGTTGCTACTTCACACCGGGACAGCTTTTACAGCTATATCAATCACAAGTCCGATCAGGCACAGATTAAATAATAGTAAACTGATCAGGTATGGGGACTTCTGTCACCTCTGAGATGGATCTGCTCAATACCAACTCTTATTGAAAAGCGTGCCAGGAAGCTTATCGGAGACGGAACTCTAGTTGAGGCGAAGCTGCCGAGTACAAGCTGCACGTACTGCTTATCGGTATTTTATTTACATGTTACATTTCGGGGAGCGTGCGTATTAATTGCATAACCTTCTCCTCTCCATCTTTGTGGCGCTAGACACCGATATTATGATTAGGTCATTGATATGCAAAGCAAAGCGCTTCGTGCGAATATATGGTATATATCATCTTTATGTGGAACTCTACCATTGCAGATTTGTTCCCCAAACAATACAATCTGGATCTTTTCTAGGCAAGAGTGAATAGGCAAAAGTGAGATTTTCTTGTAGGCAAAAGTGAGATCTTCTACTAGGTAATCAAGCTACATCTTCGACTCCATCGCCACTTACCATCAGGTGAGATAGGAGTGAAATGCTTACCTATCCTACATAAAACCACCAGTGCAGTGCTGAATACATTGCACTCAGATTTCATAGTGCATTTATTTTTCTGATTTTATTATTTTCCTGCGACCGATATACATCAGTTTCCACAACAACAACCGCTGCACGTGGACTAATCTATGACGTGGACGACAAATTATCGCTTACGTCTTAATTACATACTTCACTCGCTTATTAACTTAGAACGTCAATTATTGCAATTAAACTCAATGTGCTGCTCGCGCTCGAACCAGTAGTAATTATAACGTAATAATTAACATCTCCATTCGTCTTTTGAAGGGAAACATGGATGATTTAAATTAGAGCTACGCTAAGTAATGAAAACCTCTGGTCTGCTTGATGTGTTGAACACAGAGCCGCATTACTCGCCTTCCGTTGCTAGTTCTGTTACAGTCCAATGATCTATGTGGTTGATTATTCGAGGTAATGATCAGATAATTGCCCATTGTGTAACTGAGGTGCTCGCCGGTTATAGCTCGGGCGAGATGAAATATGCGTTTCGTTTTAATCTCATAGTAGATGCATTAGACGAGTGGTGACGGAGAGTCCAAGTCCAGAAATACCCTCCGCACACGTCCGTCTTGATATTTTTGTCCCACTCCATCGACAGGTATTTGTAATGGACGTAACTCTTCGCCCAATCGATTCTTAATTTCCTCACCATCAGCACCGCTCTATTTCAGTTTTGCACGAAAATAACGAAGTGATTTTATATCCCGTCTCGGAACCGTAAACTTCGATAGTGTTTCACTCACCAGTTTCTTTTATCGCTCTCATAAACGTCGGTTGTAGTGTCTATTGGATAATCTGAACAAACGTAATAGGATGGTCCTAGAAGATAAACGTTAATACTTTTGTGTCGGGTGATATAGTGTGGGACACATGGGCGTAATAGGTTTTAGATTATATCCATTTATTGTACGGACGACAATCGTATTGGGTGCGATGTTTGCCGGCGCGGCCCGCGGCCCGCGTCCGGGTGGGGCTGAGCCGCGCTATAGAGCGCTAACAGTCGGCCAACTTGTACGGATCATCCGGATAATGCTTTCGTCTGATACTTCTGTTGGAGCGAGCCGCCTCGCGCCGCTTTCTGTAAATAATATCCTTTCAAACCCTATCGTTGCTACGCTACGTCATATTTGTGTCGAGTAACTCGATATTAAGGAGCTTTGAATTAGAAATCTACGGTTCTAAGAATAATCCATACCAGAAATAAATCTAAATAGCTCCAACTGTCCTAACAAAGCGATTGCTTTATTTGTTGTAACAGAAAACCCTAATTCTTTTCCTGCCGAGTTAGTACTTAACAAAGTCGTGGAAATCGAGAGATTTAGAGAATAATCCGGTATTCTGAGTGAGGATTACTGTGATAAAGGTTTTCATTAAAGAGAAAAGGGAACGAAATAAAAAGAGATGTAATTTCGTTCTCATGTCGAAACCGCGTTAATACGGGAAAGGGTCGGTGGAATCCTTTCTGGCCATCAAATTAGTCCTGCCGCCACTAAGAGATGTCGGCTACTTCTCGACCGCTACTCGCACAAAAAGGTGCGCAACGTGTCTTACTTAATCATCTCCAGTTTTTACATACTCTTATCGTTTCAAAAAATGTCTCAGCATTTTTGCCTGATTTCCGATATGATCACTTGAGCTTCCCCCATCATTTTAAACTGAAAACCATCTGTCAAAGAGAAAGACGTGACCGTGATTAATATGAAAAATGGAGGTCTGAGTTCCGATATTTTTGGGCCATCAATTACTTTGGGGCCCGTTTTAGAAGTTGCTCACCTCACCTCAGCGTCTTTAGGACACAGATTTTTCGTAAAGAATGGATGTCGCATTTGAAGGTGAACATTTTAAAATTTCGTTCGTAACACTTTGGTAGAAGCTTGATCGCGTTATGAGATGGCTACAGACGAGCTCGTCTCCGAGGATTAGCAGATTATACCCGCTCGGCGCTCGCAGGCACACCCACTAACTGCCTCCATAATCGGAGATAAGTATTTTCGTATTTGGCCACTCATTTCGTTTGACATTATCCCACATTATGTATTTATTTTTGCCTATCTGAATTTTTAGCATTCAAATTTACTTTTGCACAAATATAAGTTCACTGTAGTTGTAGATACAAAAACTGCGAGAACCGACCACTTTTGCTGTTTTTCAGGGTTCCGTACCCAAAGGGTGAAAAACGGGACCGTATTTATATGCCTCCGATGTCAGTCTGTCTGTCAGCGGGCTGTATTTCATGAACCGTATTAGGAAGACAGTTGAAACTTTCACAGATAATGTATTTATTTTGCAGCTACAACAACAAATAATAATTAAAAAAAATAAGGGAGGCTTGAAAACGTGTTTTTGGGCGATTTTTGCTTGACTTTTTATTTTAACTCTATCATAAAAATGGGAACACTTACGAGCGTGAAAGTTGGTATTATATTGCTGTAGAATAAAAACTGATCAAGTGCTTGTCGGACAACGCGCATTTAATACATTTCTGCGTCACTGCGCGTCCATAACTAAGACGATATTTTTACTTAGTGGTAGGTAGACTAGGTAGCCGACTCCGTAAAACTATTGGCAAAAACGGAATAAGGCTAAGAAATAATGGTACGGAACCCTCAGTGCGCGAGTCAGACTCGTACTTGGTCGGTTTTGTATCTACAACTAGTTATATTTTAGAGGATTTATAGGTTCTAAACAAACTATTGTACCTTATTTTTAGTCTGTCGGCTGGATTTTCGATAAATTATGTACCTACTCAGCGAGTAATATTTTTCACTGATATAGACGCTGCTTAGCTTGCATTCAAACTTTTCATTCTTCCGAAATATTATAAAGATCAAACACAGTCTGTATTAACGGATGAAATTCTTCACTTACAACAATTTAAATCAATTCTCTTGAAAACTCGAAGTAGAATACGGAAGCTTTTTGTGTCGGAATGCCGCAGTGAATCTATAGACTGTATACATAAACGCCACGGTGTATTATGTTTCGTGTCTAAAGCGTGTTTGTAAAGTAGAACAGTTTTTAGATCGAGCTCCGCTCAAGAGGGGAGTTGGAAACAAAGTTGCGGCGTCACAACGGTGGCGCGTCCAGCTTGCGGGAAACGGTGAAAAACAAGCGCAACACAACAACACCACACTGTTGTGTGGCCTTTGTCGGGTAGCATACAAGCGGGTGGCCGCTACCGTCTATTCCACTACTTTTGTCTTTTCATTCAGAAGTAAATGTCATTAGTCTTTGTCGCCCGACTGAAGCGGGGTGCGACCCAAAAGATTCCTCGCGATTATTGTAACTTTATTATCTACGGCTTGTGCGACCGACCTCGTTTTGCCTTATTCGGTGTTGATTTGTGTGGTAATTTTGTTGGTTTTGTGATAGGCCGTCTTTAAGATAGCCCAATTTGTAACAATTAGTATATCTTGTATCTTAAGTAAGTATTCGTGTTCACGGAAATTGAAAGGTGTTGTTAACATATGCGGCGCAAACATTTCGTAAGACAAATACATATTACATTTAAAACCTGACGCGACAGTGAAAAAAGCTCTAAACCTACAAAAGTTATAGTTCTATTCAACAAATGTAGCTTGTACTTTAAAAGAAACTATCCAAACATTGGAGTTTTTTTTACAAATGTTAGACGCTGACATTTTCGGTGTCCAATATCCAATATCGAACGATCAGGGGACTGGTATAACTTTTTGTTCAATAGATAATGATCACGATGTTTAATTTCCTCCTCACGGGGTGGGGAGCATACATTTACGATGAGTGGTGAATTAATAAAAAATCTGCTGGTACTTCGACGGCCGCCCGCAGTAAATGCGATATGGCCGCCGGAATGTGGGTGAAATACGTTATGTTTTTCGACAGCTCGTGCGCGATGTGCGACACATTTCTAATGAATATTCGACGGGTGGTGTAAATGGCAATATCGGTGTCGCCCATAAATCGAGCAAGTGTTGAATGGTGGGCCGGTGAATGAACCGCTCGGGTATCGCGGGGCACGGCAGGTGGCCCCGTGCCAACTCCACCTCTACTCAAGCACCCGCCTCCTACAGGAACAGCTATCGTCAAACAACCTCGCTATACCTAACAGACGATACCGTCCACTTGCACTTAATTCCATGTTGTTTTAGCACATTTATAGCACCTCAACAAACATCAACTGTTGTTATTATAAGCACAACACGCGCGTGTAAGTAATTGCATGTCGTAAAAGATCCGAGCCGTTACGAATATTGCTTATCCTACGATTTCGAATGTTGATATTGTCTAATATTTTAACCGTTTTTACTGTTATGCTTTGACAAAACCACTCGCGACAGCCACTAAAATAAAATATTCCGAATTCTGAGCGCAGTAATGGCGATGTGCCAGAAAAAAGACCTTTTCATGTACTCTCGTTCAGTTCAAGTTCAAAATCACACATTTCAAATTCTTTTGCTTAATTTCGGCGTTCTCTTGAACTGTAAGCGAGTATGAGTGCGGGAAAGGGAATAAATCAGGAATTTAATACAATTTAGTCGCTCGTTTAACTCTGCTCTAGCGCGTTAATATGATTATTCGGAGGCGTATACCTTACATCAAGTCTGAGCGTTTGCTCAATATTTACTTACGTTGATGGGAGGGGAAAAGCTTGTTATAAAGCTATTAATTCACTCCTACAATGGTTCTCAGCGGAGTTGCTCCAACCGTGAAATTGGGATGGTAAAATATTAATTACAGTCATATGTTTAGTGTGGCTGTATGCCAGTCGCGGTTGCTCGACGTAGATCCGGCGATTGCTCATACTCGTGTTACTCGTGTACTAAAGCGGTGGATGGCAGTGGCGGTGGCGGCATATAGAGGCGATAGAGCGGCGGTTATGTGCAAAATTTGGCAGAGTGCGCGGCCCAGCGCTGGCATGTACTCGCACAAGGCTGATCCGACGCACGCCGTGCCATAAAACTGCTCCGCCCGCGCCGCCAAGCTGTCTGAAGGCAAACCTGTGCATCAACAATTCTAAATAAGTATTTCCTCAGATACTTATTTATGGAAAACACATGCAAAATCCGTCCGTTTACTTTGCATTCTGGTTTCATTAACTGGTTCGATCCTGTTGACATACATTATGCAAAGTAGCGTCCGATCCTAAAGCATCTGTTAAAGTAATTAATGTTATTATTTTAATACGCCGTATATTATGGTAATATAGCGTTTAATATCATATAAACAGTACACTTTAATAAGCATATTAAAAACCATATTTATTGTGGTATATCTTTTTTTAATAACCAGTAGCGCAGAAATTGAAGAAGGTTTGTAACAAGCGATACAAGCGAGGCGGTATGTTACGCTCTATCGGAAATTGTTTCCATATTTATAAAGACGATAAATTCACGTAATAGGTATTGGCAAACCACCTATGCAGGAAAGTTTAATGGCTATTGCAAACGACGAGTAAGCTACATCCAAGTATCGATTATCCAATATTGTCAAGCGAAACAACTGCACCCTGTTGCCAGAGAATAGACACATTAATTAAAGCCATTATGCCTGATAGAGTAGTTACAGGTTAATCCGATTGAATGAAATATGAATAGTGATTTGCGCCGCCTCAGTCCGACTATGAATTTCAAATGCCTATAAATTGTAGGTCCGAGATCGGGCCGCAGCCGCACATTTGATGGAATTGAAACGGTCCAACCGGAAAGGACCTTTCTAAGGTACGATAAAAATGGTCGGGTATTTGGGCCCGTATTGGTTGCACCTTCGTGGATTAATAGTGCGGTTCTGGAACAAATGCGCGCCGTCGAGCGAACGTATCTGTAAGTTCACGGTCCGTTTCACCCCGATCCTGTCTTCGCCAAACATTGTTCCCTCTCGACGTTTATTTTTCCACAATCGGTAAATGTGTACGGGAAATGGTCAGTGAATTATCCAAGCGCGTGTAAACACATTTGTCATTAATCGCGCTAAAATAAAGCGGTCCTTTATTTTTCCTCTTTGTTTGTTAACTTAATCTCGTCCGGCGATTAGTGTTAATTGATGTGGGTCTTGTTTGTTGTGAAAATGCCAAAACGTAGACAAAAGTTTTAGGGGATAAAAAATGGCGCCCTACTTTTCTGTCCGGAAACGTGGTGGCGCTGGCGGACGTATTTATTTATGTTGGTTGCGCCATCGCACAATCTAACTTTTTGTCTTCTTTTTGAGGTTATGCATGCAGTGGTATTTTTCACGGTACATCGAAATTTTTTCTTTCTTATATTTTTGTGTGCTGGAGCAGGAGTTTAAAGTTTATTTTCTCTTGTCCTTAGATGTGGTCTCCACGCAGACTTCACGGAGCTGACGGCGTGTGTGGGTGGCGAGCTGGATAGGCATGAGGGTTCGGCTGTACACAGACGATATTTTTACATCACACTACTAAGAGAGCCTGTCTCTAGGTAAGATTTTACCAAAGCGATTTGAACCTCGCTGCGCTCGGTCGATTTTACTTACTTTCACGCAAAGATACCAAAGAAGCCCTTCAAAAACGGTTAAAATCCCTGGTTATTTCTCTTCTACGTAATCTGATATTTTATAATAACCTTTCTTGTCCAATTTTGCTTGATAACAGTTTTGAATTTATCTAACGGTAGACTTTTAATATCAGTAGGTACCTTATTATAGAAGCGTAAACATTGACCTTTATAAGATTTACTAATCTTGTAAACATGGCTAACATGAGAAGCAAGTTGATTCTCGTTTCTTGTGTTGACACTGTGCCGGTCAATATTTTTTTCAAAACTCAAACCCAAAATATTCATTGTTGGATATTAAAATATCTTAATGACGTTAACTAAACTACATCGTTTCACAAACAAAGTGTCGCCATAGTGGGAAAAAAAAGAAGCGACAATAAAGACTCACACGCTCTTTTAAATATTTGAATATACAGGGTTGATACAATAATAGTAGATTAGTAGACAATTGCAGCCCGAGATATTTAGGCCTATAGGTCGAGGGTGCAATTGATGCTTACGCCCAAGCTAACTACTCTGCTTTACATCTCGATTGTAAGGTAAATAGGTCCTTATTACCACCAAATTGTAGGTGACCAATTAGCGCTATAGGGTAATAATGTAGCTAGAAAAGCCCTAGGGCGGTAAGTAATTAAAACGCCCGCCGCCCCGCTGCTGGAGGCGGCCATCAAGGCGGAGCCGCGCGTGGAGGTGGAGGTGCTGCCCAATTACTTACCGCCCTAGGGCTTTTCTAGCTACATTATTACCCTAGAGCGCTAATTGGTCACCTACAAGCCCCATTTGGGGATAATTAGGACCTACTTATCGAATATGAGAGATGTAAACATAGGTTTATTAATTTGATTTTGAAATAAGCCAGTTAGAACCCTAACCTAATCCCATGGATTTTTTCTTCTAGGTAATCTGATATTTGTCTGATTTTGTCAACAATGTTTATATTTCGTTTGGCATACATTAAATTCTCATAAATGTTATGCGACTCAAAAGTCAATTTGTAAATTGCACGAACAGCTCGTTTTTGTAGTAAGTATAAAAATGCTGAGCGGGTCTGCTGAGCTGTGTTCTAGGGATTGTAGCGTAGCGCTGGTTCTGCTTATACTGGTTTTTGTTACCACTTATCAGCGGCCGTGGTACACTTAACCGCACGTCAGTAGAAACACTTTTGGACCTTATGGTGTGGTAATAGAGTTGAAAAAGTTTCTACCGACGAGCGGTTGACCGTACGTACTTCTTGTAGTATTTTTTAAATTTCCTTTTATTTTTAGCTCGGCGGAAAAGATATTTATAAAATTTTGATGTAAGTATGCCACGGTTTTTTCGTGTCAACATAATATTTCACTAACCTGTAAAAACTCAGCCCTATTGCTTTAGATACTGAGGAACAACATTAAAAAGTTCCAAAAAGTTTAGCCATGAAACACAGTAACTTTTGTTGCCAAATGCCGTAAAGTGTTTAGTTATTTATTTGCTTAGCATAATGGGAGACAAAGTCGGAAGCAACAAGTATCTACTTCAAAGCTACCCGCGTGCCAATTCTCATCTATTAGCAATTCTAAAATATACTTAATTCGATTTTGAAATAGTAAAGGGGCACTCGAGAAATGTCGAGAATATCAATTTGTTTTCAGAAGCACTTGTAGAGTGTTTGTATTTGTGTAGTTGATTAAGTTTGTTTATTTTGAGTCCTCATTTATAAAGTGAAAATTGGAAATATAGACTAGGTAATCTAAAGGACTGGAAAAGTATTGGTTGCCACGCTACTACTTAGTCTGCCGCAAAGAGGCAACCCAAGTCCTTGGCAGCTCCTGCTCCTTACCAGCAACCTATTCAAAGAGCAACCTATGCAAAAGGATCTTCAAAGTTCATATTATTAGGGTTCCGTACCTCAAAAGAAAAAAAAACGGAATATCATAGGATCACTTTGTTGTCCGTCTGTCTGTCTGTCAAGACCCTTTTTCTCCCGAAAGGGTATAATTAATCTATATACACTTGAAGTTGTGAAAATTCCGAGCTTTTACGACTTACTTTTACATTAATGAACCAAACCAAAACTTATACCTAGGTTACTTCTCGTTGAACTAGAAAAATGAAATTTGGCAAGAAGCTAGGTCTTATAGGACAAGCATAGGAAAAAGTCTAAAAGGCCGGTTTTTTTTTTGTAAGACTTGGTAAAGTGCGCTCTTGTACGTACGGTCAACCGCTTGTCGGTAGAAACTTTTTCAACTCTATTACCACGCCATAAGGTCCAAAAGTGTTTCTACTGATGTGCGGTCGTATGTACGTGTGTGGAAAATAATAAGAATCGCAATCGAACTCGAATCCATATCGTCAACTTGTTACTAATAATTAAAGTCACTCACTGCAGGTGTTAGAGAATATTAGGAGACTAGGCAATCTGAATTTTAGGTTCCAGTTTGCAATTTTTATGCAGTGTTTATTTTAAAATCTTAAGATCTAATTGTTTGGTCCTTGTTAGGCGGAGCAAGTGGTATTTTTGTAACAGAAAGGGCATACCAACCTTGACGGATGCGATTCTGCCCATGAAACTGAACATCTTTCCATACGAAACATAGGCAGAAACACGAAAAAAAATATTGACGTCCCATACAAAATGCGCTATCAGCTGATTCAGTTTCAATGGGAGATTACCACCAAATTGTAGGTGACCAATTAGCGCTCTAGGGTAATAATGTAGCTAGAAAAGCCCTAGGGCGGTAAGTAATTAAAAAAAAACACCACTCTTTCAAATTTAATTACTTACCGCCCTAGGGCTTTTCTGGCTACATTATTACCCTAGAGCGCTAATTGGTCACCTACAATTTGGTGGTAATAAGGACCTACTTACCAAATATGAGAGATGTAAAAACTTTTATCATATGTCGATCTATGTTCCTCAGGGAAAGTTGTTCAGTTTTATGGGCAGATTCACATAATTCTGGGTTAGTATACCCTTTTTGTTACGGTTTGTTCAAACTATTACAGCTCTGTAATGTGGGCGTTATTTAATAAATTTGGGGTCGTATTGATAAATCCCTCTTATGTGTGAGATTGCTCTCAAGAGGTTGTGAGGTTGCTCTAAAGCGAGGAATTTATCACCCATAATTACCAAAGTGTTTTACTGCAGGTACCTATCGGAGTACCGGCACGTGAAAAGAGGAGCCACGTGGAAGGGCTCTCGGCATTGGTGCCAAGGACGTACAGCCACAGGTAAGATGACGACTAGGGAAAGATCTCATTGTCTTTAGGATTCTTCTAATCACAAAAGCCACATCCTCGTAAAAAGAAATACAACTTCCTAGACTAAATGACGGTCAGTCACGTGACCACTTTGGTATGGTAAGAGATTTTCTTCAAGAACGTTGGAATTAAATGTTAATTCGTCTGAAACATGGTTTAAATAAGAAGATAACATTTAGGAGCGTATCGTATCACATATTTCGCCTGATTGAGGCATACGAAGATTACGACATGAATCTACAAAATTAAACAATTATAATATTGAATGAATAAAATAATGGTATTGACCTTTATTTTATTCTTTCAATATTACATTAATCACAAAAAATAACGTTAGAATAACAAAAATCTGTTCAAGTAATACTACTATTGAGTAACAGGGCTTCCCAAAAATTTCACAGCAGTCATTCGTCCTTTGTGCGAAATTATTGTTAATTTCCCAAACAGGCATTATCTAGGTACAAAAACTTTAAATGTCATAAGTATACTTCTCAAAGCGATATGACATACACCGACAAATCAGCACTAAATCAGTCTACATGGCGTCGCTGTTATTCGCAAGAGAAACCCAAATGTATGGAACCTCGAAACTTTTCCCATTCATCATGTCGTGTGGGTTGCAAGGTCGATGACCGACCTCACAAACCCTGGTGTCAGAGTTATTGAGCCGCCAAACGCCTCTGACATGGCTCATTAACGACTTCATCCGTACATAGTATTCGGGACCAAGGGCTTAACGTGCCTTCCGGAGCACGGAATCATCTAACTTTTCGGACAATCAGATGATTCATCCTGCCATGTCCTAACCAAACTGGGGAGGTCGCAAAGTGACTTTTTGTTTGACAGTGTCCCCAACGAGAATCGAATCCAGAACCTCCGGATCGAGAACCGAGCCCTCTAACCACTAGACCACAGAGACTGTTAATTAATAGAGATAGGGTCAAATAACAATTTAATTCGAACACAAATAACGCAGTTAAAAAAAATCTAATCCCTTCGTAAAATATCGATTCCCATGGTCAAAGCCTATTATAGTCATCTTTGTAAACCAGTTCTGCAATAAAGATTTCTGATTCTGATAGAGTTAAAAATAAAAGCTTTCCTCTCTTAATGACATAGCAACTTTAAAAAAAATCTGTGATAGGCTACGACTAAATTCCATTCTGCCGCAGGGGAATTATTTATTTATTATTTTGTAGCTTCTAATGTGCCCCACTGCCGGGCAAAGGCCTTCCCTTTATTTCGCCATTTGTCGCCGTCTTGAGTCTCTGTCCGTCAGTCTGTTATAAAAGCATCCAAGTCGTCACGCTATCTAGGACGACCTTGGCGAAGCAGCCCGTCTTCTGGGATCCAGTCCGTAGCTAACTTAGTCCACCTATCTGGATGTATGCGTAAGACATGTCCTGCCCAGCTTCACTTCAGCATAATTATCTGTCTTTCACCCAACGTCTTCGATGCTGGTCTTGGAAAGCAGGGTATTTTACGAAAATAAAAAAAATTACTGCGTTTTTGTGTTCGAAAAAATTGTATATATATATATATTATTTTTCAAGGTTCCTTACATTTGGTTTTCTGTAGCGAATTAGACTAGGAAAGATACTTTGATTTGCTTATGTTCATAACATTCCACAATTCGTCCTCCGCGGAGTAAGCAGCAGCAAATTACCGGATCGTACTTGATTTCCCTCGTGTCTTCATCATTTTCTTCACGCAGTTTTATATGCTGTTCATTGTTCCCCCTTAAACAAAAGGTGAATCAAAACAAAACCATAGTCATTAAAATGATCGGATTTCCCTTGGGAATTTGAGTAGAAATAAGAAAAGAAATAGTTTTCTTACATTTATCCTTACAAGTTGAAGTACTTTCGCCGTGTCCTGTCTGTAGTATTCTCATAACTTTTTGTTTCCATCATAAAAAGATAAAAGTTTTGTTTCTCAGTTTTTTTTTTTTAGAAAAAGTTGTTTACTTTGATCCCCCTTAATGCTGCAGGCTACTTTACCATCGCGTACAAGCCAGTGTTTCCTCGTTACCCTCACGCCACTAAAGTTAGCTTTTAGTGGAAATACCTCAAGTTTAAGCGTGTTACGCGGCAGGGGCAGCCAGCCAGGTCAATAAGATCAAGCCGGCACACGCAAACTTGCTGCGAGTCTATTTAAAAGTTTCCAACATAAACCCAACTCTGTCCCTACCAGTCTCCTAAATTTTGCTGTAAATATTTGCTCGCCCGCGCTTTATTAACGGAATTCTTTCGACTTGCAAATGAGGAGTCAGTACTTTAAGCTTTTTTTTTATTGCCAATGGGCTTACTCTTCAATGAGCTTTTAACACAATGTGTTTACTTGTAAATATGAATGTGTTTTTTAAACTTTCATATCATAAAAATTTTCTTCGATCAACCAAATTTGTTTGTGAGTATAGGGAAATTGAAACGTTTCGATGAAAATGAAAAACATTAGATTCGTTTGAGGTTTGAAGCGTGATGAATAAAAGAATAGCAAGTAGGTTGAAATAGTCGATATCTATGCGGCTCGAATCCCTTTGATCCAGTGATCCTAGCTGGATTTTATGTGTTCCAGTAATTCTGTCGCAATGTGGGTTTAGATTAGAGCGACGCGCGGATAGAAAGCAAAGATGCGTGACTGATCGATCGCCGCGCCAGTAATTAAAAACGAGGCTTAATGGAATGAGGAAAGAAAAAAAAAACAACGTTTTTCTAACAGTTTTTCTATTTACTAGTTCAGAGTATTCACGCCGACTCTGCACGCGCGGAATTATTTATTGTTCTGCACAATTTATGAGGTACGGTCGGGGTTATTTTAAACATTAATAGATTCAGGTATCGTGGCCTTCAGAAGAGTGTTCGGGGTTTTTAACTATTAATACTCTCTTAGACGAATTCTTCACTGGTTTGAGTGTTTTTAAAAGTAAACTCACTGAAAATCAAAGTAATTTAGCTTTCGAGAAAGTGCTTGCTTTAAAACTGGTTAATTTCCCACAAGGCTGTGATTTTTTAAAATAAACTTGTTAAAATATCGTCTGACTTTCACTGAAACCCATAAAATTCATAATAAACAAAAGATTATTAATTTCTAAAACATTAGTCTAAGATAACAGAACAAATTAAAAGATATAATGTTTGTAGACTTTTGACTTTGATTATAATCTTAGTAAATTATAACTTTATTCCTATTTTAGTAAGAATCAGACGGTCTAATTTCTTAGTAAGTTACTTCATTTAATTGTTCTTTTTGCACAGCGGCGGAGGTACCACCCTGCTACACGGGGGAATCGTGGCGAGGGGTGACGCTTGAAGAGTTCGCCTCTTGTCCGTGGAACTTGGCGAACAATAGACAGACCAGGATGCTAGCAGACCTGGCCCTGGTGGGGTGCTATAACGGGACCCTGCGGCACCGGTCAGCGGAGTCCGATAGGGTACTGCTCGCGTCCGCTAAGAGAAATCTTGCCGCTATGGCGTACTTTGGACTCACTGAGTTTCAGAAGGTAAGTTATTTGTCTACTGTTCAGCATAAAACAGACAAACCATAGCCTAGCAGTCTTGGCTCTGGTAGGGGGATGTAACGAAACCCTACGGTGCCAATCAGCTGAGTCCGATAAGATACTGATCGCTGTTAAAAGAAACTTTGCCGCTATGAGGAACTTTGGACTTACAGAGTTTCAAAAGGTAAGTTATTGGTCTACTGTTCACCAAAAACAGACAGACCATAGGCTAGCAGTCTTGGCTCTGGTAGGGTGATGTAACGTACGTAACCCTACAATACCGATCAGCTGAGTCCGATAAGATACTTATCGCTGTTAAAAGAAACTTTGCCGCTATGAGGAACTTTAGACTTACAGAGTTTAAAAAGGTAAGTTATTCGTCTCAGAATAAAAAACATTTTTTTTTTTTTTATTATGTTGATCATCATTATAATAACATCCCATGAAATGTCCACTGCTCCAGAATTCAAAAATCAAAACGCGTGTTAAAATTTGGCGAGAAAGTACGATAGCTTGATAGCGTTGCGCCTGGCACCATGGTGACCCGCGGTTGTTGGTGACCGCAGTAATAAAGATGGTACGATAGAGGAGGACGCTGCTGCTCATCCTCCAGTTCATAATCCTTAAGTCGCCCCTTACGACACCCACGAGTAGAGATGGGTGGGTACTATTCTTTGCCAGCACCAAACGAGCGGTATATAAGTCGTTAAGATGTAAGAATTTTCATTTCATTTATTTAAATCTAATTACAGACCAGTGCATCGCCCTTTCAGGTCAATCCAATGCGACGATGCATAAACAATTCATTACCAAACATTAATTATCATTATTTACCTTCCTAATATTATTACTAAGTATTTTAGTCCCAAGTTTAAATTATTAGAAAGCATTAAAATATATTGTGTGCACACTTCCGCACGTCAGTGAAAACACTTTGACCTTGCGCGGGTCTGGTTTCTGGCGTTTGTAGCGTAGCGCTGGTTCATCTGATTCGTCAATATACAGTTAAATAAGTCCAACTCACTCGATATGACATTTAAGATTTTAAAATTCATTTTAGCGTTATTTCATAAATGAGATTTGTTTTTTGAACTACCAATAATTTGACACAACTTGTGAATAGTGTAGTTGGCTGTGTATTTATCTTACATTTAATAATATGTTATTTTACTTATAGTTTAGTACAGTTGTTTACTGTTTCAAATAAATAAAATAAAGATTCTGAGTGCAGTAGTAAGCGGGGAATTTCGAACACTGCTTTCAATACAGCATAAGCTCATTATAAAAGTATACCTATTTATATCATAGGTATTTGGCTTTTTGTATCACAACTTAATTTACAACTTGTAATTAAAACTTAATGAGCTTATTACTACGTTGGACGGTAGCCAATGTTGCCAAGTTGCAAAATGTCGTTCGTTTGCGCCTCTGAACTAAAATTTTCCGCATTAGTCCGGACGGAAATGTGTTTTATCATTATTATGCCAGTTATTACTCAGCGGCAAATAAACTTGGTACTTTATTCCGTTTTCCGCAATATACAGACAGGGTGTATGGGACACCTTGCCAAAAACTGAAAGCGCATGACCGACCAGTCAACGAAACTGAACAACTTTCAGTGAAACTTCTAAAAAATATAAAAAATCTTTTTCTCCATGTGGTGAGGAGAGGCTGATAATTTTTCATTCTTCTCATATAAAACCCTCTAACGACAGCACAATTTTAGTATGAGAAAGGCAAAATATTTTCTCGTATTTGACCTATGTTTCTCAAGAAAATTTGTAGTTTTATGGTTCATGTAACGTACAAAAATTGTTATGTAGTGGTAAGAAGTTTTTTAATACTTTCAATGGGCCATTCTATGAGGTCGACGATGGAACAAGCTTGCACACAAGATGCCTCGCAACTTAAATAGATTTGCGTTTAGAAAAAATATCGAAGATTTAAAGAGCCATCATTGTATGGCGGAAAACCGAGAGCACCCGATTACATTGCAGAGTGTATAATGATACATTTTACCACCCCTAGCCAGCTTTCCCTTGCAGCGACATAGTATTTTCACGGCGCCGGTCTTGAAGCCGGTTGAAGCATGCTCGTTAGCGCATTATTAATATTAGGTCTTTACCTATGAAATTGCCGTTTTGTATGGCGAATTTTAGGTAAACTCAATTTTCAGTACTAACATTTTTGCATATTTCTTAGGAATTATAAATCCATTTTTTAACATTTTTTAAACATGATTGGGAAGACATTAAGCTAACAGAAGCTTAAATTTAATTTTCGAAAAATATTATCTGTAAAAAAATATAACAATGAAATCGGACGACCTTTAAGACGAACAATTTTCAAACCTTTAATTTTATATATCAAACTAAAAATAAAAACTTTATTTTATGCGTAAATTGATAACCTTGAAGTCAACTTTCAAATATAAGACAAATGAAAAAAATAGCATGAGAATTATAGAAATTATGATCTCATTAATCTGTAAGAAAATTTCGGCAATTTCATAGGTAACCTTTGACGTCTAACCATTAGGATCTGTTCATGCTATCGTGCACTTATTTTTCACTCAAAACGAAATAGTAAGCTAGTGTCTAAGTGCGAGGCGGACTCACGTACTGAGGATTCCTTACCACCAAGTTACCACATATAAATATTTACGATAGGCGAAATTTTAGTGGTATGTAGGTTAAAACACGTTTCTTTTATGGGGAACTCCTCTTTTTTTTACTTTTTATTGTTTATATAATTTTTTAGGTAATCCCCCATAATAATATACGCATTCTGTGAAAATTTCTACCACGTAGCTATTACGGTTCAAAAGATACAGCCTTTTATAGGTCGGACAGACAGACGACGTAGGCTTCGTTATAGGGTCCCGTCGGCGCATTTAAGTACGGAACCTTAAAACGGAAAGGTTTTGGTGAATTTGCTTTGTTTAGTCTAAGAGTCTCTAATTTTTGTAACAAGCGCTAAAACACACTCGTAAAATACGCGTTTTCGTATAAAATCCCAAAATTTGGCCCTACTCGAAAAAGTTAATCTGTGAACGTCCCCTTACAATTTGTTGGTACTAATTTTAAACTGCTTCTTCAATAACGTAATACCTTACTAATCGGCATCTAATTATACCTAAGAAGATTATGCAGGTATCGGAGTGTACTCTAAAGGATTATGATACTGTATGTGCTGTAGAATTATTATATGATCATACTAAACCCCCCATACACGGCACCGCAATCCGATTTATTTAATTAATAAAATTACATTTCCCACATTAATCTTCACTCAATTTGTTTGGAACTTGGCATGGCGAGTAGTTGGTTGGTTCATCATAGCATCCCTTATTACGTCCACTACAAGACAGGGAGCTCCCACCAGAATTCCCGCTGTTTCGGGAACAAAATGTAGGGAAAGTACCTTAGTCTCCACGCTTGTCAGCGTTACGGCTGGCACCATGGACCGCGGTTGTTGGTGACCGCAGTATGTAAGATGGTACAATACACGGAAGGACGCTGCTGCCCGGTTCAAAAACCCTTAGTCGCCTCTTACGACACCCACGGGTAGAGATGGGTTGGTACTATTCTTTGCCGGCACCGCATAGGATGGCCAATTACACACAGGAAAATGTGTGTGGAAATCTTTATTTTATCAAACCAATTTTAAAAGAAAGAAATGTTAGCGAATTTAAAAGTCGTGAAACGAAACTTTCGCAGTACTTGTATAATTTATACCTTTTTTGTGAGTTTTTTGTGAAAACTCAACAATAAATGAGTTTCAGTCATGTTTAATATTACGGTGAATATATGGCAGGTGTTAGCGAAGGCTGAGTGAGTTATAATGTAGATTTATAACGTGGCCATTCTGATAGGTCGTTTCGCAATGACCCAGTTTAACTATGACAATCATCAAAATACTTAGCAGTGCTATGACATTGATAAAATTCTTTAGATTTACTTAGTACCATTATAGTAGCATTGTCACTTCTTTATATATTTCCTATATGGCGCTAATTTGTGAACTGAAGTACAGTACACTAAATTAGAGAGCTAATTTAACTACTCGTAACACGTTATAAAAAGATGGTTTTCTAAAGCGCAAACACAATATTTAGTGCTTGTGTTTCGTTATTGTTCCGTTTTCGTTTTTATCATAATCAATATTAAAGACACGATACCCGCAAAGCGCCCTTAGGCTTGATACCTTAATTTTAACTTCTATTTGAGTCATTTGCTCCCTAGCCGGCCCAAACATCCCTTCGGTTAACTCCAAGTACCTACCTACCTACCGTAAGATAATGGACATTAGCAATTTATATAAGCTTGCACTGATCCCAAAACATCCCTTAGGTTAACTGCAACGCACGGCAGCAAGGAAGTGGAAACAAAACCAGTATAAGCTGAACTAGCGCTACGCTACGGAAGCCCGAAACCAGAGGCCTGCTCAAGGTCCACCGACTTGCGGCCGTATGTACCAACTGAAAACTCCCTCTAAAATAACCTTGTATAATAGAATTGCGTCAGATGACTTCAAAACCCATGCTGGTATAATGTAGTAAGTATTAGGCATACGGGAAAAAGTTAACGTTACTTTGGAATGGAATTAGAAAGCCGTATAAGCGTGCATGAATCCCGAAACTGCTTTTTGGTTGCATGGTACGGTCAACCGCTTGTCGGTAGAAACTTTTTCAACTCTATTACCACGCCATAAGGTCCAAAAGTGTTTCTACTGATGTGCGGCCGGGTGTACCTACTGCAAACTTTTACTAAAAAGAACCCTGCATAGCGAAATTGTGTCAGATGGAAACAAAACCTTTGCTAGTGTAATGTATTCTACATGCGGGCGTAACGTAACGTAACTCTGGGATAGAATAGACATTAGCAATTCGTATAAGCGTGCGCTGACCTCAAAACAACCTTTTGGTTAAATGGAAGTACTTACCAACCTCCCAAAAAAAAATATGCATAGAAAAATTGTGTCAGATGGAAACAGAACCTTCGCTAGTGTAATGTATTAGGCAGGCGGGCTTAACGTAACGTAACTCTGGGATAGAATGGTCATTAGCAATTCGTATAAGCGTGCGCTGACCCCGAAGATAAGCGCGCCATTATTTGCACTTGAATCATTGTCGTATCTCTACCACCATTTGTCGCGTCGTCACTCGCCACACCTTTAAGGTTCCTTAGTGAAAAACCGGTCAAGTGCGAGTCGGACTCGCGCGCCGAGGGTTCCGATATACCTATAGTATTTTTGGAAGCAATAAAGTCCATTTTCAGGACCGCAAAACTAAATTTGTTTGTAAAGGTTTTTTGCAGATTTCTGAAAAACTGTGCAACTTAGAAAGATCGTTTTATTTTTGCTGTAAAGTTTACATAAACCTCTGTCAACTGTAATTAATTCAGATTTTCCCTTACTCAAACTTCGGAGATAAGGGGGGGGGAATGGTATTTTTTTTGACATTTTTCATCATAACTTGAAAACTAAAAAACTTAAAAAAATACAAAAATATATTTTAAAATGTACAAGTAAAGCCCTTTCATATGATACCCCACTCGACCTAGTAGCGACAATTTGAAATTTGGCCCCCCCTATTTTGGCCCCCTTTACATTAATAATCATACTTTTTTCAAAAAATTTTCATGTGCAATTAAGTTGGGCAACTATATTCTAAAACTATTCCAAATTTCAGCTCGATAGCGTAAGTGGTTGCTGAGATATAGAGGTGTGACAGACAGACGGACAGACAGAGCGGCACCATAAGGGTTCCTTTTTTTTACCATTTTGGTATCGGAACCCTAAAAAGAATAGGTACCTAAGGTTGTTTTTAAACGCACAATAAGCTGTAGGTAAGCATTCGAGCGAAATTAGATTCCATTCTGAAAACCTACTTGAAGATTATATAGAGGCTGCTAATCGATTTTCGGCACGCATCATTGACATCCTGTATTTCGGATTATAAAAGCTTTGCGTGGCGTTTTAATAATGACTCAATACTAACCTCCATACACTAGTTCCCGTTATCAGAGCGAGATAAAATATATACCAATCATTGAATTTAGTTATTAGCTTTCAAACAAAAAAAAAGGACAGGTTGCACTCCGGGAGTGCCGGCAGAAGTGTAAACTTAAATATCAACGTTGTGCATTTTTGAATATTTTGGAATGGTTAGGGAATAGTTTCGCACGAATTGTTTTATTTATCAGTATAAAAGTACATACAATATTCATTTATTGCGCTATCGTAGACAAACATGATAATTTATATTACATATAGACAATCTTCGTTTTTACTTCAAAACTTAAACATCTGATGCGACATCTGACGTGAGTTCAATTTTTTTTTACCCATCTGAAAAAGTGCCAAGCACCGCTAAAGAAGTTTTCACTTCAAAAATTTCATCAAAATCGGTCCAGTAGATTACCAAATCTACTGGATGATGATGCCTGCTCTGGATCTGGTGATGCCTGCACAAACCTAAAAACATACAAACACAGAGGCAAAAAAAAAATCGGTGATCTGGACTCGGGAGCACCTAAACACCATATCGTGTTTTTTTTAAATATCTTCAATGTACATAGATTACAAAATCTCTTTAGCAAATAACTCAAAATTCTACTTCCTACAATTATTAAGCAAGAATAAAATACGAGAATAAGTCAATGCAATTATTTTTGTACTTATGAAAGAACCCCACTTTTCTCGCGTTCCAACACTCACTTGACCAATTTTCTTTACAGTCCCAATGAATATTCATAGCCCATCTGCCATTTCCACATTTGCGCATTGAACAATGTAAAGCAGTAGATTTGTATGGAAATTCAAGTGTTACTCCTCACTCAGAGTCCATTCAGACCCTTATTCCGCTAGTTCAGAGAAAATCGAAAGGGGATTGGATTCGTAGCTAATCCGGGTTTCCAAGGTAGTTTGTGCGAAACACTTTTGTTCGACACCCAAAGCCTCCTCTATACCTATTGACAGTTTATTTAGTAAAATGCGCTACACGAATTGTATCAAAAGATGCAAAAATGATTTACATTAAATTGTTGGAAAACATCCACGTTAAATTTGATCCCGGTATGGTAGCGTTTTCCTCGTTTGCTTTCGGCGATTTAATTGGAAGCTTCAATTATCTCTCACAACATATAAATATACATTTCGTGCCTAAAATGTACCAGATTTCGCGATTTTTAGTAATGAAAAGTAGATAAATACCAACCGATCTCTGCCTTTGGGTGTCGTAAGAGGCGACTAAGGGCTTATGAACCGAAGGATGGGCAGCAGCATCTTTCTATGTGTCCATCTTACATACTACGGTCACCAACAACAGCGGTCGCCAGCCGCAATGCTTACAAGCGTGGTGACTATGGCAAATCCCCTCCAAAATACCACGCGTTTTTGCTGGAGTTGTGGAGGGAGCTCCCTGTCCTGCAGTGGACGTTTTTTGGGATGTTATGATGAAATAAAAGTAATAAATGAAAATTTCAAACAAAGATTCCAATATTGTAAAAATCACAAACGTCGTACCTCAAAAAAACGTTGTAGTCAAGTAACACGCGCTGACGGGCATTACTTCGAAACTACTTAAAGAGCCGTCGTTCCAGCCACGAGAGGCAAAGTTACAAAAAATTTACACGTACCAAGTAACGCTAACTTTCTAAAAGCGTGGCAGACAAAGGGTTGGAGGAGGGAAAAGTTCACTAAATTCAATAACGCTCTATTGACTGAAGATTGAAAAAGTTTCAAAGAACGCAGACGACGTTATGCTCGCTCCGTCACTCCACCTCAGTCAGTTTCTGCACTCGCTAATTTGGGATAGTTAAAGCTGTCCCTATAAAACTTTTGCCGTTTAGTTCAATCCGCGTCGTCGTTTCAGTTGCGGAAAGTTGGGACGTTGCAGGAAATGTTTACGTTTTTGGGTTCTGTTCTGTTTGTGTTCTTACTAAAGAAAAACTTACTTATTGATCAGAAGTATTGCATGTTTAGTGTCTAATATTCATATTATGTAAAGAAAAACTAAAGAATGGAATAAAAAAATATATCAAATAAATTAAAATTTTCAGAACAAGCGTGTTTATCAGACTGCCATGAAAAAAGAATAAATACCGGAGTTCACGAAAGAGTCAGGTGTTTTGTAAAATGTGATCAATATGTACCTAGACATATCTTGCTTTCTGTATGTAAAACGATAGACTAAGCGTTTTTCTGTGTGTGTAATATGGTTACAAGCGTGTACCTCGTGTTGTTTAAGATTAATATTTTCTTGAAAGAAAAAATATGGTTTACAAAGCACCTGACTCTTTCGTGAACTCCGGTTTAAAGAGATTAATGCGTATATTTATATATGTTTCTACCCATAGCTTCAACACTGTTATGCATTTGCAGCTATGAGGAATGAGGATGAAGTTGATTCATAAACATTCGAATTGAAATACTCGATTGCAGTTAGGTCCTTTTGTTACAACGTATGTTGTTTACTATCATAGGCCTACAATCTACGACATATTCAATTTGCCCTCAGATATCTCAGTACGTGTTCGAGGAAACGTTCAACTTGCGTTTCGCGGTACCGTTCACTCAGCACAATGCGACGGTGTCAGGTGCCACCCTCGCGGCACTGTCGCCTGCGCAAGTCGCACACATCAGGCGACTCAACTCGCTCGACATCGAGCTCTACGAGTTCGCCAAGAACCTCATGTTCAAACGGTGAGTCTTTATCATATGATCCATCATAGCAAGTCAAAACATCAACAGTATTGAGTGTTACACACACACGGCAAAGATCCCGCACATCAAACTACGAGTTCACCAAAGAACCTCATGTTCAAACGGTGAGTGTTTATTATAATAATATGGTCCATCATGACATCGAGCTCTACGAGTTCAACAAGAACCTCATGTTCAAACGGTGAGTCTTTATCATATGATCCTTCATTCATAAAGCATCTGTGGTATTGTGTGGAATGCGCCAAGAATCTCATATTCCAACAGTGACTTCATCATACGATCCATCATAGCAAGTAAAAACATCCAAAATATTGGGTGCTACACACACGGTAAAGATCCCGCACATCAAAATTGCGAGTTCTCCAAGACCCTCATGTTCAAAACGATCGATAAACGATAATTATGATCTATCATTCATAAAGCATCTGCGGTTTTGGGTACTACACTTTCGGTACATAACGCGCACAAATAACTCAACTTTCTAGATATCGAGCTCTACGAATTCGCCAAGTACCTTATGTTTAAACGGTGAGTGTTCATTATATGATCCATCATTAAAAAAGCATCTGCGGTATAAGTAGCTACACTTTCGGGACAGTCGCGCACATCAAACAACTCTTCTCTTTAGGCATCGATCTCTATGAGTTTGCCAAGAACCTCATTTGCAAATGATAAATCTTCACCATGTAATCAATTATATTGAAGGCCTCTCCGAATAATATTCAAACTGAATGAATAGGGTGGTTTATGATGGGGGGAATCGCCATTGGGTTCACCACAATTTAGTCGCATGATACTTAACGTTTTTCTTGAGTATAGGTCATAATAGCTCAAGATAGACGAAGGCATAATAGAGTGGAGGCCTTTGCCCAGCAGTGGGACATTACATATACTAGTAATAATAATACGCAAAATGATACTGATTCTCATTCTTTGATTTATATGCCCTTGAACGCCTTTTACTATGCCCAAGGGAAAAGAGAGGCTTCGTCTCTATTCTGAGCAGATAATAATTATAACTACAATTTTATATGATTAAATGTGACACAAAGAAAATGACGCCACTTTCTTGTGGCAAACCCTAAAGATTCTGTGGTTTACTTGTATGGGTTCCGAGCTACGTCTTATTTTGTGAGGCTAATAATAGGGATTTATAAAGAGAGAGTAGGTTGTTATTGTTAAAATATAGAATACGTTACGTATGCTTGATCGTTAGTCTGTAGACTACCTAGGAAATCTGTAGATTATCTAATTTTTCCATTTTGACAGACTCGGAATGATAATCTGAATTAATCTAACTTTGTTTTGTTAATCTGCACTCTAACTGATTTGAGCATATCAACGGTAACAGTTACATCTACCTTGGTATACTATCCTTTACCATAACGCTCTCAGAACCTTTCTTCATAACTCGGTCGACTGAACAGAACCCCTAGAAAGAGATTATTAGATTTATAACTTAAAGTGAACCAATCCGATTCAAGACGTCATAACTTTTCAAGAGCTTTTAAATCCCCGAGCCACTCTATTATAAGGACATTCGATTTTTCTCAAATTAGTTTTCTCCATCCAGATTTGAAGCGTTAAAAAAACGCGATTCCGACTTCGACTTCCGATGGCGGCATCTTGGGGAGGTCTCTCCGAGGAATGGCGTCACTGAATTCGACTGGGATAGCAATCTCGAGGATGCTACCACCGAGAAGTATCGAGGCAAGTAACTTCACCTCACAGCGTAGCAGAAGTCATCAACTACCCTAGTGCGGACACCTAGTCATAGACGCAGCTTGGATGTTGCATTACGACTGTTCTTGTCTCTCATGTAATTACCAGGCCGAGGAAATGAGATAGCCTATCACTGGAACAGTAAAATTTATCTATCTCAATTAAACGGTAGGGTTACACGAGATGCAGCAGAGCTATAAAAGCCGAAGCAACGATAAACTCGACTTTAATTACAATCGTACAAATAATATGTTTATTTGTTGTGGACGACAATCTTGCGGTTAGTCCAACTTTTGTGTAAATGAAGTGTCCATAAAGCTTTAGTTGTTCGTTTAGACGCTCTCACCGAACACTCAACAATGTTTTAGCTGTCATGAAAGTAATTTTCAACATAATTAATAAAATTTTCATAGTTTCCTTGCTCGGGCACGCTTACGTATCTGTCGACTTTAATAGTTTTCAGAATTACAATTTTTGCAGTGTTGAGAGTGCTATATTTTCGTTTTACCGGCAGCTTTTAATAAAAGTTTTGAGTGAAAATGTGGTTTGTGTCCACAGATTGTGCTATAAATCCATCCCTTGTAATTGTATCTCTATATTTATATTAGTACGTTAGTCTGTTGTTGAATGAATGTTGAAGTTTGATAGAAACAGGGTAGGTAATGCATCTAGGATGAACCCAACGAAGCGTAGCCTTAGGGATGTAGTTCGGCCAGTGAAACGTGACCACTACGGGCAAATTTATAAAAAAAAAACTTGCTCAAATATTCGGAACGATAGAAATTCGGTGATGGCTTATAATACTTATTTTTACGTAGGGTTAGTTTGTCTCATGGCTCACTGGCTGAACGGTAAATTATTACTAAATACATGTATTATGCTACTGTACATAATAGAGTATGTAATATAGTCACAAGTAGATATTAATGAAGTGTTTATTATCAATTCAGAAATATAATTGAGGCAGTTTGCATAGACTACTGAAAAGCAAATCTATTAAGAAGCTATGAATCGCTTCTTGAAATTGGTGTAAATGAATAAAGGTACAGTGAAATTAATTCTCATATAATTACCAAAGAACAAAATTGAGTGCTATACAGAAGTTTTCATACGGAACTAGTTGTTTTAAGTGTGTACATAAGCTCTTGTTTTACCGTCGAAATATAAGCTTTAATGTAAGTGAAGAGAACGTGTGCTGTACTATGCAGTATAGTATAGGTAGAGGCATCTAGAAATAAATTAATCTGTGTTTCATAATAAGTTATGTGTTGTTTGATTTACTTGCTTGCATGATTTTTTAAGAGTTATGTATCCGATTATTTTATACTTGATCGTTTTAATGTTCGACAAACGCGATCTCTAATAACAAGTCGTTAAATTGAAAATAACTGGCTTTATCGAGTAGTAACTTGTAAGTCTGTAACCTCTTTATTTTCCTGTATATTTTAGGGCTAGTTATTCATAGTACAACTTTTATATTTGTTTTTTTATTTACGTTTTATACGGCCAATTGGAGAGTGCATCTAGTGAGCTCCTTAGTTATTACATTTTCTGTAAGTGCCTTGTGTTTTTAACTTTATTTTTACTTTAGTTTTTTTTTGTATCCTTTTTTACGTTACGTTACCCGAGAGCCAATTTATAAATTGGGATGTAATGTGATTATGGTTGTGCCAGCCGATATCTCGTGAGCACGTTCGGAGCTGTGGCGCTCTGAAGAATTTTATATAGGCATTTAGGGGATGTCGGTCGGAGAGTGTCAAACGGTAATTTATGGAGGGTGGCAAACGCAGCAAACTCGATTCTCGGTGCTCAGCCCGACAGGAGGGAATTTCGCGGCAAATAATGCCGTTTGACAAGCTTCGTCATTTCATTATATAGACGTGTTTCTCCCCAAAAAGCAATTTGACATAATCCCTCGCGAAAACAAATCTGTGAAATGAGAGAACCTCGAGAGAACCCATATCAAATCTTTTGACGGCTACTTGTAATAAAACGAAAATCGCGTAAATACTCCGCCTATCGTAGCGAAAAAGCAAATTAATATTGTCTCTCTTTTTTTCAATCCGCAAACCGTGCAGCTGTCGCATTTAATTTTATTTGCAAAACTATGTGAGCCCCGTCGGTTCGCTCGGTAATTCCCTGGTGCCACATGACAAATTAAACATTTTTCATTTCAACGCTTCGAATTATTCGTCAGCTCATTTTTGCGAAACAAATTCGTAGGAGCATACCGTCGGGCCCGGGTAGCATAGTCGACATAACCCGCCATTTGTACATTGCATTTTTGTAATAACTCTCTCCCATCTCGATGCTCTTTGTGTTCTGTCGATCGGGTTTATTTATGAGTCCTTTTCATGTGGATATTGCCAGTTATAAATTCTCTAACATTTCGCGTTGCTTTTTCCAATACAAAGAGTCGTAGTTCTTGTTACTGAAGACCGTGAATTTTATTCGTGTCTGTTTTTGTTCTTCAGGCAGGCGAAATGAAAATGTTTACCCCTTTTTCTCTCCGTTATGGGCTCCAATATTGGTTGGACATCTACTTACCTATGATTACCCTGTCTTCAAAGAGGCCTTTGCCCGTCATCCTCTAATAGAGTTCGCACGAAGAATACCTAATGTAAAGGAGTTGCTACACTTCGGCAAGTTGCCAAATAATATTTTTCACAATAATCACCCTTAATTACATTTGAACGAAACTTGGCGTTTATTGTATTGTTGTGAGTACTTCTACTTAGGGCACCAAATTTTTGCTCTACCTATCACATTTTCCGGTCTAATAAATGGTACTTTATAATATCGCAAAGTACCCTAGGTATGGATTTATTTTTTGACTTTGACGGCTTTATAAGTAGATGGTGATGAATTATGATGCATGCCACAACAGATATTTTATATGTGAAACATAGTATTTTGTCGCATAAACAGGACACTGGAAAGTGCGTTTTAAAGTCTTGGTGTGCTAAAAGAGTAAGTACCTGACTGTCAAGAAGTGTGGTATCATTGGTTGTGATGTGACTGAGTGAGAGTGCGTGTTTGAGTGTGGCCTGATACCGTCTTGTAATTTAAGCCACTTTTCTTCAATCGATCCCAGTGCTGGTTTGCTGGGGGTACATTGTGTTAGCCGCAAGTTAATACTCTATTTAATACCTGGAGTGGCAAAAATTATTTTGCAATTTCTTACTTTCCATCTGAGAAAGTTTGTGGGCGTGCAGTTTAGAGTTTTATTTTTACCTGAATAGTTATTGTGGAAAATTTTGTTTACTTCTTATCGTTTTGGCATTAAATGGAGTTTACAGTCTTTCTTGTATTTTACAGACTTTACATTGTCATCGCGTTACATTAAAGACTAAAAAAAAAGATTTTCAATGCTTATTATTTTATTAAAGTCGTAGCAAATTAACTCTTAGTTTACAATTTCGCGAACAAAATATTTTCATAATCTGGTATCTAGAATGCAGCTACTGAGTTTGCAGCTCTTACAACTTACGTTAGGTATTTAAGTTGTGGCTTACAATGTTTTAATGCAGCTTTTATATTTAGTGAACAAATTCTATTTAAAAGACATTTTTCTTTACCTTGTTTTTATTAATTTTACAATTTTTTATATACGATGCTATTTTTTAAATTGTTAATAAAATCGGATGTAATTTTAATGTTAATCTTAAATCAATTATGTACTATTTCTTATCTTCAGGGTGTCCACATTCTTGAAAATCAGGGAAAGTCAGGGAAAAGTCAGGGAAGCTCAAGGTGGTCAGGGAAAGTCAGTGAAATCGAGGAGCCACCTGGAAAGTCAGGGAAAAATTAAGAATTTACAGTTTGCTTTCCAAAATGTCCCAGTGATTGTAAAATAAGGGATAAATCATTCTCTAGTGACTAAAATAGAGTCTAGTCTGACTCTTAATCCAGACTATTGAAGCATTTTTTTCCAGGTTCCGAGTGACCTACAATAAGGCATAATTTGTGGTCACAATAATAGTTTTGGTTCAGTGAAATCTTTTATTTACTCCTGTAATTCATGCTCTAGTCGAGCTGATAAGAGCTGAATTACCTCCCTTTCTATTAAAGGACATAATGCGCGTGCTAGAACGGAGCGGATTCGCGCTGTTTTACGTTTTTCGCTCATTTCTGCATTTTTCTCAAAATCTGTACCCATAATATTAATTATTAAACAGCTGTATTATTACGCATAATATATTGAATAATGTGTAAATGTTTTGGCATCATAGATTAATGGGTACTTAAGAAAAACGGTTTAAAAGCAAAAAGCAGAGGTAAAGAGGGGTAGAGGGTTTTTTTTTATGGCGTACAAAATATATTTAATCGCGTTTCTGAGTCGGCCATATTATTGTAAAGATGCTTAATTATCACATTTTTTTTTCACGGCCATATATACATCACTTTTCGTTAAAAACCTGCTCAAGTGAAGCGTATTTAGCTCTTATCAGCCCCTTAATCCAGACTGTTGAAGCATTATTTTTCAGGCATTTTTTTTTCTTCTCCAAAGCAGCGTTGCCAGAACTTGCCAGACTTTTGTAACATTTTGTGTTACTTTTGACCCTGTCATGTTACCATGTTACACGAATTAAAATATTACTTTTAGCAATATTTCAGGACTAAATTAAAATATCCAAATTTTCTGGCAAAAATGATCGAAAACGGAACGCACTCAAAAATGTTTTCGTTTGTCGTGTTGGCGAACTTGATTTAAGCCATCTTCTTTCTCTTTCTCACACTTGGAAGAATGAAGAAGATAACAATAGAACTTCGAAAGTTCGTTCGACTTCGAAGTAAAGTATGAGAACACTGAAAAATTTTGGTTGGAGTGTATTTGCATGGAACATTGGAACTTTCTTTAGTTTCTTTTTTGGTTTTTTTGGTTGTGAACTTGTGTGTGCTTCAATAATTGTAGTTTGAGTAGGCTGAATTCCGGCCAGCACAGTCGTATTCTGTTTCATCAGTGTCTTCGCAGTAAAGCGACCAAGGTTCAGGTTCAAGTACGAATTTGAATTAGCTACCCCGTCTCAATAATAGGTTATGATGACGTTGATTACTAAAGTTCACCAAAGAAAAGGAAAAAAAAGGACTAAATGCGTTTTCTACATAAAATTGGATAATGTTACTTTTCTCGTGAAAATGTTACTTTTTGAACTGCCTCATGTTATTTTTGTCTATTGGCCGCTGGCAACACTGCTCCAAAGAGTGACCTACATTATGACATTGTTTTTAACATTTTTTCGAAAATATAATCATTTATACTTTATTTTTCTTTAAAATGAAAAAATTGGTCAGGGAAATTTTTTAAAATGGTCAGGGAAAGTCAGGGAAAGGTCAGGGAAATTTTTTGGGCATTAGCTGTGGACACCCTGATCTTATTTTGTGTGTGTAAATAAGCCCTGTGATATAAATTCAATCAAAAGCACCCATTTAAGAAACTTTGTTTTAAATTTTCTGCTCTGTTTTTATTATCTGAGGGATTTTTTTGGAAAGCAACGAAAAGTTAACATGATCTGTGTTCTTGGGAACCTTCTTTGTCTTGATGATTTATAATACGAGTTGTATTAAAAGGATTCTATAGAATGCAATACTGCAAAAAATGTAGAATGACAAGTTTCTCGAAAATTTATCTATTATCAATCGAAGATTCGTAAATATAATTTCTTTACTTTGACATTGGCAAAATACGACTTGTAATGAGATGTGACGCCATTAAATAAATATATCTAAACCGTAGAAAGATATGTCAAATGATGTCAAAACTCACTAGACTACAACGTGTAACGGAAAGGTGAAGGATGTGTATCTGCCCATGAAACTGAACACCTTTTCCCAAGAAACAGGTCAAAATACGAAATACCAAATTTTACCTCCCATACAAAGTGCGCCATCAGCTGATGCAGTTTCTATGGGAGGTCAAAAATTTGTTTTCGTATGTCGGCCTATGTTCCTTGGGAAAAGTTGTTCAGTTTCATGGGCAGATTCACACTCTTCAGTATCAATCACACCTTTCCGTTACACGTTGTATACTCCAATAAATCGATTTCCAGGCATTTGCACAAAGGTTCCTTAAAGTTAAAGCCCTCTTAAATCAATTGCTGTCACTTTCTGTTTTGATGACAGAAAAGGTGACACCAATATATTTAAATTGAAAATATCATTAAATTTAAAGATGCTTTGTGCTACTGGCAGACAGGTCGAATACTTATATTATAAAGTTCACCTCGTCTAAAGTCATCGAGCAACTAAATTTACATCCCCACCGCAGTACAGAAACTTGTTTATATAAGTACAGTACAGAACTACGTCCAACTTGCAATGCATATCGTGTTAACTTTGCGAATTGCAGACGAAGGGTGCAGGCCATACGAGTTAGCCATAGCACATCACGTGCTCACGTTTACAAGATTCTATGTTTTATAGAGCTAGTAAGGCACATAGAACTTTGTAAATTTAAGCAAAGTGTCATGCTCGATCTTATACACGCTCGCGTTAGTGAAATGTCGTTGTACAATGCAGTTTCGTATCGAAGCAAGCATAAATAATTCCCTAACAAAGTACCGATGTACTGCCTTGCGCGAGTTTGTAGTTCCAACAGAATTGTAGAACAGTTTACTTGGCGAGTCGGCTTGTATGGTTAAAGCCATATTGCCTCGAGTAGGATAAGTAATTAATTGGTACAGTCGAGAGCACGTCAAGATTGATACTTACAGCACATCTCTACTGCTTTATCCCCTACGTTTATAGGAATAAGTACTTACGAACAAATTCGAATGTGTCAAACTCGACGTGCTCAAGTAGTCAACTATTTGTTCGTATAAGTTACATATTTTGACAGTTGTGCCTTGTTTTTGATACGATGGAATTGCACAACTAAATCATTGCCATTGCGAATATGAGTTTTCATCGTATAGTTCCTCATACAGACCATAATTGACTCTCAACGGCCGATGGGTCTTGGGGGTTGCATCTCCTTCTTCAAGAGGGGCTTTGAAAAAGAATACAATTTTATTGATTTACTAATAGTTTCAGAAAGCTTCATGAACTTAATCATCCTTTCTTTCTATCTATTCTATTGCTGACTCACTTTATAATAAAAGGATAAGGGCAAAATGGGACTCAGCCTCTAACACTCCACCATATAAAAAAATCGCAATAATCTATGCATTTAAATAAACAGGTGCGAATTTACAAGGTCGTATTACACTGGCCTTGAACCCTGACAGCCATTGGCCTACTCAAATCGGTAGGGTAATACCACGTGACCTGGGTTTCGGAACTTGGTCTGTTATACATTCGCTTCCCGCCAATTTTTGTCTATGTTTTATACGTTAATCGAAAGGTAATTTCAATAAGTCGTAAGTTACTATACATGCAAAATCAAAATGAACCGTAGTGTTTACGCAATAAGGCATAATCTATAGCTCTACCCGGGTTGCAATTGCCGTATCCGATCGCAGTGACGTTAGTTATTGTTCTTTTCTGCAACTGACAGTACCTACGGAACGTACTTTTGTTACCTCTTCAAAACTCGTCGTGTAAACTGTTCTGCTATTCCTTAGTACACAGAACATATTAATAACCTAGATGTACCAATAGTCAACCAGGGTCATTCTGAACAAGTAGGGCTCATTGGACTTTGAAGTGTCGATATAGGTACCTTCTGTTACTACGTATAGGTTTCATTCATGTATTCAATGACGTAACCACTTTTCTCGGCCAGTGTACCGAACCTGCCAGGTTGCGCATTGGCAAACCAACATAGTGTTGATCTAATAGGCCACTACTATGACTACAAAGTTACACATTTCTTGTACTCGATGTCGTATGATAACTTGCAGTGCCCTCAGAGTCTACAAGGTGTAACAAAAAGTATGTGAATGGGCCCATGAAGTTGAACAACTTTCCCTAAGGAACACAGGTCGAAATATAAAAAAAAAATACCTCCCATAAAAACTGAATCGGCTGATAGCGCAACTTGTTTGGGAAGCAAATTTTTTTTTTCGTATTTCGACCTATGTTCCTTGGGGAAAGTTGTTCAGCTTTATACCCTTTTTGCTACACCTTGTATAAGCTTGACATGCCATTGACTGTGCTATACACATTCGCAAGAGGTAGAAAATCCAATTACTATTTGCAATTATTTGCAGATAAAACATTGTTTGAACATTTACCCAAGCCTGTTTACAATGCCCTTAGGTTGACTACTTAGCTATAACTTATTGTATCTACCTATAGCACACCACCGGTGCATACGCGTTGTACCAAAACTTAGTGTTTAGTTCTTTAAGTTCCCGACTGAACCAAAACATAGTGCGTTATGTTGTTTTAACGAACACTGAAAGTAAAAATAAAACAAAATTGAACATATTTCCTTGTTTTATTTCTTTTCAAGCAATAGATAATAGCGACTCTTGGAGCCTTAAAATTGCTAATTTGACTGGCGTGTTGGCACGGCTGGTATAACCGTAGTGACTCTGTATTCTGAGCCACTAACTATTACTGTGTGTACCTACTATTACTTTTTTTGTACCATAGGTCGCTGCTGGTTCGATCCCCGCCCAAGGCAAAAATTTGGCGTGAACTGAATAACAAAAAAAAATATAATAATAATAAAATTGAATTTCCCACACAAACCTTCCGCCCTCATTTTGTGTGGGACGCCCAAAATGTTTCATGTTTCTCTGTATTTCAGCTCTTTGGTCAAGTACAAACATTTTTGCAGTGATAAAAAAGCCCCGTGCCCTGTTTTGCAATGTGTGAGTAAAGCCCAAAGGTGAGCATCCGAGGTACCTAAATCGCGATGACATCGGCAATGCGGGCAAAATATTTTGACTGACCAGAAAGCAGCCACCTCGATAACTTCCTGGTTAGCTACCGTTTATTTTTAAACCATTTAATAGTCGTGCAGAGCTATAGAAAATACATGAACATGTTACGGCCCTTATTAGTGTTGAAATATCTGGTAAATGTGCGACGGAAGCAGTCAGAAGGGCAATTAACGTGCGCATGTAGCTTTAAGCTGCGATTAAACGTTGTTAAATCTCAAAATCAATTTGACGTAGATTGCGGCGTTACAAAAGGGAAGAGAATGTATCTACAAGCTGTAACTTACGAATTCCCACACTAACTAGACTGAACAACTTTCCCGAAGGAAAATATAGATTTTCGTCTATAGGATCATTAGGATCTCCAGGACTATCGTCCTACACTGCTTTTATTCATGTAGGTATCCGATGACATTAAAACATGGACCATATTCAACCAGGCTGACTGGCCAATGTGCCAGGAGGGAGGGTGGCAACCGCAGCTAATTATGCTCTCTTAAGTTTTCTATTCCCAACATTATACTTAGTTGGTTATTTTGTTTGGAACCTAAATCGATAAGGCCTAAAATTTTGCCAAGTAGGTATTTTGCTTTTTTTTTCTTGCTAAATAGAAAATAATTCAAGGTCACATGTGATGACCCGGAGCTATTGATTCAGCGGCGGGAGAAGCACCGAGGAAGATTTGCATGAGGCGTCAGACAGCGTCACTGCTTTGCAAAATTTTGGGGGGAATAACATTTACACCGAGGTTTGTACGTGGACGTATTGGTTAATGAAGAAATAAGCAGCAATGTAGAGAAAATACTTGCGATATGTGAAAGTGTAAGCTCAAACTTGTAACTGACGCGCGTTCATGCGACTGTTTCCTAACTACGGAACACCGAACACGTTTTTATATTAACGAACGTGCAAGTTATTGCCTATTAGAAGGATGCTAGGAGCTTGTTAGGTGGTGATTTGGAAATGGTGAGTCTTAATTAAAGCATTATTTTATGGTCTAACGGACATTCTTTGAAGCAGGTTGTAGCGTGCGTGCAGGATACTTTGGATCTTTTATGAAGTTTGCTAGTGCGCACGGCAGCAATAAGAGGAAACAAAAGCTGAACTAGCGCTACGCTAAAAACGCCTAAAACCAGAGATCTGCTCAAGGTCAAAATATTTCCCCTGACGTGCGCCCGTGTCTACGTAGTTTATTTCTTAATTTCGTGTGATCATCGACAGCCAATTTTTGTAAGGTCCGTTGTAAGGGCTTTTGGGAAAAGTCTGTCTAGGGAAGTACCACCCCTTTGCCTAATTCTGCCGTAAAGCAGCAGAATTTGCGCTGCTGTTTTGATTTGAAGGGCAAGAAAGTCAGTGAAATTACCGGCACATGAGACACATACCTTCTTTCGCCTAAATGAGTCATCGCCCGCGGGGTACAGGGGCGCGGGGGTAAGACGACAAAGGGGGAACGAAAATGGTGCGGGCGGCGGGGCATTCTCATTCTCTACGCGCATCCGCCCCTGCCCTTGTACCCCGCGGGCGAGGACTCATTTAGGCGGTACTACTATAGTTCTCTGAGTGGGCAACGCGCTTTGCTCTCAAATTATGACACTAATAAGACAGTGGGCGTGTTGGGCGGTGGTAACCATCACCATATTGTAAATATCAGGTGGATCACCTGTTCGTATGCTCAGTAACCTATATCAATTATGCTCTCGCAGCTACAACAATTTATGCTCTTTACCTTCATAACTAAAAGTTCTCAAAAGTCCTTCGAGTACGAACTCCATTTTTACAAAAAAAGACATGACCACAATGAAAGAAAGTTATAAAAAACTTGTCCCGTGTGAAAAACTGGAAGCTGAAAACAACTTTAATTTCGCTTGTTAACAAGTTCGGAACTTCACTGTCCCTAATTAAGTTTGCTGTCACAAATAAGCATGTAAGTTAAGTATTATCATTGTAATAACCATCGCAGTTATAGTTAAGGTAATTAAGGTATTAACGACTATTCCGTGTGGTGCCGGCAAAGAATAGTGCCAACCCATCTCTACTCGTGGGTGCCGTAAGAGGCGACTAAGGGATTACGAACCGCAGGATGGGCAGCAGCACGTCTAGCTTGACTCATTGAACTTCGTATGCATGGCAGCAAGCAAGTGAAAACAAAACCAATACAAGCTGAACTAGCGCTACGCAACAAAAGCCCGAAACCAAACCCACTCAAGTTCACACTCAAGTTTGTTTTCAAGTTTTTTTTTTTTTTTTACGGCCGTAAGTACCTACCGTTGTTATTTTATACACTCTACTTGCTTGGGTCGCACCGCATGTATTAAGCTTACATTGTTATTTTATACATTCTACTTGCTAGAGTCGCACCGCAAGTATCATGCTTGACCTGCTCGACACTGTACAAGTTTTACCTCTAAGTCTACAACTAAGCACAAGTAGAAGTACCTAATTTAACCAGTCCATTAGTCGCTTAATCTGAGTAAGGTATTTGAGTGGTCCCGGCTGATTGTCGGTGGACATAGCGTAGGGTGCGCAGGAAGTCAGAATGGCCAAATTTGCATTTATGTCATTAGACCGTATACGCTGACCACTATAACTACACAAATGCATATCAAAGCTGCGAAAAGAAACTTTAAAGCCACGAGATAGGGTTACTACAATCCCCTTGGTGTGCAACAGTGGTTCATAGGTCCTTCCTATATGCTCCTTATCCAATACGAACGTTTTTCATTTATTGCACCTCTACGAAGGATCAGCAGCTGCTTGTGTAAAACCTTTTAGGGGTCTTAAGTAACTTTTTTTGTACAATTACTTCATGTTATTCGCAAAGAAATGAATTCCCATATCATTTGAACTAATGAGCTGACAATTATATTGTACGGAGAGTACCTACTTGAAATTTTTCTTTATTATAAAAAAAGTAAGACGTGGTGGCAGTAAACTGAGCACTTATGCGTATGAAACTATGAAATCGGCAGCACATGGGAAGGACCCTTTTTCATTGTACCATTAGGACCGGTGCACACTGCTGACGTCAGGCGTGGCGATTCTGATTGATGGATGCTCAATCGAGTGGGGAGCGATATGGAAGAGCAAACTGAGTCCGCTTAGAATTGTTTCAGTGAATAGCTTGTCGCATCCGCTGTGTTCGGTCTGGACTTCTGGAGGCCAATTCTTGAAAATCACCGAGTGATAAAATATCACTTTTAAGACTTTAAAAATTCAAAATTACTTTGTTAAACCCTTAAAAGGTAATTCATAATACATGATAATTAGCAATACAACATTAGTTTAGATATATTTAACAAATATCAATCTCAAGACGATATGTAATTTATTTTGGGTATTTTGAAGAAAAATATCTTTTTATTTACTCAGTATTTTGTCGTGATTTTCAGGTATATGTTTCTTGACCATTCAAGTGATAATAATATCACCAAGACCAAAACATGATTAGTGAAAATTGACTCGACAAAGTAAAAATCCAAAGTTGCCTCTTTAATTTTCATTCCTTCCCCGACTTTGAGCATCTATAGAACCTTATCCGGACCGATTTGAGCAAAATGCAATATTCGTCAGTGGAACAGCCCCAATCGATTAAGATACAAAATTTGCTGATACTCAAACAGTAAATAAATTTTCATAAATCCTGACTTTGAGGGTCCATAGAACCTATACTGGACCGATTTAATCGAAATGACCAATAGTCTCGGGGTCAGTAGAAGAGCCCCAAGCGATCTAGATAGGTAATTTGCTGATACTCAAAAGAGTAAAATGATGGACACGGGCTGTACGGATGGGAGTACTAAGGGGGCCGTTCCTTGCGCCCTTTACTTGTGGTTGTATCCTGGCCAAAGTATTAACGATATGACATTTGATGGATGTGAAGTAGATTGAGGAGCATTTGGTGAGTGTAAATTTCATTATCGTGGGTGCATCAATCATAATTTGCTAAACTAATCGCAAAATGTGTCGGGGCAATAATACTTACCTAATAGATAAGTGTTTGAACGTCCAGTGTAGTGCCAGCAAAGAATAGTACCAATCCATCTCTATCCATGGATGCCGTAAGAGGCGACTAAGGGATAATGTACTAGGGGATGGGCAGCGGCGTCCTTCTGTTTGTCATACCATCTTTGTTACTGCGATCACCAAGAACCGCGGTCCATGGTGCCAACCGCAGCACTATCATAAGCATCCACGATCACACCTAGCTGAATTCAAAGACTAATTCGGCATACATTGCTCGTTGAAGTAAGGATATTGCAATTAACATAACATAACCAAGCCTCCCAGCAATGTATGCCGAATTAGTCTTTTAATTCAGCTAGATGTGATCGTGGCTTTAGTCACACAAGTTTTGTAATTTTCTTTTGTATAAAACACGCTAGGTAATTCAGGTGCATCGTTAGATTCTTACAGTTTAACTACCCGTTCTTATTGTAAGAAAAATTCAACTCGTATGGTACAGCAGCAAGTAAGTGGTAACAAAACAAGTAAGGGGTAAACCAGCCCTACGTTATGAACGCCCAAAAACAAGACACCTCAAGTGTTACCACTGTCGTCGTGCCCCCGACTGCATACTATCGCGGTCGCATTTTTGCTTGCATTCAAATATTCGAATTTGAACTTGAAAATATTAAAATTCAAAAAAACATCCATGAAATAAATATTATCCTTCCTACTAATATTATAAACGCGAAAGTTTGTAAACATCTATGGATGGATGTATCTTTGTTATTCTTTCACGTAAAAACTACTGAATGGATTTTAATGAAACTTTACAATAATATAGCTTATACATCAGAATAACACATAGGCTACAATTTATAACTCTGCGCAGACGAAGTCGTGGGCGCCAGCTAGTACTTAATATACTTAAGGGGCTTTCTGCAGTCAACTAGCGCCCCCATCAGTTGAAAAAAATATTACTCGCTAAACACAAAATTTATCGAAAATCTGAAAAGACATTGAAGTTAAGGTACCCTAGTTTATTAAGAACCTATCAATTCTGAAAAATATAGTTGAATGTAAGTAGTTACAAATACAAAAAGTGACAAAAACAGCCAGTGTTAGCAGTTTTTGTATCTGTATCTACTAACTTTATTTTACACAGTAAATAGGTTCTACATAAACGTTTACTACAATCTGTCTTTCCGGATTTTCATAAGTTTTGTATTTAGCGAGTAATATTTTTTTAACTGATGGGGGCGCTAGTGGACCGCAGCAGGTAGCCCCTTCACTGATTTTGTTTTCTCTTGGCCTTGCAATGGGAGGGACACATCAGGCTCCTAATAATTATAACAAGTAATAAATTTCCTAAAAGCTGAAAGATTTAAGGTAGGTATACTCTGGGCAGGGCCTAAAGGATTCAGGCGACCAAGCGAAAATGTTTTGTAACTGGGCAGGCGGCAGAGTCCACAATAGTAAGTCAAGAGCTCTTCAAGCTTGAAACTTTAAACTTTTTACTGCTCATATATCAATAACCGTTGGGGTTAGAGTCGCGCTGCAAGTATCAAGTTTGACCTGCTCTTGACTGCACCTATTTCATTGATTGTGAGCGTAGTAGGTCCTGTAGCAATCAATTGTATGAGTTTGGAGCCGTTGAATAGGAGAGTTATTGGCAAATATAGGCCACATCGCAGCAGGCTACACTCAATCTACGTCAACATGACACAGGGTCTTAAATATCTGTGAACTGTGTAAGTTGTTTGAAAGTTAGGTATACATAATTGGGGAAAATGCTACTTTTAAATAGTACTTTCTGTACAAAATGTTCGGTCCATTTTGCATGGGTAGTACCTTTTGAAGCATTATTGGGTCGCTATTCTCGTAAATTTCTTAAACTTGAGTTAATATTAAGAGTACGGTATTTGCTATTGGCGACAAAAAATCGAAAACATCTGTACATTGCGTACTTTGTACAAGAACTACAAAACAATTCCATACATAACCAGCAGTGAAAAAAATTACATTCATTCAATCATTCATTCATTTACAGATTAATCAGAATAAGGAGGTTTTTGATCTGTCGAAACCTCAAGGATAAAAACTTATACTTAACGTAAGAGAGAAAGAGATGGAAGATAAACGACGCTATGAAACTGAAAGAGATGGAACATTTATCTTATACGTCACACACACACATACGCGTCCATTGTCGTCCAATATGAAATATTTATTTACTTACAAACTCTAATTTCCAAGCCAAATTAGTAAAAAAGCGGCTTGTCGGAAGGATATATAAAGGGTAAAAAACAAAACCTTTGTAGAATGAGTGTAAGTAACTAACCTATGACGAATATGTATGTTACCAAAAGACTATGATTATTTACTTTAACCTCAAATACATCCAGCGTTATAGCAATTTTCGAAGGTATTTAAAGTAAATTTTTGTCTAAAAATAAGGCGAAGATAAAAACTATGAAAAGGAACGTAGCTGAGCTCGATTATATCCTAGGAAGAATCCACGAATCAATCAACGAACCACGATCAATGGCTCATGCAACTGCGAAACCAAAAAAAAAAAATCAACGAACGGTTCGACTGAATGAATGAATGACGTGTGATGTCTTTTGTTTCATATTCTCTATAGAGACAGAGTAAGACGCAGTGCTATGGTATTCTGCCGCGCTTACAATAGTAGCAGTAAGTACGTTTGACATGAAACCGAGATAATGGCGCTCAAAGTTTTATTCATATTTTTACTTGTCCTGAGTTTATTTATTAGTGAAATTTCATTTCGTTTTTTTTACGTGTAGCTAGAAAGACATACTTTTAATCTGTTTAGTTCATAAGGTTGTATTTTGCTTTCTTGTATTATAAAACGACGTAAAACCTTTTGTGCCAAATAACAGTCCAATATATTAATACATGATCGCTTAGAATAACCGCAGTAAGTACTGACTTACTGCGGTTGTTCTAAGCGCTCTACTGAGTTGCTGTCAATATGACAAGTATCCCTTACTAACTTTATCTGGGACTGGAAACAAAATAAACAGCTTCTAGTTATAAAAATGTTTATTAAGTTTCCATCCTGAAAACTCAAATAGTAGGAATATTATAAAGATACATGTAATTGAGATCTTAAGGGATCTTGCGCACTAGACGGCCACAATCACGGCCAGTGGCCGCAATGACCAGATTAACTAAGTTGGCCGTAAAGTGCGCGACGTTCATATGGCTTGGCTTCTGGTTATTGCGGGCACTGGCCGTGGTCGTGGCTGCAAGTGCGCGAGGTCCCTTAATTTAAGATATATTGCCATCGGAAGCTGCTCAGCGGCGGGCAGTGGATGAGACTCCTCAGGGTATCAATGGCGTAGGGGTTCAGAGAAACACTAACTAGGTTATTGCGACAATGCACATTAAAAATACAAATGTTAGGTGGTGATCGTGCTGGCACTCGGGCACGTCCGAGCACGACGATAATTCCAGGTAAACTGACAATTTTGACACGAGTGATACCGTAAGACAGAGATAGAAGATATTTGAAACAGGAATTTGGAATTTTGGACCAAGACGATAGAGCCAGGATCACCAAAGGAGGCAGAATGCTAGGCTTGCGGCCCCGATCCGTAACAGTATGGCATGCAAAACCGAGATCAATAAGTTACTTGCTACTTAAAACTGTTACAAATGAACATTTATAATTTTCATATTCTAATATTTTCTATGAAAAGGTTTAGCTACAGCCTTAATGACTGTTAATTTAAGATGGCACGCAAAATCGAGATTTGTGATACGATACTACGTAATCGTATTTATTATTAAAATTAAAACATACACTGATGAACTCAATAACAAAAAAAATTCTGATTCGCCAACATCATCTGAAGTTTCCAGGTTGAGCCAAAAGTTCCTTCGGTTTTCTGACATTAGTTGTGGCATTTTTTAGTTACTGCTGATATACTAAGTAAATCAAAGTTTTTTGTGAATTTTGTGATTAAGCTTTACTTATGATTACTTCAGTATGTTGAGTTACTGCTAATGCACTAAGTAAATCAAAGCTCAATCTGAATAAGCTTTACTTATTATTATTGCAGTATGTGTAGTTACTGCTCATGTGTTAGGGAAACTATTAACTTGATAGTAGGATGACACTTAAATTTCAGCAGTAAGTATATTAAGTTATGCTAAGTACTCTTTGGCACAATTTATGACTTACTGCTAATATGCTTACTGAAATTAACGGATCTAGCTTAAATATCAAAACGAGGGTTTGATTTTAATGTAGAGCTCAATGCGCCGATTCCGTATCTGTATGTAACTATTTTTTTCTAAATTACGACTTACTGCTAATATTGTAAGCGCGGCAGTATTGATGTCGTCATCATATGGTGAAGAATAAGGATTCAAATTTTAATAATTTTTTTTTTTTTTATTGACCCATTTTAAGAACTCTATACTTACATTGATTTTTCTGTAATATACAACAAAGTGTTTTCTAAGAAAACAGTCGATGTAACAGGATATTTAGTCGTTATTTTTAATAAATTCGCCGGATAGTCGACAGGAACTCTTAACTTGCTTAAGTTTTAGGAGAATTGCAACCCAGTCTTTTTTCTGGTTCGGTACATTTTACTACTATCGGAGTATTGACTGGCTGGATTCAAATTTGAGGTTTTCATTCCATTTTGCCCTATTTTTTGTCTTGATTTGTTGTTATTATGTTGACACGATAATATATAGATACCATTTTCTTTTAAAAAACTAAATCAATATATTTGAAATCGATCTAATTAATCATGTGATATTAATTTTCCGAAAGTGTTAACGAACAATTAACGGTTACTTCGCAAAAGCATGGGCAAAAGCATAGATTTATTATAGTCAAGATAGGGTCTTTCTTGGGAACAAGCGGATCAAAATTTCCCCATACAAGAAAAAATAGCGCCATCTGTGACAAATCGCGTGAACTACGTTGTGTTGTACTTCGGTCGGTGCTAAATACACGGAACGGAAATAATATGGCGGGAAAAAACTAAACAAACTTTTTACTGTTTTAATGTGATTTAGGCCTGGTTTTTCAGTTTCATTAATTGGATTATAGTCAAAAACAATAATAAGAAATAATAATAAAAGGAGTATATTGTTTCTTCAACTAAGAACATTCCATTTTGTTGGTAAGTTTATTTGCACCCAATATATGACTGACATTTGTTGGTCCTAAACGTCAGATTTCGGACCAACGAATTGGGGACATTGTAAAGTGCCGATGGGCTAGTACTTATATATAAGTAAATGAGTGACATCAAAGAAGTACGCAAGCAATGGCTTACAAAAAGCATAATATTCAAAAATGCAAGTTTTCACTTCTGCCGGCACTCCCGGAGTGCAACCCGTCCTTTTTTTCCTTATTTCTTTTAAAACTAAATCATAGTACTTTTTAATTATATTCGACAGATCATTGTTAAATTTATTTGATTAAAATATTTGTGCTTGTATTTTCTTGGTTTCTTTTAAGGTAAGTTAGCACTTTACCTATGATTGCAGTTTCAATTCTATTAATTTTTATTTTCACTGCACTACTTCAATCAAACATGCGTACCATCAGAATGCATCTCGGTCTAACACAAAAACGATTTTCTTTATTTTTTTAAATTTTGGTAACGTTTGTCTTGTCTACGTAAAGTTTTAGATGTTAGATTTAAACTGATAGACTGATAAATTAATTCGCCTTAGGACAAATAATGTCTTAAGGCATATGTTTTAGTTCAGGTTGTAAGTATTGTTTCATAAACGATTTAAAAGACCCGCTATACGGGCAACACTCTGAATGCAGCTGGATGATGCGATTGAATTGATGAATGGACAATCAGAGTCGAGCGCATTGCCAGTCGAGTGGACTTCAAGCCAATTTATATTGAAACATCCTGTGAATCGGCCTGCCTCACGCTACCGCTCACTAAACTCGCTGGTAACAATATTTTGAATAATACGAATAATAATATTTGGGATCCAAATACAGCCGACCACTAAAATTATTTATATTGTAAAGTTAGGACAAGTTGACTCAATACGATAGACAAGACATAGAGGTTATGACAGGGGATTATGGATTTGGACCTTTCACAGAAACAATATTATATATTTATAAATTTAAAAGGCAACTCGAATCTGATTCGGATTAGATTACAGATCGCTTAATAAAACGGTCACATTTCCTAGTAAAGTAGTGTTCGATGACTTCGAATGCATTAGGATCCGATGCACCCGGGGACAAACCTGTCTCCTATTACAAACTGGGTATCCAGGGAAAGCGCTTTTAACGAAAAGAAAGCTATTCCTGGAACCTCGTTAAGAGTGTCAGAGTTTTTATTGGGCAAAGGAAACTTGGAATATCCACTCAAAAAGAAACTCCCTGCACGTACAAAATTTTCCTGAAATCGAATCATGTTTATCAGCTAGTTAGCGGGTAGATGGGCGTGGAGAGAAGGCCCTGAATCAAATCAAGATAATCTAACTTTCCCGACTGAAACTTTGAACAATCTCGAAACAGTACACGAACTCATCAAAACGATCCATTGTTTCGTCTAAATTGAGGGTACGCCGTTTAAGACAGAGTTTTATTGCAGCGTGAATTGGAGATGTTGTTTCCAGAGACACTCTACTATTTAAGCGTTTGAAGTTGTACAAAGGGCGCGGAACCTACAACTCTCGGGTTTCGGGAAAAAGCTTTTAGAGTTAAGTAGCGTTTGAGAGCCTTCTCCCTTTGTCTCAGCTCCCCGTTTCTTGTAATCGCCATTGTGCCTCTTATCTACCGAACGAGTTATCTTTTGGGAGCCACCAATTTATAGTTATTATGCGGGCCCGCCCGAGGCACAACAGTTATTGTACCGCGCCTTTGTTTTGTTGTGATAAAGGCCCTTATCGAAACAGAAGGTCCGTTTAACGTGAAGTTCCATTCTACTAATCAACGACGGAAGAATAGGCTCCGGACATAGATCCAACATTTGAAATTTGTTTAGTTCCGCTCGGCCGGTTCATAATTCCAAGGGTCGGGTATTGTATTACAGAGCAGTAAATAAAATGGCGTTTTATAAAATAATATTTACGAGGGCTTCGGACGGGTTAGAGTCATTAATCCCCTGCAGCGGTCTGCAGAACGGAGGACAATAGGTTATTGTTTAGAGCGGAGGATAGCTATTGGCCCTAAGTAAGTACTAGGAGGGCTATGTAAGAGAGCCAACCGCGTGTAAACATGCCCGGTTCACGACACACGTTTTACTCCATATACCAGTAGGTTATTCAAATGAGCATCTTCATTTCACTTTGTAAGGCTCGGTGTGAATGTAACGCTCGCTAGGTATTATAATGTACCTATACAAGACAGCGGAAAACTGAAATTGAGTGGACTTGGATTGAGTCCATCAAACTCATATCAAACTGGACCACTTTAGGTCGAAGTATAGGTACGAAAACTATTGACTTCCCTAGAAACTGAATCATGTGATTTTGTGTGGGAAGTCAAACTTTGGTATTTCGACCTAAGTGTAGCGACACACCTACGGAAATTCCGCGACGGAACGATCGGCGACGGAACTTTCCGTCAACTCTTCATACTATAGAGCGGGATTTTCGCTTCGAAACTTACCGCAAGGTCCTGTCACTCGTGACATTTGCTTCGTGGTTGCGGATGGTGCCGACGCGAAATTTCCGCTCTAGTGTGTCATGCTTGACGGAAAGATCCGTCGCGGAATTACCGCAGGTGTGTCGCTGCACTAAGATGTCTCTTAAGGAAAACTGATCAATTGCATGCACTGAATCCACAGCTTCAATTTCGGTTAATGTGTTTTTGTACCCTGTGTAGTAAAGGTACAATCAAGAGCAAGAATAGCTTGACACTTGCAGTACGACTCTAGCGCAAAACCGCTTGAAATGAGAACGGTACAAAGTTAAATGTTTCAAGCTTGACGCGCTCTTGACTGTACTAAGGAAACTACAGCCCGTGTCTCGGCTACGTTAAGCGCAAAAACTCGTAAACACTTAGCGCACCCTTGAGGCAAATTATAACTAACAACTTGGTAACTCTACGCAGGGGCTCACTCATTCACTAAGTTATAAACCTATTTACATAAGCAATGAATGAGACGACCATTCATAAATAATATAACTGCGCGGTTTTTGCATAACTGCTTATCCATTTTATGTTCAATGCACACGAAGATTCTAGCCATAAAATACCAGATAAGTGCGAGTCGGACCGGCGCTCCAAGGATTCCGTACCACCACATGGTATATAGCCGTGGTATATAAGCTCTTTTGCTCTTTGATTGTGAAACACCGCCCACGTAGCATCTTTTAATGATTTGGGAGCTGACTGTACAAGTGTTTAAGAAAATGGAACTAATTAATCAGTTTTGGTTTTTCTCTTTTGACCGGGACCTAGCCTCATGCAAAAATTAATGAAGTAGTAGTTTTTTGGTTCATAAATGTATTAAACTGGGGAAATAAATGGCCGTGTATTTTTTTATTGTTGTCAAAAAAAAATTTTTTTACACTTCCTGACAGCCACTAACCTGATTTCAGTTTCTTTTGAACTTGATGCTCTGTTCCTGAGAAAAAGAATCGTGACAAGCATACAGACAAACGGGCAGTAAATGATCCTATAGGGGTCCATTTTTGACCCACGGAACCCTAATAACGACCACGTTATGAAAAAACTTCAAAGTGGAAATTCATGTTATATCTGTAAGTAGACGAGTAGAAACGCCTATTACGCGTCTAGCTGCTGTAGTTTGCAAGTGGAAAATGAGAGAGAAGTAGAGTCATTAGCTGACTGAAGAACTGGCGGTGAAACGTGTCCATTATTGCACTTCAGCAGCACGTAGGAGCTCCATAATATTGCGAACGACTCCATCTGTGTAACTTTTATACGAATGCTACTGAAGAATACGTATAAAATCTTCGCAAAAGTAGTTTTGCGCTCAAGAGTCCAATAAAGACATTTGCGCTAGTTTCCTTTTTTTTTCGAAACTGTTTAATGAGAAAAAAGAGTCATTAGCTGACTTTAAAGTGCAGTAAGACGTGCCCCGCGCTGCAACTTAGCACACCTGAGAGCCCTCGCGGTGCTAAAAGCGAGCTGAATTACCACACGTACGAAAATGGTTAAGAAAGTCTTTGTAGCGAGGGTTCAGTGCTTAGAGAAGTCGTTACCTCAGCGTCTGCGAAACACCTATACCGCACCTGAACCTAAGGGCCTGTAGATAGCACTTAGCACGTAGACCCATCTAGCTCTTAAGTTACCCTTGTGAAGTACGTAATGCTCGAATTTTTTTATTGTTTGCTAGTTAGCTACAGATTCACTACCTAAAGCCTCGATCACACCTAGCTGAATTCAAAGACTAATTCGGCATACATTGCTCGTTGAAGTAAGGATATTGCAATTAACATAACCAAGCCTCCCAGCAATGTATGCCGAATTAGTCTTTGAATTCAGCTAGGTGTGATCGTGGCTTAATCGATAACCAAGCTTGCGAAACCACACAAGTTTTATTTGCCTACAAAATGTTCAGACAGACAACGCCTTGTCCGTAGCGTAGCTACTTAGAGGCATTGTCTTGAAATCTTGCGTGTGGCATATCAGTTAACAACTCTCGGAGAACGGAAAGGTAGGAAGCCTGCAGTAACTAGCAATAAACATAGATTACATCTGTGATTCGTAATTAGCTTCGTTCTATGGTCCGCAGGTAGGTACATTCGAACATAATTATGATAAGAGGCCGGGACCTCCCAAGACGACACACGTAGACTCCCGGGGGCCTTGATCATTAAAATTTTCGACATTCAATGGAATTATTTTAGAGAAACTAATCAAAACTATTTGTCTATTCTGTTTGTAATAAGTTGTATATAGTTTATGTTCCTCTATCCATTTTATTATACTAACATTTTCATATCATTAGAATTTCGATTGAATATTAAATTGATCTAATTATTATTCATATGTTTGATTCATATTTATGGTCGTATAATTTACATAATATGATAAATATTAAAATTACACACATTTCTCACAATAAGCCTAAATATTCATCATTATATTTTTATGTGTGATGGTAAAATAATAGCCACATAAAATCTCGAACTTTTATGACACCCGTTATCACAGTAATGTGTCCCGATGTACCTCTTCTATTCCAATCATTGTCCGCCGGCTGCGATTACAAAATGCTTTAAATAACAAACGTTACGTTTCGGTAGATAAGATGCGATACACGGTTGTTCGATAAAAAGGCGTGAGGATGCCGCAACCAGCAATATTCTGTTTATTTATTATCATTGGAAGGCGCTGCAATCGACGATAAATTTAAGCAGGTGTTTATACTAAAAGATACTGCATGTAACATACCAGTTCTGACTAAACGAAAGTGGAAGGAACGCTGCAGTTAAATCCGTCCCATGTATCGACTCTTCTCATGCTATAAGTTCGAAGATCGGACAGGTTTATTGATATTGACAGCCGAAGAATTGATTAGTTGAATTGATTATTTTGACTTATTATTACCCTCTGTTGACCCCACGGCTATTTACGGAATAACTTACCTAAGGTATGTTTAGTTTGGTTGAGGATGATAAGCATATATTTTGTATGTTAATGCGTTACGAAGGGAAGCATCGTGGTACCAATTTCGTTGCTTACATACATTTTTTATTAATTTGATCTTTTATTTTTATTTAGGTAGCTTGATCATGTTCATGTTACAAGTCTTAACTTATTCAAGTAAAATATCTTGTTATAATTGGACTAGCTAATTAACATAGCCAGTATTAGCATCTAGAATAGCTGGTTAACAATAATTCCAACAAGTAAGGTAAACAAACACTTGCATACTTTTCTGACGTTCCACGTGGATATAGGATGGTTATGTATTTGAATCTGGTTTCTTTATCTATGTATTACTAGCTGTTGCCCGCGGCTTCGCTCGCGTGGATTTCGTATTTAGGTTGTTACCGGTTTTCCGAAGCAATGAGATATTTTAGTCCAGGGAAATTATTATTTATGCCATCATTTCGGGGTAATTTTAAACTAAGGAATAACAGGACTAACCCTGCGCAAATCAATGAGTATAATTTAAGATCCAGCTGAATTTTATATAATATACAGACGTTACCCATAAATTACTCAGAACAGAGGAACTTAGCAGCAGTATCCTAACAAATGTAAAGAGAGAGATGAGAGACACCTATTTTGATGGTACCTTTGATGGTATTTAACGTCCTCCACGTTGGATTTCAAAATTGTTGTAGTTTTCGTAATCAGCGACCCGATAAACCATACAAACGATACCCATATTGGTTTTTAGACTTTTTCACCCCATTTCCCTTTTTTAGGGGTTGAATTTGGGCTGGAATTTCAATAACAGTGATGAACGTTGCATAGAATTTCATCATTAATGCCTAAATAATAAATAATGTGGATTTTACTTTAAAAATAAAGAATTTTCAACTTCACCCCCCTTAAGGGTGTCGAATTTTCAAAAACCCTGAGACACATAAATATTAATTTTTAGTCGTCAGCCTAAATACAAATTTTGAAGATCCTAACTGCAAAACTGACGGACTTTCATACAAACTTTCATCCCCTATTTTACCCCCGTAGGGGTGGAATTTTGTAAAACCCTTTCTTAGTGCACCCCTAGGCCTCATAAGGAACCTACATGCTAAATTTGGAATCTCTAGACCCAGCGGTTTGGGCTGTGCGTTGATATGTCAGTCAGTCAGTCAGTCAGTCACCTTCTTCTTTTATATATATAGATAGATTGCACTGGTAATAACAAGCGTGTGGGTGGCATTAATAATTGCTTTGGCTTGTTTGAAAGTTATAATTCACACGCAAACAGGTAAGAAAATAACTAAATATTTCCTTCCATCTCCCTGATCCTTTGAATTTTGTATATAAGTACCTAAAAAGCTACATTCCAACAGAATGGCGCGACACGAGTTCCTCTCGTCTTGCAGTCTGCGGAAGTTTTACTGGCAATACTCGTAAAAATATTTGGTCTTAGGGCTCCCGCACACGACCGAGAATCGGTGGCCGATTTTTTGTCGGCATCCCGCTCTTACGTGTTATCACCTGGATCTTCCGTCCTTGTCCTGGGCGATAATCGGCCACCGATTCTCGGTCGTGTGCGGGAGCCCTTATGAGCACTCAAAATGTTTACCTGTACGAGAGGCTACTGTTGACGAAGTTTTAGCTTACTGCATAATATAATCACAGATGGATGGCATAGAAAGTAGGATATAGAGCTACTTGTTATAATTAGTACGTTATAATAAAATAAAATAACAATGAAATAAATGTTAACTATACAGGGTGTTATTTCCTTGAAGGAAGTAAATGAGAGTCCATCATTAAACAACTTCACGACACATGCTAAAATTTCTTTTTTTTATTGCCCATTCGTAATAAAATGCATTACAGCTGATCGGGTCGGTTTGAATGGGAACTTGGGAAGTATAAAATTTGTTTTGAGATTTCAACACGGGTCCCGTAGCGAACGTTGTTTAATAAACTACACTGAGATACCTCCTTGAAGGAACTTATTGTTTACCCCACGGAGTGGTTTACCCTAACATCCTGTATGCTTTTTTAGGGAAAGAGCTAAAATCTAATGTAGAGGAACTCAACAATTTTTTGAGCTAAGCTAACTTGGTTCTTCAAAGTCTCACCGACTGCCAAAAGTCCAACTATACTGGGTCACAGATCATTTGTGCCGAAAACTGTTCGGGCAATATTTTCCATAAGGTATTTTCTTAGAATAAATTGATATCTGGATGTTAAAATTGAATTAATGTCATAGTTTACACCTTTACCTACCAACCTAGTAGTAATATTTAGTATAATTATAAGAAACAAAAGGGCCAAATGAATTCGGGCTATTTACTCCGTCGAAAAAACCGTATTACGGAATGGGACCCCATATGACTGGGTTTACCTATGAGCCACGGACCGCGTAACAAATAGGTAAGTACCTCTAAAACGGCGTACCAACCAATACCAAACAGTCGAAAAATTAAACATTTTTAATTTGCACTCTGAATTTCGGCAGGTGAGAATAATTGTCTACCCCCGACCTCCTAAGCGATGGAGTGATGATGAAAGTCGTTTGGAAGTCGTAAAACGACTACAGTAAGTGGAAGTGTGACGCTATCGATAGCATTGGTAGTAATTAATATAAAAGTCAATGTAGCCAAAAGGACAACACTAGTAAACTAGTACCAAAAGGCTACTATTGTACCTACAATCGATGTATTGCAAAGCATGTTCGCCTAAATGTGTCAGGTGTTTAAACCGTTTGAGAACCGGAAGACTCCTTACCTCTTCTTGATATAAACTTGACGAGGCCTTAAATATCATTTAGAGTGTAATGGCCACTTCCCCTGCGGGTTGCACCGGGAATTTTAATGCGCATTAAATTTTAATGTCGGTGAACTTTTTATAAACTTAATATCAGTCAAAAACGGATATTAAGTTTATAAAAAGTTCACCGACTTATTTACAGATGTTTTTCATACCCACGTTGAAAACGGAGTTAACACACTGAGTATACATAGGTATAGCGCCAAACTTAAGGAAATTGATTAATTTGGGCGAATTGAATCTTTTCTTTATAGTAGTTTAAGATACAAGTGCCGTAAGTAGGGTTATTACAAACGAGTTGACGTTTTGTAAACCTGAGACGAAGTCGAGTGTATCTTACGGCCGTGTGTATCTTACGACGTTTTTCAATACATTTGTGAGAAAACAGGTATAAGTAATATACTTGTTATAGGAACCAACCATGGGTACTGTCAGCCTCTTGTCGATTTATGTTCTCCTGGTACTCTCCATTTTATTTTAAACTAGCTGTTACCCGCGACTTCGTCCGCGTAGATTTTATAAAAAAACAGAACTCGAACTTAATTGAAACATATTTTACGGAGCGCTTATCCTTCTTGATCCCTACGTAAAAGATGCATTTGTACTTATCCAAGTTGAATAAATGCATCTTACTACAAACATAATTATCTTTTGATTTTATTTAACTGGTAGGTAGTGCGGAATTTTCATTGTCAACCGTTACAGGCGAACTTAAAAAAGAAGGCAATAAAGGGAGTGAAGTGAATGGGTAGCGAGGAGGTATTCATAAAAGTAAAAAAGGTCCCTATTCCTCCCTATCTATCCTTTTGTATCCTCCCCCCTACATTCCCACTCCCCCTCCCTCACCCTCTCCCACTCTCTCTTCCTCTCCCTCGCCCTTCCCTATTCCCCCCCTCACCCTTCCTTCCCCCTCCATTTCCCCCCTTCCCCTCTCCCCATCACCCTCCCTTTCCCCCCTCGCCCTCCTCCCATTCCCCTCCCTTTCCCCCTTCCCCTCACTCATCCTCCCCTTCCCCCTCTCCCTCCCTCTACCCCCCCTCCCTCTACCCCCTCCCACGCCCTCTACCCCTCCCTCCCCCTTTCTCTCCCCTCATTTTCCCCTCCCTTACAGTCTCTCCCTATCCCTCCCCCTCTCCCTATCCCTGACCCTACCCCTATCCCTGCTTCTACCCCTAACGCCATCTTAACCGCTATCCCTATCCTTATATAAACATACAACTGACACTCATATTGATTTTTAGACATTTCAAACCTATCGAATCCCAACCCCATCCCAGGGGTGGTGGTATTTCACGTCCACCACGTTGGATTTCAAAATCATGAACGACACCCATATTGATTTTTAGACATATCAACTCTATCGCACCCCAACCTCATCCCCAAGGGATGATAGCATTTCACGTCCACCATGTTGGATTTCAAAATTGTTGTAGTTTTTGTAATCAGCGATACTTAGTTGAATAAAAAAAGTCCCATCAAAATCGGTTAAGTAGTTTCGGTGTGCTGTAGCAGATACAACCCCGCTAGAGTATTATTGTATGTGTAGATTCCCACGGGAATGAGATATTTTCCCGGGGTAAAAAGTAGCCTATGTCCGTCTCCAAGTTACCATCTATCACCATACCAAATTTCATCAAAATCCGTTCAGCCGTTTAGGCGTGAAAGAGCAACAAACAAACAAACAAACAAACAGACAGACAGACAGAGTTACTTTCGCATTTATAATATTAAGTATGGATATAGGTAGGCAGTCGTCACCCAAGTAAAAAGTCACCACTGTAGTATTTTTACAAAATTTTGTTTGTAAGTACAAGAACTATTGTATAACAGAAAAAAAACTAAAAAATGGGTTTTTTAAATTTTTAATTTAATTTTATTTGTAGCTTTTTAAACTTTTTATTTAGGTACTTTAAACTACAATTTTATTTTTACCTCTGTGAGAACGCATCCTTAAGATGTTGTGGTCTCGCTCCCTCTGTTGCTCTCTTTCTCTTTGGTGTGAAGCCATTTGATAACGTGTCACGCTGTGCTCAATAAGTTACTAATTAATATAATTTAGTGGTTTAATTTCGTGGATACTATAACCTCAAAAGCTCGGAAATATTTGGTTTGTCCAGAGAAAGCTAGATAGATCAGCTTTAGCAGAATTGATAAGACTAAGAAGTAATAATACACAAATTTAAGGCTCAATTCCCACTGCGGCAGAGTCGAAACGACGCGACGCATAATTTCGCACATTGGAAGTGGTGTAGACGCGCTTCGACGCACGTTTTCTTATTTACATCATACGAATTTGAACGTTACTCTATGGAAATTGAGTTGAATATACTAAAGAGTTTAAAAAAAGGACGGGTTGCAATCCGGGAGTGCCGGCAGAAGTAAAAACTTGAATGATTGAATATTAGGATTTTTTTAAGGGTCAATCGCGCCATTGCTCGCGTACTTCTTCATCGAGACCTATCATTTGTCTCAGCACATTAGTAGTCTAGGGTCAGTAGTTTTCGAGTTATAGCGATTTTTAGTTTGTCAGCTGTCATCCGAAATGTGGATCTCATCGAGACCTATCATTTGTCTCAGCACATGAGTAGTCTAGGGTCAGTAGTTTTCAAGTTATAGGGAATTTTAGTTTGACAGCTGTCATCCGAAATGTAGAATGTAGATCTCATCGAGACCTATCATTTGTCTCAGCACATGAGTAGTCTAGGGTCAGGAGTTTTCAAGTTATAGCGATTTTTAGTTTCACAGCTGTCATCCGAAATGTAGATCTCATCGAGACCTATCATTTGACTCAGCATACGAGTAGTCCAGGGTCAGTAGTTTTCGAGTTATAGCGATTTTTAGTTTGACAGCTTGTGCACAACTAAAAAAGCCGAGACTATGACAAAGACAAAAAAGATGTTTTGGTCTTTATCACACTTTAGATCTTTTGTACTCGTATGTATTGAACCTACTCTAACTTGGTATGATTAGTTGCAAATCCATTTCTTTTCTTCATCTGAGTTCTGACGCGCCATCTGATGCGACATCTGATGCGAATCTATGATTTCTCCCCATATAAACATTTTCAAAAGCCGCTAAAGAAGTTTAAACTTCAAAAACTTGACGCGTCGCGTCGCTTTGACTCTGTCATTGTGTAATTGAGCCTACTTGATCCCATTTAATTACCCATCTTCGAAATCTAAACCTTACATGTCATATCTAAAGTCATGGTTACCTTACCATGTTCTTTGAATATCATTGAAGTAATACGGTACCAAATTTGGAATCGATAGGACATATGGAAGGTAGTTCGATCCCCTCATCAACTATTAAAGAGCTGATTATCTTCAAATGGCTTATTAGGTCATGGTTACCTTACCATCGTTACCATATACTTTCAATATCATTGAAGTAACACGGTACCAAATTTCGTATCGATAGGAATACATATGGAAGGTAGTCAGATCCCCTCATCAACTATTAAAGAGCTGATGATCTTCAAACGGCTGATCAGGTCATGGTTACCTTATCATCGTTACCATATACTTTCAATATCATTAAAGTAACACGGTACCAAATTTCGTATCGATAGGAATACATATGGAAGGTAGCCAGATCCCCTCATCAACTAGAAATGAGCTGATGATCTTCAAACGGCTGATCAGGTCATGGTTAGCTTACCATATACTTTCAATATCATTGAAGTAACACGGTATCAAATTTCGAATCGATAGGTCATAGGAAAGGTAGTCAGATCCTCTCATCAACTATTAAAGAGCTGATGATCTTCAAAAGGCTGATCAGGTCATGGTTACCTTACCATATACTTCTAATATCATTGAAGTAACACGGTACCAAATTTCGAATCTATCGGATATAAGAAAGTTACTCAGATCCCCTCATCAACTAGAAATTAGCTGATGATCTTCAAACGGCTGAACAGATTTTCATAAATCATGGCTAAGAACACTCGGGATAAAATTATCTATGACACAAAAAAAACTAAACGAAAATCGGTTCATCCGTTTGGGAGCTACGATACTACAGACAGATACACAGACAGACACGTTAAACTTATAACCCCCCTCTCTTTTTGCGTCGGGGGTTAAAAACAATGAACAGAGAATATTTTTTTACCTTACGCCCACGTGACGGTAGCGAAACGGCCAAGACACATATTTTGACTAAGGTGTAGATTTCGTGAAGTTAGGTCCTGTAGAGTTAAGGCGTGTAGAGTTAGAAGCTTGGCTCTACATGAGATTTTGAAAATGCGAGCTATATGCTCTCGTCTTGGCAACATTTTACATGAAAATGTTTTGGTGGGTTTTCACTTCTTTTTGTAAGTTGATAAAATTTGCGGAAGTCCCATACAAACTTCCATTCCCTGGTTTAAGGGTTTGGGGGGTAAGAGTTCCAAGTTTTAGGATATTTTTGTTGTTTGTGTATTAGCTTACATACCAAATTTTAGCTTTCTAGGACTAAAGGAAGTACCCTAAGAATTTTGGTGAGTGAGTCAGTGACGAAATCGGGGTTTTTTAGATTTCAATAAAATCTAAAGTATAAGAGCTATGCAACTGAAACTTTATATGTTTAATAAGTCTAATAATGACATAATATCCTGTAAATTTTATTTATCTGGTATGAGGGTTCAAAAAAGCGACGAAGAGCTTCGAGAAAATGTAGGTAGTGCCCTTGCGCTTCGCTTGGCCCGTCTTGGCGGGGGCACGTATTGCCCCCAGATCTAAATCGACTACAAATACAAATCTGATTGATAAGGTCTTTTAATTAACAATTTTGTTAAAGATTATATTTCACTTCTGGCTCTCGCCAGCTGATGCCGAAGCACGCTCGCTTCGCTCGCTCGGCTCGTCGTGCGTTTTGTCTAACGAGAACCTAACACAACCTAACGGACCTATGGATTACTTAAATTATAAAATATAATTTATGGCCGAGACATTTTATATTCTCTACATCTGGGTCGCTATTCTCCTAAATTTCTTAACATTGAGTTAATGTTAAGAGTCCGGTATTTGCTATCGGCGAAAACGCGTGTACATTGCATGCTTTCTAAAAGAACTAGAAATTTATTCTATACACAACGAGCAGCGTAAAAATTAGAAAAGAAAATATCTGTCAACTCAACTCAAGGATAAAATTTTATACTTAAGAAAGAAGAGAAAGATATGCAAGATACACGACGCTATGAAACTGAAAGAGATGGATACATTTATCTAAAATACGTCACGCACTCTCACGCATCCACAATGGCGGCCATTATTTACACAAAAATTATTTAGAAATTATAAAAAAGGAGACGCTCTCCTTTTTAAATCTGTGATATATTATACTTAAACAAAACCTTTTAACAGTAAGTAACTAACCTACGGATAAAATAAAACTGAATGTTTACTTTAACCCAAGCAAAATTTTGGTAAAACATTGTTGTTTTCTTTTACAGGGTGAAAATCTTTCAGGGCTATAAATAAACCTACCAAATATGGGCACAAAGGTATTGTTATAGCTAATGTATGAGTAGTCTCTCTTACCACCTATAAGTGAACAGAAGTGAAGATTGGAATAGAATTAGTGCAACTGACTGGACCATTCAAATCACACAATACTAGTGAAGTGAATGATAGTGAATGCATACAAAGCTAATCAAACTACCACACTACACATATTATATTGCACGAGCAAAATCTCTGAAGCTTAGTTGCACAAAGCTGCTCGTCGGTGAAATCATTTTAACCTTGAGCGGGTCTCTGGATGAGTTCAAAAAATGTACTACCCAATAATCTGATTCCAAACTGTGGCTTAGCGTCCACCAGGGAAAAATCACAGGATCTAAGATCTTCAGATCAATGTCTTCGACAGTCAAACCGCTGATGGTTCACTGGTCGAATAAATATTAATTATTATTATTTTAACAAATATGAAACAAAAGCAATGAAAAGAGTAAAAATTCTCGAGAAATCTGTAATTAATTCAATAAAACGAAACTGAGATGTAATATTTGGGATTGTGGATTTTCCTTGATAAATTTAGTATGTGGTTTACTTAAAAGCTAAACGCCCCAGTACCAAAAGCCCATTAAAAAACTACTTGGATGCTAATGTAAGTAATAAAGTAAAAATTGTAGGGTATATTTGGGAACTGAATAAGCTAACAAATTATTAGATAAGGTATAGCACATTCAGGATAAGTCGGGCTATGATGGTTATTTTCTGAGCATTGGTGAGAGGCGGAGAGCCGATGAATGATTCGTTAGCCTTCCCCCACATGCAGCGCTCACCCCCGCGACTCATTTTTCAACTTCTGCACATTAATGGTCACAGCCCGAGTTATTTTGTAAGCTGTAAAGAGCTTTTTTGAAAGACAAATATCTATACAAAAATATAACAAAGAGTCTTAAGATTTTTTATGACTACTGGTCAGATTTACCAAATATGCCACTTCTAATTTCTTACTTATTGGGGAGAAATGAAAATATCTTATTATCTTAAACTAATAAATATTTTAAGAGCATATTCTGTACTTTTTGTCATTCCCAGCATATACCAGAGATCAGGAAATAGTCAGGTGTTTTGTAAACAAAATCAAAACATCAAGTTCATGTGTTAAAAATGTAGATATTTCCGACTTTCTGTATGTAAAACGATAGATTAAGTGTTCCTCTGTGTATTGTGGTTACAAACGTGTGCCTCGTATAATTGGAAATAAATCTTTTTTTATAAGAATTTTTTTATTATAAGAAAAAAGTTTGTTTACAAAACACTGACTCTTTTGTGAACTCTATAATAGGTATTTATAAATTAATATTTTAGGTATTAACAGATATTTTATCTGTCAGCTTCAGTCAGATGGGCTAGCTTTGCGTATTAATAGGTAAAGTCAAGTGCAGGTCAAGCTTAACACTCGCAAAGCAATTCTAGCCTTAGTAATCAAATTAAGAACGGTACAAAGCTCAAAACAAACAATTTATTGATAAAGTTAAGATTTTACAAGTCACAGTAATTTGATTAAATTATATTATACTATGTGTCTAGCTTGACCTGCTCTTGACTGTTCAAATGCAGTAAATATATAATAATTAGCGCCACAGTGTTGTAATTGTGAGCCACATGTGACCAGCCACATGGTACCTGACACCTGACAAATTATGTCACGCATCATAACCTCGACACCATGTGAATACCCTGGGATCTGGATCATGTTTCGTAATTATTTCGTGATTAATACGTGTGAAAATTAAGCTCATACCCAGTTTCATCAAAGTTTCATTAATATTCATGAGACTGTTAATATTAACCTATTTGTTCGTGACTAGCTAAAATTAATGTGTTGAAAAGCAGCTATTTTCAGTTGTGATTTTTCGAACATTTAATTTCCATTAACTAAAACGAAACTTTTTAAAGAAAATCTTGCTTAGCTAAAAACTACAGTCGGAAAAAATACGAAGTTGCTGGAGAATGTACTGACAACCACAGTTCAAGCTTGACACTCGCAGTGCGACTCTCGCCCGTACGTCTATTGAAATAAGAACGGTACAAAGTCCAACCAATGTATCAAGCTTGATGTGCTCTTGACTCTCTCTTTTCTTGTACATAGCGTAGTAACTAGTGAAGTCTATTTTTTACCAAGTAGAGGTATACCTATTTTAGTAAAGCAAGCAAGTAAAACTAGCGGCTGGCTGTGGGATATGAAAATTTAAACGGGCACTTTGGTAGTTCGCTTACTTACATCATTCATGGGCATGGGTAGGCAGACCTCGCTTGCACGGTCCATATACTGTTCAATTTATGGCTGTACAGCATGTCTAATCGCCCCGCCCAAATAATTGAGCACAATCAAAGTGTGAGGTACCTATGAAACAGTTCCTGCAATTATAGTTGCCATTAGCTGATGCCCGCGACTTCGTCTGTGTGACTTTGACCTTTTTAGGGTGCCGTTTCGTCTTCGTCATGTCTGCCTGTCCGCGGCTTAGTCAGAGACCCTTAGTATTAGGAAGTTGTACATATATTTCATCCACGCCGACAAAGGGGTAAAATAAAATTTTGAAAAAAATAATGTTTTTCGGGTACGTCCCTTAGTGGGAATGATTTTTACTTTCGAGCGGAGCGAGAAAGGTATTATTATTATCGTTCGGCCTATTTACATATAACCTGCATTAAAATATTTACAAATTAATATCCAAGTGCTGTAGCCAGTCTACAGCCGCCGCAGATAGCCCGTGAAGTTCCTCATATGAGCCAGGAAACCGTGAAACAGTGAAACTGGAAAAGTGAAACCGCGCGACAATCAAATCACACTTCATACAAATCGCGGAACTATTAGTTCAAACGTAGAAGTGGCTCAAGAATTATAAACCTTTTTTACTAATATTCCTTTGAAAACAACAGAGTCACTCAATTCTTCATCTTCACTTGCTAGCGATTTACTTCAAAAGAATGTGGACGCCTGCAAAACTGAATTTGGGTTCAATCATGTCACCCCTAACGAAATTGTTAAAGCCTTTAAAAGTATTAAAATGAAAACTACTGAGGACCTATGGGGAATGTCAGTAAAAGTCTGTAGTGCGATCATTGATACTATATCTCCATATTTAGCTGTTATATTCAATGATTGTGTCGATCATGGTACATTTCCTGACTTAATGAAAAAAAGTAAAGTAGTTCCATTATTCAAAGCTGGTGACAAAAAGGATCCCAGTAATTTTAGACCAATATCAGTCTTACCTGTACTTAGTAAAATTTTTGAGAAGGTCATACTCAATCAAATGCTTTCACACTTCAATAGAAATAACTTACTACATGACCATCAATTTGGTTTCACGAAAGGGCGCAGTACAACAGATGCCGGGACTGCACTTTTAAAATACATATTTTGCGCGTAGGAAAAATCTGAAGATGCTATTGGTATCTTCTGTGATCTATCCAAAGCATTTGATTGCGTAGATCATAGCAAATTGTTGCTAAAACTTGAACATTACGGTGTTAAGAATAATTCACTTAAACTACTTAGGTCATATTTGGAAAACAGGATTCAAAAGGTACAAGTAAACAGGACGAAATCACTGGGATCTGTTGTCAAAATTGGCGTACCTCAAGGGTCCATATTAGATTTATATTAATGACCTTCCTTCTGTGGTGAAGAATCTGTCAAAGATTGTGTTATTTGCTGATGATACTTCATTAATATTCAATGTAAGTAGGAAATCACAAAATTATAACGAAGTCAATGTTGCACTTGGACAGATTCATGCATGGTTTACTGTTAACAATCTAGTCCTAAACGCCAAAAAAACTAAATGTATTAAATTTGCACTACCAAATATAAGGTCTACTTCACATAACATAGTATTGAATAATGAACCATTAGATTTTGTAAATAGTACAGTTTTCTTAGGGTTAACACTAGACTCTAAACTTCAATGGGGCCCTCATATAACGGCTCTTTCTGGTCGATTGAGCTCGGCTGCATATGCTGTTAGAAAAAACCGGCCAAGTGCGAGTCGGACTCGCGCACAGAGGGTTCCGTACCACCACATAATCATAATTGTATTAGTTGAAATTTCAGTAAGTTAATGTGCTAGATTTTTTGAGTCCGACACGCCCTTGACAAAATTTTATTATTTGTTAATATTTTATAGCTTATGCACTATAAACATATCAATTTTCAAGTTTGTAAGTGTTCCCGTTTATAAAATAGAACTAAAACAAAAATCGCCTCAAAGACCATTCAACTTGACCCCTCTCTTATATGAATGTTCTTGAAGCGGGAGCTCACCACAATTGGTTACTATTAGTTGTGAGAAAAGTTGTAATATTTAATGATTTCAGACTTTTCTCATTATTTGTACTGTAAGACCTAGCTTCTTGCCAAATTTCATAATTTTAGGTCAACGGGAAGTACCCTGTAGGTTTTGGTTTTTTGCATAAATGTATGGAGATGAGGACATAATATGCCATATCTTTTGATTGCGTCGTTAAAAAAAATTGAAATTTTCAGATCTTGTGTGGTTCATAGATCCTAATATGTGGTATTAATTTCAACCTGATACCTTTACCGGTTCGTGAGATAAAGGGTCTTGACAGACAGACAGACAGACAGACAGACAGACAGACAGACAGACAGACAGACGGACAACAAAGTGATCCTATAAGGGTTCCGTTTTTTTCTTTTGAGGTACGGAACCCTAAAAATCAGACAACTTACTGATGTAGCTACTGCAAGGCTGGTTTACTTTAGCTACTTCCATAGCATTATGTCTTATGGCATACTGCTTTGGGGCCGAGCAGCTGATATACATTCAATATTCGTTTTACAAAAGAGGGCTATAAGAGCAATTTATTGCCTGAAGACTCGTGATTCCCTGAGAGAACTGTTCAAGGAAATCAACATTATGACAGTGCCATGCCAGTATATCTATGAAAATATAATGTATGCTAGAAAGAACATTAATCAATTACCAAAAATTTGTGACAGGCATAATTTTAATACTAGAAATAAGCATAAAATTGATCAACCATATACTAGATTAACTAAAGTCAATACATCTTTCGTTGGTCTGTGTATACGATACTACAACAAAATACCTGACAATATAGTGCAATTACCTGAGAGAAAGTTTAAAGAAAGCAAACGTTATGTAAAAAAGCTTACTATAGATTGGATGACTATATGAATGACAAAGAGGTATGGTGCTCTGATATTCCAGCGAAACACAAGAAACACATTGTAAAAAGCCGACTCTTAAAGTAGGCCGTGCTGCAGTGGTTTCTTGCCGTTTCTTTTACGGTGCCATAGCACGATCCGAAACGGCGTAGACTCGCTCTATTTGCATTGTATTCCGCATGACATTCAATAAGTATTCTGTAAAGAATCTACATTGAATAAAATTATCTGAATCAATATGTGCCGTGGTCTGCTCTGACGCTCCACAATCGCAAGCGGGTGAGCCCGCTATACCCCACTTGTGAAGGTGGTAGTTACATCGGGCTACACCCGTTCGGATGCGGTTTAGCGTCGTCCAGATACGTCTGTTGGATTTGAAGCCTTGAACTTGTTCAGACGGGTCCGAGACCACACCCGCAGAGCGCTCTAGGGTTTGCCATTCAGCCAGCCAGGACGAGCGAATGTCTGAGGATTGCCGAACTTCGGGGTCAGACCAAATGGGCTTGCGTGATGTTAAGCGATTTGGGATGACTCCATCGAGGGTCTTTCTGATCGGCATTTGGTACGGAAGTTTGCAGTTCTCCGTTTTCATCCACTCGCCCGCTGCGATTTGAGCGCGCCTAAGGTGAGGGGGCGCTATGTGGGAGAGAGCTGAAAGCCACGGTGTGAGGGTAGGGCCCAACGTACCCGAGACGATGCGCATCGCTCGGTTCAACTGCACGTCCACTTTAGAAGTATGTGCACTGCGGTACCATATCGCAGCACAGAACTCTGCTGTGGAGAACACTAAAGCTAGTGCAGATGTCCGAAGTACATCGGCCCGGGCGCCCCGCGATGTGCCTGCCAATCGACCGATTAAGTTTACCCGGGTCTTCGTTTTCTGTGCGGTGACTTCAAGGTGATTTCGGTAAGTCAGAGACCTGTCGAGTGTAACCCCTAGGTATTTCGGGGTGAAGTTATGCCGCAATTTTTCACCATTGAAGAACACTTCCAGCACTCGTCGGGCCATACAGTTGGTGAGATGGAAGGCCGTTACCTCAGACTTTGCCGGGTTTGGACAGAGGCCACCTTTTGTAGTACCCATTGAGTGCCGAAAGGTCTTGTGAGAGTGCAACTTCTCCTTCTCTAAAACACTTGCTTTGGAACCCAAGAGCTAGGTCATCCGCGTATATAAACTTCTCAGATCGAGTGGCTGGCACATCGCTCGTGTAGACGTTGAAGAGTAGTGGGGCAAGTACGGACCCCTGTGGGAGCCCGTTTTTGACGACCCGAAAACCGCTTTTTTTCGCGCCAAGCATCACTTTTATGAACCGAGGTCCTAGCATGCTCTTCAGTAATAAAAGGAGCCTCTTAGAAGGAGTTATGTCACTCAGCTTGTGTAGCAGTCCGTCAACCCAAACAGTGTCATAAGCCGCCTTAATGTCTACGAAGACAGCAAAGGTCTTAAGTCCCTTTTGGAAACCTGCTTCGATGTACGAAGTAAGGGCTAGCACTTGGTCCGCACAGCAACGGCTATCCCTGAAGCCTGCTTGCTCTGCGGGGATGTGGGGGTTCACTACTAGGTATATTCTGTAAGAAAGGTATTGTATTCGTGAAAAAGAAAGTTTTTCCAATTTTCTCAAAAATGTGTTCTATATCACTTATACATCATAAAAAAAAGTCTCCCGAAAATGTCCGTCCGTCCGCCGGTCGGTCGGTCCGTCGCGCGTCGGTCGGTCTGTCCGTGGCGCTTTGGCCTAGCGGCTAAACGAATAGTCCGATTGACACCATATTTTGAAATTAACAGTTTTATGCAAATTCATCGAATGGTTCTGAGTGGTTTTCTGCTGGCTCTTATTTTGAGGGTAGCTGTCATACAACGAAAATAAAAAATTGTAATTTTCGCAAAAACGGCTCATAAAATCTTGATAAAACTTTGTATGACCAAGCATCTCCATGTAAGATATTTTGCGGCAGTATCAATTGGTCTGTGTAATTTCATATAAGGGGTGTTCCAGTACTACTAAAACGTAAACATGTGATTTACTCATATTTGTTTTGATTGAGTTTACTTAAATTTTCTACAATTTTAATTCTGGATTAGTTATTTACCAGACTGAATAACATATTTGTTTTTTTTTTGCAAATATCTAGTATACAGGGTGTACCAAAAACTGAAAGGGCTTGCTCGGTAGACTAAACTGATCAACTTTCCGTAAGAAACATGTGTTGGGAAATTAGGAAATGTAAAAAATCTTCATGCAAGTATGTTGCGGTACGAGTAGTATCTGATCTGTGAAATGTTCCAGTACTACCAAAATTTATACATGTGATTTACTCGAAATAGTTTACGGTTAGGTAGTTTCTTTTAATGTTTAACAATTTGATATCTGCATATGTCATTAGATATTTTTTTTAAAAGAACCTAAATATAAGTTTGTATTTCCGTACTATTTGTATGGAATTACAAATTTAAGTTTGCTGTTGATCCTTTTTTTTGATATCGCGAGAAAGTAAGTGCAGTGTTGCTGTACTATTTATTTTTCTTCTTTACCCCATCGTGTGGGTGTCGTTAGATGGACTTTTAAAAACAATGTGAGTCTTCATATAATTTTTTTTTGATTTAGGGACCCCTTTGCGAAATATTTAGTTGGAGTTGAGTATCCCCCCCCCCTGCAAGCTAAACGGTTGTTAATGGAAATGTGAAAAAATTCACAGTAGTAGTATATGTAGGTATGTATATGATGAAATTAAAAGGAAAACTATCCCAGATAAGAAGGCTTTACAGGTTAGGGAGCTATAGCCGAAAAACTGGAAATAATAAAAATTGCAACAGCAATCAGGCGCTAGGACCAGCATTAGGAGGTAAAAAGTTTTTGTTATAAACGTTATGATTAAGCAAAACCTGCTTTGCGATAAAATATCGTAAAAACCTACGGAACCCTATACTGCGCGTGGCCCGACACGTACTTGGCCGGATTTAATATTTTTTTTCGTGTAATTCATCTCCAATCGGACTCCCATTGAAGTCTATAAATAATTCTTGGTATGCGTCCTGCTGCGATCGTTATTGAATGAATGAGTGTTACGCACGAATGCATTACCTTTATAGCCATACAACCTTGAAAATCAAAATTTATGCAAAATACAGGGTCCTTTACGGATGCAGACTTCTTTTATTCTTCTTTTTTTAACGGACGGTATTGTTAGAGCAATCTTTCGTTATAGAGTAGGAAATACATGATAATTAAATTTTCTCAGAACTAAAACGGGACCATTTTTTACAACAAAGGTTTTATGGGGTTTTGGACATCACAGAATCCAGAAATCAATGTTGTCAAGCCGAAATCCTACTAGTTCAAAAAAGTCAAAAAATAACCTAGGCTGATTTACGGTGTGAGGTTTTTTGTTTTAAAACTGTTCCTTAGGTCCCACTGAACATATCTCCCCCTCGCCACCCTCAAACAGGTCCCTGATTTTAGTGTTCTTCATTTATCTCAGAAACGGTTATAGATAGATGTAAATCGTTAACTTTACTTTAATCGTTATAAAATTACCAACCCGTACCATAGTAGCTGAAATATAGGGTTAAGTTTGCACCAAAATGTTCGAAATCCTACTCATTTAGACAACAATTACCAGAAGCTTGCTAAGAGGTATTCAGTTGTAAGTGCAAACTTAACCCTATATTTCAGCCACTATAGGTCACATTGAAACTACTGCCATAATCAGCAGGTGACCAATATTTGCTGTCCCGATATTACTTTCGACGGTCTTGTAAGAAAGATTGCTGTAGGCAAGTTTGACATAAACACCACTGTTGTTATCGTGGTAGGCAATCATTCTGACATAAGTAGATTAAAATTAAACAATTTTGTGACATTGTTAAACAAAATGCAGGTTGAAACTAAGTGTAGGTTTATTCTGTGTAACTTCCCATACTGTTCAAATGTTACTGAGCAACACAACAAATGTATACACAGAATGAATTTACATTTACAAAATTTGACAAGTCGTCATAGTGACATTTTATATCTTGACATGAATACTTTTATAAATTATTTCAAATTGACAAAGGATACTATGTATCTGCCTCTTAAGTTTAAGAAAGAGCTGGCTACATTGATAGCATATAATATATCTGACTCTGTTATAGGAAGTTATACACAAAAAACTTCTTTAGTTAGTAACATTACTAACACCAATTCTTTAAACTAGTTCATACGACAAAAGAGGGTTTTTCTAAACAAAATTTTACTGAAGTAAATGAAAAAAAACCTTCTGGCAAAAAACTTCCTATAGCAAAGACAAAGGAAAAATCTAATATTTTGAAAATTTTACATCAAAATATTCAAGGTTTTTCTGGAAAAATTTTAGAATTAGAATTATTCTTAGAAAGAACAAAATTTGACATTATTTGTCTGACAGAACACTGGCAAAAAGACTATCAAATGTTGATAAATTATGAAAATTATTGTATAGCCAGTGCTTTCAATCGAAAGTCTGCTTTACACGGTGGATCACTGATTTTAGTTCGTAACAGTTTTAAGATAAAGAACCGTAAAGATATTGTTCGACTTTCGGTTGAAAGATGTATTGAAATATCTTGTGTTGAGCTGGACGAGCATGTTGTAGTGTGCGTATACAGACCTCCCGCTTTTCAAAAATTTTCAATGTTCGAGTTAGTAATGGAAGATGTTTTAAAAATAGTGACAAAAGAAAATAAGTTTGTGATAGTGTGTGGTGACTTTAACGTCAATATCTTAGAAAATAATACCTATAGTAACAAACTTATAAGTCTTTTCAAATGTTTTAATTTAGAGCATGTATTTTTTGAACCTACAAGGGTGACGTCATCCTCGGCTACCTGTATTGATAACGTCTTTTGTAATTGCGATTATTTTGAGAAAAGTATCATAAACTCGATTCAGTCTGACCACTCTGGTCAAAGTGTTACTTTTAATTATTCTCGAGTAACCCAGAAGATAGATATAGAAACCAGGAGCCTAACGAGCGGTAGGTTAGAAAAGTACAAAAACACGTTACTAGAAAAACTGCCCTGTCACAATTATAATACTAACAACCCTAATAACTCATATGAAGATTTATTCACATTGATTAATACTGAATTCAGTAAAATTTTCACTATTAGAAAAAAGCAAATTATTGTAAAATTCAAATTCAGTGACTGGGCTACCGCTGGTATTCGCAAAAGTAGAGAGAGACTTTTTGAATTATATGAGCTAAGAAATTATTCAAATGACGACAATTTCATTGAATATGTCAAAAATTATTCAAAATTGTTTAAATTAGTTTGTTCAAAAGCAAAGTCATTTTTTCTTCGGAAAAAAATACAGTCTGCTGATAACAAAATTAAGGCTGTATGGAATGTTATAAACAGTGAAACTGGAAAAGTGAAACCGCGTGACAATCAAATCACACTTCATACAAATCGCGGAACTATTAGTTCAAACGTAGAAGTGGCTCAAGAATTCGAAACCTTTTTTACTAATATTCCTTTGAAAACAACAGAGTCACTCAATTCTTCATCTTCACTTGCTAGCGATTTACTTCAAAAGAATGTGGACGCCTGCGAAACTGAATTTGGGTTCAATCATGTCACCCCTAACGAAATTATTAAAGCCTTTAAAAGTATTAAAATGAAAACTACTGAGGACCTATGGGGAATGTCAGTAAAAGTCTGTAGTGCGATCATTGATACTATATCTCCATATTTAGCTGTTATATTCAATGATTGTGTCGATCATGGTACATTTCCTGACTTAATGAAAAAAAGTAAAGTAGTTCCATTATTCAAAGCTGGTGACAAAAAGGATCCCAGTAATTTTAGACCAATATCAGTCTTACCTGTACTTAGTAAAATTTTTGAGAAGGTCATACCCAATCAAATGCTTTCACACTTCAATAGAAATAACTTACTACATGACCATCAATTTGGTTTCACGAAAGGGCGCAGTACAACGGATGCCGGGACTGCACTTTTAAAATACATCTTTTGCGCGTGGGAAAAATCTGAAGATGCTATTGGTATCTTCTGTGATCTATCCAAGGCATTTGATTGCGTAGATCATAGCACATTGTTGCTAAAACTTGAACATTACGGTGTTAAGAATAATTCACTTAAACTACTTAGGTCATATTTGGAAAACCGGATTCAAAAGGTACAAGTAAACAGGACGAAATCACTGGGATCTGTTGTCAAAATTGGCGTACCTCAAGGGTCCATATTAGGGCCATTTTTATTCCTTATTTATATTAATGACCTTCCTTCTGTGGTGAAGAATCTGTCAAAGATTGTGTTATTTGCTGATGATACTTCATTAATATTCAATGTAAGTAGGAAATCACAAAATTATAACGAAGTCAACGATGCACTTGGACAGATTCATGCATGGTTTACTGTTAACAATCTAGTCCTAAACGCCAAAAAAACTAAATGTATTAAATTTGCACTACCAAATGTAAGGTCTACTTCACATAACATAGTATTGAATAATGAGCCATTAGATTTTGTAAATAGTACAGTTTTCTTAGGGTTAACACTAGACTCTAAACTTCAATGGGGCCCTCATATAACGGCTCTTTCTGGTCGATTGAGCTCGGCTGCATATGCTGTTAGAAAAATCAGACAACTTACTGATGTAGCTACTGCAAGGCTGGTTTACTTTAGCTACTTCCATAGCATTATGTCTTATGGCATACTGCTTTGGGGCCGAGCAGCTGATATACATTCAATATTCGTTTTACAAAAGAGGGCTATAAGAGCAATTTATTGCCTGAAGACTCGTGATTCCCTGAGAGAACTGTTCAAGGAAATCAACATTATGACAGTGCCATGCCAGTATATCTATGAAAATATAATGTATGCTAGAAAGAACATTCATCAATTACCAAAAATTTGTGACAGGCATAATTTTAATACTAGAAATAAGCATAAAATTGATCAACCATATACTAGATTAACTAAAGTCAATACATCTTTCGTTGGTCTGTGTATACGATACTACAACAAAATACCTGACAATATAGTGCAATTACCTGAGAGAAAGTTTAAAGAATGTGTAAAGCAAACGTTATGTAAAAAAGCTTACTATAGATTGGATGACTATATGAATGACAAAGAGGTATGGTGCTCTGATATTCCAGCGAAACACAAGAAACACATTGTAAAAAGCCGACTCTTAAAGTAGGCCGTGCTGCAGTGGTTTCTTGCCGTTTCTTTTACGCTGCCATAGCACGATCCGAAACGGCGTAGACTCGCTCTATTTGCATTGTATTCTGCATGACATTCAATAAGTATTCTGTAAAGAATCTACATTGAATAAAATTATCTGAATCTGAATCTGAATCTGAAATAAAACAGGTGTCAACGGTTTGGTAATATTATAACGTTTAAATTAACGTTAACGATTTTCATCTATCTTTAACCGTTTCTGAGATAAATGACAAAAACTGAAATCAGGGACCCGTTTGAGGGTGGGGAGCGTACATGGGATCAACGGAGAATTTTCCAAATATGTTCAGGGGGACCTAAGGAACATATTGAAAACAAGAAACCTCTTACAGTAATTTAGCCTAGGTTATTATTTGACTTTTTTGGACTAGCAGGATTTCGGCTTGACAACATTGATTTTTTAATTCTGCGGTGTTCAAAACCCCAGAAAAACTTGACTACCCATTTAAGTTCTGACCCTAAGAAGGAGTGCCAAATTATAAAATTCATCCCAGTCTACTAGTGCAATACCCAATATGGGACCAGATTTCCAAAAATTGGTACCCTGAATCGAGTATGTGTGCGTGAGTATCTGAAAGAAAGAATTAAACACTGCTCCTGCCTGCTATCCAATAGAGTTAGTAACACGACTTTGCCGCGCTTAACACGCCTTGCTATCCTGATCAATAATGTCCATGAAAATATTTTAAGTATTTTCATACTGCCTACCTACTTGAATAATTAAATTCTAAGACCCGTAAAGATAAAAGTATGCCTACACACGTTTGCCCTTAAAACGATCTTGAATTCCCGACAATGTGACATAAGGACGTCATAAAGCACCGGAGGACAATAGGCCCGGTCGGGACGGGACGGGACGGTACATACCGGGACATTCGCACTCGGGACACGGTTGTTCATTTGCACTTCATACTATTAGCATGTGCACCGTGAGAGCGGCGAAGCATATTCGAGTTGACAGAATACTAAAATGTTACTTACATAACGTTCTTGTTATAAAGAAGTCTTTACCAGTTTGGCATTTTTCTCTTGCTTCTAGAATCATGTAATTTACTGAAACAAAGGTATTCTCGAACATAAAACTTTTTGTAATAAGATTAAAGAAGGCTTTCTCCAGTTAGCCAAGTATCGTATTTGTTGAAATTTATTTTTCTTGTTACACATATTAATGTTTGAAGTAACATAAAACTCGTCTCAAGTTATTTTAATCAGTCTTGTAACAACTAAGTTTTCCCTTCTTATACCGAGACATCCGCAGTAGGACTTAGCGTCGTTAATGCTATTTGGTTGCAGCTTTGCGTAGCGTATAAAGGTAGAGTCGCATAGCTTGGCGTAGCGTCATCGGTCGTCGCTCCCGCCAGCAAAGGCTGGCAATAACGAGATTAGTGATTACTCTGCGAACACACTGCTCTGTGACGAGGGATCCTTGTTTGTCGACAGTTATTGTTTACTCAGCACAAGCCATGTTGGAACTTACAAATCTACATATAGAAAGGTTTTACATAAGTGAAGGTACAGACGGCTGCACATGAGTAGTAATACCGGGTATCTAGTTCCTACGGTTTGTAGCTTAGCACTGGTTCTGCTTATACTAGTTTTGTTATCACTTATTTACGGATGTGCCGTGAGTATGTACTTACATACGGCCGCACATCGGTAGAAACACTTTTGGACCTTATGGCGTGGTAATAGAGTTGAAAAAGTTTCTACCGACAAGCGGTTGACCGTACATACCTTCGTAGTTAGGTACTATAAGTAATTCACGTACCTAAGTACCTAGTATTCGCACGGATGTCTTACGGTGCACTTTACTATATTATCATAATTTAATCGCTTCTGTCATCGGGAATCCAGACGACTGCAAATATCACACACACAACACCCCAAGAAACATCCAGGGACAGGGAGCTCCCTCTAGAATTCTAGCTTTTGCTAGAAAAATGTAGAGGGGAAGTACCATAGTCACCTCGCTTGTCAGCGTTACGGCTGGCACCATGGACCGCGGTTGTAGGTGACCGCAGTAAGTAAGATGTAAGATACAAAGGAGGATGCTGCTGCCCATCCTCCAGTTTATAACCCTTAGTCGCCTCTTACGACACCCACGGGTATGTATGGGTTGGTACTATTCTTTGCCGGCACCACACAGGACATGATATCACACACACTTGGTTGATATTCCACACATTCGCACAAAGAGCTTCGCAACATCTTTTAAAATGCCTAAAGCAAAAGAGTGTATTCTCTGCCTGCGTCTGTGTTCTCTGAGTTTATAATAAAGCCGCAATCACACCTTCCTAAATTCAAAGACTAATGTGCATAAATTGCTGGGAGGCTTTTTTCTGTTAATTCCAATATTCTTACTTCAACGAGCAATGTATGTTGAATTAGTTTCTGAATCGATAGATAGATAATGCGTTTATTTGTGACACCAACACATATGTACATTGATAAGGAAGGTGTGATAGGGCTTAACCCGAATCTGTTCAAGTCGCAAACCAGCTTTTTGTGGGCAGGCTCGTTTCATGGTCGACCTCATGTCTGTCCTCAAGGTTAGAACGTGGTAAGTACGTATCTTTACCAAGCATGTGGCTTTTGCAAGCCATTTAAAAACACAATTTGCGTTTAGTTTAAACTTTTTGATGACGTTGCAACCAGTTGCAGAAACTTTTATAAAGCTAATTATAAGCTCCTTTAAAACCCTTGTAAATAATCAACAAGAGATTTCATCATCATCATCATATCAACCGAAAGACGTCCACTGCTGGACATAGGCCTCCCCTAAAGATCTCCATGACGAACGGTCCTGCGCTGCTCGCATCCAGCGGCTTCCCGCGACCTTGACCAGATCGTCGGTCCACCTTGTGGGGGGCCTGCCAACGCTTCGTCTTCCGGTACGTGGTCGCCACTCTAGAACCCTCACAAGAGATTTAAAGGTGTTTTAATTTTAAAAACACTTTTTGCACCTGACTGACAGTTACTAAGACTAAACTGTGATTGATTACTTGATAGTAGGTAAGGCCTAGAAAGATAATTGTCCTTATTGCTTCCACGCCCTACTTCCTCTGCTATTAATATTTCGTCGAGGCCTGCCCAAAAATAAACAATAGCCCAAACCACTACGCCTTACTTGCCAGTCTAAAGTTAAGGAGTAGGCGAGAATGGTGACAGGCACGCAACCTAGCAGGGGAAGGAATCGAAGGAGGGGAGGGTCGGTAATTAAATCAAGGCTTACGAGCCACCCCCATCTGATAAGCCTGCACTAACCTAACATTACGCTTTTAATTACAAAGGGTAAAAAATTATAATAATAGGCAGGGATTCCCGGTGAGTTCGCCCTTAAACTCAAGGGTCTCAGGTTCGTCGAAAATTGGCAGTTAAGATTTGTAGATTAAGTGAAATAGGCGAAGATTATTGAGTTCAATAAAAACTAGAGCCCTTTTGGAAACTTATGAAGAAAAATAACAACTATTCTAAAAAAACATATTGATACTGACTGGAATAAAAATAAATAAATCAAAAACCAATATTACTTTCTCGTACATGCGCTTCAGCTTAATTAGTAGATTGAATTGGTTGCTAAAGACATCACCTTATTAATGGACGACCCCTAATGAGATGACATCACAGTTTTCGCTACGAAGCAGAATAGTCCAGCAAACGATGCAAATAGCGGCAGTAATAAAACCATCGGCCGATAGAGCGTTCAATTCCGCAACCAGTTCGTTATCGGACTTAATGAGACTCGTTACTTGTTTATGGTTATACTATAATACAGGTACAGTCGACGACAGGTCAAGCTAGACACTCGCGACAGTGCCACTATTAAAATAAGAACGGTTCAAAGTCTAATGTATCACTTGATGTGCTTTTGACTGTACTTCACGAGCAATAAAATTCAAGTTTTTGTAACACTATTTAAAACAGATTTTTGAGTAATACTCTCCAATTTTCATGCGTTTACATAGTTTTGGAAAAACTACAAATGTATACATATTGGTGCTCTTGACTGTACAGTCGAGAGCAGCTCAAGCTTCACATTCGCAGTGCGACTTGCGTCTATTCGCTGACTAAGATAGGTAGTCCTATGTGTCAAGTTCGACATGCTCTTAACTTTACGTCCTCAGGGTCGGTAGGTTGTGTAGCTCTCGTCAGTCACGTCAGTTACCATGGTACGGTCAACCGCTCGTCGATAGAAACTTTTCAACTCTATTACCACGCCATAAGGTCCATAAGTGTTTCTACTGACGTGCTATTGAGTGTACTATACAGGGTGTAAGAGACGGTGCACCACAAACTGAAAGGGCGTGTACAGTCAACGGAACTGAACAACTTTCTCAAAGAAACATGTTTTGGCAATTCTCAAAATATCGAAAAAAATTATTTATTCATGAAAATATAAACTTAATATTGATTTACAAAATACATTGCAATACAATACAATACTCTTTATTGCACACAGAAATACAAAATTGCAAATTAAAGTCCTAATAAAAATAATTACAAAAAGTCAACTGTAGCTGGCCACAGCTTTTTGGTTTTTCTCATTGTCATCCTGTAACGTCATTTTGTAAATAAATCATTCGTTTTTTTCCATGCAAAGTCGAATCGGTTTGTTTTTATTGAATTTTCTCTATTTTACTAGTAATATACAACGATCTAGTAAAATCTGGTGACTCCGATATTTAAAACTGTTTATTTCACCATAATATATCATAAATTTGTGAGAAAATGCCAGACCCAACATCTAATGAGGAAAGGCAAACCAAACAGCCCGAAGTCATACCCAATGTTGCACCCGATGTTGGAGCGTCCAATATAGCGACGTCTAGTAAAATTCCTGAGTTTTGGAAGGACAAGCCGCGCCTATACTTCGCCAGGTTCGAAGCCGCCGTTAAATCTTCTATGCATAGTGATGATGCGAAATTTAGTCTCCTGGTTGCTCACCTAGACAAAGAAGAACTAGACCAGGTAAGCGACATTCTTTACAATGAAAGTACTTATAACGGAAAGAAATTCGACACAATAAAGCAGAGACTTCTACAAGTTTACGAAGAGAGTGAGACGCGACAGTTACGAGTACATACATTGCTCACTGACCTCGATTTAGGCGACAGACGCCCCTCACATTTGCTACGAAAGATGAGAGATCTCGCCAAGTCGAAAATTCCTGATGAAACCTCGACTATCATATGGACAGGTCGTTTACCAGCACCAATTCGAGCTGTACTAGCATCGTCATCTGTTACGGACTTAGACAAAATGGCTGATAAAATCACCCTATTGCATCAATATCGAGTCAGGGACCACAACCAATGGACATGCAATCCCTTGTCAGCTCGATCGCAAGTCTTTCAGCAGAAGTCGCACTACTGAAAAAGGAAGTTGCTCGACGACCAGGGAAAACTGACCCACGTCGTTCAAGATCCAGATCACGCTCCAGGTCTCGCAGCAACCATGCCAAATGTTGGTATCATTACAAATTCGGCGACAAAGCTCGGAAATGCGTACTACCGTGCAATTTTAAAAATTCATCAAACACGGAAAACTAACTCTGCTGCAGGCGGAAGCGGACGTCTGCAGCGTGTCTCCTGTCAACCGCCTGCGACTCACGGACCTTTCTACTGGTTTAAATTTTTTAATTGACACCGGCGCGAGCATATCCGTTCTACCGAAGAAATTTTTGAGATGTCGTGTATACAAGCCCGCACCCTATATACTTTATGCGGCCAACGGAAGTCGGATCGATACTTTTGGTGAACACGTTTTAGATGTTAATTTTAAATTACGAAGAAATTTTAGATGGACTTTTGTTGTAGCCGATGTTACACAACCAATAATAGGTGCAGATTTTTTAGAACATTTTAATTTGTTAGTTGATATACACGGGCGTCGCTTAATTGACGGGACCACGAAACTTGCTACAATTGGAAGCATAATTTCTTACTCAGAGAGTTCCATCAAAACTGTTAACCCACTGGAACCTTATCATGCCATTCTTAACGAATTTCCAAATTTATCGCGTCCCATCTCAGTTAAGCAACCCGTCAAACACAATATTACTCACCTCATTGAAACATCAGGCCCACCACTTTTCGCAAGCGTTAGACCTCTTGCCCCTGACAAATACAAGCAAGTTAAACAAGAGTTTGAAGCTATGGTCGAATCCGGCATTTGCAGACCGTCAAAAAGTCCTTGGTTTACACCCTTACATCTGGTACCTAAAAAAGGTGGTGACATTAGACCTTGCGGTGACTACCGCCGTCACCAAGCCTGATCGGTACCCTATACCAAGAGTACAAGATTTTACATATCTGTTGTCTGGAAAACAAGTTTTCAGCCGCCTCGACCTATGTAGAGCCTACCACCAAATACCTGTTGCCCCAGAGCATGTTGAGAAAACTGCAATAATTACACCTTTCGGTCTCTTTGAGTATCCGCGCATGCCTTTTGGACTACGAAATGCAGCTCAGACCTTCCAAAGGTTTATGCATTTAGTTTTACAAGGTTTGGATTTCGTTTTTGCATATATCGACGATGTTTTGATATTTTCAGTGGACGAAAAGCAGCACAGAGAGCACTTACGTCAGGTCTTTCAAAGATTAGACGAGTACGGCATTGCTCTCAACACATGCAAATGCGAATTTGGCAAGTCTTCACTTACTTTTCTTGGTTTCGTCGTTGACTCACAAGGCATCAAACCACCTGAGAAACGAATCAAAGCCATTGCGGAATACCCCCGACCAGAGGACATCCAAGGTCTCCGAAGATTTTTAGGTATGATAAACCTTTTTCGACATTCTTTACCGCACGCCGCAGCGTTGCAAGCCCCTCTTAATAAACTTTTACATGGTGCCAAGAAAAAGGACAAAACTAAAATTGTATGGTCAGACGAAGCTGTCAACGCATTTGACCAGTGCAAAGAAAGTCTCAAGTCCGCTACTTTACTCTGGCACCCATCCCCAAACGGAGCGTTAGCCTTAATGACTGATTCCTCAGACACCTGAGCTGGAGCTGTCCTACAGCAATGGACAAACAACTCGTGGAAGCCGCTAGGTTTCTTCTCTAAAGCGTTAAGGGAAACGCAAACGCGTTATTCCGTCTACGATAGGGAACTTTTGGCTATTTATATCGCCGTCAAACATTTTCGGTATATTGTTGAAGGTAGAGAATTCACCATTTATACCGATCACAAACCACTCATTTTCGCTTTTAATAAACCGCCTTCCCCAATCGACACCGCGCGTAGGATCAGGCAATTGGACTACATCAGTCAGTTTTCAACAGATATTAGGCACGTATCCGGATCCGCCAATCCTGTTGCGGATGCTCTTTCTCGAATTGAGGAGATCACTACCCCTTCTCCTTTAGATTACGATAAAATTGCCGACGCTCAAGAAACAGATACAGAAATCAGCGACTTTTTACAATATAATCAAAATAAAAGACTAAAATTTTCTAAATTATCTACACCTTTTTCTACCAAACCTTTACTTTGCGAGATATCTACAAACTTTATACGCCCCTTTTTACCTAAAGAGTTTCGTTACTCAGCTTTCAAAGCAGTACACGATATAGCTCACCCAGGCGTTCGGAGCACTCGCACCTTGATGGCACAAAAGTATTTCTGGCCATCTTTAAACAAAAATGTCAACTTATGGACCAAATCTTGCATCTCTTGTAAGAAAGCCAAAGTTATTCGGCATACCCAGTTTGTTAAATCTGACAGATTCGAACACATTCATGTTGATCTTGTAGGTCCTTTGCCCACCTCAAATGGTTGTCGTTATTTGCTAACGATTATCGATAGAGCTACCTCATGGCCGGAAGCGATCCCACTGAAGGACATTACGGCTAAGACTGTAGCCAAAAATATCTACTCCACATGGATTAGTAGATTCGGCTGCCCCGTTAGATTAACAACTGATCAGGGTAGACAATTTGAATCCACCCTGTTCAGAGAACTTTCTAAGCTACTGGGCATCAATAAGATTCGAACAACAACATATCATCCCCAAGCAAATGGAATGATAGAACGCTGGCACCGGACTCTTAAAAATGCTTTACGTGCACGTCTTGATTCGGAGCGATGGACGGAAGAGTTACACACTGTAATGCTCGGTCTTCGCATCTGCCCTCGCAGCGACACTGGACTAAGTGCAGCACAACTGGTTTATGGAACGAATATTCGCCTTCCTGCTGATTTGTTTCACCAGAAACGCGAACTAAATACGACTCAGATTTTGTACAGCGCTTACGTGAAAGCTTAAAAAGATTCACATCCGTCGAAAAAAGACTTCCCACCAGACAACATACATTCGTTCATCCCGATTTTTCATCCTGCACTCATGTTTTCATACGTTGTGGCAGACTAACTAAAAGTTTAACTTGTCCATACGAGAAGGCCCATACAAAGTAACAGACCGACGAGACAAATATTTTACAGTTCAAATTCCCGATCATCAAGGCATCATGCATGACAATAACATTTCCATAGATAGGCATCAGCGTTCATCCTCAATTCTCAGGCCAGCATTAATTCATCTGCCACACTCCCAGAACCACCACGACACACAGGTTCAGCACACCCCCACACCGTTAATTGTATTTCTATAGTGTATATAACTTAGGAGTTGTGTAAATAAGTGTAAATATTAATTTTTAAGGGGGGGAGTGGCTGTAGCTGGCCACAGCTTTTTGGTTTTTCTCATTGTCATCCTGTAACGTCATTTTGTAAATAAATCATTCGTTTTTTCCATGCAAAGTCAAATCGGTTTGTTTTTATTGAATTTTCTCTATTTTACTAGTAATATACAACGATCTAGTAAAATCAACCTAAAATCTAAATTTAGCTCTAGTCAAAGAGCCCGCCCCGAATCGAACCCGGTGGAAATGTGCCCATCACACTGGCTGCATTTCCGCGTTGGATGGCCAGTGAGATGTGCTGCACCAGGTGGGAAATGAAAAATAAAAATGGCTTCTTCATACAAACTGTTCAATCAAAGTGAGCAGTTTGTATTGAGAGGTCCTTTTCCTTTCAGTTTTCGGTACACCGTCCCACCCTAACACCCTGTATACTCGTACTGTGATTTTTTTGTTTTAAGTACCTCCTTCCTAATATCTTCATGGTTTTCCAAATCCGTTGAGTTATAAATAAAAATAAGTTTTATTTTTTGCAATGGAAAACTGTTTTCCATAATTTTTTTAAATTCTCTGATAAAAAAGCTAGATGAATACTTAATAATTTTGAAAGCTTCTAATTTAACGCACTTAAATTACTCTAGTGTTACTACTATTTTATTACTACTACTTGGTGCCTTACTATTTGACTTTTGAGCCTAATAGTGCCCAAGCCTTTGTTTAGACTGCTTTCGCTCGTAAACTGGAGATTCTTGGCTCGTAACGTAATAGGTACGCGCCTGCGCATGCTTCATCTGTGATTACACGTTCTTAAACTTAAAACCACTATAACCTACATTGCTGGGTTCATCAGAAGTATTGTCACTTTAAATGTGAGTTTACTAGCGATGGACATCAAAATTTGCTTGCGAAGCAGGAAATTGTTATGAAGAATGTTAAGAATTGCATAGCGTAGCTAAGAGCGTAAAATTCGTTTTAAGCATTGCAGTAAGGTGTTCACTGTACTATTTGTGATATTTTATGTAAACAGTCCATGATTTTGAAAAAATCATTAAATACATGTCATGTCATTACATGTCTCTTATTGTACATCTGTGCATCATTACATGTCTGTGTGTCATTACTCGTACATGTCTCTGCATTTTGTCTATACAGCGTTATTTTCTTATCACCCCGAATATTTTAAGAAGTGGTTCTGTCCATAAAACTGAACAACTTTTCCCAAACAACACGGTATAGTTCTACTTCCCATACAAGCCTGACAGCATAATTTGTATAGGAGGTCGAATTTTTTTTAGTTTTCGACCTCTTTTCTTTGGGAAAATTTGTTCATTTTCATGGGCAGAAACGCCTCTTAAAATATCCGGGGTGAAATAAATAACAAATAACGCTGTATGCCTAAACCTGGCCTAAACATCACACCTTAATTTATAATTATAACGTGTAGTTTAGAAGCAGTGGTTCCTTTCTTTCCGATCAATATGTTAAGCAGAACTATATGGGTGACCCCTTGTAATAAAACAACTCGAGCTTTTCCGTGCTTTGTTTATCCAGGGGGCTACTGTAGTCGAATTAGTTAAGCCAAGCGCAGAAGTCTTCAACGATTGTAAAGTTGGCCCCTAACCTGGCAAAGGCTTATCTGCTTGGGTCTGATTTGCACTTTGAGTCACGTGCAGGCCAGACGGCGGTCGCCCTGTGTAAAGGCCAGGGTCCCTATTAGGTAACCGACTCCGTCATACACAATGCGGCTTAGGGTATTTATGATAGACTGTTTGGTGTGTAATAAGTAGGAACGCACGGCAACATGCACGTAGAAATAAAACCAGTATAAGCTGAACCAACGCAGCGTAATATTGTATGTATATTCTTTGCCAGCGCTAGCATAGGTATATTGCAAGGCAAACAACTTGAACAATAATCGCGTGGTGGGGGAAGCTTTGCGCACGTCAATTTGTATGTAAAATCGACTCTGCGCAGCCAAGGTCATTGCTCAAGTAGTTTGCCCACACCTATACGCCAGAAACCACCAGAGAAAGCACCGACGTTCGTCAAAAAGATCCTCTCAAGGTCAAAGTGTTCCCACCGACGAGCGGCCGTGTGTACATGGAATATCCAGTCGGCGCTCTGCATATTTTAAAACAAAGACTAGCCAGACTAGGTTCTCCGCTACTGAAGCCACATAAGTGTAATCTATCATAGTCTAGAAGTCTTCTACAGTAAGGCTTTTGCGGGTCAAACACCGGATTGATGAGTTCTTCGAACACCAACACCATTTATTGAATTGTAATTAGATTGCGCTTAGATTTAGACGTACACGTTTGTTTAGCGCACATCTTGCTCTAATGGATGTAAGAATAGATGTTTGGTGTGGCAAAGAATGTACCTACTAACACATCTCTAGCCGTGGGTGTCGTAAGAGGAGACTAAGGGATTGTGAAGAGGAGGATTGGAAGCAGCGTCTTTTGGTGTATCGTACCATCTTACAAACTGCAGTCACCAACAACCGCGGTCCATAGTGCCAGCCGCAACGCTAACAAGCGAGGTGACTATGTTACTCCACTGTTCTGCGGTGGACGTCTCATGGGATGCTATGATTTGGACGAAAGTTGCACCGCAAAAAATCTAGGTATGCACATTTTTGACAGTTCATTTTTTTGAACTGTGGGCATAGAAATATAAGGGTAAGGAGTCCGAATTCTTTAAATGTGGGTTAAAAAAATATTGGTTCGATAAACGCTCGGGAAAAACGTCTTTGAATGGGACGGAATAAGTACCTAGAGACATTTTTCAGCGTCACTTTTTTTTGTGGATTTTTTGTCATGATTGCGCTGTTGTATGAAACAATAAAATTGTTGCAACCTAGTTCTAAGTTTGTATGTCTTCAAGATGGGTTTCTTCTTGTCTTTATGTACCCATCTGGTAGTCATTGCCCGTGGTCCCACCTGCGTGGTTCACTGATACCTTTGCTTTTTAGATAGTACTTTTTAGAGAGTCAGCCCCGATACTTCTAATCTTGCGATGACGATGTATTCGGAAACGGTACTAATTCGAAACAGTTCAAAACATCAAAACTTGAATATTGCTCGGATGATTATACCCCTTACAATAAATCCTATTCTACTCTATCTTCACCATTGTCACAGACGAAGTTTTGAAACAGAGTGTTTCTAAGTATCGTACTGATATCGTTTTCGATGTCAGGAATTGAGAGTATACCACCTGCATCAGATCCCGATAATTTCGATTGTCCAATCAACGCGTGTGGATTTTACTGCCGCTGCTATGCCCCAGTTCAATCACTATTTCGGGCCTTTTCCCTAAACAGGGCAGTTTCTGTTTACTAAAGGAAATACTAACCTTTCACTTTGTTATTCATGAATATTACCGCAGGTTTGTAATCAAAACTAGTAGTTTCAGTAGTTTCAGTGCTTCCTTGAAGCGATATCTGGGTTAACAGGTAGGCAAAGTAACTATAACAAACAGCATTTTGAGTAAGTATAGACTGGCTATTGCAAGTTAAACATGGAAAGATAACTTTAAAACTGTAGTAAAATTAATGCATGAAGATGAGGAAATAAGTAGTACATAACTACAGTCAGGAGCTCGTTAAGCTTAGCACATTGGACTTATTACCGTTCTTATTTCCGTCACTATTAGGACTAGAGTCGCGTTGAAAGACTTGCAAATGTAATAACTCTTGCAACTTTGGTGAACGGCTACTTTAAGCAGACATGCAGCGTGTGGTGGTGAGTTCCAAATAACTTTATTGTTATTACAGTGTTTCATTTAGCCACTGAGTAAAATACTGACTGAACCTGGACTGAACGGATAATTGTGTTTCATGCAAGTATTTCTCGTCACGTGCAGTCATCATGCTCATGACACTAGTTAATAGCTGGTTTTTATTTTAGCTTTATTCTTGCTGTATTTACAACCAGACGCTTGAATAAATCCCAGTTGTTCTGTAACTTTCCGCTCACTGAATGCAAAGGACTCATCGATTCATCAGGTAGGCAAAATATAACTTGTGGTAATTTAAGAACAGTTAAGAGCATGTCGAGCTTGTCACAATGTGCTTTGTCTTAAGTGGGTTTGGGCTTACCTGCATAGAGACAGAAGTGGCTAGAGTTGAGCTTTAGCTTTAGCTTTTCCAAAAGTGTTTCTACTGACGTGCTGTTGAGTGTACCACTCAGTAGCTCAAGTCTTTACAACTTATATGCGGCTGTGTGTACAAGATCGCGTGCGTGGCGCATATATCGTCCATCCGGATATCACGCATTACTCCCGTCGAGCGACTGAACGATAAACAATGATCTATAGACACCAGGCTTTCCCGTGAGAACAAAATCATCTTAGGCCCAATTACACATTTCTTAATAAGGAAGGTGCAATCTGGGCCGTAATCCTGGCACTAAACACTTATGTGAAGTAGCGCAAAGTTACAGCGTCTTGAAACTGTGAAATCAGACAATGAAACTGAACAGAACAAATTTCCCCAAGGAATATAGCTCGAAATACGGCAAAAAAAATTTTCTCCTATACAAGATGCGCATTCAGCTGATGCAGTTTCTATGGGAATACAGCGTGTAACGTACGTAAAGGTGTGATAATGCTAAAGGGTGTGAATCTGACCATGAAACTGAACAACTATTCAGATATATATATGTCATACACACATATATATATATATATTTCATTACATATATATCTATATATATCTATATATATAAAAGAAGAAGGTGACTGACTGACTGACTGACTGACATATCACTGGGTCTAGAGATTCCAAATTTGGCATGTAGGTTCCTCATGAGGCCTAGGGTTGCACTAAGAAAGGGTTTTACAAAATTCCACCCCTAAGGGGGTAAAATAGGGGATGAAAGTTTGTATGAAAGTCCGTCAGTTTTGAAGTTAGGATCTTCAAAATTTGTATTTAGGCTGACGACTAATAATTAACAATTATGTGTCTCAGGGTTTTCGAAAATTCGACACCCTTAAGGGTGAAAAGGGGGATGAAGTTGAAAATTCTTTATTCTTAAAGTAAAATCCACATAATTTATTATTTAGGCATTAATGATGTAATTATATGCAACGTTCATCACTGTTATTGAAATTCCAGCCCAAATTCAACCCCTAAAAAAGGGAAATGGGGTGAAAAAGTCTAAAAACCAATATGGGTATCGTTTGTATGGTTTATCGGGTCGCTGATTATCTATATATATATAAAAGAAGAAGGTGACTGACTGACTGACTGACTGACTGACTGACTGACATATCAACGCACAGCCCAAACCACTGGGTCTAGAGATTCCAAATTTGGCATGTAGGTTCCTTATGAGGCCTTGGGTTGCACTAAGAAAGGGTTTTACAAAATTCCACCCCTAAGGGGGTAAAATAGGGGATGAAAGTTTTTATGAAAGTCCGTCAGTTTTGAAGTTAGGATCTTCAAAATTTGTATTTAGGCTGACGACTAATAATTAACAATTACGTGTCTCAGGGTTTTCAAAAATTCGACACCCTTAAGGGTGAAAAGGGGGATGAAGTTGAAAATTCTTTATTCTTAAAGTAAAATCCACATAATTTATTATTTAGGCATTAATGATGTAATTATACGCAACGTTCATCACTGTTATTGAAATTCCACCCCAAATTCAACCCCTAAAAAAGGGAAATGGGGTGAAAAAGTCTAAAAACCAATATGGGTATCGTTTGTATGGTTTATCGGGTCGCTGATTACGAAAACTGCAACAATTTTGAAATTAAACGTGATGGACGTGAAATACCATCATCCCCCTGGGGATGGAGTTGGGGTGCGATAGGTTTGAAATGTCTAAAAATCAATATGGGTGTCGTTTGTATGGTTTATCGGGTCGCTGATTATGAAAACTACAACAATTTTGAAATCCAACGTGGTAGACGTGGAATACCATCATCCCCCTGGGGATGGAGTTGGGGTGCGATAGGTTTGAAATGTCTAAAAATCAATATGGGTGTCGTTTGTATGGTTTATCGGGTCGCTGATTACGAACGCTACAACAACTTTGAAATCTAACGTGGTGGACGTGAAATACCATCGTCCCCTTGGGATGGGGTTGGGGTGCGATAGGTTTGAAATGTCTTAAAATAAATATGGGTGTCATTTCTATGTTAGGGATAGCGGTTAAAGAGAGGTAGAGAGGTAGAGAGGTAGAGGGGTACAGGTACAGGAAGAGGTAGAGGAAGAGGGAGAAGGAGGGGAAGGGGGAGAGGGAGGGGCAGGGGGAGAGGGAGGAGCGGGAGGGGGAAAGACAGAGGGAGGGGGAGAGGAAGAGGGGAGAGGGAGAGAGAGGGAGAGGGTTTTAGTTTTTCTCAATTACTTCTGCGAATTGGCTCTGTTTTGAAATATTACATAAAGGTGTCTCTCATTACATTTGTTAGGATACTGCTGCTAAGTTCCTCTGTTCTGGGTAATTTATGAGTAACGTCTGTATATTATATAAAATTCAGCTAGATCTTGAATTATACTCATTGATTTGCGCAGGGTTAGTCCTGTTTTTCCTTAGTTTAAAATTACCCCGAAATGACGGTAAAATATGTCATTGCTTCGGAAAACCGGTAACAACATAAATACGAAATCCACGCGAGCGAAGCCGCGGGCAACAGCTAGTATACATCTATCGATAAAAAACTTGAGTTTCATTCATGATTTCGAAAAATATTCAATCTACAATATCTCTTCTACAGTTTTTTTTTACGAGTAAATGTACAAAATTATGGTTGGTGTTTTTACTGCATCCAAAGATTGTCTGGAAAAATTATTATTTAGAATTCAGGCTGCCTTGCTGTACACTAACACTGTATTTGTTTTTGTGTGAAATAAATATATATAAGTAAATGGAAATAAAGAATATGGTATTGAACTTCTAGTTACAACTAATATAAACTACAAAAATTCAATAAAATGTTCTTTATTATCTCATTGTGCGTTTCTTACGTCGCCTTGTACTCAACTGTAATCTATTACTTTTTATAGTATGTTACATTGCTACAATATTGTAATGAGGCGCTTGACTTACCGTTTTGTGTGACCACGTGCGTTGGCCAAAATTGGAAAAAAATATTTTTCATAGTGAACTGGAAAAGAAGTTTTTAAAATCTTCTACACTTTTCTACCACAAACAGAACTACATATTTTCCCACTGACCTGATGATACCCACAAGATAAAAAACCGGAGAAGTGCATGTCGGGTCATTTGATTAAGTATTTCAAACGTTCATAACAAAGACTTTTTACGTCGTAATGTTCAGTCAAGCCTACTTAGCTGTGATAGTTTTTCTTTTAATTTCATTATATATACTAATTACTACAGCTGTGATTTTTTTCACATTTTCAATAACAACATTTACAACAGTTTAGCTGGGCAGGAGTGGGGGGAGGAGACACACAGTCAACTCCAAAACAAAATTGTGCTTTTAAGCTAAATATTTAGCAAAAGGATCCCTGAATCGAAAAATTATCTTAGCAAAGTAACATTATTTTCCTAAAACCAATTCAACGACACCCCCCCCAAAAAAAATCACCCCCACTTTACTTAGGAGGCACCCTAAAACAATTTTTTTTCGAGATTTTATTTTACCACTTTGTTGGCGTGGATGAAATGTAGATCCATACAGAATTACAGCTTGCTAGTACTAAGGGTCCCTGAGCTAAGCCAAGGACAGACAGACGCACATGACGAAACTGAGTGTTCTTTGTTGACTACGGAACCCTAAAGACTGTTTTGGAAACTCCTCTGAACATTGTCTAGTCTAGGTATAATCCACTTATTAGACCAGCTCACCAGCTTTACGGCAAATGGTTAACCTTTAGGGCTCCCGCACACAACCGAGAATCGGTGGGCGATTATCGGCCAGGACAAGGACGGAAGATTCAGGTGATAACACGTCAGAGCGGGATGCCAACAAAAAAATCGGTCACCGATTCTCGGTCGTGTGCGGGATCCCTTAGGCCCTAAAGGCTCCTAAAGTTTAGGGTTATCACTAAACCCTAAATTAATTATGTACTCTGTAACGTTAGTATTATAATAGGACTCTGTAACTTTATTTGACCGCCCTTCAGAAAATAGAGGCGTTTTAACTAACAATAAAACGCATATTAAAATACTTGCCTAATTCGAAGCCTATATGTATGTATGTGAGAGTAGCGTTCTTGATCTGTCAATTCGTGCCGGTGTGTCATATATCTGTCCTTTTCCTTCCTACGTCCCTCTGCTATATCTTTCTCTTTTCACACCTGTCAGTAGCTCGTGTCAAACGGTTGCCTATAAATACCGGTTGGGGCGAGCGCGCGCCTCATTGTGTTTCACATACACCAGGCAGATATTAAAATTGTAGGCTTCGAATTAGGCAAGTATTTTAATATGCGTTTTATTGTTAGTTAAAACGCCTCTATTAAAGATACTGTGCCGTAATTCGAAGCCTATATATGTATGTATGTGAGACCTGTCTGTTATCGCCTGGTGTGAAAGATGAAAGAAGGCCAATGTGATAAATGATAATAATATACTGCATAATTACGAAATATAGATAGGAATAAATGGTAATTTTTTGAAATTCGAGCTAGCCTTTGTATGAAATCAACAGGTACTTTTTATCAATTTCACGCAAGTAAACAATATGAAGTTCTAAACTCAAAAATACATAATAACCAATATATTAGCAACTCTTTATATACTTGCATTTTCTTAAACATTTAACTTGCAAAGAGACATGTATAGAATATAATTCTCTTCCTCTAACTGGAGAAAAACCAAACAAAAATAGTTTAGGTAAAACCGCTTAGCACTCCTGTATAGTTTAATAAAAATATTTCGTGAGTGCTGTCACCTCTTTTCAGGATTTTGGGAATTCAAATACAACTGTGGAACAAAAACTTTCTAGCGTTGCTTTGATGCATGCTTCAACAAATTCGTTAAACTGTTCACTATAGTTGTTTTGGGGGTTGATGGCAGCCTTTAGTTGCGCAGCTACCGTTAGAAATACAACTGCACAATTGCGCAGATATCTTCTCAATTAGTCTAATCAGAGATTGCATTGAGAAAACTTTTAACTCTCGTTACAGGTAGACTACAGCTACCTATCTGTGTTTAGGTCAACAGGTTGACATATTTATCAAATGAAAAAACAATTTTCAGTCTGTTGACAGTAAGGTCACGTCGTTGACATTTGAAACAAGTATGGCGTAGCCAGTGAATACATAGGTTCGCTTAAAAACATTCCAACTCTGAAGCCACATAGAAAGGAGGGCTGGCTGGGTAGGTATGTCCAATCTATGTCCAATACACTATGTAGATGTTTAACTACATTTTGAAATCGACCTTAATTGAAAATGACAAACGAACGTTTCGTCTTTCAAACCATCATTGAACCATGGATTGACCTTAACTGAAACAGTGAATTAAGATATAAACTACCCTGTTTGGGTCAAGAATATTGAAGTTGAGATTAGAGATATATGTAATAAACCTGAACATTTATTTTTATTATTTAGAAAAAGATTTGAAATTCCAATCAGATTTGCTCAGAGTCTATACAGGGACCTTGTGCTATTGCTACCATGATAACAGATGACGCCAAAGGACTAGTAGGATCTCAACGATTCACGCCTTTCTGCCTTCCGTAGATTTATCTGATCTGGGGACCAGTCTTTTAAAAACCTTACTTTATCCACAAGTCCATCGGTCTAGTTTGTGAACCGAGAACGGTAAGTTTATTGCTTGATTGCGTTGCGTACGTCTGAATGCCAAAGAGGCCTTCCTTCTTGTAGCCCTGGAGTTACATTTATGTATATGCATTCCCGCTGTTTAGTTGAAAACAGTAAGCGTCGTCTAAGAATATAATAAGTCAGTAGAAGGAACATCAGAATATTTCAAGTTTAAATGCCGCTCGAGCGACCGTCATATACTTAGCTTGCATAGTGTGGAAAAAAGGCAAACAGATCTTACAGGTGTTTTGATTTCCTGAATATTCTCGGTTAAGAGACAATTTTCGAGGAAAAAGATACCATTCCAAAAGTATTATTCTCTTTCCGAGATAAATTATTCGCTTGTAAGTTGTCATGAAAATGACAAGGGATTTATCACTAATAATCTACATTTGGAATAAAATCTACCTTTTTTCATAACTGAATGACAAGTTGAATCTATTCAAAACATTCAAAATACCGAACACTCGATGGCGACTTGGGTCAGACCATAGAAAGAGTGGTCAGACTGAGTAGAGGGGAGGTCGTGATTGCATGCATTCTTTGTTTGCAGGTAGTCAGGTAGATAAGGTGTAAGTTATCTTTCTGAGCCAGAAGCATCCGTTATAAATAATATCATGGGACACTGTGTCTAAATGGAGTGTTGTGACCAGTTGTTGTGGTCGAGGGGCCACTAATACTATTCTGATAGTCTAATTCGGTAAAGCAAACCTCTAAGGTTTATATGGGTAAGTCTTTGACAGAAGCTCAAGAAAGCTTGATGATGGGAACGCCGTCTCGATAATACAAAAAGAAATTCAGAGCTTGCATCACTTTCAGAATTTCACAACTCATCTGGGAAGTATCCCAGAATTTTTGTCTTACCTATAGCCAGAAGCATTTGTCTGGTAACCACGTTTTAGTTTGGATGGATCTCATATCGTTTCTAAAAATTTGATAGACTGTTGAAATTATTGAATTTACTTCGAGTGGTCAACCAGTAACCAAGAAAAACTAAAGTATTGAGTGAGCTTGCGTAGCAACTCTGTTCTAACTGACCGTTAGAAAATTGTCCTAGTGGACTAGACGCATACTTTGCTCTTATATTTTGGATAATCTGATATGTCATATAATAAATTTCTTTAGGAAAGAAATCTAATTTGTTTCCTTAATATATAAAGCGAAAAAAAACAACGGAGATGTTTGTCTAGAGACCTTTACACACGCCCGCAGATAAGTGGTAACAAGAAGAGTTGACGCTTTTTAACTCAAGTAAACAGAGACCTGCTAAAAGTCAGTAGTACCGATGATGTGTGAACGACTGCACTAGAGCATGAATCATGGCCTCAGAAAAGAAGCAGTCTTGTAGGTAGGTACATACTTATAAGTCTTGCACAGTAGGCAAAATAACTGAAATTTTGCTGGTTGATAGTCAAGACTTTTTGAGTAGTCTAACTTTGTATTAAACGTAAACAAGGCACATATATACTCACCTACGGCGAGAACGTAAATGTCAAAGAAGTGATTGGGTTTCAAGCATGTCCATTTTATCATTTATATATCAAGGTCAAGGACATTTCCTTGGAAAAGGGCGTTTGGAGCGAATGATTAAGCGAATTTGGTAGGATAGAGCTTTATTTGAACGGAATGTGGTATCCGTGATTACAGGTATTCAAGGTAGGTAGGTATTTGTTTTCGCTCCTAACATCACCCACCTGTTTGTAAAATGTCCTATGTAATTGACCTGCCATGAACATAGAGTCAAACTGTTTTCATAAAGCCGTCCTTGAGGGTGGCACCGAAGAACGTATTGTAACATTTCTGTTATCCTGTGCAGGATGGTTGCCTCTTGGTCGACATATACTGCGCTGCGTGGGTTTCGAGGCATGGCAAAATTAAGTGCCATCATCATTTCCGATAGCGAGGGAAAATAGTATGCGTAAAAGCAAAAATATTGCTATTGTGCCTTGTGAAGGCAATACGTCATAAATAAGCACCGTACGTCGTTACTGCGGTGAAAATAAAAAATATAACTCAGATTTATTATACGTAGGTAACCCTGCGTGGGTTTGGTGACATGGTGAAATTATGTCTTATCAGCGTTCCGTGATAATAAGGGAAACATTTCATAGACAGTAAAAATGTTGGTGGTATAGGTGGTACCTTACGGAGGCAACCCACAAAAAATTTGCACCAGGCGCTGGTGAAAATGAAAAATAACTTCAGAATTATTCTACCCTGCATGAGTAACGAAACAGAGCTGGTAATATTATGTCCTCATCAACTCTGAAGCTCAGAACAAAAATTGGTTTTTATTCAATAAGGCATAGTTTCACATAGATTTTTTCTACTTAGAGTTTGCATTTTCGGGAACTCTGTGTAAAATTGCTTTAGGGTTCAATTGTCATAAATTTCTGATGTCCCCAGGGACGGGGTTTTAGAGGTATTTCTTGCGTAGAAAGTAAAAATGTTGATAAAATGTTCCTTGCGAAGGCAAATGCACCATACAGTATAGATATTCTATCTAATCTGTGATTAAAGTTGACCTTGACCTTGCGTAGGCTAGGCGAAGTATTGGAACTGAACCACACTGAACTGTCAGATGACTGTTCAAGTAAACAAGTCGTTGGAAGGCAAAAATATACAGCTACTTCCATTACATTAGAGTGAGTACTAAGAAACTTATTTTTAACGAATTTAAGTAAACTGTCCCAACTCTTTCCGATCATCTGAATTACGACTAGTAGGCATACCCAAAGAGAATATAAATACACTGGCATACTCGTACCTGTGGCTTAAGTAACTATTGCACTTATTGCCCATACCTGAGTTGTGCCTACAGTATTCTTTACTGAACTTCTGCATACCAAATTGCAAACAAATTTTTAAAATTTTAATAGCAATGCCCAGGCAAAGATTTGATCACACTAACTAATGACGATCTTGAATAAATAAGTTACCAATATCGTATTCAAGCATGGAGCTAGTAACCCATCAGAAAAAGTAAGTACCTACCTATTAAATGACGTCTTCGAATGCAAAGACAATCTATACGGCGGGCGATTAACGGCCGTGATTTGATTTACAAAACAGGAATATCTTGTGCCCATAGACATAAGCATAGGCAGTAAAGCTGCCGTTATTCATAATCTAAGCTTGTGCCACATCAGAATGCATTTGTTTCGTACTTTACAATAGGTAGGTACTGTAAATTTTTATCTTAACAGTAGGTAGATTCATCAGTAGATTTGCATTGCCAAATCCTTAACTTGCTTCCTGATAAACAAGCACTATTTTTGTCAATTATTTTAACCAGATTTATCTATTAATTAAGTTTTTTGGTATTTAAAACCATCTTTGAAATTATTCTTCATGCATTTATAGTGCCTAGTAATCTGAAAAAGAACTTACGACTAAATAACCTGGAAAAGGACTTAAGATATAAACACCATTTTATAAAAGTAAAAATCGAACGGAAAAACCGTTAAACAATTTTAAATTGACTTACCAACCGTCAATCTTGTACACAACCGTACGGATTGAAGAACAAAACGCCAATGAGGCGCGCGCTCGCCCCAACCGGTATTTATAGGCAACCGTTTGACACGAGCTACTGACAGGTGTGAAAAGAGAAAGATATAGCAGAGGGACGTAGGAAGGAAAAGGACAGATATATGACACACCGGCACGAATTGACAGATCAAGAACGCTACTCTCACATACATACATATAGGCTTCGAATTACGGCACAGTATCTTTAATATTAGTTTATCCTGTGCTCTGTAAAATGTTTACAAAAAAAACTTTACTCCACAGAACACGTGTCAACCACTCCCTCGACGCAAACAAAAAAGACGAACGGAGAATTATATCTTAAGTTTTTGTTGAAACGATCAGTCAAAGTCAGACTTCGGAAAAGCATTCCTTCATTGGATAAAGAAAAAATATTTCCTTAAGACTAGATGGATCGATCGAATACGATGGTAAGCAGTTAGATTATGGTAAAGTAAAAAAATAAATAAGTATTAAGTAAAAGTAATAAGTGTCATAGTAAAAATTAGGTACATACCTAGTAAGTATAAAGTACGTATTTTTCTGAATTAGTTGTTTCCTAACTACACTCTACTTGAAATTAGTGACAGTGAAGATTTAATGACACCTCAGAACAAAGACCTCCTTGCTTCGCTCGGAGAAGAAACCATGCTATTTTTTTTCAGTGTGGGATGACAACTGCTAGCACGTCTCATGCCATGTCAAATCATCAATGATCACATCCTACCAAATTAGAAGAACGATGCGTTCATTGCATTTACAAAGTTTATAGGATTATTGTAACTTGTTGTGATTATAACGGTTGAAAATATTTTCTAAACATATGTTGTAAACATTGTGAAAATTATGAAAAACATGTAGTGAACAAGTAAAATGTATCGTGAATCTATTCTTAAGTTGCTCTCCATGGCGACATCCCATCTCGACACGATCCCATCTCGACACGAAAAAATTTTACCTCAGTACAGTAAGAGCAAAAAGTGATACGCCGAAATAATAATTATCTAAAAACTAACTTTAAATAATGAATTTAATTAGTAATTTTAATTTACACTTATTTGGCACACTAGCGGCGCGGCGGGGCGGCATGGGGCGAGCACAAAACCAGTTCTGGCTGGATTCTATCGTCTGAGTTTGTATTTAAAAATTAATAATATATAATATGGTAACCAATAATATTTAGAAGTTAACAATTTAAAGTTATTAGGGTTCCGATACCAAAATGGTCTGTCAAACCTGTATACCTCAGCAACCACTCATGCTATCGACTTGAAATTTGGAATGGTTTTAGTATAGGGTTGCCCAACTTACCTGACATGAAAGAATTAGAAAATAATATGATTACGTAAAGGGGGCCCAAATCGGGGGGGCCAAATTTCAAATTGTAGTTACTAGGTCGAGTGGGGTATCATATGAAAGGGCTTTACTTGCACATTAAAAAATTTATTTTTGTATTTTTTTACGACTCTTAGTTTTGAAGTTATAATGAAAAATATTAAATAATACCAATACCTATACCCTTATCTCCGAAGTTTGTGAGAGGAAAAATCTGAATTAATTACAGTCGATAGAAATTTATGTAAACATTACAGCCAATATAAAACGATCTTTCTAAATTGCACAGTTTTTTAGAAGTCTGCAAAAAACTTTTACAAAAAAAATTAGTTTTGCGGTTCTAAAAATGGACTTTATTGCTTTCAAAAATAGTATAGGTACCCTTGGTGCGCGAGTCCGACTCGCACTTCACTTGTTTTTTTTTATCTGGTCAGTAAAAAACTGTTTTTTCATTAAGAAATAAATACTAAAAATATATAAAAATAAATATTTCATTAGTAGTGTGTAAGCTGTTGATCTTTTTTGTATAAACTATTTGAAAATGTTATTGTACCTAAGTAGGATTTAATCAAAATTTAATTTATTTCTCACCACAAAGTAATACAATAACAACAATATAAAAAATGTCACGGAATTTGTGGGAGCTTAAACTAAGCCGAAGCTTGTATTTTAGGACTCCAGGTCTCCGTCCTACACAATTTTATTAATATGTAAGGAATAAAAATAAGTCTCTAGGTGATTTCATTTTATAAATATTAAAATATTTTAGAATAGAAGCGAATATTATTTGGGTTAGTGTACAGTTAAAATCGACCGTAATATTCAGAATGATGGAAATATATCGTGTTAAAGGTCGCGCCACGCAACTAATTGTTTTGAGACCATTTGACTTTTGCTTCTGACAGTACTTTTGAAGATTTTAGGTAAGCAAATTTTTTCGTGTCGAGATGGGATCGTGTCGAGGTGTGATGTCGCCCTCTCCATATTAGTGATTGTGCTTTTTAATAACAACGTGTGTAGTTGATGGCTCATCTTCAAAACAACAAAAGGAAAATTGCAAAGAAATTTTGTCTTTTCATCTGTAAGTTTTATTCATGTTCAATATTTTTAGAAATGGTACCCAGGACAAATTACGGCCGACAATTTTTTTTTATGGAAGTGTTCCATAAGTCCATCCTAACATATCTAGAAAGTTCCCTGCCGATCCCATTTTCGCTCCCCCCTCAAAAAGGTCCCAAATTTTAGATTTTTCTATTTATCTCTAAAACTATTAAAGTTAGGGGAAAGTTGTTGATCTAAGAGTTGATGGTTATAAAATTACCAATCCATAGACACCTGTTTTATTTCGATGTGACCTACTCGTACAATACCTAAAATATAGCTACAAACAGTTCACCAAAAATTAAATATTATCTTCAAATCATTTTTTGTACTAACTTTTAATAAAAACTACTGGAGTTGTTGCAAAATTATCTAAAAGCATGTAAATCTTGATACATTTAGGAATAAAACGAGACATAATTCATCATTATTGCAGCACTGATTCTCGATTTAAAGCGAGTTACATCAAACACCCTAAGATAATTTTATAGGACAAAAGAAGTAGGAACAGTGAAACTGACGTTGTCTTTCAGAATTAAATAATGGCACTTAAAATTTAAATACATTAAATAGAAATAAACAATTTCCCCCGAAAATCTAAAAGATTCAAGCTTTAAGTAACTAGATGGCGTCACTTGTATAATAAAATAAGAAATAAAATATAATAACAAATGGGTTGCTTCTATTTTGAAATATGAGATGTCAGACGATAACTCTTGTAATGTTCTATTAAAATATATAAAACATTTTTTCGAATGTTATTTGTTCGTTAAAACATTAAAAAGTTTCGCTCGAGGTTTCCGCTTAAACAATTTATCACCATAAATCACATTTGCAGCATAAGACTCAGGAGTAAAATTAATTGAAAAGACTCTCATAAAATTCCTTTTAATTTTGCAAGCTGTTTGGTGCAGGCCTTACTTGTATTACCTAAAATATAGCTACAGACAGTTCACCAAAAATTTAAAATTATCTTTAAATCATTTTTTGTTCTAACTTTTAACAAAAACTACTGGAGTTGCAGCAAAATTATGTAAGAACATGTGAATCTTGATACATTTAGGAATAAAACGAGACATAATTCGTTATTATGGCAGCACTGGTTCTCGATTTATAGCGAGTTACAACAAACACCCTGAGATAATTTTATAGGACGAAAGAAGTAGGAACAATAAAACTGACGTTGTCTTTCAGGATTAAATTGTGGCACTTCTAATTTAAATGAATGGAATAAAAATAAACTATTTCCCCCAAAAATCTACAAGATTTATGGTTTAAGTCACAAGATGGCGTCACTTGTATGAGAAATAAATTGTTATTACAAATGGGCTGCTTCGATTTTGAAATGTGAGATGTCAGATGATAGTTATTGTCATCTATCTATCTATACTATTATAATATTAAATTCAATTACCACTGACTGACTGACTCATTGACACAATTGTTGTCCATGAAAGGAAACCGGTGACAGTCATGTATGAAAGACTTGTACGAGTACAACCAGGTCTGATGAGGTCTTAAACCTTGGAAAAGTCTTCAGCATCAGGGTAGACCCCAACGGCCAGTAGAAACTGTAACGGTTAGGTGGGTCGACCTCGAACAAAAGTCGACCCACACCCTGGTCAAATTGACGAAATGACGAAAAACAAGATGGCCGCATTACAAATTTCATAAAAATGTTATTCAAAGTCAAATAAAACCTAAACGAAAAGAGTAAAGTATAATGTTATCTTACAAATGTCAAAGAGGATTCCAAGGGGCAAATGACTGTAAAAAAAAATTCAAGATGGCGGATTCAAAATGGCGGCCAAAATAAAAGTTGCTCCGATTCGAGTGAAATTTGGTATCTGGGGTTCTAAAGTTCTAAGTTAAGTGTGTGGTTTCCGCACTTAATCCTATAAGGACCATTGTGCGTGGGCCTATGTGGCCATCAAGTTAGCCACCCTAACTGTTGCCAGGGCCCCGATCGCGCTACTAATGTGGAACTGAACTGTGGACGAACGTGAGATGATCATCAGCCGTTGTGACATTTTGGTATCGCGCTAATTATTTGACAGCAACTTCAACCGTTACTGATAAATAAACGAAACGCAACTGCTGTCAATGGCTGTCAAACTCGAGTCCCTGAAAAAGTTAGTTCAGAGGAACTTTTTCACGACTATTTCAGAACCGTTCACGCTATCAGCACGCCATTTTAATTGTTTTTTTTTAGTGATACAAATAATTGCAACTAACAAAATGTGTCAATTTTATGGAAACTAAAATTATTTAGATACCTAATACATTGGCTGTATATAAATTTTAGTTTTCAAGTTTGGCGCCATCGGGGTGGGCCGGGCCGGAAAAAGCTTTGGATAGATAGCGCTAGTGGTCCTTGTCAAACTCAAAATATTTGCCTCTGTTGACTAGATAATTTTACGCTTTTATTGGCTGAAAATTGTGTTAGATTTGGATTGTGATATTTATTCACTATGTATTTATACTAATCTGTGTATTCGACGTGGCGTGTAGCCGAACTGAAGGCCTAGTTAAAGTAGCGCGGTGCTTCTTTAAGAGGAAAAAAGGCGGACCTGATTTGTAGTACTATTATGAATTCTGTGCCTGATTGAAAGGTAAGACTAGTTTCATACACTGTTCTTTCAATAATTATATGAATTATAAAATGTTCACTGCAGATTACTTTGCAAACTGGTTAAATTATCATTATAATCTAATAAAAATTTCCAACACAATAAAGAAATACGTGAGAAATTGAGGTTATGTTATTGTATGGATGGATACATTTTTTATATTAATTTAAATTACTTTCAGACTGGAGCTATATGACAAACATTTAAATTTTCGACGTCCTGATTGTGTCGAGCAACAAGAATCTATGAGGTTACCATCAAACAAATCATACAGAGATATCAACAGCAACACCATTTGGCTGCTTTGAACAAAACACAAATTAGGCATTGTTTAAGCTGGTAGGTAACATAAAGAGAGCTTATCTACCTAATATAATATGGAATACGCAAATTTACAAAGATATTAATCAAGTAATTTTATTCCAGCACTGTAAAGAAGTTTGAAGTGGCAATGGAACAATATGAATAAGGCACCTGATAGCTGTAAGATCATCAGTTGTCGGTGAAGAAATATATGTTAAGGGATTTTGTCGTAAAACAATGAAAAATTTGCATTATGAAGTGGATTTTACAAATTCGGAAATCCATCTGATGAATGAATGAATCGCACTGTGAATGTCCTGCTGGGAGCAGACAGAATGCAGTTTGTAAACATGGTGCTGTTGTTATGCTGGACTTGGCACAAATGACAAGCAAAAAAGTATTGTTGAAATATGAAGTTTGGACAGAAAAGCTACAGCAATTTCATGTCCCAAAAAAGCTACACATTTACTCCAGTAAGAGCTGAAAAACTGCCTAAAAAATGGGAACTTGTTAATGTATTATTTAATCCATATCCAACTGAAAATATAAGAAAGGCCATACCTAGGTGCGTTCCCAGATGGGTTACTTAGCCCGGACACAACTATTGAAATAAAATGGCCATATGCCTCTCGACTCGATACCAAGAAATAAAGAGCCTATCTGATGGAAAATAATAATAAATTGTCACTGCAACATAGCACACCTTATTATTTATACCAAATACAGGGACAGCTGTACTGTACAGGGCGGTCCTACTGTAATTTCATTGTATATGTTACGGGTAATGCTAGAAGATGAAGTAAACCTAGGTTTACCTGGGTAGACTTAGGGTAAACCTAGGTTCACTCGACCTAACCTAACCTAGGTTTACTCCACCTTCTAGCTTTACTTAGCTTAGCTTCTAGGAACTTTTAAAGACACATTTATATTATGATTACCATAAAATGAAGAAATAAAACAACAGTATTTTACTATCATATTTTATTTTTTATTACTATTCCTTCTCTAAAGTTACATAGCATTAAACAAATAAAAAAAATCTTTGATGCTAATGGCACATAAAATTTATTAAGTTCAATAGTTAATATTTTATTTAAGTTTTTGTTAACCATAAGTATGAGCCTGAACTGCTGGCTTGCCAATTTTTTAAGATAAAAAAACCAGCCAAGTGCGAGTCGGACTCGCGCCCTAAGGGTTCCGTACCTATCTACCATATGATTTTTGCTCTTTAATTTTAAAAACTCCGCGACCATCCAATTTGACCCTTCTTTTATAGAAAAGTTCTTGAAACGGGAGCTCACCTTAATTGGTTACTATAAGTTGTGAGAAAAATTGAAATAGTTAATGATTTTAGACTTTTCCCTTTATTTGTACTGTGAGACCTAGCTTCTTGCCAAATTTCATAATTTTAGGTCAACGGGAAGTACCCTGTAGGTTTTGCATTTTTGCATAAATGTATGGAGATGAGGACATAAAAAGCCATATCTTTTGATTGCGTCGTTGTAAAAAATTGAAATTTTCAGATCTTGAGTGGTTTATGGACCTCAATATTCGTTATCAATTTCAACCTGATACCTCTTCTCGTTCGTGAGAAAAAGGGTCTTGACAGACAGACAGATGGACAACAAAGTGATCCTATAAGGGTTCCGTTTTTTTATTTTGAGGTGCGGAACCCTAAAAATTGGCTTGTTGGCTTGGTTTTAAAAAATTGGTTTATTAAAATAAAACTCCAGGTATTTGGGATTTTCCTTTTAGGAAGGTAGGTATATTAATTAAAACACCCTTGCTAAGAAATAAATCCTGAACATTCAAGCTCCAACTAGAAATTTTAATGTGTTCTTATGTTTATAGGAACTGACAGTACGCCTCTGGGCATCAGGTTGGCTTGGCTTCTGTATGGTTATTTCAGTTCCATCTACAATAACTTTGTAGAATTATATTGTTTACGAAAGCTTTCTGGCATCATTCGAACATCTGCTTCCGACAAATACTTGCTATCAATCGTTCTCCTCTAGCTTTCGGTTCCACGGTAAGCCATTTTAGTGAGCTATTGCAAGGAAACACAAAAAGAACTGCCGATTTTTTCAAATATGCTTTAGTCCTGTAACCATAAAAATGTAGCGAACTTTAATTATAAAAATAGTAAGGACATTTTGACTGTGTGGTATTGTTTGTTTTAAGTAGCAGTTAGTTTATTTTACCTGTGTATTTGCTCGCGTTGCCATAGTCATTCTCAGTAAAATATATAGGCGGCATAATCTTGAACTGCTTATAAGGGTAAAGTTGTGAAATCACAAAAACTAAGCAAAAATCCATTCAACTTCATGGGCTAAGTAAGAGGATATTTCATACATCTTGTTTGTTTTGGGAAAGATACTCTTTGGTAGCTTTATTTATTTATTAAATTATTACACTTAATAAATATTAAAAATACAATAAAACAATGCCCCGCAAAACTGTTTCAACAGTTTGACTGCGGGAAAGAAGATATAAGAAATAAAAGTCAAAGATACAACTGATAGGTTACGTAACTAGTTACTGTAAGTATTATACAGGGAGTTTATCTAACAGATACTTCTTTAGACGGCTCTTAAATTTTTTCTTACATGGCTCGAGGCGGATGTCCTCGGGCAAACGGTTTAAAAAATATGGTATACGTTTTTTCAGGGTTCTGTCACCATAGTAATTATGAACTCTGGGCACCTCGAATTTTCCCGTGGACATCGATCTAGTGCCATGGCTATGACATAACTGTTTTAACTGCTGTAGGTTACGCTCTTGATTGTTTACAGCTAAAAGGTATTTATGTTTTAAGCTTACCGGTAAGATTTTACAAATTTTAAACAATTTTCGATAGTCGCCTTTACATTGATTTTTAGTTTTGTTACTAACTAGTAGTTTTAGGAATCTTACTTGCAGTGACTCAAGTTTCTCTATGTACGTTTTAAAGGTAAGGCCGTAACAATCAAGAGCGTAACCCAGTATTGAATCTACTAATGAGAAGTATAAACACTTAAGTGTACTAATGGGGACCTTAAAGCTTAAATGGTAGAATTTCCCAAGCAATATTCTTAACTTATTACAAATATAATCAATATGATGAGACCAGGAAAAGCTAACATCGATTTTAACACCAAGGTAGGTTACGCAGTTTACTCTTTCAATGGGTAAGCATTGGCAGCCAGATAAATTTTTATGGTAACATGAAAAGCTATGAGTGAACATGGGAGGTGGAGTTTCTGTAAGACACAAATAAGGTGAGTGGATTATAAGAAGCTTTGTTTTATCTGTGTTTAAAATGATGCCATTATCGTGCGACCACTTAACGACCGCATCTATATCCTGCTGGACTAAGTGACACGCATCGGCAAGGCTAGTACCGGCACGGAGTGTGCACAGGTCGTCTGCAAACATGTAGGATGAGCAGTGTCGTATGACTCCACATAAACTGTTTACATGCATTAGATAGCACACTGGACCGCATCCTGATCCCTGTGGCACTCCGCACCGAACCTGAGTCTCGTCGCTGAGCGTATCACCAACCTTCACACGATAAGAACGTGACGTAAGGTAGTCACGGAACCAGGCGTTAAGCTGATGACTAACACCACATTCGTCCAATCCATTCAAGAGTGTGTTTGTTTCTAGGGTGTCGAAAGCTTTTTTAAAGTCATAAAATATTGCTACAACGATTTGTTTATTTTCTAAGTATGTATTAATTTCGTCTGTAAACTTTGATAATAGGGTATTTGTGCTTTTTTTGACAGCGCCACTTAAAAAAAAAACTAATGCTGCCAGTCATGAATCGATGCTCGATTATACTTAAGTAACAGGTCCACGCTATAATACTAGTGTTACATCTCTAAAAGTTTCGATCGCGCTTTTATTCAAGTTTGGTTAAATAAGGCGATACCAAAATCCTGCTCGATAGAACTAGAACTGGATTGGAGTTGCTATTGCAACGGAGACGTTCAGCAAACGAATTGTTGACGTTTAAAATAAGGCGATCGGGGCCCTGAACTCAGTCAGTTTGTCCAGTCTGTTGGGTATTTGATCAAGGGTTATGTCTGTTCCAAGTGTGTTTTCTCTGATGCTATTAATTACTTTGCATTCTAGGATGACGTGTTCAATGGTTTCGTCCGTTTCCATGCATGCCCTACATAGAGGGCTGTCTGTTATACCTATAGTGTGGTAGTGTTTATTCAGAGCAATGTGCCCTGTTATTGTGCCTACTACATTGCGGAGCTTAGTCCTGTTCATCTGTAGTAGTCGTCTTGTTATATTCATATTCATATTTATTCAGTTTTAAATATACATCGTCATAAATTAATTAATACATGAAGTAAATTCAATAAAATAATGTAAACATAAAAAAAAGGTATACAATCATTTACTTATATATAAGTACTAGCCCATCGGTACATTACACTGTCCCCAATTCGTTGGTCCGAAATCTGACGTTTAGGACCAACAAATGTCAGTCGTTGTCAGTCATATTGTCAACATTGGATGCAAATAAACTTACCAACAAAATGGATGTTTTTATTTGAAGAAACAATATACTCTTATTATTATTATCGTTATTTCTTATTATTGTTTTTGACTTTAATCCAATTAATAAAACTGAAAAACCAGGCCTAAATCACATATATACAATAAAAAGTTTGTTTTGTTTTTTCCCGCCATATTATTTCCGTTCCGTGTACTTAGTACCGACCGAAGTACTACACAACGTAGTTCACGCGATTTCTCACAGATGGCGCTATTTTTTCTTGTATGGGGAAATTTTGAACCGCTTGTTCCCAAGACCCTATCTTGACTATATAAATCTATGTATACAATAATTATATTTGCTACAATTTATGATTTAAAAACTCCTCTACAGAGTAAAAGGCTTTCTGGGCTAGCCAAATTTTAAGCCTTCGAATGAAGCTGTTAAGACCAGAACAATCTTGGATTTCAACAGGGATTTTGTCATTGATTTTGTTATAACCCATAACGTGTAAGGACCTATTGGACTTATGTAAGCGTTGAAATGTAGTCGAAAACTGCCTCTCTCTCCACTTACATTGACGTTTCCCAACCCACGTATTTTCTTGGAATTCATTAGTGTTTTGTCTAACATATTTAGCAACTTCCAATATATACAGACAGGGAACTGTTAAAATGCCCAAGTCTATAAAGTATTGTCTAGCTGGTTCGTCGTTAGGTAGTCTCATGATCCGACGGATAACCTTCTTTTGCATAATAAAAGGGCGGTCGCGGTCGACCGATAAACCCCACAGATCAATCCCATATGTAAGGTGGGAGTGGAAGTAACCATAATAGGCAGTAAGCAGGTTGTGTCTCGTTAAGGTTGCTGTTAGTCGAGCAATAGCATAATATGCAGAGTTGAGTTTAGCACACAAACCGTCAACATGGTCTCGCCATTGCAAGCCACTGTCAAAAATGAAACCAACAAACCGCGCTTGTTTTACGATTGGTATACTATTTCCTGCGACCACTACACGGCTTAGGGAGCTAGCCGTATTAGTTTGCCTCATCGAAAACTCTAGTAAATTGGATTTCTCCAAATTTAACTGCATCCCATTAGCAACGAACCAGTCTGCCAGTCTGCCAATGACCCCCTGAACGTTAGTAAGAAGATCTGAATCATTGTCTGCGTGGACTACAGCACAGATATCATCAGCATACATTATGAATTCAGTACAGGGCGACACAAACGGTAGGTCGTTCATTAAAAGAAGAAAAATTGTATTTCCAATATTTGACCCTTGGGGAACCGATCTGTCGCCCACCAAACCCGCCTCAGACTTTCCACTACCCACCACAGTTATCTGACTGCGATTGGAGAGGAAAGAATTTAGCAGGTCCAGGGGGACGCCACGGATACCATAATGGTCAAGCTTGGAAAAAACGAGCTGATGATCAACGAGGTCGAACGCCCGTGAAAGGTCAAAAAAGACAGCAGCAACTTTTTTCTTTTGCTCTAAGCAGCTAAGCACAGTGCGTGATAGGAGCCGTGCAGCCCCAATAGTTGATCGACCAGACTGGTAAGCGAATTGACGTTCAGATAGTATATCATTTTTGTTTAAAAAACTCATAAGCCTATCACAGATGCCGGACTCAAAAATTTTTGAAATAGAAGGGACAAGAGATATAGGGCGGTAACTTTTATGTTCCTTTCTAGAGCCCTTGCCCTTATAAACTGGGGTAACTTTTATTATTTTTAATGATTTTGGATATTTTCCATTGATAGCCGAATCATTGAATTTATCGCATAACGCATTCAAAGTGCTTAGAGGTAATTTATGCAAAATATTAGTAGGAAGTCCGTAGATATCCTTAGTTGATTTAGGTTTGATTCTTTTTATTATTTTTGCTAGTTCTTCCACTGAAAATGGAAAAAAGAAAAACGCGTTTGGTACTTTTGGTACACTGGAGCGAAGGAGTTGTAGTGCTACAGATATTTTAGGTCTGAGTGGCGTGTCACGCACGATAGATAGGTAATAATCGTTAAGTGAGTTAGCAAGATGTACATCAGATCCCTCCGCGCCCGCGCCGCACACAGCGTGCCGCAACACGGCGAGGGAGTCACCTTCACGCCCCTTATTAGTCTCACTTTTAATAATGGTCCACAAAGCACGCCCTCCGTCCGTACTCGATTCTAATATTTTGTTCAGAAACTGCTTTCGAGTTGACGTAAGTAAGCCAGCATGTTTACATTTCATGCTTAGGAAGAAATTATTTAATTCGACATTATGCGGATTAAACCGAACAAACATCGATAAAAGTTGTATAAATTGAGCACTTTCTTTGGTAGCTAGGTTACACCATGATTTATTCATATAGAAGACGGGAATCTTTTTTAGTGGACAGCATAATTCGAAAGTATGGACGAATGCATTTAATAAATCATCTAAACTAAACGAATTTGTAACTGCAGAACACGACCAGTCCCATTCACTAATCTCGTCAATAAATAGTTTAATATTCCTACTAGAAGTTATCCTCTTAACAATGTGTCTCGTTAAGTCAGAGTTCACCGGCATTTTTATGTCAATACCTACACCGTAGTGATCACTTATACCTGCGTCAACCAGGTGCGAGCTAATGCAGTGAGAGAGAAGGTCAGTATAACAATGGTCGATACACGTCTTCGATTCCCCACTAACTCGCGTCGGAAAATTTACTATTGAGGTCATATTAAACCGGCCCAAAAGGCTGAGGAGTTCACATTTCTGTTTAGTGTGCTTAAGCAAATTAATATTAATGTCACCTAAAATTAAAATATAAGCATTTTCATTCATTATACTATTAAATAAAGATTCTAATTGATTAAAAAATATTTCCAAGTCACCTTCCGTACAAGATCGATATATGCAACAAACAATTATGTTTAGTTCAATTATTTGAATCGCAGCAATTTCAATATGCATTTCAATAGAAAAATTACATAAGTCAGGGCGTTCCAAAAAAGTAACACTATTATGAGCATAAATGCAGACGCCCCCATGTTTTCGCGTTAAGCGGCAATAATTCGATGTTAAATTAAAATTCATGATACTAGTCACTTTTAGTTCATCAGATTCCATCCAGTGTTCCGTCAATAAGAGCAAGTCGAATCCAGAGCCAGATTGAAGGAGATTTTCTAGTACAGGTACCTTACGTCGTAGGCATTGTACATTCTGTAGAAAAACTCGCAGCTGTTTACATCCGATCGGGGCGCATGTAGTGGAGACACTGTCAGCAGTCGTAGCCGGCTTACTGGGAGCGCTCGGAATCCCCGCGCGTGCGGCGGGGACGAACGAGAAACCAGTTTGCGTAGCGGACGCCTTGCGGCCACACTGCAGGCGAGTTAAGATGCTCATAAATTCCTTCTGGAATACCAATTATAAAAGATGCGTGCCTATCAGAATTAATGTTGCGTTTTTCAACGTAGTAGTGTTCCGATATCTTGACGGTGTTTAAAAAATCTAGGACATTTTTAATGGTCGTTTCAGGTTTAAACGACCAGGCCTGAATATACTTTAACTGTTCGACGGCTTGAATCTGGTCGATTTTAGCTGATCCAATGTTGACCTTTGCGCGTCTCTTCTTTTTATAAGTTACGCCTTTCCACTCATTATCAGTCGGTCGGCCAGTCATAGTGGTTTCATCGTCAGTCTTCCGCTCGTTATCACCCGCTGTTATTGTAGCCACACCCGGGTGCGGATCGTCATTTACCGACTTAGTTTGAATTGGAGTCGACGTCACTTTTTCATTTGATTTAATGTTCTTAACTTTAGGCTGTTTCTTGTTAAGAATAGTAAGTGCAGATTTTGCGTTAAGCGTGTGTTAGTTGATGTTATAATTTTTTTGGATTGTTTGCATGTTGCAATGTCATTCCATTGTTTGTCTGCTTCAATTCGTGTTTTTTCTCGTATCCATGTCCGAAGCTGGTTGAAAGGTAGCGGCAGCATTGGTTCTGGTCCTTCATAGATCTCGTTGGATCCGCCCCTTGCCAATTGATCTGCCGCATCATTTCCCAGAGAACCACTATGTCCTTTTATCCATTGTAATGTTATGTTGTTCTTTTGTGATGACTTCTGTAATTCTTCATGGCATTGTAATATTAGTCCTGAGGTTGTGTAGCTACCTCTCAGCGTTTGGAGTACCGATGCGCTGTCCGAGACTATACGAATGCTTGTATTAGTGATGTTCCTTGCTGTTATTGCTTGTGCAGCTTGTATAATGCCGACACATTCGGCTTGATATACCGTGTTATATTGTCCTAGGGCACTTGATATTTCTATGTTAAGATCTTGTGAGTATGTGCCTGCACCTGTGCCCAGTTTTGTTTTTGACCCATCAGTATATATGCGCAGTTCGTTAATACCTGAGTAGTCATGTGTCTCTTCTTGCAGGTTTATGTTATATGTTTTGTTGAAGGTGTTTTGTTTAGGTATCCTGTCACATGGTGCCGCTAAAAGCGGCTGGTGGCTTAAGGCCTTGTCTTTTATTTTTGTGTGGTGAATTCTGGAGTCTGTGCTTGGTATCTGGGGTTTTTGGGGGTGAAGTTTACGTGTATTTTTTTTTGCCGCCATTTTCCAATATGGCTGCCATAGAAACGACCAAAACCTGGTAACTTGCGAGGCCCTTCGGCCCTTCGGCCTTCGCCGAGCTCCGCTTAGAGCGAAGCTCGGAGCGTCCCTCCCATACTTTGCCACTCCCCAACCCCTCCCCCCAAGAAATGTAAACAAACATGGCGAGGCCGAAGGCCGAGCTTCGCGTAGGGCGAAGCCAAAAGCGTCCACCTTTACTATTACCTCCATCCACTTACCCCGTCCCCTCTAAGCAGCTTAAACCATATAGCGAGGCCGAAGGCCGAGCTCAACGTAGAGCGAAGCTCGAAGCGTCCTCCAGCTGACCCTGCCCCCACCTACTACCAAAAGTAATTTACGAGGCTGAAGGCTGAGCTCCACGTAGGGCGAAGCCCGAAGCGTCCCCCCTAGCCGCCATCTTGATTTTTTTTTGTCTGGACAGATTGCGTTCAAAATCGAAATCTGAGGATCCTAGCGGTCTCCGATACCGAATCAAGAATAACATTTTGAAAAAAATGGATTTTTTTTTGTTTTTGGGCCGATTGCCTTCAAAATTGACTTTGACAATTTACAACAGTCACAACAACTTACGCGGGCTGCTTGCAGCCCACGCACCCACGCGACCTCTAGTTTTCTAATAAAAGTAACATTTTTTTTTTCGAAATTATATGTTCATTTAAATATTTAAAAGTTTTGCTTGACGTTTTCGCTCAAACAAACTATTTTTGTACATAAATCAAAAGCAAACAAGGACCAAAAATCAGAACTCCTTGCATCGAAACAACATGTTTGTGTACGTCGTCGTTGAAAAAACAAGAAAATGAAAATTGTGCTCAAGTTTGGCGGATGAAGTCAGATCTTTTTGTTCCTGAGTTATTTGAAATCTACCGCGAAGCTCATAACGAGCATATTCGAAGACAGTGGAAGATCACAGGAGCAATAAGGCAGGGGAAGCATAAAAGATCTCATAGGGTCGAAGTGCTCTGTGGTCCATTAAGGAACTCAGCCCCACGTTATAAGACAAGATATGAAATATGAAAATTCGCATTTGGGATAAGTTCAAAAAACAGCAAACCGCATATCAGAATTTTTAAATATTATGCCTGAAAGGGTGAAATAAGGGATGATATTTTGCATGAAAATCCTTCATTTTAGATATGAAATACATAAATATTTGGATTTGAGCTACTTAAAAGAAAACCACAAACCGGTATTTCAGCATTATGCAAAAGCATCCCAAAAGGGGGTGAATTGAGGGATAAAAGTTTGTATGAAAATCCTACATAATTTGTATGTAAGCTATATATATATACGTATACGTATGTATATTCGTCCCGTGTGGTGCCGACAAAGAATAGTACCAACCCTTACATACCCCCAGGATGCTGATGCCCATCCTCCAGTTTATAGAAACTGGAGGATGGGCATCAGCATCCTCCTTCGTATCTAACATCTTACTTACTGCGGTCACCTACAACCGGGGTCCATGGTGCCAGCTGTAACGCTAACAAGCAAGGTGACTATGGTACTTCCCCTCTACATTTTTCCAGTAAAGGTTTGAATTCTAGAGGGAGCTCCCTGTCCTGTAGTGGACGTTTCATGGGATGCTATGATGATGATGATGTTTAGTCATGAAAATTAAAACAATGAATACACCCACTACCCCTCTTGCCTACACCGCTACCGTCTAGTACTTTTATTATGTGGTTGTGGACACTTTATTCTTCAATTGTGCCAAAATTGGATCACCTACGAATTGTTTCCCCTATTCAGCCTTTTCCGGTCTTCGTTGGATGGGCTATCAACAGGTAAAAATGGAGAATTCTCGTGTCGGAGGCCAAGCTCCTCTTGGGGTCGCTGAGCCAGCGTAGTAAGTAAATAAGAAATTTGGTATCTTTAATATTAAAACAGCTATGTAAGAAATCACCTTTAGTAAATAATGCAAAAAGTATTTTTTTCCTGTATGTATTTTAATAACTGCTGTCAAAAGATTTGACTTTTATCAAAGTTTAATACTTCAACTTTTTGGTCAAAGTTTCAACATCGATTTCTCCTTGTGTAACTTATCGCCTATCGATAGATGAAAGCATGCACACATCCCTACTTGTGACGAATATTTTCCTTAATACTACTTCTATTATGAGGTCAAATTTCTTTGAATGACACCGACTTTCCTCGCGGTAGCGAATCGATCACTTTCTTTCAATTAGATTGAGTTTCATATGGTTTTTAATTTTTTTGTCACTTATTCGTTAGTTGCTTGCTGCAAAGTTATTGAAAAATAAAGCGAGCTCTTTGGTCTCTTACTTCTTAGGGTTCCGTACCCAAAGGGTGAAATACGGGAAGCGGTTTTTTGCTGCTCGTGTTTTTATGTTTTAAGGGATATATTTTTAATATTGAAGCTCATAAATTGGTGCTGTGACCAGGATCATATACCCCTAGTGAAGTGTAGTGCAAAATTATGGCCTTTCAAGTGAAGTGTTCAATGCAAAATGCGATAGTGTCACCGTATGGCTGGAACAGGGTAGCCGGTTAACAGATCCAATGTTTTAAGGTAAGCGTTATATTTACACGCTTTACTAGCTATTTTCAAGTAAAAGCTTTGTCATTCTTGTCGAAAATATACAATTTATGACAGCACCAATAGAAAAAATCATCGAAATCGTGGCGTTCCTAAATTTTTACAAAAGCGGCCATTACGGCCGTGGACCCCTAGCGTTGGAGGGTTGGTGCCAGGGCGAAAAGGCTCAAGCGGAATTTTGTTTAAGGAAGCGAGTAGATTTAAAATTGTAATAATATTAGTACCTAAGACATAGCACTATCTAAACTTCTCTCTAAAATTGAAATTGAAATTTTACAAGAAAACTTTAGTTTATTTTGACGATGGGTAGGGTTACCATGTTCCAAGTATTTTTAGCTCAGCTTCCTTAGATTGTTAATCGTACCTGAGTTATGTATAGAATGACGCCATTAGGTGCAAGCCAGACAGAACGGGCGCGGCGCGCTTCGAGCGCCCCCGTGGTACACTTTTCGGCTGGACGACGCAATCTATGGCAGCGGACTGTGCTGTGCGGCGGCGTGCCGGTGGTCACGCCGGCGGTGCGCCGGTGGTGCACCGACAGTGCGCCTTAGGCATGCCGTCTCGTCGCCTGTTCAAATCACATGCATACAAAATGTAGGAGAACGACGCGGTGCAAGCCAGACAGAAGAGGTGCGCTGAAGGCGTGCCGTGCGGCGCACCTCTTCTGTCTGGCCTGCGCCTTCGGTGTATCCGAGTCTATACGTGGATTTGAGTGCCCGGAACAAAGATTTCGGACCTCCTTGCTTCGCTCGGAATAGATACCTTGCTAATTTATTTTAGTAGGGGATGACATCAGCCAACATGTCACAACCCCATCATCGATGATCCATAAAAAATATTCAAAATAACCTGTCAAATCCATAGAAAAACGCCTAGTGACGAATTATTTCTTTAATCCGCCTTCTAAGTACCTTTATTTTTCTGTGGCCCGGAATGTACGTCCACGGATTGTACGACCGCGGAAGACGAAGCCAACAATTTGGCTTCGGCTTCCGAGGCCATACAATCCCTGGACGTACATTCTTGGTTGGGCGTTCCGAGCTCGTACAAGGAATGTCCGGCCGCGGATTGCACGGCCGTCGGCCAGGGAATTGCCAGCCAGGGTGTACACGGATTCCGAGGGCGGTCATTTTGTCTCACCATGCTTTCTTTTTGGCATTTTAAACACAAAACACAGAATTAGCACAGATTTACCTATAAACGAAAATACTTAGGAGATAATGCTGTCTCTTTCTTTCTTATGGCGCTGAACTAGATGCGAGTGAGCCTAGTCAAGGACGATAATAAAACTGGAGTAGTGGAACTACTACAAGTGAAACAAAATTAAATCTTGAAAGACGTATACAAGATAATTATACTTCTTTTATTTTGGTCGGAGATAGATAGATAGATAAATTCTTTATTGTCACACAAAAACAAAACAATACACAGGAGACTCTTAAAACTAGGGTGGACAAAGGCGGTCTTATCGCTTAAAGCGATCTCTTCCAGACAACCTTAGTTGCTTGTAGGAAAATGTAAATAGTAACTGTAGTAGTTAAGATAGATAGATTGGTGTGTAGAGTAGTCGGAGGCTAAGATTCTGGCCACGAAACCGTGAGACCGGTGGCGTGAATTTTCAATACAGCGCCTACACACGGCTGCGGGCTTGCGGAATAGTAGATACTCAACAATGCAGACGTGTTGCAAAATCAAAGGTCGTGGAGCCGGTCGCGCAGTCCCGTTACCCTACCACAAGTACAAAAAGTATCAAGAAGTTATAGTCCAATAATCCAATTACCCTAGTGTTGCTTACTTTAAATTTGCATTTCCCTATTATTCATCAGATTTTGGTCGACCTATATCTGCTTATTAGGAGATTTTTTAGTTTCCCAGCCAGCTAATAATACACTGTGAGTTAAGTGGGTAGATTTTTGTGTGGATTTTCATATAGGGCCCACTTCACTCTAATGTCAGAAACGAACAGATGCACATTCATATTCCTCTTTTGGGGACGAATATGGGCCTGGCATTAGGTCTCTAGGTGTACCTATACGAGAGTTGGTAAGTATAGTATAATACTTATTATTATTATTATACTATACTTACCAACTCTCTGTTTCACGGTTTGTCCGAGAAAGGAGTCTCGTGAATAAAAGATCTTAGATTATTGATAGATTTCCCAATCAATAATCTCTGTTAAATATATTAAAACTTAATGAAGGACCAAATTCAAGACGTTCTGAATAAAGGCCAGGTCAAAAGTACCCTAAACCGACGAGCATGTATGAAAGGATTGATGAAGGTTCAGGAAGCAAGGGAAGTATGTCAAGATCGTAGCAGGTGGAGAACTGTGGTCTCTGCCTACCCCGACGGGAACAAGGCGTGATGTTATGTATGTATGTAATGAAGCTTATCCTCAAATGTAACAATTATGTAATCAGTCAGTTATTTACAAATTTACGACTTTCCATAAGTAGTACGAAACTTTATTTTTTTTTTAGGAAAATGACTAAAATGTTGTATTGTATCAAGTGAACTGCCAACACTTCGATGTACGCCACCTTAATATGGTGGATGGGACAGGTAGGTACCTGAAATTAAAAAAAAAACATGAGATTATAAAAGCTGAAATCAAATCAATCAACAACACTGCTATCTAATCTAAGTACACTACTACAGGACACTACTTAACAGCCACTTCACGCACTTCAAACGATATAAGTAGATATGTCGCAGCCGGATTGTAGAATCCGCCGTAGTACAATTTGGCGCGCCCGATAGTAAAACGTCGCCGTTTTGTAATCCGTCTACCTTTCGTTCCGCCGGATTATTGTAACGATGCATTCTACAAAGCGGCGGTTAAAGTTTAGCCATATAGTGAGCAAGATTTATTTTATTTTATTTGGGATGTAATGGCTGGGTCTAGGCCGAGTGGGATCTAGTTCTAAGCCTGGTCGCGGCTAACCAGATTGTAACAGCTGAACTGGGTCCAGTTCTAAAATAATATCTGTAGTAATATAAATTCTAAGACATACTGGGCACGGCCCGCAGCACCACATTGTAATGTCTCCTAACCCCTAGAGCTATCCTAATAAGATGTAGGTGTGTATATGTAGTTTAAAAGTTTATGAAACTGTAAGGAATAATTGAATGTGGTAATGTCTAAATTTCTAACTATCCTAGCTGAACCAAAAGGGAAATCTAAGGAAAGTCCTAATGTTACCTAACAGTTGTCCTGTAGTTCTTGAAGCCTATGTATTGGGATTGTCCTAGTTGTAAATTGGCCGATGAGATGTCTATACCGCTTTTTGGACCCGACGACGTGACCAACGAGTAACCCTAATTCGTTTAAGTGCGGACCATGAACAAGTTGAATTCCTATACAATTAATTTCCTAGAATAAATGCATTGATTAGTATGAGCCTATAGGTACTGTAAATAATTTGTGTGAAAGGAAGCAGGTAGATCCGAAGGCTGTAAATGGTACATGAGAACATCAAAATAGTACATCTAAACTTCTCCAAGATTGATATTTGACTTTCTTCAAGGAAATTTAGTTTATTTTTAACAATGTAAAGGCCTGAAATATATCCAGTCCTTTCAGCTCAATCTTTCATATAGATAAAGGTGTTTTATTACTTTCTATGTGCGAGATGACTTACAAACTGACTCCTGTTGTATTTGCAACCCCGATATGGATGTATTGCAATATACTGGGTTTTGTCTTTCCCAAAGTCGAATTTATATATCATCAGCCTTGTATCTTAGCTTGTGGCATAGAAAAGAATGAGTTTATTAGATGAATCATATGCATTTTTCATTTGCAGCATTTGAGCCAAAAAGACCTTCTTTATAACAGACTTAGAATTGAATTTTATATTGAAGTGGGTAGTAGCTTTCAGTTGTAGCTATCCCTTTTAAAGTTAGTAAAATTGATTGTATAGAATCCCAGAGAAGGATAGATGTGCTCAAATAATTGACTGACATAAGTTGTTCAAAGAAGATTGGCCGATTTGAGAAGTAAATATTAAATCTTCTTACCCGTCTGCGACTGGCATACTGTAATGATGACTGGGTCGTCTGGACTGCTGCTGGCTTGGAATTGGACGCTCAGCTCCCCTGCGCTCAAATGGTTTGTAGCTTTTGGCTCCTATTTCACATGGTCCATAGACCTCCTGTAAGTTTAAAACGAATATGAACTAAGCACTAAGACATTTAGTCCCCCTTCGGGTAAAACTACTCTATAAATATTGGGTTTTATTCTTACTCAACACGCGTTTTGACGTTTAGAGCTCCAAAGGTCGCTATAACACAAAAATTTTTAGTAAAATAATAATTTTCTTGACAAAGATCGCCATCGGCGGGTAACTTAGGAAAGCGTCATTTAATCGTAATGTCGAATTGAACTTAATTTACTAATTGGGTGACGAAATGCCCTAGATACTTAGCTTTTGTCAACTTCAGCGACGAAACTCGGCTACGGTCACTTTTTTGAAGAATTTTCTCACATTTTTTTGGAGTCCATCTTGTACTCGTGCGGTCGCAGCAAGAAAAGGGCGATGTAGTTTCCATGTTCCACTCCTTTCGAATTTAGAGATAAGACCGCCCAAACCAGCCAATCAGAGAGCTACAAACCAGCAGCTACGGCTAACGTCACCAATCTTACCCACTTCCCTCACACATTTCTATTTCCTGTTTGACAAGTAGATTTTAACAAAGGAGGTTCTAATATGCGCCGATTCGCGGCGCTAGACGAGTATTTTCAAGCAATCATTTTAAGTAATAATGCATAATCAGGCCTTTATTTTCATTACGAGTCGAACAAAATCTATGATCATTTATATTAAGATTCCTATTGTATTATTACTCATTTTAAAACTCCTAAAATAGAATTTCCTCTATTATATTCTTCGTGTAATTCCGTATCGGACCATCGGCCCGTTACATCCACCCCCCAAATTTGCGCAGAGCATACGCGTCCCCGGAGCAAATTTTCCACCATTTGAATTTCACGAAGATAATCTAACATTTATTAACCTTTAACCCATAAAGTGGACACACGTAGATCCTGTTGTAGTGTAAGTTTTAAACCAAAAGAAAAATGTCTTCAATAAGAGTTCAAGAGTTAAACGTCGAACATATTGGTTATACCCCAGAAATGTCGAGAATTTCGAACAAACAATATCCACACAGGAACACTGAGGTCTCAAACTCAGCCCGTCAGAAGGACAGCTCATGAACACATCCAATCTAAGGCAGGTTGTTTTGTCTTTCAACGTTACCCCGGGATAGACACATAAACCCCCCGTAATGAACAAAGTCAGCCCTGTCCCCTAATTAACTGTTATATAACCAACAGTCGAAGTCCAATACTTGACTCAATATCGCTTCCATTTCTGTTTTGGAGCATGTGCAGTGTAGTTTTCGCATAAGCTGTCAGCTTCTTGTAGAGTAGAAGTCATTTACAGGGAGTACATCAACACTCACATCAGACATCAGAGTAATTTTCGTACCCAATGTCTCTTAAAATTAACCTAGCACCTATGATCCCATAAATACTTCGTTGTAAGTATATTGTACAGGGTCAATAGTCAATAAATTTTGCTCCACCGGCCGAGTATCCATTGGCTCATTGCAACCCTCCATCCTCATTTCTTCCATACGCCTTAATGCTTGGATATAATATATAAACATATAAAATATTTATAATATAGATACATATAATTAATTATGTTATCACCCAAAACTTCAATCACTCTCTTTTCTCTTACGTTTTTTCATTCGACCCTTCTCTTTTTCTTCCTTCCACGTTTACGCTGTTACTACGAACCACTGGTCTCCCCATGAAACTTTTGAGATTAAACCAATCGATTATGCTACTAGGTGAAACCCGCTCAGGAAAACGCAACGGCACTGCGCAAAATTAGGTTAATAAAAAAAATGATTGCAAAACTCCTAGTTGATTCCATTGGCCTAATCACTTACAATGTCCAACTTTCTATCTCCTAAGCGCAACTGATGCAATAATTCACAAGAGAAATATAACACCGATTGTAAATTTACCCCAACAACCCTCGATTTACACCATACAAATTTATTTGAAATGGAAGAAGTATTTTGCCAGGAAGGTTGGGAATGCGGCTATAAGTCCGTCCACAAATCAAAATGATTCCTAAGAAAACATCTTTCTTTCCAAGGACTTACGAGTCGGTCCCCCAAAGATCCTTTCAAATAAAACTCCTCGACAGCTTGTCGCAACGGATTACTCACGTGTAAACAAGTCGTCTAGCACAATACTTTAAAGGTGAATCATCGAACTCTCTCTCAAAACCTTCCTATCGAGCTCTATTTTCGCGATCAAAATTGTTTTACGACACTTCAAAAGTGATGGATCTTCTCATTTTTCACATTGGGCAACTGAATCTCCAACACAATCTAGGTGTCTACATTGTTAAATTATATAACTGACCGGATATTTAACCGTGAATTACGAAACTTTTTACTATTCAATTGAAATTCACTGTTTACCCGAGCCATCATTACCTGCTCACCGCCGAGCTTACTCGTACCTAACCAGCAAAATTCAAATAAATTTCAAAAGTTTCTACACCAAGAATTTATCACAAAAATATTTTAAATACATAATAAGAATTTTACCTGCAAATAATCGTATCACTTAACCCCGAAGGAGTATCTCTCTTAAGGAGGTATATCTCTATGTCGTAATTTAAGTACATTTTCAGCTAAAACCTCAACCTCTAATTTAACTTAAAATACCCTAAAGTAAAGAAAATTAATATACACGTCAGATGTTTCCCGAATCTCGAAAGGTATACAAAATCCCTCGCCCCATTTTAGAAAAAGTACGCCTAAGATTACCTAAGAACGTCCGGTGACATTAAAACTTCAGCTACGGTACTAATAAAATTTATGATTACGCATACATGCCAATGTGTCTTACGCATTGCAGCTTACGCATCTATGATAGTTTTACACACACAAATATCTTATTATGCATCTTGGTCATTACGCCCCTGAACGTTATTTCTTACGCATTATGCATTTAATAATATGAAATTTCTCGCTGTACGCATACATGCCTTACGCCTTAAACACTCTACGCTTTACGCCTTATGTATATAATAATATAAAAACTCTTGCTGTACGCATACGTGCCTTACGCCCAATAAGCACATGACATTCCAACGCAAAACTGAATCAGTGCCTAAGAAATTTAAATGTAAATATTTTTATTCTATTCTTCCAAAAGACTACGCTTAAGCTTACCTACGACAAGTGAATTTACTAATATTATAACGTATGTTAAATGGTATTCTTCATAAATATAGACCCCCCTTTTATTTGATTTGGTTAAGTTTGGTTTGATTTGAATTGATTTGATTACATTTTATTATATTACATTTTATTTAATTTTATTAACCTTGCTAGGTTTCCAATCAAACCTTCCCAACAAAATTTTTACTTTAGCCGGAACCGAATTGACAAACACCTATATACAGGAATAGGACATGAAATACAACTTAACATTCTCGACCCCACTCCATATGTCAATCTCAACCTTACTCGAACTAAATTTATTAAATTAAGTTAAAATGAAGACCCCTTAAAATAATATTTTCATATCTACACGCTTACTACCCTAATTGCCCCAATTCTTTTCTTATCTACACATAGATCCAATTTCCTCAATATACATTTCTTAACTATTTCTTAAAGGTTACTTAAGAAAACCCCCCTGTATGTCCTCACTTTAAGAGTATCAAAGTATATAATTATGAATTCAAAATAACTAAAGGTAAGTTTTTTTTTTTTTATTACTTTATTGTTTGGCATATTATTATAATCTCCATATTGGTATGCAATTATTTAATGCTGTAAATTATTTTGTATAAATAAATTATTCTATGTTGACTCACTCAAACCTTCTAAAACAAATCCTGACCCTATGCGTATCACAACTGAATAGATATGCTTTATTATTTAACAGCAAGTCATCATTATCATAACATTCCATACAACGTCCCATGCTACCAGAGAGCCTCTTCCTAAACGCTAACAAATATAACTGCTGTTGTTGGTGAATACAGTGTGTAAATTCAAAGGAAGGTGCTACTGCCCAACCTCCAGTTCACGAGCCATTAGTCGCCTCTTATAACACCCATCTAGTTGGTACTATTCCTTGCCGGTACCGCACAAGAGCTGTAGTAAGTATTCAACCCTAACACATGATTTACCGTCGGCCTGTCTCACCCCCCATCCTGTTATGTATCTCTGTCAAGTAATCGACCGAACGAATAATTACTAGAAAAACATTGAAAACTCCTACCCCAGGTTTAATAGGTTGGTCCATGACCCAAGAGTCTGTTATATAAATATTTCCATAATGATTATGCCATGACATTCCGCAAAGGCCCCAGTCGACCGCACTCGCCCCATAACAGCCTCCCTAACAAATAAGGTGTTACTATCAATTGAGCAAGCTCTGCTACCCGTCAACAGATGGCGCTGTTGGTTTATGACTAAAACGCGATATCTACCTATCCTGACCTAACTTAAGACCTAGTCTAACCTTCGCACTGAAAACCCCGCAAGACAAAACTTCATTTAAACCGCTATAGCCGTCTCCTAGAATCAAATTGCAAGCATATTTATAAAGATTACTCGCTCAATAGTATAGAATTTAGTCATGACTTACTTGTGTAAATAATCTAAAATAAGTATTTAGTATAATTTAATCTTATAAATGAATTGGCTAAAGGTATTTATTTTTTTTTCGAATAAGCAGGTATCAATCATTGTTCTGATATTATTCTACTGTAAATATTCCAAATTGCAACAAATTCCAACCTGAAATTTATTTTAGCATAGCTGGTGCCCGCGACTTCAGCTATATCATTGTAAAGTTTCATTAAAATCCATTCAGTAGTTCTTACGTGAAGGAGTAACAAACATCCATTCATACTTACGAACTTTCGCGTTTATAATATTAGTAGGATAGGATAAGGATTTTAAAAGCTTTGAATTTTATAGACTAAATCTTCTAGCATTTTGTATCCTAATGTTTTGAACAAATTACTACTAAACAACTAAGTATTCAATAAGATTTAAAACTACTAACCAGATTCACTTTGCCTAACTCATCTGATTCGAGCCTTCAACTATTTTTCTTTGAATTTCACTGTTAAACTTTAAATTTTACACCAAATACACATTTCCTAACCAATGTAGTACGGTTGAGTTCCTTTTATCACTATTTAGTAGGTACAGTTTTTCAGGTAATTTAACTATCATAACTTAAAAATAAGCGATAAACAAAAAGTATATTCTGACAGTCAGCTGTCCATCGCGTTCAGAAATTAGTCACATAGTTGTTCCGTTTCGAATAATAACTACCTTTTGACAGCAGTCCGTCTCGACCACACGTATGAACGCAAGGAGGTTTTAGTAGCAGCTCTTCCTGCTAAGGAGGGAGCCATAAGCGTAGCACTTTCTTGCGAGGGACCTCCATACTAAAATGTATGGAATTTTATCAAAATCCTAAAAACGTATAATTTGTATCTTTCTCTTTGAGAAATATGTGACATGGGACTAATAAATGCTACTACTACAGTTTTTCTGGTGAAAACAGTTACCATTCAGAAAAAAAAACGGTGTTAAAAATCACACATAAAATGGCTATTACGGATTATTTACGCTTCCGTTCAAAGTATAGATGATTAATTCACAAGTAAAAACTATATATTTTCACTTTCCCAAACAAAGTTTATACTAAAACATTAGATTTTTAAAGATATCTTGAATTTTGTAAAACATAACTGAGTTTTTTGACCGACTTGTATGGGCGACAGTGAGACGCTTTACACTTCACTAGCTCATACAGAATATGTATATGGCGGACTCTATAGTTATTTACTCTGAGTATGAACGTCATATTAAGCCTTAGACTATATAATACTAACCCCTCTATCAGCACAATCTTCGCCCGATCTGGAACGTGCCCCCACGGTCGGATATTCTTTACTTCAATTTTGTTTCGCTAGGGCTGTCAATTCAGTTGTCGACTAAAATATTAGGTCTCGATTTTTAATTTTAAGGTCTCACCCCCCCTACAAAAGGATCCGACTACAACCCGCAGATAAGATATAGATTAGGTAAAGCAACGAAAAATTTTTATATCTTAAAATTCTAGTCAAGCTAATATTAAATTTTCATTGTAGGTATTTATGTATTATCTAGTAAAATTTTATTTGAAACGTAACTTGAAAGTACCCACGCATTTAAATTTCAATTATTTTTTCTACGAGTATAACTACTACAACACTTTAATTTTTTTTTTCCCTTTTGCTAATCCAAATGCGAATTATATATATTTTTTTTCCCACCCCCCCCCCCCCCACTCTCAACCTATTGAAATTTCCTCGAACTTAAAAATTAAAAAAAAAATTAAACATCTGCCAAACTGCACAGCAGTTTGTTGGCAGTGAATACTCCCTTGGGCTTAGACTACCGTAATGTATTTTTTTTTTTTTTTAAGTTTTAAACTATCCCTATAACATATTCTAAGATTTTAAGCTACGTGATTAACTTTTGTTCATTTCTATTCCTAATATAACTATTCCTATTAAATCACTAACCCTAATAACATAACTTATCATGGTCCGCACCTTCCATTCCACAGCAACAGATTGTGGCCACGATAGTAGCCACTCTTACAAACCAAGACAATCCCAAAAGTCAAAATAAACCCTACATTAATCTAGAACATAATTTATCGATAAAATGCTACACTATTTATTCGCAACTATTCCTACACTACAATAGACAAATCTTTTTCCCTTTCTTTTCTCATGATAGTGTCATGTATGTATCCGAAATTAGCAAAAATCAGAACGTGTATTCGAATCCTTTAATCACAATCGGAATTGCCAGGCATATTAAAATTCTGCATACTATTATCATTTTCCTAACTATGCTTGAAGCACTTTTATTAAATTCCTGCAGTAATAAATTTCCTGAGATTAGCTGAAAGAGATTTATGTAAAATATTAAGTATGACATTTTAATTTTCCTATCGCTTGTTACTTCAAATCCTTAATGAATCATCGATATTTAAGGATTATATTTTCAAAAGTGCACAAAATTTTAAATTGAAATAAGTAAGAAAATGTGTGAGCTATTCTACCAAATATGTAATTATAATTTGTTATTTATTACCGTAATACAGCAAGACGCATTGCTCCCCTAAGAAAAGATAGAAAATAAAATTAGTTCCTAATCGCGGCGCAAGTTCTATGTCATAAAATTAATATCTAGTACATCAATTGGAATTTTCACACAATTCTATTTGCTAATATTACTTTCTAAAATTTTACCTTTTTAAATTATTTTTAAATTCTACCGTTTTTAAAAATACACTATTTGGCAACACTAATTATCATGCCAACCCGTGACATGCGAAAAAAATATTACAATTTAGATTGTTTTGGTAAGAAAATCACTTTTAGATGCTAAAATGTGTTGAAATTACTTATTGTTCGTTTTTTTCAGATTTCCCATCGCAATAACCCTGAGGAAGGAAGCTTGTGAACTAAATTATAAAATGGCGCTCAATTTCAAGGTAAGATTTGTTTAGTAAATGCCGTTTTTAATTCTACTTGTTTACTTTTAGCTAAAATTTACTTTCTCGTTTTGATTTTTTCAGGTCAAATAAGAAAACTGAAAATTTCGCAGCTCGCCGCCTCTCAGAATTACAATGGTCCATATTTTCAATTTAGAAACAAAGATTGTTTACTCATGCGTAGGTAAGTCTATAACCGTAATAAAACAAATAGATTTTTCCCTGCCTAATTCCCTCTCAAACAAATAATTTTCATTATTTATTCTTTACATATTGTTTACTGTAAAAGAACATAAAATTCTACTTTTACAACTAATGTATCCTGATAGTAAAGTAACCTATTAATTTCTATTTTTCAGTGAAGTGTAAACTCAAGAAATTCGACAAGATGCAGCCCCGGACCTTATCAACAGCAAGATATAACGACAGCACAATGGACCCATCAGATATATCAGGGTGTCCACATTCTTGAAAATCAGGGAAAGTCAGGGAAAAGTCAGGGAAGCTCAAGGTGGTCAGGGAAAGTCAGTGAAATCGAGGAGCCACCTGGAAAGTCAGGGAAAAATGAAGAATTTACAGTTTGCTTTCCAAAATGTCCCAGTGATTGTAAAATAAGGGATAAATCATTGTCTAGTGACTAGAGTCTAGTCTGACTCTTAATCCAGACTATTGAAGCATTTGTTTTCCAGGTTCCGAGTGACCTACAATAAGGCATAATTTGTGGTCACAGTAATTAGGATACTCCTTTTTATTTTTATAAATTTCAATAGTTTTGGTTCAGTGAAATCATTTATCCTTTAATTCGTGCTCTAGTCGGGCTCTAAAGGGGCTGATAAGAGCTGAATAGGGAGTATTCATCTATTTTTTTTATTTGTTTAATTTACTTCTTACATCGTTATACCATGGTTAAATATATAAATACTGTTAGAAATGTTCAAATATTTTCATAAAGTAATATTTGAAAAATTGATTAAATTTGACATGGATAAACGCCGCCATTTTTCGCGCGTTTTGGATGACGTCACATGCCGCGTTCTGTATTGTTCACTATAGGCTTGTAAAGGTAAAACCTGAAGATCTTCAGTTTTAATCGCTATTAGATGATGGAAAATGCTAAAAATACATTTTATAGGGTATTGTCTTATGCCAAAGTGCCCAAATACTATGAGAAGTTTACAGATAATGTGGTTTTTGCGGATTCGAGAGATGTGAAAACACGAAAAAAATGGTATAAGATGATGAGAAGAACTGAAGTATTTTCAATATCCTATTAAAATTGTTGTGAAGATCACTTTAATGTAAGTTTATCATGTTTGTATAGTTAACATGCGTGTCGAGCCACGCGCATTGGGTTCCATAGTTATCTTAGAAATGATTATTGTTAAGCAGGTTCCTAACGAACAGCGAGATTCAGCGCCTGATTGCAATTTCCATTGTTTTCAGTATTTTGACTATTTCTCGTTAACCTGTAAAGCTAACTTAGTTGTTTTTCTTTTAAATTCTTCATATTCATGTGGTGGTAAGCACTGTATATTTTTCCACGTTTCCATATTAACCCTTTAGCTGGCAGGGGGACACGACCCTTACAATAAATTGCCCTTTTGAGCAATTTTTTTCGCAAACGAATCCCTAATTCATAAAACCGGGCAAGTGCGTATCGGGCCACGCGCAGTATTGGGTTCTGTAGTTTTTTTTACGATTTTTTATCGCGGAGCAGGTTTTGCTTAAGTATTTCATAACGTTTATAACATAAACTTTTTACCTCCTAATATGCTCAGCAAGGTCCTAGCGCCTGACTGATATTACAATTTTTATTATTTCCGCTATAGCTACCTTCTTTACCTGTAAAGCCTACTTAGCTGTCTGTGATAGTTGTCCTTTAAATTTCATCATATATACTACTACTGTGAATTTTTATACATTTCCAATAACAACAGTTTATCTGGCAGGAAAGGCGGGGTGATTCCAACAAACAATTTCGCTTTCAAGCTAAATATTACGCAAACGGATCCCTAAACCGAAAAATTATCTTTGCAAACTCACATTATTTTTAAAAGACCTATCTAACGACACTCCACACAATGGGGTGAACAAAAAAAATCACCCCCACTTTACTTGTAGGGGAGGTACCCTAAAAAAAAAATATTTTGTTAGATTTTATTTTACCACTTTCTCGGCGTGAATAAAATACGTATTCATACAAAATTTCAGCTTTCTTGTACGAAGGGTCTCTGAGCTAAGTCGAATTTTTCTTCCAAATACAACAGCACAGTATGAATACCGACACTACGACATGGCGCGTGACGTCACGTTTCGATTCGACCAATGGCGAGGCTTTTTGCAAATTCGAACTTCCCTCGCTTATTTATCACTTTTTAATAAATATTTTGTGCATTTATATCCACACTAAACAAGAAAATATTGGTTTAGGTGTAATGTCAGGGCAATAAAGTATCAAAAATTAAAAAAACAAGTTAATTTATATGACATGCATACCTCCCTTACCTACCTCCCTTTCTAACAAAGGGCATAATGCTCGTGCTAGAACGGAGCGGATTCGCGCTGTTTTACGTTTTTCGCTCATTTTTGCATATTTTTCAAAATCTGTACCCATAATATTAATTATTAAACAGCTATATTATTACGCATAATATATTGCATAATGTGTAAAAGTTTTGGCATCATAGATTAATGTGTACTTAAGAAAAACGGTTTAAAAGCATAAAGCAGAGGTAACTTTGTTTTTTTTTATACATATATACAAACATACATAATATCACGCCTTGTTCCCGTCGGGGTAGGCAGAGACCACAGTTCTCCACCTGCTACGATCTTGACACACTTCCCCTGCTTCCTGTACTTTCATCAATCCTTTCATACATGCTCGTCGGTTTAGGGTACTTTTAACCTGGCCTTTATTCAGAACGTCCTGAATTTGGTCCTGGTACGTTCGCCGAGGCCTTCCCCTTCCAACGTTTCCATTCACTCTCGCCTTGTAGATCTCTTTCGTCAATCTTCTTTCATTCATCCTCTGTACATGACCAAACCATCTCAGCATCCCTTTCTCAATGTTAGTCACTATGTCTTCTTTTACGCCACAACGTTCTCTTATCACACTATTTCTAATCCTGTCACTCAATTTCACACCAATCATACTCCTCAACGCTCTCATTTCTACTGTATTAATTCTACTTTCATGCTTTTTCTGCCATACCCAGCTTTCACTGCCGTACATCAGTGTTGGTTTGGTACCAAAACGCCTCTATGAACAGCCAGACGCGCCTTGTGAGACACCTTCTGACTCTTCATAAAAGCATGCAGAGCACCATTCACCATGTTTCCAGCATTCACTCTTCTTTCGATATCACTTTCACACTTTCCGTCTCTCGTAAACTTAGAACCCAGATACACAAATTCCTTCACTTGTTCGACTTGTTCATAACCTATTAGTATAGTGCACTCTGTCATACACTCTTCTCTTTCAAGTACCATTACTTTCGTCTTGCTTACATTTACTTTCATGCCACATTCATCATTGTTACCATCTCCTAACTCGTCAGCAGATGACGCAAGTATAATTTGGTCATCAGCGTAGAGAAGACATTTGATGAGTAACTCATTCATTCTAAGTCCGCACATACTCTCTTTCAGATCAGTCAAACAATTATTCATCAATAGGTTAAACAGCCAAGGTGACGCTACACATCCCTGCCCAACACCTTTTTCGATGCTAAACCATTCAGTGTACGCCCCGTTTATTCTGACGCAAGCACTGGAATCCTCATAGAGATATTTTAGTGCTTGAATCAGATGACCGTTCACCCCATACATTGACAATGCCGACTACAATTCATTCCTCACCACTCGGTCATAGGCCTTTTCCAAATCCACGAACGCGCAGTAGACTTTTTGGTTTTTGGCCAAAAACTTTTCAGCTATGCACCGCAAGGAAAAGACCTGATCTGTACATCCCATTCCCTTTCTAAATCCCGCTTGTACATCCCATATTTTATCGTCAGTATCTTTCATCACTCTTTCAATCAAAATCTTTGCATACAGTTTGCTGACGACACTGAGAAGGCTTATCCCGCGGTAATTTTATGGCGTACAAAATATATTTAATCGTGTTTCTGAGTCGGCCATATTATTGTAAAGATGCTTAATTATCACATTTTTTTTTCACGGCCATATATTCACCACTTTTCGTTAAAAACCTGCTCAAGTGAAGCGTATTTCGCTCTTATCAGCCCCTTAATCCAGACTGTTGAAGCATTATTTTTCAGGTTTAGAGTGACCTACATTGTGTTTGGTCAAAACATTTTTTCGAAAATATACTCATTTATACTTTATTTTTTCTTTAAAATGAATAAAATTGGTCAGGGAAATTTTTGCAAATGGTCAGGGAAAGTCAGGGAAAAGTCAGGGAAATTTTTTGGGCATTAGCTGTGGACACCCTGTATATCTCAACCCCTAATTCCTGAAGCTCTGAAGCTAAAATATTTAGTGCAAAAGTGATAAGAATTGTTTGTGAAACTAAATATTTCAAGTGTCTTTCTGTGCAAGAAAATAAAAGTGAATTGTGTTCTGAGGTGTAATTATTATCATTTATCATTCAATAAGTAAGTAACTAGGTACCTGATAAGTAGCAAGTCTAGGTATGCTAAGCTTATCTCATTTAGTCAAACCTAGGTCAAATCAATTGCAAAATATTCAATATTTATTTCAGCTTTTAGAATACCTATCTATTATCATTCTTTGGCACAGATATTGACTGAACTTTAATAAGCTTTATAATAACATAACGGCAGTAAAATAAAAATTCTAAAATCTAGTCTAACCTCTTACATTAAGTGATATAATCTAACCTAGACAATTTGCATATATCCTTAGTAACATATCTAGTTGTAACCTAAAGCCTAAATCCGATTTTTGATAATAGAATATATAGAATTCTGCCTAATAAGTTAATAATTAAATTCTAACCTAGCAACCATATTAAAACAAAGCCTAGAATATTCCCTACTAAATAATATAATATAACTTTACTAACAGGCCGTAGTAACATAAGGTTTTTATACTGGGCACGGTATCTTCAGATTGTAATGGCTGGGTCTAGGCCGAGTGGGATCTAGTTCTAAGCCTGGTCGCGGCTAACCAGATTGTAACAGCTGAACTGGGTCCAGTTCTAAAATAATATCTGTAGTAATATAAATTCTAAGACATACTGGGCACGGCCCGCAGCACCACATTGTAATGTCTCCTAACCCCTAGAGCTATCCTAATAAGATGTAGGTGTGTATATGTAGTTTAAAAGTTTATGAAACTGTAAGGAATAATTGAATGTGGTAATGTCTAAATTTCTAACTATCCTAGCTGAACCAAAAGGGAAATCTAAGGAAAGTCCTAATGTTACCTAACAGTTGTCCTGTAGTTCTTGAAGCCTATGTATTGGGATTGTCCTAGTTGTAAATTGGCCGATGAGATGTCTATACCGCTTTTTGGACCCGACGACGTGACCAACGAGTAACCCTAATTCGTTTAAGTGCGGACCATGAACAAGTTGAATTCCTATACAATTAATTTCCTAGAATAAATGCATTGATTAGTATGAGCCTATAGGTACTGTAAATAATTTGTGTGAAAGGAAGCAGGTAGATCCGAAGGCTGTAAATGGTACATGAGAACATCAAAATAGTACATCTAAACTTCTCCAAGATTGATATTTGACTTTCTTCAAGGAAATTTAGTTTATTTTTAACAATGTAAAGGCCTGAAATATATCCAGTCCTTTCAGCTCAATCTTTCATATAGATAAAGGTGTTTTATTACTTTCTATGTGCGAGATGACTTACAAACTGACTCCTGTTGTATTTGCAACCCCGATATGGATGTATTGCAATATACTGGGTTTTGTCTTTCCCAAAGTCGAATTTATATATCATCAGCCTTGTATCTTAGCTTGTGGCATAGAAAAGAATGAGTTTATTAGATGAATCATATGCATTTTTCATTTGCAGCATTTGAGCCAAAAAGACCTTCTTTATAACAGACTTAGAATTGAATTTTATATTGAAGTGGGTAGTAGCTTTCAGTTGTAGCTATCCCTTTTAAAGTTAGTAAAATTGATTGTATAGAATCCCAGAGAAGGATAGATGTGCTCAAATAATTGACTGACATAAGTTGTTCAAAGAAGATTGGCCGATTTGAGAAGTAAATATTAAATCTTCTTACCCGTCTGCGACTGGCATACTGTAATGATGACTGGGTCGTCTGGACTGCTGCTGGCTTGGAATTGGACGCTCAGCTCCCCTGCGCTCAAATGGTTTGTAGCTTTTGGCTCCTATTTCACATGGTCCATAGACCTCCTGTAAGTTTAAAACGAATATGAACTAAGCACTAAGACATTTAGTCCCCCTTCGGGTAAAACTACTCTATAAATATTGGGTTTTATTCTTACTCAACACGCGTTTTGACGTTTAGAGCTCCAAAGGTCGCTATAACACAAAAATTTTTAGTAAAATAATAATTTTCTTGACAAAGATCGCCATCGGCGGGTAACTTAGGAAAGCGTCATTTAATCGTAATGTCGAATTGAACTTAATTTACTAATTGGGTGACGAAATGCCCTAGATACTTAGCTTTTGTCAACTTCAGCGACGAAACTCGGCTACGGTCACTTTTTTTGAAGAATTTTCTCACATTTTTTTGGAGTCCATCTTGTACTCGTGCGGTCGCAGCAAGAAAAGGGCGATGTAGTTTCCATGTTCCACTCCTTTCGAATTTAGAGATAAGACCGCCCAAACCAGCCAATCAGAGAGCTACAAACCAGCAGCTACGGCTAACGTCACCAATCTTACCCACTTCCCTCACACATTTCTATTTCCTGTTTGACAAGTAGATTTTAACAAAGGAGGTTCTAATATGCGCCGATTCGCGGCGCTAGACGAGTATTTTCAAGCAATCATTTTAAGTAATAATGCATAATCAGGCCTTTATTTTCATTACGAGTCGAACAAAATCTATGATCATTTATATTAAGATTCCTATTGTATTATTACTCATTTTAAAACTCCTAAAATAGAATTTCCTCTATTATATTCTTCGTGTAATTCCGTATCGGACCATCGGCCCGTTACATCGACAATAACAGCTTATGCTTAATTTAAAAAAAATGACGGGGTACATATTTTGTAAGCCAATAAAAACTGTCCACGTTTTACAAATATTGTATTTTAGGTTCGTTAACTAAGGTAAACCCAACCTAATCGACCCCGAGCAGGGATCGGTTAGGTTGGGTTAGGTTATCTTGCGACCACCACGCACGAGCTGAGCGAGCGGAGCGAATGCCAGAAACGAATTACGCGCCGTTTTCAAAGCAGCGCATCGATGAAACGGCCGTTTTCAAAGCAGCACATCGACGAAGCGCCTGTTTTCAAACGATAATACTCCGCTTTGACGAACGCGAAGTTCTCATTTAACGCGGCGTATAGGAGGAACGACAGGTAGGCGGATTGCAAAACGGCGACGTTTTTTAATACGGCGGCGCCAAATTGTAATACGGCGGAGCCAAATTGTAATACGGCGTATTCTACAATCCGGCTGCGACAGATAGATATGATTAATATACTTAGGGTTATCGAAAGAATGATCTTGAATGATTATTACCTATTTGAAAGGAGGTCAGATTCTATTTGTATACATATTTACCAGTACCTTTTTACATTTAAAGTTTTGTGTTTCTTGCAGGCGGAGTGGGTGGAGGCACCGGCCCGAGGTAGTATTTGTCGTACAGATCATCCCAGAATTGCGCGCGCCTCGCTGGCATCAGCTCACCACGCAGCTGCGGCGGTAGTGTTATCTCCAAGTGTGGAGACCTCTGGGCGGTCGCCGGCGGCCATGAGGGCTCCGACCCTACAGGCACTGGCGTGCTGGAATATGTTCACATTTATACAATTCTTACCTATCAACTTCATATCAAGGGCTACAAAATGAGCATTACCTACCCAGTTTTAGCGAAGTTTGACCACAAATCTCTTATATAATTCTTTACATTTTTGTAGTCTTCTGAAATGTTATTTTCGGTCTTGTCGGTCGAATTTTTACCATCAAGCACAGCATGCGTCTGCCCACAGTGTTCGGCCCCGCGTACATCCGTGTATGGTGCAGCAGGAAAATCTTCTTCGGCGTATGAGTACTCATATAAATATATTTCATCGTGACCATTTTCTAAATGCATTGTTACAGTTCTTAAAATTGGGTATTTAAACATGACGTCGCTGAAGTAATCGATGTAGGTCAGCACATTTCCTTCACCTACTGGTTCATCCCCAAAATAAAACTTTTTAACTTCCTCTGCTATTTCCTCCTTTTGTTGGTCATTGTCAAAATGTAAATCTCCAGGGAGAAAATCGGAAAAGTTCTCATTCATTTTTTGTTTCCACGTATCGAAGTAGGGTGCTCTGAATAATCCTTCCATGTTAGAAAATCCGTACAGCATAGGGACTTGCGTATATATTTTGTTCTTCAAGATGTTCAGTGGAGTATCCACTAAGAACTCTTGGTTTGCTGAATCATGTTCAACGCACGGCGAAAAAAGGAGAGCAGAATTGGGTCTATCCATTTCAGCACCTTTTGTCAAAGAATCGAAAGACGTAAATTTGTAAAAGTTTTCTAGGGCATACACATCATCCAAGTCCGTAAAACCTAAACTAGCAGCAAATATTCTTGCATTTTCTAGTGGATTCATAATCACGCCTCCAGGCATCAGGTTTGAGCCGCTTTCAACGATAACTTTCTGAAATAAACCAGCTGCAAAGCTAGAAATAGCAAGCAGATCGACGGAACTAGCCCCTGCACTGTATCCGGCAATTGTGACATCGTTAGGGTTTCCACCGAAATTGATAATGTTCCTGTTTACCCAGCGTAAAGCTGCCACCTGGTCTTTATGACCGGCGTTACCGGGCGCGCCTTCTGTTCCCAGACACAAAAACCCATGTGCTCCAAGCCGGTAGTTAAAGGTCACTACAATTAAGTTTTTCGTTCTGACGAGCTGTCTTGGCGTCCAAGAATTACCATGTCCGATTTGAAATGCTCCGCCATGTACGTAAACAATTGTGGTTAAATTTTTCTCTTCAGTGTCTGGAACGTATACATTTAATATAAGACAATCATCTTGCATTACCCCGTAAAGCCCCAATGTTGCTTGAGGACATATGACGCGTTTATCTACTGCTTCGAAGGTATCCATCCACGTGGGTGGGGGCAAAGGTGCCTGAAATTATGTAAAATTTGAAAATTTGTATCCAATATATTTTCATGATCAATTTTTGTTGTGTCCCTTACCATAAACTTTCGTGATCCAGTTGGTGCTGTGGCATATGGGATGCCGTAGAATGCATAAAGACCTCCTTCGGGATCTTGGTATCCACGGACAAGCCCTTGTGCTGTTGGTACTACTCTGAATTCAGAGCTCTCACTTTCTGCTAAGTTAGTTGCAACATAGCTCAATAGGCACAATATACTCGTACCTCTCATCTTCAGATCCAACATTTTCCTAAATAAATGATTTCAGAGTAATTTGTCACTGCCTTTTATAGAATATTGTTTACGATAAATGTTTTGATCGATATCAAATATGCACTCCAAATTTTATCTGAACTACTCTTACCTAAAGCATAGTGTACCTAAAGCATACACCACACGATAGCTATGGAGATGGCTCGCTGCGATGGGCCATCATGTAAAGGCGTTATAGCGTTGAGATGGCGGAATGGAGTGTGCGATGGCGGGTTGGTTTTTTCTTCATCTTTTTATCAGAGGGAATAGGCCAGTAACGGTGAGTACGCGCCTTTTCGTGACTTTGTTCATGTAGTAAGGTAGATGACCGACCTCAATATTATAAAATAACGTCGGAAAAGGAAATATATGTTGTAGGAGATAGTCCACAACATTTCATTTTCCATCTTTTACGTCGACAAAATTAGATATGAACGCCAACATCGTGCAGATACGTTGCAATTATCGCTGGACCATCTTGATGAGCATTTAATTGAGCTATTGTGTAACTTACCCACTCTGTTTTCGCCCCACATCGATCAGCGATAACAAAATTTGCGCTACACTGCGAGATAAGTATAATCTCAAATCAAAGTTAGTATTTCTACCGCCGTACGGTTCACTGTGCCTTCGGTTTAGCTTCGCAAGATGTTTGTTTAAAACAAACCTAATAATCAAATAGGAAGGTCCGCGTGGTATCTTGCTCGTGAAAAGTTTGAGATATTATCATAACACGCATAGGGCCCCGGTTTCCGCATCTCCGCTCGAGCCACCTGGTTCTCAGAAAGTAAGTATCCCAGCTAGCCAGTTTTACATTGCTCACAATACAGGAAGGCCCCCGGAGTGCGTAGGTACCTTGCCCTGTATTTTGCATACTCATCCAGCAGGATGCAACTACTTACTCAATAGTCGAACGCGAACTCTTAAATCTGTGATTCCACAGCGTTTACGAGCCCACTGAAGTATTTCGACTGAACCTGTGGTTGTGGTACTATGGCGTATACGTATTTTAGTGAAGTTTTCAATGCAGAGGATTGCACGTCTGCCTTGACCTTGATATTACTCTTGTAGATATTGTGAGAGTGGGTTGTTAGACCTTCAGTTTGAATGACGCAATCTTGACGGATTTTGATAGATAAGGTTTGTTTTTGTTATAGTGTATCCATATCATGTTGTTGCATATAATAAAATTCAAAGTTAAAATTTCACGTCAGAATGTTGATGTCTATGAATGTTCCCGTGTGGTGCCGGCAAAGAATAGTACCAACCCATCTCTATACGTGAGTGTCGTAAGAGTATTAAAGGATTATGAACTGGAGAATAAGCAGCAGCGTGCTCTGTGAATCGTATACCACAAGATTTTGCTGGAACTCTGGAGGGAGCTCCCTGTCCTGCAGTGGATGTTTAATGGGATGTCATGAATGAATGATCAACTACTGTATGCACGGCGAGTTCTTCACATAAGACGGCTTCACACTTCGGATCCTCAATTAGGCGTGTGTCCGTCAACATCAGGCACCCGTTTAGCTACATTCACCAGCTGGGTGAGATCTAGTGACAATGCAAGTTTGCGCGCCTCTCTCCCGGCATGATCAGTTTTCTGGTATGGGAACAAGGCAACTCGCTGTGGTGGGCGTTAAAGTCCCCCAGAAAATGAAGCTGTGCTGTTGGGTACCGCTGTTGGGCACAATCCGCCTTCTCCATCAGGTGCTCAAAGAGCCTGGTCGTCTCCTGGTCACCGCTGTGCGACCGGTAGACACCGACGTACCTCTATAAAAATTTCTCTATGCCGGTGTACACAAGAATCCAAAACGTTGAAAACCCTGAATCCTCGGCTCGTTGAAAACCCTGAAGGCTCGTTTTCAAAACTTGTGTTCCAACGAGTAACCCGGGTAGTTGAGGTACGCCACGTCTGACGGTGTTGCTATCTGCATCTCCGTTATAAAGAATAGGTGCGTCTTCTCGGTCTCAAAGTGGTGATGGACCGGATCGAGATTGGAGTGCAACCCGAGAATTTTAGTGAGGTGCTTTGAAGTACCGCCGCCGCCGTTTAAAAACCTTTTTCTGTTTTTGCTTATTCATGAGCAGTTTTGTTGTGGGGAACGGAAAGTGGGCGAGACGCGGCTCGGTTATCAAATGGAGCTTTTCGACTCACCTATCCTGTGGGGAACTCATCTGGAGACTGTGTGGACGCCCGAACCCCCCTGAAATGGCCATCGGGTCCTCCCGCCCAGTCGTCAGCTGGCACGATGGAGCATTCCAGAATTTTTCCCTAGTTGGCGGGGCATCCTTTCAGAACACAAACAAGCTGTTTGGCGTCGGGCTCCGGCGGGAGGGTGGTCGCGAGCCAGGCGGCCGAAGCCTACCAACGCTGTGAGGGATCTTCAGCCGTCGCCACAGAACATATTGTCGCGCGGCGCCGTTGCCCTGGGTGGACAGCTAGGAGGTAGACCCCTACCACCCCTAAGAGTCGCAGTTGGCAGTTCTTTCTTTACGATTGACCTCGTCACATTCTTTAATTGGCACGTTCTTGTTTGTTTAAAGGTTTTTCCTGCTCTCATTGTTATCGAGCTTATTATTTCGAATGTAATAACTTTATTTCCACCGATAAGATAAACGTTTTTGTTGATATGTCTTGTTTATGCTGCAGTGGTTTCTTGCCGTTTCTTTTACGCTGCCATAGCACGATCCGAAACGGCGTAGACTCGCTCTATTTGCATTGTATTCTGCATATTTCTATATTTTTATTTATTTATCTATTATACTATTACAATATCATATATTATATTATATTATATGTATTTATATTATATATATTCATCATATAGCATGTTTCTATAATTTATATACTAAGAAGTATCTTATCTTATGTTAACTTAACGGTGCTCCCCTCTTTGCCTTCAATATAATTTAAATACTGGCTAAGCCACAATCGCTTAAAATTGTAAAACGTGGACAGTTTTTATTGGCTTACAAAATATGTATCCCGTAATTTTTTAGAAATTAAGCTGAAGCTGTTATTGTCCCAAATAAAATAAAATAAAAATGACATTCAATAAGTATTCTGTAAAGAATCTACATTAAATAAAATTATCTGAATCTGAATCTATTCTAAATGTTAGTACCTAAGTAAATAAAGACTTAAATCTCGTGCCGATAAAATCCTATCCTACTAATATTATATACGCGAAAGTTTGTAAGTATGGATGGATGGATGTTTGTTACTCTTTCACGTAAAAACTACTAAATGGATTTTAATGAAACTTTAAAATAATATAGCTTATACATCAGAATAACACATATGCTACAATTTACAAGATTATTTTTTTGGACCTGATATGCGTATGCCCACCTTATTATAGAGGTCAAAAGCAACAACTTGTGTTCTACGACTATGCTAACAACGCACAAAAAATTTCCGACTCCCCATACTAAAGTGGTCTCGTGACCGACCCATTTTGTATGGGAAGTTGAAAATTTTTCGTGCCTTGTTAGCAAGGTCGTAGAACAAAAGTTGTTGCTTTTGACTTCTGTAATAAGGTGGGCATACGCATATCAGGTCCAAAAAATAACCTAGTATAAACCTGCGCAGACGAAGTCGCGGGCACCAGCTAGTATATCATATTTTGATATCAATTTATGACGTCAGTTAAAGTACTTTTCTCCAGAAACAAGATGAGTTCAAGGCATTGACGTAAGAAAAACGCTGCGCTTCTGGCGTAAATCTTTGGTTCAAGGATATATACCTCCTATTTTCCATTGTTACCTTAGTTCATCCCGTTTTTGCCCGCATTCACGTGTAGGTTCAGTCAACGACAGGTCAAGCTTGACACTTACCCGTACTCTAGCCCGTACGGCTATTGAAAAAACCTGCCAAGTGCGAATCGGACTCGCGCACTGAGGGTTACGTACAAACCTGTACGTATATAAGTAAAAGTTATGGTATTTTTATTGCTAAAAACTTTATTATATGTTATGTAACTAAAATTTATAATAGGTCTTTCTTTACCTATGAAATTGCCGTTTTGTATGGCAAATTTTAGGTAAACTCAATTTTCAGTACTAACATTTTTGCATTTTTCTTAAGAATTATAAATCCAATTTTTCGTTAAGCATTATTGGGAAGACATTAAGCTAACAGAAGCTTAAATTTAATTTTCCAAAAATATTATCTGTAAAAAATATAACAAATCTAATGATGAAATCGGATGACATTTAAGACGAACAATTTTCGAACCTTTAATTTTATGTATCAAACTAAAAATATAAACTTTATTTTATGCGTAAATTGATAACCTTGAAGTCAACTTTCAAATATAAGACAAATGAAAAAAATTGCATTAGAATTATAGGAATTATGATGTCATTAATCTGTAAAAAAAAATTCGGCAATTTCATAGGTAAAGACCTATTATTTGAGTTGATTGAATGAAAGGTAAATTGCGGTTTACGATTTATGACGTATTAAAAAAAAACTACTTACTAGATCTCGTTCAAATCAATTTTCGGTGGAAGTTTGCATGATAATGTACATCATATATTTTTTTTAGTTTTATCTTTCTCTTATTTTAGATGTTACCGGGGGGGGGGACACATTTTACCACTTTGGAAGTGGTGTATCTCGCGCAAACTATTCAGTTTAGAAAAAAATTATATTAGAAACCTCTATATTATGTTTGAAGACCTATCCATGGATACCCCACACATAAATGTTTGATGAAAAAAAAATTTTGAGTTTCAGTTCTAGGTATGGGGAACCCTAATATTTATTGTTTTTTTTTCTATTTTTGTGTGAAAGTTTCAACAGTATAGTTCTTATAATTTCGGAAAAAGGTGCCTGTGACAGACGGACAGACAGACATGACGAATCTATAAGGGTTCCGTTTTTTTCCATTTGGCTACGGAACCCTAAAAAGAACAGTACAAAGTCTAATGTGTCAATCTTGATGCGCTCTTGATTTTACCTACGTCATCGACCTAACGTTGCTTTGATTCCACCTTCCTGTTACTTAGTGGGCCTTTGGGCCTTTTTACATAATAAGTAATTGTCTTTGCTGTCCTTTTGACCCCTGTGCCTTGAAAGGCCCATTCCCACTTCAGGTTTAGTGCATATTCAACTCTGTTCTAGTGCATCTGTTAGCTTGGCTTTTTCCTTTTTCTTTGATCTCGTCACCTCTTACTTAGAGCCCTAGGAGTTAGTGTCCGTGCAAATTAGGTGGTCTTAATTTTGTATACTTTAAATTCGAAATAATATAGCTTGATTAGAATGGCAGCAGTGTGAGAGCAGGAAGGAACGATACGTAAGATATTACAGCGTCAAAGACACGTATCGCTTCAGCCTGCTCTCCTGAAGCGATACGTGTCTTTGTCGCTCTAATATCTTACCGAAAACTTCCTAGGTTAAACTACCTTTGCTTTTTCCTTCTTTTGGTGGTCATTGTAAAATCTCCAGGAAGAAAGTCTCTTCTCATTCATTTTCTCGTATACTACTTACTTACTTACTTACCTACTCCTCTGGCGCAACGACCAAAAGTGAATCTTGGCCTCCGATACGAGCATTCGCCACTGGTCTCGATCCTGTGCCGCAGCCAGTCGTCAGCCTGTAGGTCGCGCAAAGCTGCACCAACTACATCCGCCCACCGCACCGGTATCTCGGGCGGGCGGCCAACCGTATACTACTTGTAATAAATGTGTAGCAGTGCTACGTCGTAGCAAGCGTAGCGTTCGGCGACGTAGCAGGTGGTTGCATAGTGTCCGTATACGTAGCGGGAGCCCGCGTCTAAGTAGTTTAAAACCTCAGCGAGGTTCAAATCTCTTTGTCGAGTTAGTATCTATTTCTACCTGTCTTTGTATTGTATTTATTGACCTTTATTACATAAACTTATAACTAACTTATAACTAGCACCGTTAAACCTATGTAGGTTTGTCTCGACGCTATCCTCATCCGCACAAAGCTAAATACAAAATAAATTATAACGAAAGCACGAAAAGATAAATAATCAATAACAAAGTCAGTGTAACACTCACTATAAATGACAATCTATACGCTGCATACATAGCCGAGCGAGTGGGCTCTGCACGCAGTGTTCCTCCAGAAACCGGTTTGATGTCTCTGTACAAACAGGCTGCTCCAATATTCTCAGTCAAGAGTTGATTTAAAAAAGATTTATTTGAGCTCTGCATCAAGTTTTTTGAACATTTCTTGTTTGAGTACTGAGGCTATATTATTTGGTGTGATACTTACTGTTCCTAATTTTGCTTGGTATTTATTAGTATAGGATAAAAACTTGCTTTGCGATAAAAAAAACGTAAAAAACTACGAAACACTAAACTGCGTGTGACCCGACACGCAATTGACCGGTTTTTTTTCACATTCCATAAAAAATGGCTGCATGTATGTATGTGCGATAAATTTATTGAGTTCATTTAATTATTTGAATGTTAAATGCACCAAAGTAAAAAGAATAGTGCATTAATCCCTATGATAAATCCACCCTAAATAGAGTAAAGCCACACTTGATTCGGGTCGAGTGCGATCGTTTACTTATGCATGTTCGTGGCTCACGTCGCCATTCGCGTCGTCTAGCGCGTGAATGCGTAAATTCAGCTTATGAATAAACGCTTGCCCAATGTACTTACCACATGCTTGCCACAAATGCCATCGGCCAACGACGGGTGTCAGTCTAACGTAAAATTCAATTAATCAATCTAACGTAAAACAAATATATTATTTATAATTTTTCGAAAGTTAATCAACTTACTAGGAAATTGATCAACTTACGATTCTTATCATTTTTTCGGTGTCAGATACATAAATTACCAGCAGCCAAAACCGGGTGCTTGCAAACAACAAATGGATCTATAGTCCGGTCCCTTTTAGTCATATCGCCAAATTGCACCAAATTCCACCAAATTTTTTCCAGGTACTAGTTAGGTACATAGCTCTCAATTTTTGATGGGAGCAAATTCTTGAATTTAGTATGGAAATTTTTTGAAATTCAAGAATTGGCTCCTATCAAAATTGAGAGCTATGTACCTAACTAGTACCTAACTAGAAAAAATTTGGTGTAATTGTAAATTGTGTCTACGTGAAACAGCTAACTGACCGCACTACTACCGAACATGGCGTAAATTTTGACTTGTTTAATTATTTTTTTTATAATTTGGCAATCGTCAATCCATATTTGGGGACATTTCTGCCAGTGTCGTGTTTTAGAGTACTTTTCAGATTTTAGAATATACCTACTGTTATTTCAAGTAAAAAATATGGCGAACAGACAGTGTCAACCCCTTGTAAAGCGACAGTGGACTTTACAAAGGAAAATGTCCGTGACTTTTTGAGACAACACAAACGGGGCTTATACACGAGAACACTTGAAATCTTTATCAACTGCTCACTCCATAGTATTTTTTTTTATATCCACCAAATCAATAAATGTACAAAAAACTAAAATTTAATTGGAGCAGGCAAACTTCCACACCGATTTCCCGCCAAAAATTCTTTATATTTCTTGTTTACATGCTAGTTTTTAGGGTTCCGAAACAAAATTGTAAAAACGGAACCCATGGTGCGACGTCGTCGGTCCATTTGTCACGCCTGTTTATCTCAGCAATTACTCACGCATGCTATAGACTTGAGATTTGGAATACTTTTAATATACCCTTGCCCATCTTTATTGCAAACAAAAGAATCAAAATAGTAAAATCATCATTGTGTCACTTTGCAATCTGGGACTCAATTCTTGAAAATCACTGGGTGATAAAATATCACTTTTTAGACTTTAAAAATTCACATTTGCCCTAATAAATTGTTGAAAGGTAAATAATAATACATGAAAATTAACAAACAAGGACTGCTTTATATTTTAGGAATATGAATCTTCACTTTTGAAAAAAAAAAACAGTGATTTTGAATTATTTGAGTGATATTTTATCACCCGGTGATATTCAAGAATTGACCCCCAGTATGAAAATAATCAAGTTAGTTTGAAGGTTTTTATACATTTTACTAAGGCTAAAAAAGGAATTACCAACAGTGATCAGTGTACCATTCCATCCATCGGCACTTAAAAATACGTAGTTGACAGACGTCAAGGAAAACTTATTCTGTATGCCAATCAATTTATAACGTGCTGCTCGGGATGGAATATATGAAAATCCATTTGAAACGCGCTGTTTTTTTTAAATTTATGTTTATATCTGTCAATGGCCTATTTATGTCAAAAGACAAAAGCTTTTAAAATAAAGATTACTGGCCACTTGCACTTTCCTAAAAGAACAATAATTTTAAAAAGCAAATATCTTAAAAATATTGTATATTTACCTATGTGAACGCCATTTTAATAAAAAGCTAAATTTAAAATTTTGTATAAACCCACGACGGTTGTTATTGAAAAAATATTAAATAAGACTTTTAAAATACCCCCGACTTAAAAGGAAGAAGGTAACGAAATAGTACGAAGAAAGTACCCATGAATACCCGTCGGGGCTGCCATTCCGTGTCCTACGAAAATTAATATAGAATTTAATCAATATAAAGTCTATACGAGCTAGTTATGAAATAGCTTACTTTGCTACAGTTATGTATAAATTATGAAAACATGGCAATGGCAGCCCCCGACGGACTTTCATAGGTACTTACTTCGTACTATTTCGTTACCTTCTTCCTTTTAAGTCGGGGGTATTTTAAAAGTCTTATTTAATATTTTTTCAATAACAACCGTCGTGAGTTTATTCAAAATTTTTAATTTTGTTTTTTATTTTTAACTTTTTAGAGAGTTCCCACTTTACTGATTATTACAGCGCCCCCTGATGAGTTGACGCCACAACTCTAGTCTAAAAATAATCACAGATAAATCATAAATTCTTTACTGAAAACCGCATCTAAATCAATCGAATCGTTTTAGAGATAAATGAGAACATTTGTGTAAATTAAAATGATTATTACAGCGCTCCCTGGTGAGTTGACACCACAACTCTAGTCTTAGAACCATCACTGATAAATCATAAATCTTGTACTGAAAACCGTATCTAAATCGGTCAAACCGTTTTGGAGATAAATGGGAACATTTGCTTAAATAAAAATTATGATTACAGCGCCCCCTGGTGAGTTGGCGCCACAACTGTAATCTACAAACCATCATTGATAAATTATAAATCCATTACTGAAAACCGTATCTAAATCGGTTAAGCCGTTTTTAAGATAAAAGGGAACATAACTTTGCACACACAAACGAACAAACACACAACCTCTCACCCTAAACGCATACACCTTCTCCGTTCCGTCGTGGGTAAAATTGGAATGGAAGAGAACGAAGCTCTGAATCTTTGATTTGTCTTAAATATATATAATTTTTGCTTCTTTGGTGAAATATAAAGCACTATGCATCTTTCGAAGAAGGTACGATTCCCATCTCGAATGTATTGGCGTAGCCTCAAACTACACACTCGTTGGGCATCGGTCCCTTTCTCTTCTCGATGAGCAATGTACTATTCTCGGGTTTGAGATAAGAACCGTATCACTTTTATAAAAGTTTTGTTTTTATTGTTCAGATTGAATTATGACGGACTTGACGATTACGTAATATCTAGTAAGAAACTGTTCCTAAATCCCGCATAGGTTATCAATCGTAACAGGTATACAGTTGAAATTTTCACAAATTATGTAATACTAGCTGATGACCGCAACTTTGTCTGCGCAGAATCTGCGGTTTCACCCGCATTGAATGCGTTTTCCCGTGGGAATAAAGTATTTTCCCGCGGTAAAAAGTAGCCTATGTGTTATTCCAGGACCTAACCTATATGTGTGCCAAGTTTCATTAAAATCCATTCAGTAGTTTTTACGTGAAAGAGTAACAAACATACATCCATACATGTTTACAAACTATCGCGTTTATAATATTACTAGCTGTTGCCCGCGGCTTCGCTCGCGTGGATTTCGTATTTAGGTTGTTACCGGTTTTCCGAAGCAATGAGATATTTTAGTCCAGGGAAATTATTATTTATCCCATCATTTCGGGGTTATTTTAAACTAAGGAAAAACAGGACTAACCCTGCGCAAATCAATGAGTATAATTCAAGATCCAGCTGAGTTTTATATAATATACAGATGTTACTCATAAATTACTCAGAACAGAGGAACTTAGCAGCAGTATCCTAACAAATGTAAAGAGAGAGATGAGAGACACCTTTATGTCATATTTCAAAACAGAGCCAATTCGCAGAAGTAATTGAGAAAAACTGAAACCCTCTCCCTATCTCTCCCTCTCCCCCCTTCCTCTCCATCTCCCCTTCTTCCTATCTCTCAACCCTTCCTCTCCCCCTCCCCCTCCCTCTGTCTCTCCCCCTCCCCCTCCTCCCTCTCCCACTGCCCCTCCCTATCCCCCTCCCTCTCCCTCTCTCTCACCCCCACCCCTCCCTCACTCCCTCCCTCTCCCCCTTCCCCTCCTTCTCCCTCTACCTGTACCTCTCTATCTCTCTTCCTCTCTACGCCTCTACCTCTCTACCTCTCCACTTCTCTACCCCTCTACCCCTCTACCCCTCTACCCCTCTACCCCTCTACCCCTCTACCCCTCTACCCCTCTACCCCTCTACCCCTCTACCCCTCTACCCCTCTACCCCTCTACCCCTCTACCCCTCTACCCCTCTACCCCTCTACCCCTCTACCCCTCTACCCCTCTACCCTTCTACTCTCTACCTCTCTACCTCTCTACCTCTCTACCTCTCTACCTCTCTACCTCTCTACCTCTCTACCTCTCTACCTCTCTACCTCTCTACCTCTCTACCTCTCTACCTCTCTACCTCTCTACCTCTCTACCTCTCCACCTCTCTACCTCTCTACCTCTCTACCTCTCTACCTCTCTACCTCTCTACCTCTCTACCTCTCTACCTCTCTACCCCTCTACCCCTCTACATCTCGAACTCTCTACCCCTCTACCTCTCTACCCCTCTAACTCTCTACCTCTCTACCTCTCTACCTCTCTACCTCTCTACCTCTCTACCTCTCTACCTCTCTACCTCTCTACCTCTCTACCTCTCTACCTCTCTACCTCTCTACCTCTCTACCTCTCTACCTCTCTACCTCTCTACCTCTCTACCTCTCTACCTCTCTACCTCTCTACCTCTCTACCTCTCTACCTCTCTACCTCTCTACCTCTCTACCTTCTACCTCTCTACCTCTCTACCTCTCTTCCTCTCTACCTCTCTACCTCTCTACCTCTCTACCTCTCTACCTCTCTACCTCTCTACCTCTCTTCCTCTCTACCTCTCTACCTCTCTACCTCTCTACCTCTCTACCTCTCTACCTCTCTACCTCTCTACCTCTCTACCTCTCTACCTCTCTACCTCTCTACCTCTCTACCTCTCTACCTCTCTACCTCTCTACCTCTCTACCTCTCTACCTCTCTACCTCTCTACCTCTCTACCTCTCTACCTCTCTACATCTCTACCTCTCTACCTCTCTACCTCTCTACCTCTCTACCTCTCTACCTCTACCTCTCTACCTCTCTACCTCTCTACCTCTCTACCTCTCTACCTCTCTACCTCTCTACCCCTCTACCCCTCTACCTCTCTACATCTCGAACTCTCTACCCCTCTACCTCTCTACCTCTCTACCTCTCTACCTCTCTACCTCTCTACCTCTCTACCTCTCTACCTCTCTACCTCTCTACCTCTCTACCTCTCTACCTCTCTACCTCTCTACCTCTCTACCTCTCTACCTCTCTACCTCTCTACCTCTCTACCTCTCTACCTCTCTACCTCTCTACCTCTCTACCTCTCTACCTCTCTACCTCTCTACCTCTCTACCTCTCTACCTCTCTACCTCTCTACCTCTCTACCTCTCTACCTCTCTACCTCTCTACCTCTCTACATCTCTACCTCTCTACCTCTCTACCTCTCTACCTCTCTACCTCTCTACCTCTCTACCTCTCTACCTCTCTACCTCTCTACCTCTCTACCTCTCTACCTTCTACCTCTCTACCTCTCTACCTCTCTTCCTCTCTACCTCTCTACCTCTCTACCTCTCTACCTCTCTACCTCTCTACCTCTCTACCTCTCTACCTCTCTTCCTCTCTACCTCTCTACCTCTCTACCTCTCTACCTCTCTACCTCTCTACCTCTCTACATCTCTACCTCTCTACCTCTCTACCTCTCTACCTCTCTACCTCTCTACCTCTCTACCTCTCTACCTCTCTACATCTCTACCTCTCTACCTCTCTACCTCTCTACCTCTCTACCTCTACCTCTCTAACTCTCTACCTCTCTACCTCTCTACCTCTCTACCTCTCTACCTATCTACCTCTCTACCTCTCTACCTCTCTACCGCTCTACCGCTCTACTTCTCTACATCGCTACCTCTCTACCTCTCTACCTCCCTACCTCTCTACCTCCCTATCCCTACCCCTATCCCTACCCCTATCCCTACCCCTATCCCTACCCCTATCCCTACCCCTATCCCTACCCCTACCCCTATCCCTACCCCTATCCCTACCCCTATCCCTACCCCTATCCCTACCCCTATCCCTACCCCTATCCCTACCCCTATCTCCACCCCTATCCCTACCCCTATCCCTATCCCTACCCCTATCCCTTCCCCTATCCCTATCCCTACCCCTAACATTAATTTAACCGCTATCCCTAACATAGAACCAACACTCATATTTATTTTAGACATTTCAAACCTCTCGCACCCCAACCCCATCCCCATGGGATAATGGTATTTCACGTCCACCACGTTGGATTTCAAAGTAGTTGTAGCTTTCGTAATCAGCGACCCGATATACCATACAAACGACACCCATATTGATTTTTAGACATTTCAAACCTATCGCACCCCAACTCCATCCCCAGAGGGATGATGGTATTTCACGTCCACCACGTAGGATTTCAAAATAGTTGTAGTTTTCGTAATCAGCGACCCGATAAACCATACAAACGACACCCATATTCACATTTCAACCCTATCGCACCCCAACCCCATCGCACCCCAACCCCATCCCAAGGAAATAATGGTATTTAACGTCCACCACGTAGGATTTCAAAATTGTTTAATCAGCGACCCGATAAACCATACAAACGATACCCATATTGGTTTTAAGACTTTTTCACCCCATTTCCCTTTTTTAGGGGTTGAATTTGGGGTGGAATTTCAATAACAGTGATGAACGTTGCATAGAATTACATCATTAATGCCTAAATAATAAATTATGTGGATTTTACTTTAAAAATAAAGAATTTTCAACTTCATCCCCCTTTTCACCCTTAAGGGTGTCGAATTTACAAAAACCCTGAGACACGTAATTATTAATTTTTAGTCGTCCGCCTAAATACAAATTTTGAAGATCCTAACTTCAAAACTGACGGACTTTCATACAAACTTTCATCCCCTATTTTACCCCCTTAGGGGTGGAATTTTTTAAAACCCTTTCTTAGTGCACCCCTAGGTCTCATAAGGAACCTACATGCCAAATTTGGAATCTTTAGACCCAGCGGTTTGGGCTGTGCGTTGATATGTCAGTCAGTCAGTCACCTTCTTCTTTTACATATATAGATTATAGTAGGATATTAGTAGGATAGGATCACTACTTCACTACATAAAACAAAGTCGCCCGCTGTCTGTCTGTCCCTATGTATGCTTAGATCTTTAAAACCACGCAACGGATTTTGATGCGGTTCTTTTTAATAGATAGAGGGATTTAAGAGGAAGGTTTTTATGTACAACACCAATAATTTTAAATGTTTCTAATGTGATGTCGTAAATAAAAAAATTTTTGCTCTTACATTGCAAACGCTGGCTGAACCCTACGAGATAGATCAAAATAATTTACTACAGTACTGTACACCTTAAAAAGGTCTACAAAGAAATCCACGTTTGTATAGGTCTAAGGATAACCCACAATAACCATTTTTTATCCAGCGAGAAATACTGGCTTATTTACGAAGCGATTTTAAGCAATACATCATTAATCCTTATTAAAAATTAAGTACCTTAAATACATTGTGTATTTAATATAGATCAATATTTAGATATGGCCCCAACATGTAATTTAAATGAATACTCTCGAAGATATTACACATTAAAAATGCAGGGACATAGCGGTTGCGGCGGTACCGGTCGATTTTCCAATTTCAACGCCTACAATTTCCGGTAAAGATATCTTTTGATAATCGCAAAGCAATTCTTTCAAACCTCTAAAGAAAACGTGTTTCTATTTTCTAATGACAAAAGAGCTGAACGTTGCAAATAAAGACATTCTGTAGTATATTTAGTTTCAGCATTGCACCCGTGCGAAGCCGGGGCGGGTCGCTAGTACTAGGTAATATAATGTAATGTTAAATGAAAATATAATTAATGACTTCCTTACTAAAAACGTCTTTTAGGCGATTTTGCTCGATATGGTTCCGATACAAAAATTGCTAAAAAAATAATTTAGACAAAAACTAATCACCTCCTTCAAAATTTTATTTAAAAGTATAAAATAACCATAATAGTTAATTATCAGTAACTTTGTGAAATAATAGAAAATGACCAAGCCTATGTTTTTTTATTTTAATTATAAATTTACAAAAATCAGTTCAATTTGGAGTCGGTGCCAGCCAAGAAGTTGCATTGCAGGGAACAATATCTTATCCAGTGTTTTTACTACAGAAGACGTTGAACTGCTTTTTTGTAAACTGTCGAGGGGATCCCATATTAAATTGTCAATGGTAAAGATTTGATAAAGAAGTAGGCACGAGATGTATGTAGAAAGAAAAATCGTCGTGATTTGGTAATGGTATACCTACAGCTTATGTAGCGCGAGTAAGCTAGTGCACTTAAAGGATAGTTGTCTGGAAGCACATACTTCATTCAATTGGTTTTGCGACTTGGCTGGCACCGACTCCAAAATGAACAGATTTTTTAAAATTTATAATTAAAATACAAAAACATAGGCTTGGTTATTTTATATTATTTCACTAAGTTACTGATAATTAACTATAATGGTAATTGCCGCAAAGGAACATGGAACGTAAACAATCTACTGGGACCAGGTAGATTGGAAGAATTAATTATTGAAATGAAGAGATTTAAATTGGATATATTGGGAGTAAGCGAAGTTCGTTGGGAAGGAAGCGGAGATTTCAACATAGAGGACTAGAGTCGTTTTTACGGGTAAAGATATAGGTAGATGTGGAACGGCTATAATATTGAGTCGAAAATACCATTCACCATAGCGACAGATTAACAGCAGTAAAGATTAAGGCAGCTCCAGTCGATAAGTGTATATGCCAACCAGCCAACACCCCGATGAAGAGATAGAAGAAATGTACGAACAGATTGAAACTATATTTGATAGCACGAAAGAAAAAGATAATGTAATACTCGTATTGATGGGAGACTTTAATTCAGTCGTGGGACAAGGTAATGAAGAGAACATTACGGGGAACTTTGGTCTGGGAAAACGTAATAAAAGAGGAGAAAGACTACTAGAATTCTGCTTAGAACATAGTTTGACAGTCCTCAACACACTATTTGAAAATCCGAAACGGAGACTGTACACTTGGAGAATGCCCGGCGACATTAGTAGATTCCAAATAGACTATATACTTATAAAACAGATGTTTAGAAATCAAGTTAAAAACTGTAAAACATACCCAGGAGCAAATTTAAATACGGACCATAACCTACTAGTTAGTGAACTGAATGTAGAAATAATTAAAATAACCCAAATATAGAGCAGAATATCAAAACAAAGTAGGAGATAAGTTAGTAAATTATAATTAGTGCAATAATAGAGTTAATAATTTAGATTTAGACATAGAGAACAAATGGAATAATACAAGAGATATACTTAGAAGTACTGCAGAGAAAACACAAAAAACTGAACTAGTACCAAGGAAAAAATTGCTAGACACAGAAACAATTAAACTTATTACAAAGAACTTATTATTAGAACGGAGACAATTCAAAAACAAAACCGATGATTACAGTAAAGAAAAATATAAAAGTCTGATCAACAAGATAAATAATTATTGTAGAAAAAGTAAAAAGGAAGAAACTGAAAATATCTGTAGGAAGATTGAAGTTTGTTTAAGGAAGGGACAGATAGAGAAAGCACATACAATAATTAAGAAGATGGATACGAAAAATTGGGCTAGAAGCACATGCGTACTCAACGAAGAGGGAAACTATCATTGAAAAACATCGAGGTTGTTGAAGGATGGAAAAGATATATCGAAGACCTGTACAGCGGGGAAGGACTAGACACGAACGACTTAGGTGGATCCAGATGATTTTGGCTCTGATATCCTCAGGGAAGAATTTGACTGGGCAGTCAAAAACATTAAGAGCGGCAAAGCAGCTGGGCATGACCGTATTTTCATAGAGTTTATTAAGAACTCACCTGACATTATGCTTGATGACATATTTATGATGATAAATGACATGTATAAAACAGGAAAGTTACCATCTGATTTTCAAATTAGTAGAACCATAGCATTGCCAAAAAAACATAACACTAGAAAATGCGACGAACATAGAACACTCAGAGTTATTCCACAAGCATCTAAAATCATTTTAGAGATCATCCAAAATAGGATCAGGAAAAAAGTAATGAACTTCACTGGAGATGACCAATACGGATTTAGAAAGGAAAGAGGCACTAGAGAAGCTATACTCGCTCTGAGACAAGTAATAGATAGACGATTAGACCTGAGTCTCGATACCTACATAGCGTTTATAGATTTAGAGAAAGCCTATGATAAAGTTAATTGGAAAATGATGAAGGAGTTTTTAAGAAAGACAGGGATAGATTACAGAGACCGGCGAATCATATATCAACTGTACAAGAATCAGGAAACAATAATACAGGTAGGAGATGATCAGAGAATTGCAAACATAAGGAAAGGGGTTCGACAGGGCTGTACACTTTCTCCACTAATATTTAATATTTTTATAAAGTGCGCAATAGCAGAAATTTTGAAAACGTCTAATGAGGGTGTATCATTTAACGGAGAACGGATAGTGTTCATCAGGTTTGCAGATAATATAGCTGTAGTAACTGAAAATAGAGCTCAACTGGAATCCCTACTTGAAAATATGGATAACACCTTCACAAAATATCAATTAAATATAAATAAAAAGAAAACAAAAGTACTGGTAACAGCAAAACATCCAACGAAAATAAACACCGTAAAAATTAAAGACACACCGATAGAACAAGTAAAAAATTTTGATACTTGGGTAGTTTAATAACGAAGGATTCGAAGTGCACGGAAGATATCAAAGCCAAAGCTAAACAGACATTCCAAAATAAAAGACATCTATTCAATTCAAAAATTTCTAAAGACCTGTAGAAAAGATTTATCAACACTTTTCCCAACACAAGCATTTTCAATTGCTTTCTGGGAGGACCTCAATCTTGCTGTTATTTGAAAACAAGAAATAAATAACTTTCTTTATTTTTATTTATTTATTTTATCACAGCTTACGTTTGGAGTACCTACTGCTTTATATGCCTGCGAAACATGGACCATGACCAAAAGAGATAAGGAAAGATTAGAGGCATTTGAAATGTGCTGAAGGTGCTGAAGGCGCATGGAAAAGATAAGCTGGACAGAGAAAATGACCAATGAGAAGGTACTGGAACAAGTAAAACAGAAGAGAGAAATTATAAACATTATTGAAAACAGAAGATAAAAAATATTTGGCCATATTATAAGGCATGATCAATTTATAAAAAACATCGTGGAGGGAAAGACAGAGGGGAGAAGAGGACGCGGCCGCCCTGGAATCGCATACTGCCAACAGTTAAAAGAAAAAGTGGGAGTCAAAACGTATAGAGAGCTCAAGAACCTGATGTAGGATAGAAATAGGTGGAGGGAGCTACACCGACAAGAGCTTGGCTCTTAAATTTTGAATGAATGGTTATTTTATACTTTTTAGTGCTAATAGATTCCTTATAAAATATTGAAGGAGGTGATCAGTTTTTGTTAAAATTAATTTTATTATACAAGTTTTAGTGTTAATCAAACACCTTAAGGTACAGGTGCCACCAGGTAGTTCGTAACCCTGACTGATCCTGTTGTACAATCATGACCTGATGATCACTCCTTAAGAGTGGCTAGGACAAACGATTTTTAAAGCCTTGTAATCTTTTCATTTACAAAAAACGCAGTGTTGTCATGTCACTGTTTAGAATGATGATGTCACTAAAAAGCCAAGAGCATTTCACGGATAAATCTCTAGTTCCAAAATTGATGATCAGTAAAAAGTAACCCACTTATAGATATGTCGTAGAGCGACTCTCATTTCGAATTTCCCGCGGTATTTTCAAAGACAATCGTTCGTGCCAGCAGCCCCCATGCAGTGGCCCAAGCACGGCAAAGCTACGCCAAACGTCAAATTAGTACTGAATTTCCGTATTAGTGAAGATTGTCGATGTTGGACGATGATGTTAGCAATGATGGCTTTATTTAGATCGTGAGGTTGGTACTACTATTACGAACGGCGCGTAAAGGGGCGTGGTTTGTGTCAGTTTAGCCAACACGTAGCAACGTGAAGACGAGGCCGCCATTTTCAACAGCTCATTCTTGTTCGCGCTTTCACCAAGTCAAGTTCTAAAGTGATAGGTGGCCGCGAGATGAAGCCTGCAGCCGCTGGCAGATGAGCCGTGGCAATTTTGCGACGACGGGAGCTAAAGCTAAGTGTTTATGATCTTTTCTGCCCTAGACTGTAAGATTTTAGATTATGATACGTGAATACCTTTTGTGATAGTAAAACACGGTGCACTGTGAGTTTGCTGTAGTTGAACATGTGGATAAATTCTTATGAAAGCCTCTAACTTTGGGGTTGACAGGATTGTGGCACTTAGTTAATCTTCTTAAAATAAAACAACAGGTGGGACGACGAAACCTGCATACCGCTGTGGTTACCGACGACGTGATAGAAGAGAATACCGTATGAGAGGTCAATGGTGGGTCAGGATGAATGATCGTCGTGCAAGTAAGTCACACTGCTATGTATTAGGCGATTGTCAAAGATGCTATCGATGTCCATTTCCAATAGTTTGGCCGATATCGTGTTCTCTGCTATTCCTGATGTCTAGCAGGATATATATAACATAGTGCCATCCCTCTTCCGCCCCAGTTTGTGTCTTCGACAGATAGGTATGTACAATCGGCTGCACGTCAGTGGAAATAATTTGACCTTGAGCGGGTATCTATGCTTAAAAAGCGTTGCGCGAAATACAATGATTAAGACAACTGTGCCCGCCAGTGAAAAGGTTTTGTTTCTAAAGTTGCTCAGTTGTCAATAACAAAAAATATCAATATTTATTTCGCAAATTTACAAAAGTTGCAGAACAAAAGTTGTTCAATTTCATATGTAGAGCTTCCATCTGAGAGGTTTTGCGTTATTTACCTGACACGTCGTATATGAAACACGTAGGGAATACGTGCCTATACAATTTGATCCCATAATGATATTCTGACTTGGTGACCATGGGACAACTTCAGATCTATGTTTTGTCGAGAAAAAAAAAGAAATTTTGAAAATCGTTCTACAATTGACAGAATGCTCGTCCAAAGTTACTTAATTTTCGTGATCGCAAAGAAAAAGCAACTTCCACTCGGCCATAAATGCTTTAAACTATCGATCTTAAAGAACGTAACTACAATTTTATAGAATTATCATCCGACTCCTAACCGTTAAGGGATTGTTTCATCCATCACCAGATCATCAACATGAGATGATGAATACCAGGCGCAAATACTTGTATCACAACATCCCATAAATCCTTCCTCCAAAATTCCAGCTTTTGCTGGAACAATGTGGAGGGGAAGTAGCATAGTCACCACACTTGTTAGAGTCACAGCTGGCACCATGGACCGCAGTTGTTGGCGACCGCAGAATGCAAAATGATACGATACACAAAAGGATCATCATATCATCCCATGAAACGACCATTTCAGTTTAGGGAGCTCCCTCCAGAACTCTGGCAAAAAAGCGAGGTATTTAGGAGAGGATTTACCATAGTCACCACGCTTGTAAACGTTGCGGCTGGCGACCGCTGTTGTCGGTGACCGCAGTTTGTAAGATGGTACAATTTTGATAAAAACAATTTGTACTTTAAGTTAGTCAATAGATTATAATTTCGCTAAAATACAGTGACAAAGAGTATTCTTCAGAATATTTTTTTTTTTTAAGGAAAATGTTGGGACGGAAGACACTTTTGTATCTGTGCTACGTTGCAGTTGCCTTAGCACAAAGTGAGAGCTCTGAATCCAGGGTTGTGCCAACGGCACAAGGGCCTGTCCGTGGATACCAAGATCCTGAGGGTGGACTTTATGCATTTTACGGCATTCCATATGCTACAGCACCGTCGGGACCACGAAAGTTTATGGTAAGTGGCACTATATCTCAGCTAAAGAGGGTGTAAGGAATAGATTTCCGAAAACTGAAAGGGCGTGGTTAGACAATGTACCTAACTGAAAACTTCAGTGAATAAAAATTTTCAAGAAACGAGAAAAATTGGCTACTCCATACAAATTGCACACTTGATTGGAGAGTTTATATGGCGAGGCCGATATTTTTTCTATTTCCTGAAATTCTTACTTACCTACTGAAAGTTATTCAGTTAGGCCGCGTCCCGATTAGGCTCACAGTAAGCCGCTCACTGTGGGCCGACTGACTCTGAGCGGCTTATCGGTCGCTTACTCAATTCGTTCCATCGTCGGCGTAGTGAGCTGACTGAGTCGCCGACCGGGAGAATAGTTCGCGGCGACTCAGCTGCTCACTGAATGAATCCGTAAGCGTAACGCCTTAAACTGCGTACAGTAAGCGCTGAATGGACACTCCGTTTAATATAAATAGAGAGGCGTACTGGAGGCAGACAGTGAGCGGCTCACTGTGAGCCTAATGGCGACGTGGCCTAATGTTTACCCTTTAAGTTAAGAAAACCTGTCACTTACACCCTGTAATTTATGACCTGAGTATTTGAATTAATGTAATGGCTTTTCAATTTTACGTCATTTCAGGCTCCTCTGCCCCCACCCATGTGGTTGGATACATTGGAAGCAGTAGATAAAGGTGTCATGTGCCCTCAAATAACTGTATTTGATGGAGTTATGCAAGAAGACTGTCTAATATTAAATGTATACGTGCCAGATACTGAAGAGACAAATTTAAGTACAATTGTTTACGTACATGGCGGAGCGTTTCAAGGCGGACTTGGTAACCTTTGGACACCGAAACAGCTTGTCAGAACTAAAAACGTAATTGCAGTGACCCTGAACTACCGGCTTGGAGCCCATGGGTTCTTGTGTCTAGGAACTGAAGGCGCTCCCGGTAATGCCGGTCTTAAGGACCAGGTGGCGGCTCTGCGCTGGGTAAACAGGAACATTATGAATTTCGGAGGAAACCCTGGCGATGTGACAATTGCCGGATATAGCGCAGGAGCAACTTCCGTCGATCTGCTTGCTATATCTAACTTAGCAGCTGGTTTATTTCACAAAGTCAGTGTCGAAAGTGGCTCAAACTTAATGGGTGGAGGCGTGACCATGGATCCACTTGAAAACGCAAGAATATTTGCTGCTAGTTTAGGTTTTACGGAATTGGATGATGTATATGCCCTAGAAAACTTTTACAAATCTTTGCCGTTTGACTCTTTGAAAGAAGGTTCTCAAATGGATAGAACCAACGCTACTTTTCTTTTTGCGCCATGTGTTGAACAGGACTTTGCAAACCAAGAGTTTTTAACGGACGCTCCTCTAAACATCTTGAAGAACGGAAACTATCCACGAGTCCCCATGCTGTATGGATTTTCTACCATGGAAGGATTGTTTAGAGCACCTAATTTTGATACGTGGAAAGACCAAATGAATGAGAATTTTTCTGACTTTCTGCCAGGAGATTTACAATTTGTGAGTGACCAACAAAAAGAGGAAGTAGCAGAGGAAGTTAAAAGATTTTACTTTGGCGATGAACCAGTTAGTGAAGGAAATATACTGAACTTCGTCGATTACATCGGTGACTCCATGTTTAAGTACCCAGTTTTAAGAACCGTGACAATTCATTTAGAAAATGGTCACGATAGTTTATATCTGTATGAGTATTCATACGTTGATGAAGATGTACCTGTTGTACCATACACCGATGTACGTGGTGCTGATCACTGCGCTCAGTCGTATGCTGTACTTGATGGTAAAAATAATACTGACAGAACCGAAGATAACATTTTAGACGACTTTAGAAATGTGAAAAACGTCATAAGAGATTTCTGGTCAAACTTTGTCAAAACTGGGTACGTATGTTGCATAGATTTTCAGAGATGATAATGCGTACAGAGTAATTAGAAATGATATTATTGTTGTGAATTTATTCCAGGACACCAGTGCCCGCTGGTTCGGAGCTGGCCTCATGGCCGCCGGCAAACACCTTGAGGTCCCCGTACCTAGAGATAACACTGCCGCTGCAGCTACGCGATGAGCTGTTGCCGAGTCGCGTGCGCTTCTGGGACGATCTTTACGAGAGATATTACCGCGCCCCCGTTCCTCCTGCAAGACCTACTTCAAACAATGCGCGTGCACACCTTCTGTCTACTACCGTCCTAATATTGACAGCCAGTGTGGTGCAATGGTAGTGCAGCTCCTTGCTGCGTCGAAGTTTCTGGGTTCGACTCCTCTGACTCTGAGCACACGTCTGAACCAATTGATGATTTTATGTATACAGGGTGTTAATTTGATTGCGTGCCATAGCTCAGGGGCGGTATCAGTATCAGTAATTGAACAACTTTTCCCAAGGAACATGGGTTGAAATATGAAAATCATTTTTTGACCTCCCATAGATACTTCATCAGCTGATAGCGCATTTTGTATGGAAGGTCTAATTTGGTTTTTCGTATTTCGGCCTATGTTCCTTGGGAAAAGTTGTTCAGTTACTGACACTGATTCCGCCCCCGAGCTATGGCACGCAATCAAATTAACAGCCTGTATATGTATTTTATTTCCAGGACTGCTGTACTTGTAAAGGGTGTCTCAGTACTCGGACAGTCTCAGTAAGAGTGCACTTTTAAATTTTGTGTAATGTCTTTTTCGTGCAAGAGACAACTCTGAAACTTGACAGTTGTCACCTAAGTTCATTCCGATTATTTAAAAAGGAGCGTTTTTCGAAATAACAATGGATATCTTTAAGGGAGGCCTATGTCCAGCAGTGGAAGTCTTCCGGCTGATATGATGATTACGAGTACAAAAATCGGAAAGAGACCGCTCGCATCGAGAAATTCTGATGTCAACTGGTCACCAAGATTTTTATCCTCAGTGAAAATCACATTTCTCGCTCTCAAAAAAGAACGTTGATTGTTTGGATCTATGAAGCGATAACCTTTTGTTTCTTCACAGTAACCCACAAAAATATATTTCTTCGCCTTAGGATCCCACTTTTTCCGAGTTTCTTTTGGAATATGAACATACGGTGTTGATCCAAAAACTCTAAAGTGATCAAAACTTTGAACTCTCCCTGTCCACATTTCTTCCGGAATTTTACCACCAATGGCGCTATACGGCAGTCTATTTTTAATGTAAACCGCTGTGTTGCACGCTTCTGCCCAAAATTTCTGATTCAGGACTTTTTCTAGCAACATAGTCCTCGCCATTTCACATATGGTACGATTAGCTCTCTCAGCTACTCCATTTTGTTCCGGTGTGTAGGGAACAGTAAGTTGATGTTTGATTCCTTTGTTCTGAAGGTAGACATTAAAACTTTTATTAACGAATTCCGTTCCATTGTCTGTTCGTAAGAATTTTAACTTTAAACCCGTCTCATTCTCCACATGCGCCACAAACTGTTTGAAACAGTCTAAAGTTTCAGTATTTAATTTCAGAAAATACGCAAATATTTTTCTTGTAAAATCGTCTATAATCAGCAACATGTAACGAGCACCCCCATACGAACATTCCGACATAGGACCACAAATTTCCGCGTGGACTAAACCGAGCTTTTCTACCGCTCGCCCAGCTTCACCTACAGGAAATGGTAATCGGTGCGCCTTACCTTGAATACAAGATACACAGGGTTCCATTATCTTTTATTTTCCAAAATCATTGACATTCACGTGACCAAGCCTTTTATGCCACAGCAATAATGAATTTCCAGCCTGAACTGTCGCCAAAGCCCCTTCTAAAACAGGATAACAATCATCAAGTTTATAGATACCTGAGACTTCAGTAGCAGTAGCTACAAGCTGCTTCGTATTACTAGCATCGGTACTCATCGACCGGTGCAACAACTTACAACCATCTGATTCAAATTTTACCTCCCAACCTCGCTCAATCAACTTCGATACAGAGAGAAGATTTACTTTCAAATCAGGCACAAACGTAACATTCTCTATTGTATGCAGACCTCCTTTCAGATATACCTCAATGTTACCTCTGCCTGCACTTGATAGTTTGTCATTGTTAGCACACGTCACAACATCATTCTTACCAGTAACCTCCAAATTTTTGAACCAATTTTTCTGAAAAGACATGATTAGATGCACCACTATCTATAAACCAAAGTAAAGGATCATAAGCACTACGAACACTAAAAGAAGTTAATAAACTGGCGTTTTTCGTGTTTGAAGTCGAATCATTCCTTAGTTGTGGACAGTCGGGCTTCTTGTGTCCTTTCTTGCCGCATTTGAAGTAACGTATTTTTGGAGTAGTGTTGAAAGAGGTTGTACATCATAACTTGCACTGGCTGATTAGATTTAGCTGTATTCCTCAATGACATTTGTCTTGTACATCATTCGTGTCATTCGTGTCGTCGTATTTGTTTTTTGAATAATCTTGTGTATATTATTATATTTTCTACGTTATTGTTTTCTTACAAAGTCTTTCATTTATATAGATTTCCAGAGATCACGACCTCTAAATCATATAAGTTATCATGGTAGCTGAGCGAATGGTAACTTTCGTGTGTGAAACAAGAAAATTGTGCTCGTAGTGACGTACCTGCCATTGGTGAGCTACGATTTTTTTTTATTTCGGAAATTTATTGAAGTTAAATGGAACCTGAAGTAAGTGAAACTAGAGAAATACCCTCAGGAGACGGGAATAACGTAAGAATGAATAATTTACAGGCAGGCAGTACTAGTGGTAGTGGACATTTCCCGTCATTTGAGAAATTAGACGGAATGTCAAATTATTCGACATGGAAGGTTCAGATGGAACTGTTCCTTATAACTGAGGATCTGTGGCATTATACTAAGAGCACACCACTAGAGAGCGACGTTGCAGGTCTACGAAGAGACAATATTGCTCGCGCAAAGATACTGCTGATGATAAAACCCCACTACCTGGTACACGCACGTAAAGCAAAGACAGCAAAAGAGAGTTGGCAAGCCTTGGCTGCTGCTTTTGAAGATTAAGGAGTTAACCATAGGTGTCGCCTGCTAGGACGTCTCGTTAGTCAGAGATTTTCAATGTATGAATCTCCACGTCAGTATGTTACAGAGATTATGAGGATCGCTGGTGAACTAGATGACATAGGCAAGGAAGTAGACGATGAGCTACTAGCTGCTCTGATGCTACAAGGTCTAGGAGAGGAGTATACGCCTTTGAGGATGGCAATTGAAAACAGCAATGTAGTACTAACGACGGACTATGTAAAAACGAAATTGATGCAAATTGATGATAAGCCGAGAGAGCTTAGACAGAGTGAGTCAGAGGAACCCTCTACAAGTGCTATGGTTTCTGTTAAACAAAAGAAGAACAGAAATCAAGGATGGAAGCAACAGAAGCCGAATCAAAAGAAGATTCGATGTTTTATATGTAATGGAGAACATAAATCACTTGTTTGTCCTAAGAACCCGAACAACAAGAAAAGCACTTATGCTAACGCTACCACAGTCTATTCTACAATTGATAATTCGCATAAATCTGTTGACTGGATTCTGGATTCAGAGGCATCTTCCCATATGACTCCAAGGAAGGATTGGTTACAGAACTTCGTAAAGCTAGAAGAGCCAACGCATGTGTGCGAATGGAAGTAGAATGAAAGGAGAAGGACGAGGTGACGTGTGTTCTAGAGAATTAGATTTCACAGTCAATGGAGCGTTGTATGTTCCGGATTTAGCTGCGAACTTGATGAGTGTAAGTACGTTAGTTGAACGGAATAGAGTATTAGTGTTTTCAAAAAGAGGTTGTGAGTTTTATTTAGAAGATGACTGTAAAGTGAAAGGCGAGGTGAAAGCGGTATGTAAGGTAGAGAGAGGAATTTATAAACTAAAACCCGATTCTGCCAATACTAATATTGCATTAGTTTCAGCTGTGAAGAGCAATGCTGATCTTAACTTATGGCACAAGCGCCTTGGTCATCTAGGAGTATACAACATTAAATTATTAAAGGAAAAGTATGCAGCAGGTATAAATTTTCCAAACACTAATGACAAACTGGATTGTATTTCGTGCTTGAAAGGTAAGCAAACTTCATTACCTTTTCCAAAAACAGGAGCAACACGAGCTACTGATGTTCTTGAGTTAATCCATAGTGATGTGTGTGGTCCAATGGAAACTAAATCTTTCTCAGGTCAAAGATATTTCTTAACCTTTAATTTTTTGAATTTGAAATTAGTTGAATTTAAAACTTTAGTAGAAGCTCAAACGGGTAAACGGTTAAAAACTATCCGAAGTGACAACGGTACCGAGTATGTTAATAAAAAGGTTAATGATTTTTTAAAAGAAAATGGTATTGTTCATCAATTAACTGTGGACTATACTCCAGCTCAAAATGGTGTAGCTGAACGAGCAAATAGAACTATTGTAGAACGAGTAAGAAGTATGTTGGAAGAAGCAAACTTACCGATGATTTACTGGGCAGAAGCAGTACATACAGTAGTATTTTTGAAAAACAGATCGCCTACTATAGCTGTAAAGGGCATGACCCCAGAAGAGGCATGGACAGGTAAAAAAGTGAATTTGAGTTTTTTACGAGTATTTGGGTGTCGTGCGTTCATGCATATTCCAAATGTTAAAAGGAAGAAACTGGATCCAAAGAGCATGGAACTGGTATTCATTGGCTATTGCGAAACGACTAAAGGGTATCGTCTCATACATCCTCAAACACACAAGGTTTATAAAGCAAGAGATGTAGTATTTTTCAAGAACCAGAAGAGAGACATAGCAGGTGTTAACAAAGAAGTTGTTAAACGAGAAGTACCCAAAGAAGTTAAAGAAGAAGTGCCACCTTTAGGGAATAGCCATGATCCGTCGTTTGGTGAGAGAAATCCAGTGATGCCACCCATTACACAAGAGATACCGTCCAATAGAGAAGAACATGTCTTGGACATTGATACAATTACTGACGATGTGTCCGTAAGAGATACTAGTCTAGAGAGTCCAGTAAGAAACATTGTTAAAAATTTTCCATCTACTTCCAGAGATAGTGAAGCTGAACCAGTGGAAATTCCAGAGAGGAGATATCCATTGAGAGATAGGAAACCAAAAGAGTTTAAAGACTGTATCTTGTATCAAGCAGCTGAAGAGACTAGAAGTGATCCTGTTACTCTAGAAGATGCCTTATCAAGAGATGATAAAGAAAAATGGAGAGAAGCTATTGCATCTGAATTGAATTCTTTGAAGAAGAATAAAACATGGGAACTAGTAGAAAGTGCTAATGCAAAAGGAAATTTTGTTGATTCAAAATGGATTTTTAGAATCAAAAAAAGAGCCGAGGAGAATTAGGTATAAAGCACGTCTAGTAGCAAGAGGCTTTACACAAGTGAAGGGTGTTGACTACAATGAGACATTCTCGCCTGTAGTGCGTCATAGCACATTAAGATTGCTTTTAGCAATAGCTGCTGAAAATAACTTAAAAATAGATCACATGGATGTAGTAACAGCATTCTTGAATGGAGATCTAACCGAAAGGGTTTACATGAAACAACCTAAAGGTTTTGAAGAAAAAGGAAAAGAGGATCATGTTTGCTTGTTGAAGAAGGCTCTTTATGGTTTAAAACAAGCACCAAGAGCTTGGAACGATAAACTCAACAATTCTCTGTTAGAGTTAGACTTTGAGAGGTCAGACAATGAACCATGTGTTTATTTTAGGAAGAGGAAGAACAGTTTAATGATCATTGCTGTTTACGTGGACGATCTTCTTATTTTTTGGAATAATGAGAACGAGAAAAAGCTCATTAAACGTCAGTTGCAAAATATTTTTGATATGAAGGATCTGGGAAAAGTTGATGTTTTCTTGGGAATCAAGATCAAACAGGAGAACGGAGTAATAAGCTTGAACCAAAAAGAATATACACAGAAGATACTAGAGACTTTTGGAATGGCAAATTGCAAGAGTGTAACTACGCCATTGGATCTAAAGACGAAGCTGATGAAACCAAAGGAGGAAAATTATGTTCCACCAAGCGAATTACCATACAGAGAGCTGATTGGTTCGCTTATGTATTTGTCTGTATGTTCAAGACCGGATATTGCTTTTGAAACGAGTTTTTTAAGTCAATTTAACAATGGCTACAATAATACGCATTGGCTTGCAGCAAAAAGAGTATTAAGATATCTAAATGGTACTAAAGACTTTGAAATAACTTTCAAAAAGTCAGGTAAGACTCTTTATGGATATGTGGATGCAGACCATGCTGGAGATATTGTTGATCGAAGATCATACAGTGGTTTTGTATTTTTATTTGCAGATGGCCCTGTATCTTGGGAAAGTAGGAAGCAAAAAACAGTTGCTTTGTCGAGTGCCGAAGCTGAATATGTGGCACTATCTGAAGCATGTAGAGAGTCTGTATTTATGAGGAGACTGTACACTGAACTCACTGAGAATGTTGTTTCTTCCTTGAAGCTACTTAGACACAGTCAATCAGCAATACATATTGCTGAGAATCCAGTTCATCATCAGAGGACAAAACATATAGACGTGAGACATCACTTCATCAGAGACTTGGTGAGGGCTAAGGCTGTGTCTATAGAGTATGTGTCGACTGAAAGAATGATGGCTGACCTGCTGACGAAAGGAGTTGGAAGGTTGAAGCATGAAGCTTGTCTGAGAGGGATTGGCTGCAGAGTGAAAGTTAAGGAGGGGTGTTGAAAGAGGTTGTACATCATAACTTGCACTGACTGATTAGATTTAGCTGTATTCCTCAATGACATTTGTCTTGTACATCATTCGTGTCATTCGTGTCGTCGTATTTGTTTTTTGACTAATCTTGTGTATATTATTATATTTTCTACGTTATTGTTTTCTTACAAAGTCTTTCATTTATATAGATTTCCAGAGATCACGACCTCTAAATCATATAAGTTATCAAGTAGAATTCTTGTTGTTTTTGCTCTTGGATGACAACGCAGTGTCCACTGAAGGTGTAGACGAAGTACTTTGACGAGAATCCTCTTGCAACAATTTCATACGCACATTTTCTGAAGTAAGCTTCATACCAGAGTGCTCAAGAGCCATCCGCATGGGCTTATACTCTTCAGGCAATCCACGCAGGAGTACCACTGCCACAAGACCATCATCAAGACCTTTGTCAATCTCCTTTAGTTTCTGCGCATGACACATCACCGAAGCAAAATAACCTTGCATAGAGCTGTGGTTTTCAAGCTTTTCGTCGAGAAGTGCATTCATCAGGGCAATTCGTCGATTGACTCCTCTATCCTCGAAAACAGCTGCCAGCGAATCCCAAGCCGATTTTGCCGAAGTGGCGTCTTTGACATACGGGAAAAGATGCGGCTCTAAATGCAAGCAAATCAGTGCTAACGCCTGTTCGTCCTTCTCCAAACCTGCTGTATCTTCTTTCTGAGGAACTTTTGACGTATACGCGAACAACTTTTCACGTACAAGCAACATCCTCATCGTAAATTTCCAAGAAGAATAATCTTCCATGCCATTGAGCTTGGCTACGGTAAATTTCGTCCTGGAAGACATTGTAGAGGGACCAGAACCTATTGAATAACTATGAAAATAAAAAGAGTGTTTTCAGATGGCCGTTTGTCTAATAATTTTTTTATATACGTTCGTCAAACAACTCGTAACTAGGTAACCACAATAAAAAAAATATAACAGCTAGTTACGTAACAGGCACGATACGAATTACGACAGTTATCAAAAGAAATATCGATCTTCTTGCACAGCCTCTTGCTTATTTTTTCAATATGTGCTATGATCATAGTACATTTCCAGATCAGCTTAAACTAGCAAAAATTTTACCAGTTCATAAAAAGGATCGAAACATGACGCCAATAATTATAGGCCAATTTCTTTGCTGCCTAGTCTATCAAAACTGTTTGAGAAGCTGATAAAGATACGATTGATGAGATTTATTTACGGGCAGAGCATATTGAGCAGAAGGAAATATGGATACCAGTGTGGAGTTGGAACAGCCGAGGCCATTGATACTTTAGTAGACGAGGTAATTATAAAATTGAATGAAAAGCAAAGAGTAGCCGGGATCTTTCTAGATCTTAGTTCTGCATTCGATTTAGTGGATCATAGCATTCTTTTAAAAAAGCTGGAGCATTATGGTATCAGAAATAACATGTTAGAATTATTTAGGTCTTACCTCGTTAACAGGTATCAATATGTAGAGCTTAAAACCACTGATGATATGGGTGAAAAAGTTATTAAATCAGGGCTAACAAGAATAAATAGAGGAGTGCCCCAAGGATCAGTCTTGGGTCCAATTTTCTTTATACTATTTACTAATGATATTGTCGACTATATCAGTTCAATGGTTCCGGACATAAGCTTGATAATGTTTGCAGATGATACTAATGCTGTTATATCTGCAAACAATATTGTAGCTCTTCAGGAAAAAGTCAATCAGGCATTGAAATTATTTCATTACTGGTTTCTTACGAACTAGGGATAAGTCCGCCTTTGCTTGTAATCTTTCAGACAATAGCCACTTTGTAATAAAGAATAAGCAATAAAGATTTTACAACAACAACAACAACAACAACTATTTAACATTAAATCTGGCCAAAACAAACGTAATCTTGTTTAAATCCACATCCAGAAACAAAGAGAAACTAACAATCACATTGAACGGAGATGCTGTTCCTCTTGTTGATGTTGTTAAATTTTTAGGAGTGCACATTGACCTCGACTTGAACTGGAAAGAGGAATTAACCGCACTGGACAGCTCATTAAGTTCCGGATGTTACGCTCTCAGGAGTCTTAGAGATGAAATTAGTCTGGATCAATTAAAAGTTGTCTACTTTGCCCTTATCGAATCTAAGCTAAGATATAGCATAAATTAATAAACAGAGCGTTTGTTTTGCAGAAACGAGCAATACGAACAATGGTGCGTATCTCGCAATGGGAATCCTGCAAATCCTACTTTAAAGAGCTGGGAATTTTAACTCTTCCATGCCTGTATATATTAGTTTTATTATGCGATGTAGTAAAAAACTCAGATAAGTTTGAAACTGGTAAACAGAGAGTGGAGCGTCTTAACACCAGAAGGAATGATATCATAGGTACAGTGGTGCGGGTGCCTAGGTTAAATGTAGTCAAGCACAGTGCTCGACACCAAGCTGTTAAATTGTTTAATGCATTGCCTAGAGAGATCAAAATGCTCGACAAATCTAAAATTTTTAAGCCAAAATTGAAAGCCTTCTTACTGGAAAATAATTTTTACTCTGTAGAAGAATATTTAAAGGTTAAGACTAAAATGTATAAATGTAGGAACTTCTTGACATTGTATGACTTCTGATAGAAAGATTTGTTATTAATAAATTGTTAATCATTTGATTTAATTTCTCATGGCAATGACTTTATGATTATTTTTATTATTGATTGTTTAATGATGGAATTTATATGATTTATCTATTTTTAAGACATTTTCAACACAATTTTATTGTTATGAAATAAATGAACTTGAAACGTGAACGTGAAAGCTAAGGCAATTGTAACTAAACATTATTATTGATTTGATAGTGTACCAAAACAATAAAATTTATAATTCAGTGTGTCTTGTTGGCGGAGCAGGTGGCGGCACGGGCGCGCGGTAGTATTTGTCGTACAGCTCGTCCCAGAAGCGTGCGCGGCTCGGCAGCAGCTCACCACGCAGTTGCGGAGGCAGTGCTATATCCATGTGCGGGGACCTCTGGGCGGACGCCGGCGGCCATGGGGGCAGCTCCGACCCCAAGGGCACTGGCGTCCTGAGATAAAGTTTAGATTAATATCTAATCATTAATATAAGTCAGCTGATTCGTACATTGAAAAGTGTCGCAAAAATATGATCTATGGGATCGCAGTCGCAGGAAAGCCCATTCCGACCATTTTTGGAAATTTGTTGGTCGGTCTGAATGACTGTGTACCAATAACTCACAAACAACTGGCGTCAAACGGTGTTTTGATAATGATCTGGCTTACTTTCATGCATCACATGAGATTTGTTTCATTGCATTCGGTTCACTCAAACAGAAGCTAAATGATTACGTAGTATCAAGCGGCCTGTACACTAATAGCTCACGAACTACTGAACCGATTTAAACCGGAATTTCAGTAATGTGCGGGGCTTACGTTTGTGGAACATATATAAGCTCTGTTTCTTTGCAATCGGTTCAATAAAACAGAAGAAGTACGAGTACAAAGTTTCAAGCTGAAAATTTGCAACCTTGAATCGATACAGTTGTTTGTGTATAAACTACACGTGAACGAAATCGTTTATAATGAAAAAAATAAAAGAAATACTGACCCCGTCGTCATGAAGTTGAGCCAAAACTCCCGCATTATGCTCTTTATTCGCTTTACATCCTCAGGCAACCCGGTTTCATCTTTTCCAGCAATTCCATTTCCGTCCGCCACAGCCATTGATTGAGCACAATGGTCGGAACCGATCACTTTCACTTTGACGCCCTCAGGCATACGTTGTTCAGTAGGAAACGAATATTGATACAGGTAAATTTGGTCATTACCAGCTTCAACTTGCAACTTAAGAGACCGAAGAGTTGGGTAAGCGAATACTATATCTGTGTAATAGTCAATGTACTCCAATATTGTGTCATTATTTATTTCTTTATTTCCAAAATAAAATTCTTTGACCATCTGTGCAATTTTTATCTTTTCACCTTCATCTCTAAATTGTAAATCACGTGGTAGGTAATCGGAAAACTTCTCATTCATTCCTGGCATGAATTCCTGATAACCGAAATTTACCCGAAACAGTCCTTCCATATTAGAGAACCCATATAGCATGGGCACTTTATTGTAATTGCCTTTCTTTAAAATGTTGACTGGGTAATCGTCAAGGAATCTTTCAACTCCGGTATCACGCTCGACACAGGGCGTAAAAACAAAATCATTGTCTTTCCTCGCGAGCAAAGACATTGCATTTTCAGTTAACAAGTCGTATGTAGCGGTTTTAAAAAAATCTTCAACAGCGTAAATATCATCAACATTTTCGAAGCCATGCTGTTTTGCAAACTCTTTTGCATTAGCAATGGGATCAATCTGAACTGACCACGTCCCGACGTTGGCTCCACTCTCGGGTATCGCTCGGTGGAAGAGGCCAGTGGTTGCTTTAGATAAGAGAAGAAGATCAACAGCCGAAGACCCTGCGCTAAAACCCTGAATTGTGACATCATTAGGGTTGCCGCCAAAGCTGGCAATATTTCTGTGTACCCATCGCAGTGCAGCTACTTGGTCCTTCATACCAGCATTACCGGGGATATCTCGTGTACCGAGACACAAGAACCCGTGAACACCAAGGCGGTAGTTAAAGGTAATTGCTATAATTTTTTTGCTTCGCACCATGTTTTTCATCGTAATTAGATCTCCGTATCCCATTAGGTAAGCTCCTCCATGTACAATGAAAACAACAGGAAGATTCTTCTCCTCTGAATCTGGTACGTATATATTAGCGATCAAGCAGTTCTCTTGTATTGTTTTGTTTTCGAAAAATTGTATGCCTCCCATGACGATGTCATCTTGAGGACAAACAATCTGTTTGTCGACAGCATCTCGAGGAGACAACCAAACTGGTGGAGGTAGTGGAGCCTGAAACACAAAAATATTAACTTTTCAAATATCTAGACCATTCATATTTGAAGGATACTTACAACGTAGACAAAAACGTTTTTAATTTTATAAATAATATTTTTGCCTCATTTTCTTAGCTGTTTGCTAAAAGTCTTATTGTTTTTTTTTTGTCACGTAGCGCGTAGTAGGTATCTACGAATAACGTTTGTTTTTTAGGGTTCCGATACCAAAATGGTAAAAAAAGGAACCCTTATAGTGGTATCATATTGAAAGGACATTCTAAAATACATTTTTGTATTTTTTACGACTCTATGTTTTCAAAAATGTCAGTTTGTCAATGTTCAGTTTTTTTGAAATCTGCAAAAAAACATTTACAAACAAATTTAGGTTTGCGGTCCTAAAATTACTAAAGGTACATCGGAACCCTCGGCTTGCGAGTCTGACTCGCACTTGACCGGTTTTTTATTTACCTCTTTTGCAAAAAGTTGATTAGTTTTGTATTTATGTACGGACAGTTACATTGACCCACCTCGATGCTCCACCGTTTGTTGTGATTATTTATTTTTTATAAGCAAATACTGTTGGACTAACCTTGAACCTGTCCTTGCCCGTCGGAGCGGTGGCATAAGGAATGTTGTAGAATACGAACAAACCACTCTCTTGGTCTTTATACGCCCTTACAGGACCTTGCGCAATCGACACTGTCTTAACATCAGCATTGTCTGTATCTGCCTTCCCCAATGCTACAAAAAGCACAAATACACAAAACACACGTCCTATCCACATGGCGTAACCGTTTATACTAGTTGAGCAAATCATCGTCAAATTGTCTGTACTAGATAAATAAGTGTTCGTAATCAAGCCCATCTAGGTACTTCTGTTAGGTGTATTATATGCTCAAATAAAGTATATTGTATGTATATGTCACCGAAAGATAGACGAAATCGTAAGGTGGTCAATTTCCTAGTAAGTTGATTAACTTTCGAAAAATAATAAACCGTACCAACTGAATTCGCGTTTGTCCGAAAAAGAACCTAACAGAACCTAACAAGTCCCATTCGCTAACGGACCTATGGATCTACCTACGAATTTACAACGAGTTTATTCTTTTTCGAAAATTAATCTTGATACACACAAATTATTATATCATGATAATCAACTTTTAGCTCGACTCTACAAAACATAAGATAGCAGTTGATAAGCTTGTTTTTCTGATAACAACGTAGTTATTTATTAAAATCGACCGAAAGAGAAAAGTAGTTCCTATAAGGAGAATATTTTCCACTAACGAAGTGGAACGTTTACTTTTGGCCCCCGAGTACCCAAGTGGGGAAAGTTAGTCGCATCGCGTGGCTGAAACATGGCAAACTAGCTTGCCACTGCAGTAAGATGTAGTTTTACGATTTAATCACTAGATCTTTATTGGTTAAATGAATCATTAAACAGAAATTGGGAGATCGGGGGAGGCCTAAACCAAAGGGAAACAAATAATAAAATTTATTTAGTTAACTAGATGAGTTTGTGTCAAAAGTCAGGGACTGCATCGCTCGATTTGGGAATGATAATCTAATTATACAATGTAGCGTAGCGCAAGTGCTTTCTAGATCTCTGGTACATTTTGTATAGGTAGGTTATGGATGAAAAATAAAGGCTATTTTAATTTATCTTCTTGATAAACTGACTGACTGATATATCAACGCACAGCCCAAACGGCTGGACCTAGAGACTTGAAATTTTGCACGTAGATACCTTATACAGTGTAGACATTTACTAAGGAAGGATTTTGCAAAATTTATTCCCTAAAGGGGTGAAATAAGGGTTGAAATTTTGTATTTAACTCCATCAGTTTTGAAGTTAGGATCTTTAAATTTTGTATTTAGGCTGACGACTAAAAATTAATGTTAACGTGTCTCAGAGTTTTTGAAAATTCTGCACCCTAAGAGGTGAAAAGGGGGAAGAAGTTGAAAATCCTTTATTTTTAACGTCCTAAACTGTTCACCGGTGTATTGGAAGACGTCTTCAAACTCCTGGACTGGAAATAACTCGGTATCAACATCAATGGCGAGTACATGACACACCTTCGATTTGCCGACGAAAGTGTCATTATGGCTGAGACCCTGGAAGATAAAAAGTGGTTCTTAAAATGAACATGGATGAGTATACCTGGGACTAGGCAGTAAAGCTGCCGTATATTTATAATTTAAGCCTGGGACAAACAGTACAGTTGGTTGGGTTAAAACAACTTACAGAAAGAGGTTATTCGTTGAATCCGACTCGGTTGGGAAGCGTTCGGGTAGTTTCGCAATATCTTCTCGTCGAAAATACAGCAGTGTCTCAAGACGAAAGTCTTTGATCAGTGTGTGTTGCCAATATGGCACCGAGACGTGGTCGCTTACAATGGGCCTTATTAGTAAGCTCAAAGTCACCCAAAGGGCTACGGAAAGGGCTACGCTGGGAATTTCTCTGCGGGATCGAATCAGAAATGAGGACATTCGCCAGGGAACTAAAGTAACTTAATTATTGTGTAGTGTACACTTGAAGTGTTGGTGTTACAAATAAACGCTTATTATCTCTATTTAGCCGACTTAGCCCTGAGAATCGCAAGAAGAACCGAGAACGTAGCGTGGGCAGGCCCCCCACAAGGTGGACCAAAGATCTAGTCAAGGTCGCGGGAAGCCGCTGGATGCGAGCAGCGCAGGATCGGTCGTCATGGAGATCTCTAGAGAGGCCAGCTGTGGACGTCTCTCGGCTGATATGATGATGACTCAAGCCTGTGTCCATCATTTTACTGTTTCGACTATCAGCATATTACCTATCTTGATCGCTCGGGACTCTTCTGGTAACGCCGAGACTATTGGTCATTAAATAACAGTAAAATAATGGACACGGGCTTGAGTACTATTATAAAGAAGGTACTAAGTATTACATACATTACCAACACAAGCTTTATTCTGGGTCAAAAATTAATTAAGTCAGTAAAATTTTAAGCACGAAAAAACTACTTTGAAGATACTACAGGGCTTTTTTTTGTTATTAGCGCTCGGCATGAATAAATTCCATTTCGTACCCCAGTTTCGTACAAATGTAATAGGCGCCTAGGTATATGGCTACAAACTGACACGTGAAAAGCTTCGTGACCATTACATTAAGCCTATGTAAGCTTTTAGCAAAATGGACCTCTAAAATGTTTCCATTAGACCATTAGTCTTACTCCAAACCATGTCTAAACTATATCAGTAAAAGCAAACAAGGCTTAATGATGTAAAATACTAAGTATTTTATAAATAAGCATAAAAAATCCCGTGTGGTGCCGGCAAAGAATATAGTACCAATCCATACATACCTGTGGGTGTCGTAAGAGGCGACTACAAACTGGGCAGCAGCATCCTCCTTTGTATCTTACATCTTACTTACTGCGGTCACCTACAACCGCGGTCCATGGTGCCAGCCGTAACGCTAACAAGCGAGGTGACTATGGTACTTCCCCTCAGTCTACATTTTTCCAGCAAAAGCTAGAATTCTGGAGGGAGCTCCCTGTCCTGCAGTGGACGTTTCATACAGAAAATCCTAGGCTAAGGATAATGAAGGCCTAGAAAAAGTACGTCGATATAATTCAAATGCTTCTGACAAAAGGAGCGGCTAATAAAACCTACCTTAAACCTTCCAGCAAACGGTGTGACATATACTCGCTAATATGTATCACGGTAATAAATCGTTATATCAGTTAACTTTTTATTAAAAGTGGTTATATTATTATTGTTATAATCTACCCAGTTATTTCATTGGGGGTGATCGTGGTAATTCTAACGATATTACCAAAACAAGAACGTTAGCTTCAATAGTAATGTTAATAACTAAGTGTTTTAGGCAAACGTTTTTGTTTTGGTAATATCGTTCAAATTACCACGATCACCCTCTAACTTTGAATACTTTATATGGAGGTGGTTATAATTGGAACTTATTGAACTTATTTTTGTCTTGCTTCAATTTTCGCTGCATAACTCACACTGCGGCAAAAAAATACAACCAAAATTAATTCCTATTATTCTCCTATCGTTACTGGCCAGGCGAATGGAAGACCGTTATTTAGATTCAAATTTCCTGTTTTTATTTACCCGGCTTTTTTCGGTTCTCGATGGCTGCGAATGAGAGATACCACAACAGCAGCCTGTGAAAATACAACGAGCTCAACCAATCAAGAACGAACCAACACGCCCGCATATCGATGTGAAGTAACGGCTTTGTAGTCTGTCTGTGGCACTTTTTGTTTTTGTAGAGTACTCTAAAACGGTTTTCAATAAGTGTTAGATGGTGGATGAGGGCTTGCTGCAACAATTTGCTGAAATCAATGAAAAGTTGCTCGTCCTATGCTCACATACCTACATTGATTGCTCCCTTCGCTCGGTACGACCACGTTATGTATTGCGCGCCAATGCAATGCAAAAAGAAGTACTTGCTAAACTATATTTTTCCTAAGAATTTGAACCTCGCTTCCCTCGCTTTTCGCACAAAAAAAGTTTATTGTTATAGATTCACATAATGCAACGCACTGTTTAGGATACATAAGATTATTTTTACCTCACTAGTCTGAAAAACATTGCTTTATCAGTAGAAATCTGAATGCAAAAGTCATATTTGCCCATCAGCGTGGAAAAGGCTTTTAAAATTAAAACGCGATGATGAAGTATGATATAAGGTACTAGCGCTAAAAGTTAGCTATTTACTCGCTGTAATGAGGTGAAAATTTGTACATTTCGCTGGGCAGCAAGGATATTTCAGTTAAATATGCGTTGTACCATGGTTGTACCTATATATTCATTATTCATCCCTAAGCAATGTCCGTCCAAGTGACCAGCCAGGCGGTGCTATTGACAAAGTGCGCGGTCATCTGTGAACAGAAGCCTCCTACTCCTAAACTAACTTACTGAACTACCTACACTACATACACATAGGACCTAATTTCAAAACGCACGTAATTCTACACAATTTCTATGAAGCTCCTTATGATGTAATTTCTTGCCATCATTTACGACCTTATTGATACTAAATTGAGCATGTAATTTTATTATACGGTTCTACAAATCAGGTATGTACTTATTTTTCTGGATGAAAACAGTAGGTACTTAATTCATATTATTTTTGGCATAGGAAGCAACAACCTTATTATAAGAAACCGGAAAAATCTGTAAAACGTATACGATTTAATAGAGCGATCGGAATATCGAATATATATTCCGTAGTCGACAAGGATCCCTTATAGTTTCGTCATGTCCGTTTGCCTGTCCGCGGCTTAGCTCAGAGACCCTTAGTACTAGAAAGTTGCAAATTAGTATCATCAAATATTTCATTTACAAATAGGTAAAAAAAAATTCAGGGTACCTCCCCTACAAGTAAAGTAGCTCTTTTAAAAACAATATGCGTCTTCATATATCATTTTTCGATTTAGGGATCCGTTTGCAAAATATTTTGGAGTCGAGTGTCTCTAGCTAAACGGTTGTCAATGGAAATGTGAAAAAAATTACAGAAGTAGCATATACGATGAAATTATGAGGAAAACTATCACAGCTTAGTAGGCTTTACTGCTAGGACTTTGTTGAGTATAGGAGCTAACAAGTTTTTTTATGAACGTTATGAAATATGAAAGAAATACCTGCTTTGCGATGAAAAAAATCTTAAAAAACTACACTGCGCGTGGCCCGACATGCAATTGGCCGGTTTTTAGGTTAGGTACTCTTCTTATGTCCCGTGTGGTGCCGGCAAAGAATAGTACTAACCCATCTCTACCCGTGGGTGTCATAAGAGGCGACTATGGGTTGTACAAAGGCGATTATGGGAACCAGAGGACGGGCAGCAGATAAACCGATGATAAACTGTTGGTATCAACGACATTTTTTTTATCAATACTATGCTTATCTCACTTTTTGTTTCAAAACAAGTTGTCGACAGTCTACCTACAGTAACGGCTTGAGCCCGTCTTGAGATTTAAATATCATGGTTTGGTCTTCCTATAACTTAAAACGATAATGATATGTACCTACCCATATATATTTTCTTTATTGCACAATTTACAAATAGAAAGTTATATAGAAGAGGATATTAATTAAAATAAAGGTAGGTTTATCTCTTCAAGAGATTTCTTCCAATTAACTTACGGTTGTGAGAGTGAGTGTACAAAGATCGTCGTGAAAGCTAAGGAATTTATCAGTAAACATTATTATTCCTTTAATAGTGTACCAAAACAATAAAATTTATAATTCAGGGTATCTTGTTGGCGGAGCAGGTGGCGGCACGGGCGCGCGGTAGTATTTGTCGTACAGCTCCTCCCAGAAGCGTGCGCGGCTCGGCAGCAGCTCACCACGTAGCTGCGGCGGCAGTGCTATATCCATGTGCGGGGACCTCTGGGCGGTCGCCGGCGGCCATGAGGGCAGCTCAGACCCCAAGGGCACTGGCGTCCTGGAAAAGGAGATAGAATTTACGTTAATATCTTATTTATCATCTATATAAATCAATACAATGATAAAACTGCACAGTCAGCGAATTCGTACATTGAAAATAATCGCAAAAATATGATCTATGGGGTCACAGTTGCAGGAAAGGTAAGAAAACCCATTCCGACAATTTTTGAAAATTTGATGGTTTGTATGTATGACTGTGCATGCACCAATAACTCATAAACAACTGGAACGATTCAAACGGCGTTTTGATAATGTATTTGGCTTACTTTCATGCAACATAATTATGAGTTTTGTTTCATTGAAATCGGTTCACCTAAACAGAAGAAGTACGAGTACAAAGTTTCAAGCAGTGAAATTGCAACCTTAAATCGATACAGTTGTTTGTATATATATACTATAAAAGTCCAAACTTCACGTGAACGAAATCGAGGGCTCAGCTCGTTTATAATGAAAAACAAAAAATAAATACTGACCCTGTCGTCATAAAGTTGAGCCAAAACTCCCGCATTATGCTCTTTATTCTCTTTACATCCTCAGACAACCGGGCTTCACCTTTTCCAGCAAGTCCATTGCCATCCGCCACAGCCATTGATTGAGCACAATGGTCGGAACCAATCACTTTCACTTTGACGCCCTCAGGCATACGTTGTTCAGTAGGAAACGAATATTGATACAGGTAAATTTGGTCGTTACCAGCTTCAACTTGCAACTTAAGAGACCGAAGAGTTGGGTAAGCGAATACTATATCTGTGTAATAGTCAATGTACTCCAATATTGTGTCGTTATTTATTTCTTTATTTCCAAAATAAAATTCTCTGACTATCTGTGCGACTTTTGTCTTTTCACCTTCATCACTAAATTGTAAATCACGTGGTAGGTAATCGAAAAACTTCGTATTCATACCTGGCATGAATTCCTGATAACCATAGTTTACTCGAAATAGTCCTTCCATATTAGAGAACCCATATAGCATGGGCACTTTTTTGTAATTCCCTTTCTTTAAAATGTTGACCGGGTAATCGTCAAGGAATCTTTCAACTCCGGTGTCACGCTCGACACAGGGCGTAAAAACAAAATCATTGTCTTTCCTCACGAGAAAGGACATCGTATTTTTAGTCAACAATTCATATGTAGCGGTTTTAAAAAAATCTTCAAGAGCGTAAATATCATCAACATTTTCGAAGCCATGCTGTTTTGCAAACTCTTTTGCGTTAGCAATGGGATCAATCTGAACTGACCACGTACCGACGTTGGCTCCACTCTCGGGTATCGCTCGGTGGAAGAGGCCAGTGGTTGTTTTAGACAGGAGCAGAAGATCAACAGCCGAAGACCCTGCGCTATTACCCTGAATTGTGACATCAATAGGGTTGCCGCCAAAGCTGGCAATATTTCTGTGTACCCATCGGAGTGCAGCTACTTGGTCCTTCATACCAGCATTACCGGGGATGTCTCGTGTACCGAGACACAAGAACCCGTGAACACCAAGGCGGTAGTTAAAGGTAACTGCTATAATTTTTTTGCTTCGTACCATGTTTTTTGTCTTAAATAGATCTCCGTATCCCATGAGGTAAGCCCCTCCATGTACAATGAAAACAACAGGAAGATTCTTCTCCTCCAAATCTGGTACGTATATATTAGCGATCAAGCAGTTCTCTTGTATTGTTTTGTTTTCGGAAAAACGTTTGCCTTCCATGACGATATCCTGTTGAGGACAAACAATCTGATTGTCGACAGCATCTCGAGGAGACAACCAAACTGGTGGAGGTAGTGGAGCCTGAAACACAGAAATATTAACTTTTAAAATATGGACCATTCATATCTAAAAGATACGTAGACAAAAATGTTTTAATTTTAGAAATAATATACCTAAAATAGGAATTATCTTTTTGTTGAAGAGATTCTATCACTTTTTCCTTATTTTCTTGGCGTTAATTGTTTTTTGTCACGTAGTAGGTATCTACGAACTGAAAATGTTTGCTTTTTAGGGTTCCGATACCCAAATGGAAAAAAGAGGAACCCTTATGGTGCGACTTTGTCTATCTGTCTGTCTGCCCGGTCTGCCCCACCTGTATATCTCAGCAACCACTCATGCTCTCGACTTGAAATTTAGAAAAGTTTTAGAATATAAAAAAAACATGATTATTAATGTTAAGGGGGCCTAAATTCAAATTGTCGTTACTAGGTAGAGTGAGTTATCATATGAAAGGGATTTACTTGTACATTTTAGATAGATAGATAAATTGTTTATTCAGGATACAGCACAAATCCACAATAAATATTTAACAATATAAAATGCACATTAAATCTAAATCTAGTTATAGAGTGTGCCGCACCCCCAAATAGGCCCTAACTTAGCATAATACTGCAGCGGCAAAGCACGCCACAGCGCTGATATTCTGTCAGCGCCTGTAAAAGTGCGAGTGCGCAATCTAATTAAGAAAATCGTAAAGTAATAAATAAATATAAAGGAAATAATAAAATAAATATAACAATAATCTACATTAATAAACATAAAAAGAACTTACATAAAATACTTATATACTTACATACATTCATTGATTGAAAGAGCAGTGTTAGTTGTGTCACTTGTGTCGGGAAAACTATAACATAAACTTAGACTTGAAAATAAATAAAGGTGTATAAATTATTTCAATCTCATCTACCTGCCCACCTACCAACCTGCCTCAATTTTTTAAGAATAAAGTTGATTTGTGCGGGAAAATATATAACTGTTATATCCTACAAAGTTACTGCACAACCTTCTGCAGTGATAAAAAACCGGCCAAGTGCGAGTCGGACTCGCGCACTGAGGGTTCCGTACCACCACATAAACATAATTGTATTAGTTGAAATTTCAGTAAGTTAATGTGCTAGATTTTTTGAGTCCGACACGCGCTTGACCAAATTTTATTATTTGTTGTTATTTTATAGCTTATGCACTATAAACATACCAATTTTCAAGTTTGTAAGTGTTCCCGTTTTTAAAATAGAACTAAAACAAAAATCGCCTCAGCGACCATCCAACTTGACCCCTCTCTTATATGAAAGTTCTTGAAACGGGAGCTCACCAAAATTGGTTACCATTAGTTGGGAGAAAAGTTGAAACATTTAATGATTTCAGACTTTTCCCATTATTTGTACTGTGAGACCTAGCTTCTTGCCAAATTCCATAATTTTAGGTCAACGGGAAGTACCCTGTAGGTTTTGCATTTTTGAATAAATGTATGGAGATGAGGACATAAAATGCCATATCTTTTGATTGCGTCGTTGTAAAAAATTGAAATTTTCAGATCTTGTGTGGTTCATGGATCCTAATATATGGTATTAGTTTCAACCTGATACATTTACCCGTTCGTGAGATAAAGGGTCTTGACAGACAGACAGACAGACAGACAGACAGACGGACAACAAAGTGATCCTATAAGGGTTCCGTTTTTTTCTTTTGAGGTACGGAACCCTAAAAAGTGTTTGCGTGCTTCATTTTTAAAACAGTATTTTATGTTGATGCATCGCAAAGGTGGAGGAAGGTCGTTCCAAATTTTGGAAGCTTGGTATTTAAAGCTTCCGCAGAAGGCTGCCGTTCTGTGATGAGGAACTGTCAGCACTGGTGCGACAAGTCTGTGTCTATATTGAGGATTTGCACTCCTCCAAGAAATTTTGTGGAATAGATATTGAGGCCTACCAGTTTTCAAGACATCAAATAAAAGGTTCGCAAAATACAATTTGATACGGCGCTCTAGTTTCAGGATATTCGAGGAGTTTATGAAAGGTGTCACATGAGATCGAGGAGTAAAGCAGAAACGAGCGCATGCATTTTGAACTCTTTGAATGAGTGACAAAGTTTTTTTATAAATACAATTTCCATACACAGTGATACAGTGGTTAAATTTGGAGAGTATGAGAGATTCACATAACCTGATCCGTAGCTCTGTCTTATAATAGCAACGAGCAAGCGCAGGGCAATGTTCTATAGCAAATCCAGGCAGGATTAGTCGAATACGATGTAAACTTTAGCAAAAATTAAACAAACATAATTTTAACAATAATACTCTGTATTGACAGCAGAGACAGTAAACAAGGTAACCTAGCTACACAAAACCTTACAAAAATAGATCGCAATACTAGTCCGAAGGAGATTTTACTTCAATACTCTGTGTCTATGAAAGGTCTGATTTTGTCAAAGGTTTTGGAAACTACGCCAGGGGGATTTTGTATAGAATCTTAAGTCGGTAAAAGTAGTTAGTGACTCTCAAATTTCAAATTACTGTCCATGAGTAGCCCCAAATTTCGAGCCCCAAAAATCGTACAGCTGCTTCATTATCCACGTACAATATAGGGACCTTCTTCAGTGTGGTCATGTCTTTTAGCACTCGTGTCAGCCACACTACTTCACGAGCCGCTTCGCTGGCTGCAACTAGTTCAGTTTCAGTTGTGGAAATCGCTACGTTTGCTTGCCTTTGGCTGAGCCAAGCAATCGCTCCACCTGCATAATGACAGACGACGCCTGTTGTCGATCGTCCGGTTGAAATATCGCCACCATGATCAGCGACGCTAAAAGCTTCTAATTCCGAAAGCCTCTTGTCAGGTTTGTATGATATTCCAAAATCTTAAGTTCCCTTCAGGTAACGCATGATCCTTTTTACTTTTAACCAATCATTTCGTGTTGGTGACTCCAAAGTTCTTGACACTACGCTCACAGCGTATGCAATGTCGGGACGTGTGCCAACCATTAAATATGCGAGAGCTCCTACAGCTTCTCTGTATGGAAATTGTACTTCCTCTCCCGGAGGGGTGTCAACTTTCCCTGATTCAATCTGTTTCCCAATTGGTGTAGATACAGGGTTGCAATCACTCATATTGAAGCGTTTCAAAATTTTCTTGGTATAAGCTTCCTGTTTGATCAGTATAACACTTCCCCTGTCTTGACTAATTTCAAGTCCTAGGTAAAAAGTAGCTGGCTTAGTAGTTATTTTCACTTTTTTTCTCAATTGATTCAAGAACTCCTTTGCTAGCGCATCGCTGGATGCAGCAATAAGTTCGTCATCCACATATAAGGTAAGTAGAATTTTCTGACTTCCTTTTATTTTCGTATACAGACAAGGATCTGCTTGCTCTGCGTGAAATCAAGTTCCTTCAAAATGTCGTGAAAACGAGTATTCCAACATCTCGGAGCCTGTTTCAGCCCATACAAGCTTCTTTTCAAGCGACAAACTCTGTTAGCGTTATCTTCATACCCTTCAGATTGCCTCATGTAAATTTCTTCGGTCAAAAATCCAATCAAAAAGGCGGTTGTTACATCAAACTGTATTCGAAACATTCGTTCATTGGCAGCAACGCTTATTGGAGAACGGATTGTTGCCATCCAAGCAACAGGACTAAAAGTTTCTTCGTAATCAATGCCTCTTTTTTGACGAAAGCCTTTTACAACGAGTCTGGCCTTATATTTATCAACAGATCCATCGGCATTTAGCTTAACACGGAAAACCCATTTGCAAGGGATTGCTTTTCTATTTTTGGGCAATTCCTCTAAAGTCCATGTTCCGTTTTCCTTCAAAGAGTTTATCTCGCTTTCCATTGCCTTGATCCATAGATCTTTTTCTTTGCTTAACACTGCTTCCTTGTATGTTGCAGGTTCAAAATGTCCATCAGTAGATGCTATCATGACATAATCTTTGAATTTATGTGGTTGTCTGAGCTGGGATCTATCTCGCAGATGATGAGAATTAGTCAATTGTTCTACATCAATTTCTTCTTCCAAGATTTCTCTATTCTATTATACTCAGCAAGCCTTTTCTTGTATGCATCCATCAAGGCAGTTTCAGTAGCATCTCCTGTGCCACTTATTGTGGATGGTCTATGGTAGTTGCCATGGTGTTTTGATATAATCAAGTATGTCATATGTGTTGTTGGAAATAAAAAATGGTTAAAACAATATGTTTTAATTAATAATAGCTTTAATATAATATCCAGATACTAAAGGTTATGGGAAAAAGTGATAACAATGTCTGGAAATATAAATACATATAAAGTCGAGCTGTTAAATAAAAATAATTACGATACATGGAAAATTCATTCACAAGCTGTCTTATTAAAAAGTAAGCTCTGGGATTATGTATCTGGAAAGAAAAAAGTGCCAACAGAACCTGCAGAAAAGGAAAAATATGATGAATAGGTAATTCTAGCAAGATCCGAATTATTTTTGCAAAATTCACCTAATGAATTAAAATCTGTCCGTAATTGTCAAAATGTTAAAGAAATATGGGATAAACTTAAGGAAATATATGAAAGTAAGGGACCTGCTCGCAAAGCATCGTTATTAAAGCAACTTATCTTAACAAAATGTAAAGAAACTGATAATATGCGCGATCATCTTGATAATTTCGAAGATATTGTAGCGAAGTTAAATAACATGGAAGTAGAAATTAATGGAGATCTATTAAGTATCATAATGCTCTACTCTTTACCTACAAAATTCGAAAATTTTAGAATCGCCATAGAGTCCCGTGATAAGTTACCAACCCCAGAAGAACTTAAGATTAAAATCCTAGAAGAATATGAGTCTAGACAGAGCAATGCTGCTTCAGTTGAATAAGAAAATACTGAAAGTGAGGCATTATATTCGAAGAATATGAAATCTCGAAAATTTAAAAAGTTTAATTACAAAAACAAATGCCAAAACTGTCATAAATTTTGACATAAAACTGAAGATTGTCGAAACAAAACTCAAAGCGAAAAGACAAATTACGCTAATAAAAATAAAAACATCGCTTTTAAAACTGAATGGTGTTTGAACCTTTGGACAGCGGATCAACCAGTCATATGTGCAGTGACCCAAAGATATTCTCGTCAAGTACAAAAGGTGATCAAGGCCAATTAAAACTTGCTATGAATGGTCACAGCGAACCAATAGAAGGAAAAGGTACTGTAATTTTTCAAAATGAAGATAAAAAAATTCAGTTAGAGAATACCCTCTACGTACCAAATCTATCTACAAACCTTCTATCAGTTGCAAAAATGACTAAAAAGGGGGAACATACAGTTCTATTTAAAAAGGAAAATGCGACAGTGAAAAATGTTAAAACTGGTAAAATAGAATTGAAAGCAAAAGAAATTAATGGCCTTTACTATATTAATGTAGATCATAAAAAACAAATAGGAAATGACGAAGAAGAAGCTGTATTCCTAACAGATATTGATAATATTCATCGCAAACTAGCTCACTTAAATGAGCATGACTTGAAAGAAGCCATGAAAAGAGAAGCTATGCGAGGATCGAGTTTTAATGCAAATGACAAACTCAATGAATGTGAAGTGTGTGTCAAAGGAAAAATGTCAAGACAACCATTTCCTAAACAGCCTGAAAACAAAAAGAGGACATCGGAACCACTAGAAATTGTGCATTCTGACGTATGTGGGCCTATGGTTGAATCTTTTGCAAAATCTAAGTATTTTGTTACGTTTATAGATGAACATACTAGATATACAAGAGTATACACAATAATTAAAAAGAACCAAGTTCTCGAAAAAGTTATAGAATTTAAACGAGAAATGGAGAGATTCTCAGAAAAGAAAATAAAATTCTTACAATTTGATAATGGCAAAGATTTTGATAAATTCCTAAAAGATAACGGAATTCAAAGAAGATTAAGCTGCCCTTACACGCCACAACAAAACGGAATGGCTAAAAGGAAAAACAGAACGCTCTTGGAGAAAGCACGTTGCATGATGCTAGATGCTAATGTTCCAGAGATTTATTGGGCTGAAGCAATAACGACCGCCAATTACATTGCTAACAGAACTCCAAGTAGAGTCATAGAAATGAGAACTCCATATGAAATGTGGACTAGAAAGATACCTTCCATCAATCATTTTCAAATTTTTGGTGCAAAAGCATTTGTTCTGATAAAGCACAGACGACAAAAAAGAAAGTTAAGTGCAAAAACTCATGAAGGAGTATTTATCGGCTATTCAGAAATATGCAAAGCGTATAGAATCTGGATACCAGACAAAAATAAGTTAATGGTGAGCCGAGACGTAAGAATAATGAAGAAAATGTACTATGAAGGTAAACAAAATGAAGAAAAATATAACCTGAATGATAAAGATACTGCAATTATTGAAATACTACTTACTTACTACGCTGGCTCAGCGACCCCAAGAGGATCTTGGCCTCTGACACGAGAGTTCTCCATTCTTTCCTGTTCTGTGCCGCTTAATTATTGAAATATTAAGCAAGAATAAAGCAGAAGAAAAACAACCCATTCAAAATGAAGTCGAACAGGAACCAAATGAAGAACTGGTGGAAAATGATACCATGAATGAAAGAGTTGAATCTGAAATTGAACAAGATGGAAATATTAATTCATCGACAGATATTTTTCTCGATACTGAAGAAGTTGAGAGTTCTGAAAATACTACACCACCACCAGAAGTAATAAATGAAAGACAACAAAGAGTCAGAAGACCTCCTGCATGGACAGAAGATTATGATATGTCTCATCTAACAAATGATAGAATGGATGAATGGGATGAAGCTATTAAAAAAGAAATTTCCTCACATCTAAAAAATAATACCTGGACAATCCAAAAATTACCAACCGGAAGAAATATGGTTGATAGTAAACTGATATTAACAGAAAAATTTGGACCCAACGGTAAATTAGAGAGGAAAAAGGCACGATTAGTTGCCAGAGGACTTTCTCAAATACCAGGACAAGACTATCAAGAAGTTTTTGCTCCTGAAACAAGATTGAGTTCGATCAGACTACTAATTGCTATAGCAGTCAATTTTGATATGCATATTGATCAAATTGATATATGTACTGCATTCTTGAATGGTGAAATAGATGAAGACATCTATATGAAGAAACCAAATAAATTAGAAGAATTTTTAGAAAAAATTATAAAAGACAAGAATGGAGATAAAGAAATAATACAAAAAGCAATAAAGATGAAAGATGATCTGAAGAACAATAAATTTACAACTGCATGTAAACTAAACAAGGCAGTATATGGATTAAAACAATCAGGAAGGCAATGGTTTTTGAAACTTGACGAAAGTTTAAAACAAATCGGTTTCAAATCTTCATTTACCGATCCCTGTACTTACATATATGCACCGAAAGGCGGAGATTTGGATAAAACGGTTATTCTCAGCATATATGTGGATGATATTCTGATTGCTAGCCGAAGCAAGAAGCTAATCCAAGAAACAAAAGCTAAAATTGCTAAGAAATTTGATCTCAGAGACCTTGGAGAAATCAAATACAGTCTTGGTATACATTTCGAGAAGCAAAATGATAGCAGTATAAAGCTGAGCCAGACAAAGTACACAGACCAAAGTCTAGAGAAGTTTGGACTGTAATAATGCAAACCTTCACCTACTCCTATAGAAGTTGGTCAAAAGTTAAAAAAGGCTAAAATATGCCAGAAGGAATTGCCATATAAAAATTTGATTGGGACGCTAATGTATATAGCAGTCGCCACACGGCCAGACATAGCATTAGCTGTGAGTTATCTCAGCCAATTTAATAGCTGTTATGATGAAACACATTTCAAAGCAGCGAAGCGTATCCTTCGATACTTAAAAGGAACACGAGATGAGGGGCTCATTTATAAAAAGACATATAGCCCACTACTAAAAGGTGCTGCAGATGCTGATTGGACTTCATGTGATATTGATAGACGCTCATACACTGACTACATTTTCACAATGGGTGATACGCCTATTAGCTGGGAAGCTAAAAAGCAACGAACAGTGGCTTTATCAACAGCTGAAGCCGAATATATGTCTTTTACAGAAGCCGCTAAAGAGGCAATTTATTTGAAGAACCTATTGAAGGATCTTACTATTAGTAATGCTGTAGTAAAAATATTAAATGATAACCAAGCTGCGCAAAAACTCGCCAAAAACCCAGTCATAAACGTTAAGTCAAAACATATTGATATAAGGCAACACTACATCAGAGAAGTGATTGCTAATGGACAGGTTGTAGTTGAGTATACACCATCACAGCAGATGATAGCAGACATGCTGACCAAAGCACTTAGTGGCACGAAGCTGTCTTCTATTAAGGAAACCATCAATATCTTGAAATCTTCGTGAGGCGGAGTATTGTGGATGGTCTATGGTAGTTGCCATGGTGTTCTGATATAATCAAGTATGTCATATGTGTTGTTGGAAATAAAAAATGGTTAAAACAATATGTTTTAATTAATAATAGCTTGAATATCCAGATACTAAACCACTCAACACCGGCTTTTCAGGTTTTTGCACATCACCTTCGATAATATCTACTAATCCATCTATACCTCGTAGTAGCGCAGTCATACGATACTTCCAGGCTACCCAATTTGTTCCATCGAACTTCGAGATTTGAATTTTATTCGGTTCCATACTTGACTATTTTCGGTCGTGCAAGAGGGCGCATAACCTCTTATAATAGCAACGAGCAAGCGCAGGGCAAAGTTCTAGAGCAAATTCAGGCAGGATTAGTCGAATACGATGTAAACTTTAGCAAAAATTAAACAAACATATTTTTAACAATAATACTCTGTATTGACAGCAGAGACAGTAAACAAGGTAACCTAGCTACACAAAACCTTACTAAAATAGATCGCAATACTAGTCCGAAGGAGATTTTACTTCAATAGGTACTCTGTGTCTATGAAAGGTCTGATTTTGTCAAAGATTTTGGAAACTACGCCAGGGGGATTTTGTATAGAATCTTAAGTCGGTAAAAGTAGTTAGTGACTCTCAAATTTCAAATTACTGTCCATGAGTAGCCCCAAATTTCGAGCTGACTGAACCCGCTCGACCGGCACACCTGAGATCTCAATGCCGAGATTACAGGCCTCCAACTGCGTTTTTGAACCCGTTATTAGGAATTTAGATTTAGTCGGGTTTAACAATAGTGAGTTCTTCGTCGACCAATCAGCGATGCAGTCCAAGTCTGAGTTTATTTTGCTAACTGAAGCCTGACAATAATTAGTTGGAGGTCTTTGTTCTGAGCTTAGATTATGAATAACGGCAGCTTACTGCCTATAGATAAACAAAGAGCCCGAAAACGCGTAACCAATTTTGATTTGTCAATGTGTGCGTTAGATAGTGATGTACATTTTGGTATCGATATTCGTGTACCCTGGCGACATTGACTTGTCTGTTCAGGCGGTAGCGTCGCTGTCAACAATCGCAGTGTTTCACTTGTAGTAGGTAGTAGTGTCGATAATCCTCCATTGCTCCGCCTGGGCCCGTAGATAAGTGGATTTCTACTGTCGTAAATTCCAGTAGTATAGAATGAAAATGTATGAGATTGATATTCACTGACGAAATGTTGCGTGACGGCTATGGCTATATTATATGCAACTACCGTTTACGATTACAGAAAGCCCTTTTTCTAGGTACCAACCCAAAAAAGTCGGTGGAACTGTAATTTATGTTTCTTTGTTCAAACCTTATTTTTTTATCTTCGTCACTTCACGACCAGTGCCACAAACATGAGCCCCTATCTTAGGCCAAATGTATTTTTTTTTATTTTTAATGTATGGACCAAATGTCAAAATATACCATTTGAGGCCGCCAAGGCCTCTGTCATATGGCTCTTTAACGACTACATCCATAAGTAGTAGTCGGGACCAACGGTTTAACGTGCCTTCCGAAGCACGGAATCATCCAACTTATCGGAATATCAGGTGATTCATCCTGCAATGTCCTAACCAAACTGGGGAAGTCACACAAAGGGATTTTTGTCTGACAGAGTCCCTACCGGGAATCAAACACAGAACCTCCGGACTTCGGATAAAGAGCCGAGCGCTATAACCTCTAGACCACGGAAGACGTTAATGGCTGATAATTCTACAAAGCAGAAAATCGCTAAATTTCACAACCACAAACGCAACGCAACGTTGCAATGCCTATTGAAGACGCATATTTCACAACATCAGACAGAACAGAACCACATTTTAGCCTAGTAGGTAAAACGTCTCCGGTACTTACGGAGAAGACGCAGGTTCGAATACCCACTGTCTGTGGTTGTGAAATTTTGCGATTTTCTACTTTATAAACAAAAATTTTAAAATAGCCAGTTTTAAGGAAGGAATGACATTATATTTTGGTAACAATTTGTTTGAGCCGATAATAACTACACGGAAGTGCCTCCGCTGCTGCCGGCGCCGGGTCCCATATGAGCTACCGACCGGCGCTGGTTGCTGAAATGGCTGCCGGCGCTGATTTTTTTTTTTAAATTGGTAACAGAACTAAATTAGTCAACCCCGATTCCAAGCTGCAGAATCTGTTAGCTCCTTTTAATAAAGTTGTATTGAATCGACATTTTCTTTTATATATCTACATCTAGAAAATGTTTGCTACAAACTTAAGAGTATTTTTTAGGATTCCAACTCGTCCAATCACTCTTATCAATTTTCCTTTTATATTCGAATCCTTTGGAAACTGTTGAACAAAATGGCAAAACAAAGTTAGGACTGACCTACTTCTGTTTATTTTAAGACGAAAATGGTAAATCAAGTATTTCAGTACGCGACGCGTAACAATGCGTCTGTGAGCTCGTATTATAAACATAAAGGAAATAGGTATCGATAAATTTAAGTCAAGCCCTAGCGTAAATGTGAGCTATATTGATGAAAAATATAACACTAAAATTCTGAACATTATCAACAACTTAACTTATTTCAATGCAAAATATGAAAATTAGCAATTCAGAAGAAGCTATTCTATATTTTAAACATGAAATATAAGTTATTTTAAGCAAAAAAACATATAGTTAAAAAGTAAGAAGGTCCTAGGAATTTACCCAAGAAATGTACATTTCTCTGGACTATTTTTGTGATTAACACCACATCCAACTACACTACACACCGCCGTAATTAAAAGTGTCCTTATTTTTATATAAATATGTAGTTTTTACGCAATTTTTTACAAAAAACTGTAAAGCTGGTTTTTCGCGTGGCTCAAAGTGACCCCCTGTCATTCAAAATAGGTTACAGAGCCATTCGATTCGCTATCCTTTGCTATCTTGCAGTATCACCATAAGAGATTTGTTTCTCGCTCGCACTCATTGTTGGTCTTCTATGCATAGGTTCTGAGATTAGGATGAACCGGAAGATACAATTGGACGTCATCTGCGTACATATGACACTTACATTGTTGAATTTGACGAGCAAGATCGGCTGTATATATAATAAACAATATTGGGCCTAATGTAAAGCCCTGTGGTACACTGCGAAGTATTGGCTCAGGAGTTGAAACAGCATGAGTTCCATCTGGTTTAGAGATACAACTTGTTGTGAACGGTGACTTAGGTAGCTATCAAACCATTTATAAGTGTTGAGTGATCAAACCCACAGTAAGACAATTTTGATAACAGAAGAGAGGTATTTAAAGAGTCAAAAGCTCGAGAGTAATCAAGGAAAACAATCACAGAGCCGTTTCCTTCATCTTGAGCTGTCAACAAGTTGTCTACAACATCCAACATTGCTGTGCCTGTGCTTCGTCCCTTGCGGAAACCTGATTGTAGGTCAGGATAGATTTTGTTACATTCACAATATTTAGACTTGATAGCTAACTACTCGTTCCAATATTTTAGATAGGAAGGGTAAAATACTTATTGGTCTTAAGTCTTTTACATTAGAAGCTTGACCTGACTTCGGTAATGGACGAACCAGCGCATTTTTCCAGATTTTAAAACATATTTTTGTGTTATTTTACGACTCTTAGTTTTCAAGTTATGATGAAAAATTACAAAAAAAATATCATACGCCCTCTTATCTCAGAATTTTGTGAAAGGAAAAATCTGAATTAATTACAGTCGAAGTTTATGTAAATATAACAGCAAAAATAAAACGATACTTTTAAGTTGCACAGTTTCTTATAAATCTGCAAAAAAACTTTAAAAACAAATTTTGCTTTACGGTCCCAAAAATGGACTTTATTGCTTCCAAAAATACTAAAGGTACATCGGAACCATCGGCCTGCGAGTCTGACTGGCACTTGACCGGTTTTTAGGGTTCCGTACCTCAAAAGAAAAAAACGGAACCCTTATAGGATCACTTTGTTGTCCGTCTGTCTGTCTGTCTGTCTGTCTGTCTGTCTGTCTGTCTGTCTGTCAAGACCCTTTATCTCACAAACGGGTAAAGGTATCAAGTTGAAATTAATACCATATATTAGGATCCATGAACCACACAAGATCTGAAAATTTCATTTTTTTACAACGACGCAATTAAAAGATATGGCATTTTATGTCCTCATCTCCATACATTTATTCAAAAATGAAAAACCTACAGGGTACTTCCCGTTGACCTAAAATTATGAAATTTGGCAAGAAGCTAGGTCACACAGTACAAATAATGGGAAAAGTCTGAAATCATTAAATATTACAACTTTTCTCACAACTAATGGTAACCGATTGTGGTGAGCTCCCGTTTCAAGAACATTCATATAAGAGAGGGGTCAAGTTGGATGGTTGCTGAGGTGATTTTTGTTTTAGTTCTATTTCAAAACGGGAACACTCACAAACTTGAAAATTGGTATGTTTATAGGGCATAGGCTATAAAATAACAACAAATAATAAAATTTGGTCAAGCGCGTGTCGGACTCAAAAAATCTAGCTCATTAACTTACTGAAATTTCAACTAATACAATTATGTTTATGTGGTGGTACGGAACCCTTAGTGCGCGAGTCCGACTCGCACTTGGCCGGTTTTTTTTATTATAGACGTCCAGCATTTTTATCATAGGTCTAATGCAACTATGAGATTCACGTAAAAATATTTTTAGGTTTTACTGTTTTTCTTTTACAAATATAGGTGGATTATACACTTAAATAAATGGTACAGCAGCACTGCACTTACTTTCTCGCAATACTCAAGGAAAAATTATCAACCGCAAACTAAAATTTGTAATGCCATACACATAGTATGGAAATACAAACTTTTATTTACGTTTTTCCAAAAAAATATTCGAATGAAATATACAGATCAATTCAGAATTCAAATTGTCAAACATTAAAACAAACAAACTTCAAACGATTTCGAGTAAATCACATGTTTAACTTTTGGTAGTACTGGAACACCCTTTATATCAATTTTCACAGATCAATGGATACTACCGTAGGATACTTGCACGCACATTTTTTTAATTTCCCTACACATGTTCCTTATGGATAATTGTTCAGTTTGGTCTACTGAGCAAGCCCTTTCAGTTTTTGGTACACCCTGTGTACTAAATTTTATTGAAAAAAATCATAAATAATATCCAGTCAGGTAAACAACCAATCCAGGATTAATATTATAGAGAATTTTAATAAACTCAATGGAACCAATTTTGGGTAAATCACATATTTACGTTTTGGTGGTACAGGAACACCCCTTATATGAAATTACACAGATCAATTGATACTGGTGCATGATATCTTACATGGAGATGCTTGGTCATGCAAAGTTTCATCAAGATTCTATGAGTCGTTTTTGAGAAAATTTAAATTTTCCATTTTCGTTGTATGACAGCTACCCTCAAAATGAGAGCCAGAAGGAAACCACTCAGAACCCTTCGATGAATTTGCATAAAACTCCTAAATTCAAAATATGGTGTCAATCGGACCATTCGTTTAGCCGCTAGGCCAAAGCGTGATGGACAGAGCGACCGACCGACGGACCGACCGACCGACCGACCGACGGACGGACATTTTTGGGAGACTTGTTTTTTATAATGTACGTGGGACACTCAGAAATATTTGCGACACTAAAAAAAATTGTTCTACAGGTACATATATTTTTATTAAATCTTTTCAAAGTACTCTCCACCAGCCTCTATACAAAGATTCATGCGTCTGAACCAGTTTTCAAAACACTTTTTCCAGTCCGCCGTAGACACCTCGTTTACAGCCTGCTCGAACGCAGCCAGCGCATCTTCCGGCGACGAAAATTGTATCCCCTTGAGCTGATTTTTTATTTTTGGAAATAAAAAGAAGTCACACGGTGCTAGATCAGGGCTGTAAGGAGGGTGACCCAGGAGTTTGACTGGTGTGCTGTCCAGGAAGTCCCTCGTTTTGAGCGCGGTGTGTGCAGGCGCATTGTCGTGGTGGAGCAGTAGTCCGCGGAGCCCTGTGTTTGGTCGCTTGTTGCTCACAACAGAAAAAACTTCTGGTAAACATTTGGTAGTATACCATTCGGCGTTGATGCTTCTTTGATCTCGTAAGGGAATTGAGGCCAAGTGGCCAGTCAAATTAAAAAAGCTGGCGATCAAAATCTTCCCCCCGCTTCGAGATCGCTTCACTTTGGTAGGCGTTGGTTCATTTTGAAACACCCAAACTGTCGACTGGCGCTTGGTTTCTGGATCGTATTGATAAATCCAGGACTCATCACCTGTTACGATGTCGTAAACACGCCGAGACGAGCCTGCTTCAAATTTGTTCAGCATATCACGGCGCCATTCCACCCGGGCCTGCTTCTGAGCGTCGGTGAGGTAGTGCGGCACCCAGCGCGATACTATCCTCCTCACGCGAAGATGCCCGTGTAGAATCTCGTGAACGCTTCCCGATCCAATCTTTAATATGTGCTGAATCTCCTGATATGTAATTCGCCTATTATCTTGGATTAAATTTTTCACTGCTAGCACGTTTTCTTCCGTAATAGCCGTCAAAGGGCGACCGCTTCTTTCTTCATCCCCCAAGGTTGGTCGACCGCGCCTAAATTCGTTATACCAACGATACACGGTTGCCTTGGAGGGGCCTTCATCCATAAATGCCATTTGAAGTCTATCGAACGATTCATCCGGTTTCAGGCGACACTTGAAATCGTAAAAAATCATAGCTCTAAAATGTTCCCGGCGCAGATCCATTTTTCAGTAAGACACGATACTTTGAATTGGCTCGCAAAAAATGTGGAGGGAAATTTTGAAAATGGAACACACATATTTTTACTTACAAGTAATCATATTTTCGAAAAAGATTCTGACCGGCCAGTCTCCCATATATAAAAACTATTTTTCGCAATACTTTCTGAGTGGCCTGGTATAAGTGATATAGAACACATTTTTGAGAAAATTAGACAAACTTTTTTTTTCACGAATACAATACCTTTCTCGCTCCGCTCGAAAGTAAAAAAAGATATTTATAAAGGTAATCAAATGTAAAGTAAATTATATTTCTAGCATTTTTGCCCTTTTTTGTGGAATTTATAATACCTTTATTACTATTTTTTTTAATCATGCTGTCGTAAATTTTGGTGGATTACTAAAGAATCATTTTGTAAACTAGCTAATCTAGTTTTTACGAAAAAAAACCGGTCAAGTGCGAGTCGGACTCGCGCGCCGAGGGTTCCGATATACCTATAGTATTTTTGGAAGCAATAAAGTCCATTTTCAGGACCGCAAAACTAAATTTGTTTGTAAAGGTTTTTTGCAGATTTCTGAAAAACTGTGCAACTTAGAAAGATCGTTTTATTTTTGCTGTAAAGTTTACATAAATCTCTGTCAACTGTAATTAATTCAGATTTTCCCTTAGTCAAACTTCGGAGATAAGGGGGGGGGAATGGTATTTTTTTTGACATTTTTCATCATAACTTGAAAACTAAGAAACTTAAAAAAATACAAAAATATATTTTAAAATGTACAAGTAAAGCCCTTTCATATGATACCCCACTCGACCTAGTAGCGACAATTTGAAATTTGGCCCCCCCTATTTTGGCCCCCTTTACATTAATAATCATACTTTTTTCAAAAAAATTTCATGTGCAATTAAGTTGGGCAACTATATTCTAAAACTATTTCAAATTTCAGCTCGATAGCGTAAGTGGTTGCTGAGATATAGAGGTGTGACAGACAGACGGACAGACAGACAGACAGACAGAGCGGCACCATAAGGGTTCCTTTTTTTTACCATTTTGGTATCGGAACCCTAAAAATGCTGATATAGATTATTGTTGAATCTTCATACAGTGATCTGTATATTGGACTAACCTTGAACCTGTCCTTGCCCGTCGGAGCGGTGGCATAAGGAATGTTATAGAATACGAACAAACCACTCTCTTGGTCTTTATACGCCCTTAAAGGACCTTGCGCAATCGTCACTGTCTTAACATCGGCATTGTCTGTATCTGCCTTCCCCAATGCCACAAAAAGCACAAACACACAAACCATACGTCCTATCCACATGGCGTAATCGTTTATACTAGTTGAGCAAATCATCTTCAAATTGTCTGTACTCTATTTGTTATACGCCAACACCAATATTTTCCGGATTAAAGGATGAGCCTTGGCACACTTGTTCCTTAGCTAGACTAGTGCTAAAAATGCTTACCCCCCGCTGGGACGTAGGGGGAGTGGGTAAAGTTTTCTTACTCCGCGCGCACTGTGACTCGTCATAATAACTGCTAATTTATAGCTACTAAGGCAAGTTTGGTATCGTTTTCAGCTAAATAAAAGATGGTCGTCAAAAATCATAGAGTAACACGATTTTCGCGCGCAAAGCCCGGTTTGACGCGTTGCTCTAAGTCAAAAATAGACATTTCCGTACAAAAAATAATAATTAAGGTAAAACAGCTGGCAACCTACATGGACAGACTTGCCAGTGGCTGCCAAAGCATGTATTGATATGATCAGGTGCAGACGCAAAAATAAGTGCGGCAGCCGTAGATACAGGTGCTTGCAGCAAGTGCACGGAGTTGTGCGCTTTCGAAGGCAAATGTATATAATAGACAAAATATATATTTACATGATATATGTATGTTAATCGATTAATTACGGACCTTTAAGTCATTCGAAATTGTTACTAAGTCTAGCTCAGCTATAGGTTTAAATATCACGGTATACCTATAGGTGCACAAGGTTCATACAATACTTACCTTTTTATCAAAAAACATTAAAATTGCACGCTATTCTATAAAAATAAAATTCTATTCTGACTATACAGATACAGGTCCTTAGCAACATATAAAAGTCTTTTTTGTTGTCCTGTATTTTTCAAAAAAAAATTACGTCACTGCCGCTTTGAGTTAAATATTTTTTAATATTTTTGATGATGGTTTTCAACGAGGCTCATATTTTTGGAATCAATATGAATGCGGCTTTTTAAATATATTTTTTTCAAACAGATATCAATACACGTTTGAAGTTTATTGTCATTAAGAAAAACATTTTTAATTTTTTTTTAATTTTTTACTGTTATTATTATTTTTTGTATGGAAATGCTCTTTTTTGTTTCAGAAAACGATCAACGATCTTTTATTTAACTTAAACTTGCCCTAGTATCTATAAACTTGCAGTTCTGACGAGTCACAGTGCACGCGGAATAAGAAAACTTTACCCCCTTCCCCTAACCCCAGCGGGGAGTAAGCCGCTTACTCCCGGGCGTTCTCAACATTAGTCTACCTAAGGAACAAGTGTGCCAAGACTCATCCTTTAATCCGGAAAATATTAGTTTCCATACATTGAATGGATATGTTTCGGCTAAAGATAGGTGTGAACATAAACTTAAGATTAGCCGGCTAAACTTAGGTTTATCTTCGAGAAGCGTCTAAAATTAGTTTCTTCTATCATTAGCCAGCTACATATTTGTCACGCCGACAAAGTGGTAAAATAAAATTAACAAACAAAAATTTTTTTGAGGTACCATTTTAGGGTAGGCCATTTGTGAAAAACTTAAAAAAAAAACCGGCCAAGTGCGAGTCGGACTCACGCACTGAGGGTTCCGTACCACCACATAAACATAATTGTATTAGTTGAAATTTCAGTAAGTTAATGTGCTAGATTTTTTGAGTCCGACACGCGCTTGACCAAATTTTATTATTTGTTGTTATTTTATAGCCTATGCCCTATAAACATACCAATTTTCAAGTTTGTAAGTGTTCCCGTTTTTAGATAGAACTAAAACAAAAATCGCCTCAGCAACCATCCAACTTGACCCCTCTCTTATATGAATGTTCTTGAAACGGGAGCTCACCACAATTGGTTACCATTAGTTGTGAGAAAAGTTGTAATATTTAATGATTTCAGACTTTTCCCATTATTTGTACTGTGAGACCTAGCTTCTTGCCAAATTTCATAATTTTAGGTCCACGGGAAGTACCCTGTAGGTTTTTCATTTTTGAATAAATGTATGGAGATGAGGACATAAAATGCCATATCTTTTGATTGCGTCGTTGTAAAAAATTGAAATTTTCAGATCTTGTGTGGTTCATGGATCCTAATATATGGTATTAATTTCAACCTGATACCTTTACCCGTTCGTGAGATAAAGGGTCTTGACAGACAGACAGACAGACAGACAGACAGACAGACAGACAGACAGACGGACAACAAAGTGATCCTATAAGGGTTCCGTTTTTTTCTTTTGAGGTACGGAACCCTAAAAATAACAAATCATAAATAATCCTACAAAACATTTTATTGTTTTGATTTCATTCTACAAAAGATTTAATCCTACAAAAGATTTTATTCTTCTAGGGTTTCCTCTCCAGTAGAGTTGTGCATATGTGGTGGGGTAAAAATACACCCAAAGAGGGTTTTACGCGTTAGCGCGCTTTTGCTAGGTCTGTGGTTTTACGACAATATCTCTGACTGACTTAAAATATCGGACATTGGTCTAAAGGTAGAGCTTTTAATTTTGTATTGAATGCGACCACATTAATATTTTTATTATTAGTTGAAATAATTCAATTTTAGGAAATCCGAAGACTTTCATAAAAACTGTCGTCTTTCATTTCAAGGGATGAATTTCTTAAAAAGCGTAAACATGTACTTTTTCATTTTTTACAGAATGCTCAACCTCGAATTTAAAAAATTAGACTTCTAGACCAACATATGGACACAAAAATCACCCGTATTTCAACCTTTTGGAGGATGATTTTCAAGAAACACTCAAACATGGTGTTTCTTTATTTTTAACCAGCAGCTTTAATTCATATTTGTGTGAATCTTACTACAGAAACGCTAGTAACATATATTAGATCATTGACAGAAACAAAGGACTTTCATTCAAATATTTTTTCCTTATTTCACCCCCTTAAGGGATGAATTTCTTAAGATCCTTTCTTTTCACGAACCGCCATAGCGTGAAAAATATACCCTCTCGTTCTCTCTTCGTGTTTATAACTTCAGTAGTTATGGCTGTGCATTGATGAGTCAGTCAATCAATCAATGACAACTCCGCCGGGGGAAACCTAGGATAGTCATTTTGGGTAACAAATGTTGGCAATCACTTGCCATTCATTGCCTATCGTCCAGCGCCGCCTTCAAGTACGAAAGGAGCGCCCTCTCGCTACGAAATTAAGAACTGTCATTAGACCAATAGGAAGCAAGTGCGCGCGCCTGCGCCGTAGCTACGCCGTCGTGGAAGGTGGAAGAGGGGCGAGCGCCGCGTGGTCATTCTGCGTTAGCGCTTTGAAATAGCTAGTCGTTAAAAAGGACCACGAGAATAATACTATAAAATACATAAAAATATTAGTAAAGCTTTCAATTTAATTGTGAATGTAAATTATAAAATATTAATAAATATATATATATAACTCATTTATTCAGGAAAGTATTACAAATTATTACAGATTTTAACACTCTGCCAAACTGCAAGCAATTTGTTGGCAGACTAAAGTGCTCTCAGGTTACCACTAATATACCTACACTTTGCAACAGTGTCCAGGACTACTTCAGAATGCATATAAAATTTTGTTAATTTTAGGTTATTATTAAATATGAAGTAGTCCTAGACCTTTCTGGTAATAAGCATACTTGTACGGACCTTACATAAATAGCTCAGAAATATAAATAAATAAAACTAAATAACCTACACAATATCTAATCAAGATTATGAAAGAAAAATGTTTTAAGCCTTTTCTTTAAACAGTTTCGCGACAGCTTCTTACCTGAGAAAATAGAATCAGGGAGTTTATTAAAAAGTTTAGGTATAATGAACATAGAAGTGCGCTCCCCGTAATAATTAATCGGCTTATAAACATTTTCAAATGGCTCAACTGGTCTCCTTGTGGGTTTTTCTTGCTTACGGTACATACTACTGTATCTATAAAAGTGTTCCAGTGCTAGCAAGTAGTTAACTTTATCGTGAACAGGTAGAATTTTACATTTAGCGAACAGCTTATCATAATCTCCTTTACAATCTTTTTTTGTTTTATTACTTACGAGTAATTTAAGGAACCTTATCTGTAGACCTCTAATTTGATCTAAGTAAGACTTAAAAGTTCTTCCATAGACAGCTAATCCATAATCTATTAGTGAATCAACTAAAGCAAAGTAGACTACTCGCAATAGCTGCCTATTTAGGATCTTCTTCAAATGATAAAATTTACTTAGCACAATTCTTAACTTATTACAAAGTTCATAGATGTGAGATTTCCAATTCAATTTTCGGTCAATGGTAAGGCCAAGGTATTTATATTTATTAACAAATTCCAGAGGTAGACATTGGCAGTTTTTTCTATCATTATGCAGGCATTCGTAACTGTGCCCTACAATATTGTAGTTAATACAATGTTTACTATTATGCGGGGACGACAGGTGCATTGCCTTTGTCTTCGTCACGTTTAACATGATGCCGTTATCGTGCGACCATTTCATAATGCCATCCAAGTCTTCTTGTAGCCTTTTTTCAATTTCTTTTTGGTCTTTTGAGGCAAATACAATGCACGTGTCGTCCGCGTACATGTAGACCTGACAGTTCTTTATGACGTTACACATGCTGTTGACGTGCATTATATACCCAAGTGGACCGTAAATACTACCAGTTGGTACTCCATATTTAATGCTTGCCATGTCTCCCTTCACATTACGTATAACAGTCATCATCTTCCTGTCAGAGAGGTACTGCTGCAGCCACTGGCCTATAGGTCCGCTGACGCCACACTCGAGCATGGCTTGCATTAACACGTCATGCTCAAGTGTGTCGAAAGCCTTTTTAAAATCAATAAATATTGCTACCACATGTCTTTTTGTATTCAATTGGTCATTAACATAATCAGTAAAACATGACAGTGCTGTAGCAGTACTTCTGAATTTTCTAAAACCATGCTGACTACTCGACAGAACATTGGCGGTCTCCAAGTACGTAGCGATTTGTTGTACTATGATCTTTTCAGTAATTTTATTTACTACAGGTAATATCGCAATCGGTCGGTAGTTAGAATAGTCCATATGGTTTCCCTGCTTATAAATAGGTCTGATCATTGCAACTTTCAGATCATCTGGATAGAGTCCTTTTTTAACACACAGATTTATGAATTTCGCTAAAATAGGTGAGATTTGTTTTTTTATAAATTTAAGATCCATCAAATAAATAAGTATAACAAAGCGAGGTTTGTACAGTGTTCTTTAAGACAAATAAAGTGATTTAGTTCTAACCTAGCTGGTTTACTTTTAGATAATTTTAACATCAGAAGCGGCCCGGACTACGCCTGAAGATATGAATAGAAGGTCTAGATCAAAACGGAGACGCACACGATCGTCAAGTGCGACTAGAACTCCATCCGATTCGCCGCCACATCGAAGACGTTCTAAGGCATCGAGGAAACATGGACGAAAAACGACGTCTCATCGGAGGTCTAGATCGAAGCAAAGGCGTAACTGCTCTCCATCTAGCTCGAGCTCGACTACCTCAAGTTCGTCGAGTCGTTCAAGGTCACACCAAAAGTCGCGAAAAAGATTGAGGGTAACACGAGAAACTGTAAGTACAAGTGCAACTACTTTACACAACATGATCCCCGAATTTAACCCGCTTACCGATAATGTGCTATCGTGGATAAATGTTATAGAGTCCTATGCGTTAACTTTCGCATGGTCCGACAGCACAGTCCATTATCAGGCTTTAAATAAACTAAAAGGTTCCGCAAAGCTATGGTATGATGCATTGTTGCGCAACCATCAGTCCTGGACAAGCAGGTCCTGGAAAGATTGGAAAGGCAAAATTATATCTACCTTCCAAGTAAAGAGGAATATGTTTGAGCTACTAAAGGAAATTGTAGATAAAAAACCCACGGAAAATCAATCCCTTTACGAGTTTTTTTATTCAACAAAAAGCGAAAATTGATAGTCTTCGAGTAAATTTTTCTAAATCCGATATTCTATCGACTGTAATAATAACAAGGAAACATAACAAAATATATAAAAATAGGTAACACTTATTCAAATAGACCACCCCGAATCGTACCTGAAGGGAAAGTTCCCATTACACTGGCAGCATTATTTCAATATTATTTCAATCATACTCGGTAACATAGCAGATACAAATATAAGTGCGTCCGTAGAAGCAAGTCGCTTTCAGTCGTGCGATGACCTTGCAGCATTTTTGCATAGCCGTGTTTACAAATCAAAAGTCACAAAACCCACTAATATTACTCATTCGAATTCTCGCGATTTTAGCAGTAAGGACGTGAAATCAAACTATCAAATGCATCCGACATCAAGTTTACAATCCTCGACGGTTCCAACACCACAAAACCCTCAGTTACAGAATCCAGCTCAAGTACAAAATCGCAAACCTATCGAGTGTTTTAACTGTGGTGGCAATCATAAACGGATCCACTGTAACGTAAAGTGCGATTTTTGTGATAAAAAAGGGCATACTGAAGCAAATTGTTACAATAAAAAGAAACAACAGCAAAACAACGTTAAGCCCGAAGTTCAAGAAACTAAGTTCATTTCTTCATCAAATTCGAAAGATAAATTTTATAAAACTGTCGGTATAAATAAGTTCGATCACGAGGCTTTCATAGATACAGGCAGTAGCTGTTCAATAATCTCAGAACAACTAACAAAGAAGTACAGTTTGGAAACTTGCCCTCTTACGTCCCCTGTGATGTTACAAGGCTTTTCAAAAGACAGCCTAAAATCTGTTTCGTCAGTGGTTAAGGTAGACTTGAGAATTGATTCCATTGTGATTAAGAATGCCGAACTCTTTGTACTGAAGGAGCTGTCAGGTTGTGAAATACTGATAGGAAGGAACGTAACTGAAAGACCGGAAATAATGTACTCGCGAATAGGAAACATGTTAAAGTTTGATTACACGTCTGAATTCGTTCAATTTTGTGAAGCCACAGCCACAATCGAGCCTGAGTTCCAAATCGATACTGATTCCCATCACGCCGAGTTGTTGACTTTATTTAGAAACTATAGAGAATGTGTAGCGACTTCAGTTAAGGAGCTAGGAAAGGTTAACAACCACGAGATGCAAATCAATGTGAGTGACCCTAAACCAGTACAGTTTCGCCCATACAGGACGTCTAACGCGGATAGGAAAATCATCAGGGATATTGTTAACGAACTTCTTGAAAGCGGAATTATTCGCGAAAGCAATTCCCCATATGCCAGTCCCGCGTTGCTTGTTAATAAGAAGGATGTTGATGACAAAAGATTATGTATAGACTACCGAGCTCTTAACAAAATCACTATTAAGGATAAATACCCTATGCCAAGAATCGAAGAGCTCGTCGATAGGTTGCAAGGGTGTAAGTACTTCACCAGCCTTGACCTGAAAAGTGGGTACTACCAAATAAAAATGCAAGAGGACTCTATTCAAAAAACTGCGTTCATAACAGAAGATGAGCATTACGAATTTTTGAGGCTACCTTTCGGCTTAGTCAACTCCCCGTCAACGTTCCAGCAAATGATGAACAAAGTAGTAGGTAATTTACGGTTTGGTAAGATCATCTTGTATTTAGACGACATTTAGATAATAAGCGAGACAGCCGAAGAAAATTTAGAGTTACTACAAAAGGTTTTAGAACTATTTCGCGAAAATGGACTTACTTTAAATTTGGAAAAATGTCATTTCTTAAAAACCGAAATAGAATTTCTAGGATATAAAATAAAGTCAAATTGCATAATGCCTAGCGAATTCAAAGTAAAAGCCGTCAGACAATTCCCCACTCCTAAAAATATTCATCAACTTCGCCAATTTAATGGCCTTATAAGCTATTTCCGCAAATTCATAAGAAATTGCGCTATGATATCGAGTCCTCTCACAAAATTAACTAGAAAAGACACACCTTGGTCATGGGACAGCAGGACTCTCTAACCTCTGCCAGTGTGCTTACTATCTACGACCCGAATAAAGAGTGTGTATTATACTCGGATGCAAGTAGGGAAGGGATTGCTGGTATATTAACCCAAGTCACAGAGGAAGGTGAAAAACCTTACATTATTACAGCCGTCAAACGAGTGACGATGAGAAAAAATACCACTCGTTTGAACTAGAATTACTGGCAATCGTTGCTTCATTGGCGAAATTTAGGCTATACCTGCTAGGAACTAGATTCAAAATTGTGACCGACTGTAATTCGGTTAGGTTTACTCTCACCAAAAAGGAGATTATTCTCCGAATTGCGCGCTGGGTTTTAACAACTCAGGAATTTGATTTTGAAATATAATAATACATCGGGAAGGGTGCCGCATGCAACACGTCGATGCCTTGAGCCGAAATCCAGCGCCATCCGGAGAAAAATCAGAGGCTGAGCTAGTCATGTCTATCACTGAGGTTGACTGGCTGCTTTCAGTACAGCTGGAGGACTCAAACTTAGTTCAGATCAGAAAAGCGTTAGAAACAGGTGATACAGATGGTCATAAACAAATCTTTGAAAACTACGAACTTTTAGCAAACAAAGTCTATCGAAGAACTACCCTCGGTCGTCGATGAGTAGTCCCAAAAAAATGTATTTGGCAAATCATTAAGAGTAACCACGACGACCTTGGGCACTTCTCGGTAGATAAAACTTACGAATGGATATCCCATATGTACTGGTTCCCTAAAATGCGACGTTGCATAAAAAAATATATTAAGAACTGCCTAAACTGCATTTATTATAAGAACAAAGGTGGACCTAGGGAGGGTGAATTATACTCTATACCTAAATACGCAAAACCTTTCCACACACTACATCTTGACCATTTAGGCCCATTTGTAAAAACAATAAAAAACAATAAATATTTATTAGTGACGGTAGATGCGTTTACAAAATTTGTTTTCTTATCTGCGGTAAAAAGCACGGAAAGCAATCATGTTATTAAGGAATTGGATAGTATTTCAAAAATATTCGGTATTCGTAGAATAGTGGCTGATGCAGGCTCAGCATTTACCTCGACTGCTTTCAAACAGTACTGTGAGAATAAAAACATCCGCCTCCATACGACGTCATCAGGTATGCCTCGTTCAAACGGTCAAGTCGAACGTTTTAACAGAACTATTTTAGATGCGATGAAAACATTGGGCGCGAATGTAGCAGATGACCGTTGGGATGAGTGTATAAGATTATTACAGCAGGGAATTAATAGCACCTATCATAGTACAATTAAAGCTGTACCCAGTGAAGTAATGCTAGGATACAGACTACTTAGTGATAGTGACAAGCTAGGACCTGAGCCTGATAACGACGATAGTGCCACGGATGTTACGAAATTACGCATATGGGTCGACGAGAACATAAAAGGTAATGCGGAGTCACAAAAACGGAGGTTTGACAGTTCTCGTGTGAAAGCGACACAATACCAAGAAGTTGACTTGGTTCTTACCAAGATTTTGTGCCAAACTAATGACGGCCAAAGTAAAAAACTATTACCTGTGTACAAAGGACCATTTCAAGTGCAGACTGTCTTGGGTCACGACCGATACATTGTTACCGATATGAGAGGAAACGAAAGGACCAGTAAACGATATACAGGCACAGTTTCTGCAGAAAATATGAAACCCTGGGTTCGAATCAATGATTGGCTATCTGATTAAATATAAAAGGTAAAAATTATTCTCAGAGTAAGTATAAGTACTTATATCTTAGCCAGTGTTGGCAAGGCTCGTTATGAAACTTTTATGTTTATTTACAGGAAATTTTTATTATAAATGTACATAAAGCTACCTACATATAAAACAGGAATGCAATAAATGAGTACACATTCTCTCGCTGGGTATGTAAGATCTTTATTTATTTCAGTGTGTGACTTTATCCTATTTATTTTTTACTTAAAATAATGCTGTTCGGTCGGATCTCACGTCCACCAAAAGGCAATAAATTGATACAGGGTTTACCTAAGACTAAAGGTAAATTGACTACATCAATGCTTAATGAAATGCGTCCTAAGACTAAAGGGCAAATTTCTATTTTGGTGGAATGGGACCATGATTGTACCAGAGCATGTCTAAGTCACAATGGTCACCTAAGACTAAAGGGACCGATTCAAACTTAGATATGTAATAAATCTCCCTTACGTCATGATAGGCCGAACGCAGATAGTCTCTAACCATGAAATTATTGTTTCAGTAATACAAAGAGCAGTATCCTGTGGATATTGTGGAGCACCTGGGGGCATGCGCTTTGCAGAATGGCCGTGTTGGCAATCACTTGCCATTCATTGCCTATCGTCCAGCGCCGCCTTCAAGTACGAAAGGAGCGCCCTCTCGCTACGAAATTAAGAACTATCATTGGACCAATAGGAAGCAAATGCGCGCGCCTGCGCCGTAGCTACGCCGCGCCGTCGTGGAAGGTGGAAGAGGGGCGAGCGCCGCGTGGTCCATAGAGGAAATAAAGCACTCCGTTAGCGTGGTCATTCTGCGTTCGCGCTTTGAAATAGCTAGTCCTTAAAAAGGACCAAGAGAATAATACTATAAAATACATAAAAATATTAGTAAAGCTTTCAATTTAATTGTGAATGTAAATTATAAAATATTAATAAATAAATAAGTATAACAAAGCGAGGTTTGTACAGTGTTCTTTAAGACAAATAAAGTGATTTAGTTCTAACCTAGCTGGTTTACTTTTAGATAATTTTAACACAAATGAAGCTATTAAAACAATAAAACCTTTTGTAGGATTTATTTCCGATTTCAAGTTTAAACCTACTAACCTAATAGACGTAGTGGCGATGATTTTTTTTTATCGTAAACGTAAAAAATTCACAGTGGTATATACATGATGAATTTAAAAGGGAAACTATAACAGTTATTTATTTATTTATTTATAATTTACAATGTACAGTTATGACAGGCATACCTAATTAAACTATACAAGGAACATAGAACTTAAATAACGAGATCACATTGAGATCAGAAACCTTAAACATTATTTAAAAAAAAAACTCCTGTATGTAGGAAAAAAAAACTAATATATGTATAAAATAAAATTACAAAACTTCACAGAAAGTAAGCATAGATTTGCTGATGCTTGGCAACTTATCTGCAAATATATCAAGTTGTGGTGCCGCCTCTAGCATATCTCGTATAAGTGGACTATATAGGTAAACGAGTACCTAATAGTCAATTTACTGAACATATCAAAAATAGCAACAGCAATCAGGCGCTGGACCTTGGCTAAGTACACACGACCGCACATCAGTAGAAACACTTTTGGTCCTTATGGCGTGGTAATAGAGTTGAAAAAGTTTCTACCGACAAGCGGTTGACCGTACCTATACTTAACAATAATGATTCTTGAGGCAACTACGAAACCTACACTGCGCGTGACCCGACACGCACAAGGCCGGTTTTTAATATTTAACATTTATCTCAAGGAAATGTGATGATTCCTCGCAGTAAAAGTTAGGCTTACTATTTGTAAGAGATTATCCTCTCAGAACATTCAGCCACTCAAACATATGCCTCTTCACGTAGGGAAACGTAGACCACAAAATAATTTAGTCTATACATACCTATGACATAATATTTACTACCTAGACATTCCTAGGAACATTTTTCCCTTTTATTTACGAGTAACAACTTGCGTCAATGACAACACGCGGAGCATCCTGAAAATATGGAGGGGATTAACCTTACCCTAGATATTTCTAAAAATGTCAGCGTTTAAAGAAAAAGAGCGGTCGCAACTTAGCAACGAGCGTTTCTAACACAATCCTACTAATATTATAAACGCGAAAGTTTGTAATGATGGATGGATGGATAGTTTTTTTTTTATAGAAGTGGGAGGCAGATGAGCAGGCGGGTCACCTGATGGTAAGTGATCACCGACGCCCATAGACACCCGCTACACCAGGGGGATCACAGGTGCGCTGCCGGCCTTTAAGATATTTGTAGGCTAGTTTCTTGAAGGCTGCCTTATTGTACCCGTCCGGAAATACCTGCGCAGGAAGCTGATTCCACAGTGCGGTCGTACGTGGTAAGAAGTATCGTGGTAGGATGTTTGTTACTCTTTCACTCAAAAACTACTGAATGGATTTTAATGAACTTAGCACACATAGAGGTTAGGTCCTGGAATAGCACATAGGTTACTTTTTACCGTGGGAAAACACTTTATTCCCACGGGAAAACGCATTTAATGCGGGTGAAACCGCAGGCGGAAAGCTAGTACAGAATATAAAGCACAACAATCTCACAGTGTTAACATACAACGAACTGAAAACAGCATGTTTATGTTAATTACAATACCCGACCCATCTTGTTTGTCCTACGGCCCTACCCTTCTACCCCCTATTGTAAATATTCCCATAAGCCTGAAACAATAGGCTGGCCTGAAATGGGTTATTCCTAACACCACTTTTTTCGGCACCACGGTTAGAGAGAGTGCACGCTGTGTTACACCAGTAACACAGCGTGCACTCTCTCTCACACAGTACCACTAAAATACAAGTATGTAATATGAAAATATTAACTAGATAACCTAAACCCCTACGGGAAAGAGGCATGACATTTACAGTAGGTAAATATTTGTACGGTCAAGGGCAGATCAAGCATGACACCCACAGAGCTACTTTAGCTCCTACAGCGATTGAAATAAGAACATAGTAAGTACCTCATACATCATGTTCTTATTCGGCATATTGTGGTGATATTGTGTGACAGCAGCGCGCTAAAAGATCTCTCCCTCCTTACACGAATAAAGCGTAAAGAGCTACGGAGAATCGTCAACAAAAAGATTCCTACTACAGTAATCTTCTTCTCGCTCAAACTCATTATCAAACTTTATCATCGAATGTAAGAGAAAGTCGTGAATAATTTCCTCTTTACCCGACTGCGGCGAAGACCAGTAGGAGGGAAATGTGTTTGTTTAACCCGTGTGAGGGTTGTGTTTGACCCGAATGTTTGTATAGGTATGTATATTGTATGTCAGTTTCTTTGTTCCCCTATATTACTAACCAACTGAAACTATTTTGATGAATTTATACGTCGTGATCGTCGTCGTCGTCGAGTGACACTGGGAATATTAAAATTATGAGAAATCAATAGGCAACGGAAATACGTTTTGTGGTGGTTTACATAATTTTGTTCGTACAACGCCTGCAATCTTATAAAATTCAAGGTAACCAAATCCTATAGATAATAGCTTGTTTTTTTCTTTTCTGTAACGCATTTGTGTTTATTGCTTTAAATTAAAAGAAATGTAAAAATTACCTAACTGCGCCATAACAAACTTACGTTTACGACGCCCCTGAAAAATACATAAGGTGCTTTCTAATAAACGGCGAATATTTGAGTGAGCTACGCTACTCTGACCATAAAACTGAACAGCATTCTTGAAAAGCAGCGTTGAAATATAAGTAAGTCATCCCATGCAAAATCATCGAAGTTACTTTGGGAAAGTTGTTCACATTTATGGTCGGAATAACATACTCGAATATTCGCAATTAATTAGGAAGTAAACCTTAAGAGAAAGAAGGCTTTGGAGACTGGCAGGCCAGTAGAAAGTCTTGGAATTAAATGAAACAAGGGTACCTAACTGTTTCCAATTGGGAACGAGGGTGGTTAGGAAAACCCCTTAAAACGCGATAAATTAAACGAGCAAACAAAGACCCGCGGTTGCGATAGGATTTCCATTGACGATCTGCCTAATCGCTTTTATATTAACAAATTGGTATCTTTCTCTCTGTCACACACACACAATTCAATTCACAAACAGTTGACAGCAGCTGGCAGTTGACAACCTTACCTCATCGCATACCAAAAAAAACCGGCCAAGTGCGAGTCGGACTCGCGCACTGAGGGTTCCGTACCACCACATAAACATAATTGTATTAGTTGAAATTTCAGTAAGTTAATGTGCTAGATTTTTTGAGTCCGACACGCGCTTGACCAAATTTTATTATTTGTTGTTATTTCATAGCCTATGCACTATAAACATACCAATTTTCAAGTTTGTAAGTGTTCCCGTTTTTACATAGAACTAAAACAAAAATCGCCTCAGAACCATCCAACTTGACCCCTCTCTTATATGAATGTTCTTGAAACGAGAGCTCACCACAATTGGTTACCATTAGTTGTGAGAAAAGTTGTAATATTTAATGATTTCAGACTTTTCCCATTATTTGTACTGTGAGACCTAGCTTCTTGCCAAATTTCATAATTTTAGGTCAACGGGAAGTACCCTGTAGGTTTTTCATTTTTGAATAAATGTATGGAGATGAGGACATAAAATGCCATATCTTTTGATTGCGTCGTTGTAAAAAATTGAAATTTTCAGATCTTGTGTGGTTCATGGATCCTAATATATGGTATTAATTTCAACCTGATACCTGTACCCGTTCGTGAGATAATGGGTCTTGACAGACAGACAGACAGACAGACAGACAGACGGACAACAAAGTGATCCTATAAGGGTTCCGTTTTTTTCTTTTGAGGTACGGAACCCTAAAAAGCGACCTATCTAGGCTGATTGCACAGTGAAAATGTAAGTCTAAAAAAACAGAGTTGCCTGGGCGCAACCTGACACGTCAACAGTCAAAAAAAGTCACTAAAGTAAAAAAAGAAAAAAGGACGGGTTGCACTCCGGGAGTGCCGGCAGAAGTGAAAACTTGAATTTTTGAATATTATGCTCTTTGTGAGGGTCAATCGCGCCATTGCTCGCGTACTTCTTTATCGAGACCTATCATTTGTCTCAGCACATGAGTACTCTAGGGTCAGTAGTTTTTGAGTTATAGCGATTTTTAGTTTGACAGCTGTCATCCGAAATGTAGATCTCATCGAGACCTATCATTTGTCTCAGCACATGAGTAGTCTAAGCTAATTTAATTTTTAGTTTGACAGCTGTCATCCGAAATGTAGATCTCATCGAGACCTATCATTTGTCTTAGCACACGAGTAGTCTAGGGTCAGTAGTGTTCGAGTTATAGCTATTTTTAGTTTGACAGCCTTCATCCGAAATGTAGATCTCATCGAGACCTATCATTTGTCTTAGCACACGAGTTGTCTAGGGTCAGTAGTTTTCGAGTTATAGCGATTTTTAGTTTGTCAGCTGTCATCCGAAATGTAGATGTCATCGAGACCTATCATTTGTCTTAGCACACGAGTAGTCTAGGGTCAGCAGTTTTCGAGTTATAGCGATTTATAGTTTAACAGCTGTCATCCGAAATATAGATTTCATCGAGACCTATCATTTGTCGTAGCACACGAGTAGTCTAGGGTCAGTAGTTTTCGATTTATAGCGATTTTTAGTTTGACAGCTTGTGCACAACTAAAAAAGCCGAGACCATGACAAAGACAAAAAAGATGTTTTGGTCTTTATCACACTAGAACTTTTTATATTGAGCCTGCTCTATGGTATGATTAGTTGCAAATCCATTTCCATACTTCATCTGAGATCTGACGCGACAAAGACAAAAAAGATGTTTTTGTCTGTATCACACTTTAGAACTTTTCTATATATTGAGCCTGCTCTAACTTGGTATGATTAGTTGCAAATCCATTTCTATACTTGATCTGAGTTCTGACGCGCCATCTGGGTTGCCATTCTCCTAAATCTTAGGGATCCCGCACACGACCGAGAATCGGCATCCCGCTGGATGCCCTTAAGCAAGTTAAGAGTTCCTGTCGACTATCCGGCGAAATTAATAAAAATTACCACTTATTATCGTGTTATATTGACTGGTTTCTTAGAAAACATGTTGTTGTATATTACAGAAGAATCGATGTAAAGAAGAGTTCTTAAAATGGTTCAACACACACAGACACACAACACACACACACCAGTAACACGTAAGTAAGAAGGCTACGTTTTTTTTTCACGTAGTTTTTTAATACTTATTTATCTTTGTAAAAAAAACTATTCCTTCGAAAAATCGCTAAATGTAACAAATAAACACAAGTCAAGAAATACTTAGGTAGAGGTAAGAGGTCTGAAGTTGGTAAAATTGGTGTTTTGCGTAATCGGCAAGAAATGGGCTACAATCAAAGAAAATACCAGCCTGGCGCAACTGCCTAGAACGAAACGTATTTCGCCGGGTGTTCACTTTCCGAAAACGATTCGCAGTTGGTAAAATAAATAAATGCAATCTGATGCAAAAAAGTTCACAGTAAGTATAATTAACCATTCTAAGCTTAAAACTTCCTCTGTGATGGCCCTGGCTAGTCTGGCTCCGATGAGGGCGGCTTGGAGTTCGAGTCTCGGGATTGTTGTAGTCTTCAGGGGGGCAACCTTCGATTTGCCGGCGACCAGTGAGGTAGTGATGGTCCCGTCAGGCTTGGTTGCCCGCCAGTAGGCAGCGGTGGCGTAGGCTTGTTCGCTGGCATCGCAGAATACATGTAACTCCTTCTCGCCTTCTGTCTCATATCTCCTTTCTCTGTTGAACTCCTCTGCGGGCTTGGTGGGAATTAGGTCGTCCCAGCCAAGTTTGATGCGCCATAGCTCTTGTAGCTGTATTCGGGCGCTGATGGCGAAGTGACTGATGAGGCCTAGTGGGTCGTATATGGACATGACCGCACTGAGGAACTCCCGTTTGGTGGGTGCGCGGTGGAGAAAGCGCACCTCCCGTGGCATCGCAGAATACATGTAACTCCTTCTCGCCTTCTGTCTCATATCTCCTTTCTCTGTTGAACTCCTCTGCGGGCTTGGTGGGAATTAGGTCGTCCCAGCCAAGTTTGATGCGCCATAGCTCTTGTAGCTGTATTCGGGCGCTGATGGCGAAGTGACTGATGAGGCCTAGTGGGTCGTATATGGACATGACCGCACTGAGGAACTCCCGTTTGGTGGGTGCGCGGTGGAGAAAGCGCACCTCCCGTGGCACGCGGTTCATTGCCGTGTTGAATGTCAGCAGGTCCGGTCCTGCCATCCAGACGAGGCCCAAAGTTCTCTCGTTGCTTGGAGTCGGCCCCAGGTTCGTGTCTTGAGTGGCTCGATCTTCGGCGGGAAAGGCAGCCAGCACTCGTGGATCGTTCGAGTTCCATGCACGGATGCGAAAGCCTGCCTTCGAGTGGATGAAGGCGACGTCTTTGGCGATCTTGATAGCTTCTTCTGCTGTTGCCATGCTATCCACGTAGTCGTCCATGTAGTGGTTGAGGGTGATCGCCTTGGCTGCTTGTGGGAAGTTGGCAGCAAACTCTTCAGCGTTCTTGTTTCTGACGCTGTGTGCCAAGAAAGGTGAGCTCTTGGCGCCGAATATCATCGAAGTCATCTTGTATATCTTCGGTGGATTGTCGCGATCTTCTCCTCGCCACAAGAACAGTTGTGCGGACTGGTCTTCAGGTCTAATTTTAACCCGCAGGAACATTTCTTCAATGTCGGCTGTGACAGCGACTGCTTCCTCTCTGAATCGGAAGAGGATCCCAATTAGAGGTCGTAGTAGATCAGGTCCCTCTAAGAGATGGTCGTTCAGACTGACACCGTTGGATGTGGCGGCAGCGTCGAAAACCAGGCGAATTTTCTTCGGCTTGTTGGGGTTTCTCACCGCGAAGTGGGGTAGGTACCAGCTCTTGGGGTCTGCTGGTTCTTCTCCTGTCACTTCTTCTGCGTAGCCTTTGTCGAGCAGGTTCTGGATCTGTCGTCCATACTCGATGCGAAGCTCGGGATCTTTGTCAAGCTTCTTCTCAATGCCTCGGAGTCTGTTCACGGCCGATGAGTAGCTCGGAGGTAACTTTGGTTCGTTCGTCGTAAATGGAAGTCCCACTTCGAAGTGCCCGTTGGTTCTGTGCGCCGTCTTCTCAAATATCTCGACGGCACGACGCTCTTTCGGATTCGGTCGTTGCGTTGACGTGATGCCAAGGGAATCCAGGGAGAACTGCATCTTTACTGCGTCGTCTAGGTTCGGGGACGTGCAGATGTGCAGGACTTCTTCGCAGGCTGGGAACTTGTTGCGTGGTAGAACCCCGTGAAGTACCCATCTGAGTGAAGTGCGTGAGGCTGCGGGTTGATCTCGGCGGCCTGCGCGTAGCTCTCGGGTGACGATTAGGTCCCAGTTATCGGCACCGATCAAGAGCCGGGGTCTTGTTCCTTTGCGGCACTCCTCGATCTGGAGTCCGTGTAGATGGTCGAGCTTCATGTCTTCAGGGCTGATGCTTTGGCCCTGGATCGTTAGCTCTTGTACTGTGCGAGCGATGATCTTGTGCGTCTTCATGTTGCGCCCTCGCACCCATAGGCTGACGCGTCGACTGGTAGGCTCGGGGCTGACCGACGACACGCTCCTTAAGTTCAGTGGCGCTGGTTTGCCTTCAGCGCCGATACAGCGTGCGAGTTCCTCGTCGATCAGTGTGACTGTTGAACCTTCATCCAATAGAGCGTAGGTTTCGACTGCCCCGTTCGGTCCCTGGATGGAGACTGGGCAGATCTTGAGCAGCACCTTTCTGCTACTCGTCCCGTCGTGAGAAGCTGCGGCGACGGTCTCGTGCGTCTCCTCTTCGGCGGGCCTTGGTTGCTCTGGTGGCGGCAGAGCTCGTGTAGCGTCGTGTAGTAGGACGTGATGCGTGTGTCGACATCCTTCAATGCTGCACTTCTTGCTTTTGCAGCGGCTTCGTTGGTGCTTGTTTGATAGACATCGGAAGCACACACCTTCTGATTTTGCCCACTCCCATCGGCCGGAGACGGTCATCTGTTTGAGCTTCTTACACTGCTCCGGTGGGTGTTCGCCTCCGCAACACAAGCAGGTTCGTTTCTTGAGTTCGGGTTCAGCGGAGGTGGTGAAGACTTGGGCAGGCTGCCGTGTTGACGTCATCCGACTTGTTCTTGCGTTCCGAGTGGTGGGGCGTTCGCGGTTGGCTGCCGGCTTCGTAGGTGCAGTGCAGAATGCGAACTGCATCTGGTTCTCGGCTTCATCTAGTAGGTAGCGAGCCAGGGCGAAGATTTCTGGTTCGTTCGGATCTTTATATCTTCTGGCGTAGTCGCACCATGCCTTGCGGTAGGTTGGAGTTAGCTTGCTGACGACCTCTTGCGCTAAATCCGGGTTCATGAGGAAGGTGATGTTGGATACGGCTTCCAAAACGCACACGATGTTCTGCACCTTGATTGCGAAGCGATGCATTCCTTGCGCTGTCTCGTCCATAGGTGGCAGCTTGTGGAGATCGGCCATGATGCGTGCGGTGACCATTCTTGGTTGCCAGAAGGCTCGTTCGAGCGACCTCATGATGATGTCTGGGCTTCTTGCGGTGTACAGCAGGGATGATACTGCTTCTCTTGCCTCCCCCCGTAAGGCGATCCGGAGGCGTCCCAGATTCTCGATAGGCGACAACTTGTACAGGGCCGTTGAGTCGCGGAACGCTGCCTTGAAGGGTAGCCACTCCGTAGGGGCACCGCTGAACGTTGGTAGCTCCAATGCTTGGTGAGACTTCGGGCGAAGATCCATCATTCGCTCCATGGTGTCTGTTAAGCGCTCTGCGCTCTTGTGGCGTGAGCTTGAAGTTGGTCGTCGGTCGTCATAATAACAAGACGGTGACGGAGATCGGTCGCGTCGCGATGTCCTCGTTCGGTATGGTGACGGTGATCGCTCTCGACGTGGTTCGGAGTAATCGTGTTGCCATGTGACCGTAGCTCGACGAGGTGAAGGCTGGTGGTGCCGCGGTGGTGATCGCTCGCGGTGTGTTGCAGGCCTTGATGCATGCGGCGACGGTGATCGGTCGTGATGTGGCGCAGTCCATGAGGCACGCGGCGGCGGTGATCGGTCGCGATGTGTCGCGGCCCTCGGTGCATCTGGCGAAGGAGTTCGCACGCGTCGCTGCAGATGTTGCTGCGATGACGGCAGATGTTCGCGCCTTGTTGATGTCGGTAGCGGTGGCGCCGGTTGCTGCGGCGTCGGTGGGTCGCGTTGCGGCATCGGTTGTGACAGCGGCGGGTTGCGCTGCGGCCTCGGTTCGGTCTGTTCTGGCTCCCCCCGTTGATCGATCGGAGTGTGAAGCAGCGACAAGGTAGGGATCTCACTCGTTAGTTCTTGCTGCTGATCTTTATCCAGCCATTCTACTACATGGCTGAGTGACGGCCCGACGGGTTCGTTGCGGCGTTCTTGCTCCTCGTCTGCGAGTTCCGCGAGGTCAGCACGTAGTTTCTTCCGGGAGACAGAGTTTTCTATCTCGAACAGCTTCTGAGCGACAGCGGCGTTCATCTGTCGCGTAAAGGCTTCGGCTTCCATCTGCTTCCTGTAGGCATCAGCTTCCATGCGTTGCTTGAAGGCTTCCGCTTCGAGACGGGCTAGTCTCGCGGCGTCCTCTGCCTGTGCACGCAGGATGCGGGTTCGAGCGCTTGTCGATGCTGCTGAGCCGGCGACACTGGCAGCACGGGAAGTTCTGCCTTGCTCCACGACGACTCGATCGGTTCCACCCCGTTCTAGGGTTGAGACGTCTTGGCCTGGGGCTGTACTGCGGGTAGTGTCGACGTTAGCGGCGGCGGCATCTTCGGGACGAGGGGCGGGGTCGGTTCGGTCGCCCTCGGTCGCGACGCTCGGCGATACAGGTGACTTGTCGAAGGTGACGAGGATCTGAGGCGGGACTGACGAGCCGACGGGAAGCTCGTCCCTCTGGGCCTGCGTCAGTCTCGGGCGTCCAGCGGGTTCTTCCATCGTTGACTTGTTCTGCGACGATTTGCTGCACGTTGTAGCCATAACACTGCACACAAAGTCACAAAAGCAATATCCGGCTCGAAGGACCAAGAACTGTTGGCTACACCAACACGAGTTCGGGGTTCACCGGGTGCTTTGTGACTTAAACACGAGATCAAGTTTACAAATCGTCTTTATTAAACACACAAGTTCAAACAACGATAACAACAGGTAATAACAAGAGTCAACAAGAGTCAAACAGAAAACTTAACAAGTGACGAGCACGCAGGCTCAGACGAGTTCGCGGGCACTGGCACTGACACTGACTAGTCACTAACTAGTTTTCACTGTCTTGTCAACTCCTTGAGTGGACTGTATAACGTTCACTTGTTCACTGCACTGTACAACTGACTGTTTCCAACTGTGTTCGGATCGTAGACAGAACTGGAACTGTATCTTCGACTGTACTGTGCACTTGTATTCTTGAGCTGTAGACTGTGGTCGAACTGCAACTGTGACTGCAACTGCAACTGACTTCTTCAAGTGGACTGTATAGGGTTCGTTCACTACAGGAGAGTTCTCGACTGTAGACTGGAAGTTCACAGTAGACTGGACGATTCACTCAGTTGACTGGAACGGTTGACAGTTGATTACTGGACGATCACTCAGCTTCGAACTGTGTCGAATGGTGGATTTGGCCGCGCTTATATCCTGCTAGCGCCGGCCGTAACTAGCGTGCGTCACGCCGAGCGCACGCTGTCTATCTCGCTCGCACGCGCTGGCCGTCTCGCTCGCTTTGTGCTCTCGCGGCGTCGGTGCGGGGCGCGGGGGCGGGTGATGTTCGTGCGTAGCTTGCTCTGGTACTTGAGAGTTGCGTTCCGTGTCGCCGTCCGCAACACCGCGGTTAAAATCCTATGCTATGCCAAAATCATGAAAAAACTTCAAATAAACCAACTTCCACTAGTAAGATAACAGGTAGGTACTCAAAATCCTTGGTACATACCAAAGCCTTATAAATTCCTAATACCTAAACCTATCTATTGAACTTTAAAAGCGCTACGAAGAGAACTTTAAAAACCCGGTTTTACTCACAATCTGGGCAGTAAATTCTGCTTCTCATACCGACATAAAATCTCGGCGCGATATTGGACTGGATTCCTGTGACGTCACAGCACAGGTACCTACTCGTATATTTTGATAAAAGCAAGTAGCCACCAAACACTTCTGGATGACCTAGATATTTTACTAAACTTGCATCTGACGAGACGACACTGGGAGGGAAGATGGGTTTTAATTCTTTTTCAATTTAAAACCACCCGTTTTCGCCAGAATACGCATAAATTACTCTTCGAACCAGCCCCAGTCGAAATCCTGGATGCCGGATAACGGATGCCGCCGTACAAAGGTACTTGAGGGCTTGCATTCTGAGAAACAAAACTTCGAGCTAGGTCTCTTGTAGCGCTGGTGAATATTTCAATAGGTTGCTCGATGAGTTACTAGATTGGCCATGGGTAGATACTAGGAGCATTGGACTAAAAACAAATATTCTGGTGGAACACGTGAGTTGATAATTTTTTAATGAATCAAACTAAAATCGGGTCAATTGAAAGATTTTGAACAGTTGTAGAACAAAAGTTGTTCAGTTTCATGCGAGCGTAAGGACGCGAGAGGTTTGCAGAGGTACACCTGACAACCTGTAAATGTACGTTGTACATATATGTATATTCATTAATCATCCCTAAGCAATGTCCGTCCAAGTGCCCAGCCAGGCGGTGCTATTGTCAAAGTGCGCGGTCATCTGTGAATAGAAGCCTCCTACTCCTAAACTAACTTACTGAACTACCTACACTACACATAGAACCTAATCTCAAAACGCACGTAGTTCTACACAATTTCTATGAAGTTACTACCTTGTGATGTAATTTCTTGCCATCATTTACGACCTTAATGATACTAAATTGAGCATGTAATTTTATGATATGGTTCTACAAATTAGGTATGTACCTACTTATTTTTCTGGATGAAAACAGTAGGTACTTAATTCATATTATTTTTGGCAAAGGAAGCAACAACCTTATAAGAAACCGAGGTTGGTCGCTGTCTTACAATAATAATCCTCCAAAGTGACGAAAATGGACTCTTCGTGAAAAATCTGTAAAACGTATACGACTTAACAGAGCGATTCAATAATTGAATTCATTTGCGCACGGTTTCACCAGTTACTTACTGAAGTGAACATGCTCAGAGACAGCATTGACAACGGCAGGATGTGTTTTTGTTTGTACTGAAATAGTTGTTTGAAATAATAAAACGCTTGGGTTTGGAACAAAATTGTTATTGTATTTGGCCTTTCGTTAAGATGTTAATGACTTTTATATGTCATTAATTAGTTTAAGAAGTTGTTTGTGGTTATAATGTGAAGAAATCTAATCTATTATACGCACAAAGTTGCTTAATTTCCCGCAAAAGTTATTCGCTCTTTTCATTAAAATAGTGATTTTCGTAGCAGTTTTGTAGCCATCGTCTACGCGAGAATTTGCTGCTACGCACTTCGTCGTCCCCACACTCCCCACCAAGCTTCAGGTCTTTGAAAAAACCGGCAAAGTGTGAGTCGGACTCGTGCGTCGAGGGTTCCGTACCACCATGGTAAAAATACCGTCTGTCGGGGTGCGAAGTGTAATAAATGCGCGCGAGTCTGACTCGCACTTGACGAGTTGTAATTATTTATTGTTATTTTTTAGCTTATGTAGAATACCATACACTTTTATGGCTTGTAAGTGTTCCCGTTTTAAAGAAGAGCTACACAACAAAAAAACACAAAAAAAATAAAAAAAAGAATTTCTTGTATGCGGTGAACCCCATATAATTTATAACGTTTATTGCTTATACAAGGTGTAACAGAAAGGGTATATCAACCCTGAAGGATGTGAATCTGCCCATGAAATTGAACAACTTTCTCTAAGCAACATAGGTTGAAATACGAAATAAAATTTTTGACCTTCCATAGAAACAATCAGCTGATTGCACATTTTGTATGGGATGTAAATTTTTTTTTTCGTATTTCGACCTATGTTCCTCAGGGAAAGTTGTTCAGTTTCATGGGCAGAATCACATCCTTCAGGGTTGATACACCCTTTCTGTTACACCTTGTATTATTTGTTAGGTAATCCGCCATAATAAATATTCTGAGAAAATTTCAACCATACCAACTAATATTTTTCAAAGGTCGGACAGACACACGACGTAGACTTAGTAATTATTAATATATAATATAATAATTATTAATTATAGAAAACCCTTTGGGTAACTGTAACTCTAAAAATTGATCTCTTTTTAGGCTTTCGTAGTCCATAAGGAACCCTTATAGATTCGTCATGTCTGTTTGCCTGTCCGCGGCTTAGCTCAGACTAGAAAGTTGCAAATTAGTATCGACATATATTTCATCCACGCCGACAAAATGGTAAAAAACAATCCAGAAAAAAAAAAAATTCAGGGTACCTCCCCTACAAATAAAGTAGCTCTTTTTAAAAATTATATGATTTTTCGATTTAGGGATCTGTTTGCGAAATATGTTGGAGTCGAGTGTCCCCAAGCTAAATGGTTGTCAATGGAAATGTGAAACTTTCAATGGCCCCGTGTGGTGCCGGCAAAGAATAGTACCAACCGATACATACCCGTGGGTGTCGTAAGAGGCGACTAAGGGTTATAAACTGGAGGATGGGCAGCAGCATCCTCCTTTATATCTAACATCTTACTTACTGCGGTCACCTACAACCGCGGTCCATGGTGCCAGCCGTAACGCTAACAAGCGAGGTGACTATGGTACTTCCCCTCTACATTTTTCCAGCATAAGCTAGAATTCTGGAGGGAGCTCCCTGTCCTGTAGTGGACGTTTCATGGGATGTCATGATGACCATATATGATGAAATTAAGAGGACAACTATCACAGCTTACTAGGCTTTAGCTCTAGGACCTCGTTGGGTATAGCTTAGTTTTAAAAACCTGCTTTGCGATGAAAAAAATCCTAAAAAACTACGGGTGGCCCGACACGCACTTGGTTTTTAGGTTAGGTACTCTTCTTATGTCCCGTGTGGTGCCGGTAAAGAATACTACCAACCCATCCCTACCCGTGGGTGTCGTAAGAGGCGACTAAGCCCGGTTAATGAACTAGAGGATGGGTAGCAGTATCCTTTTTTGTATCGTATCATCTTACATTCTGCGGTCACCAACAACCGCGGTCCATGGTGCCAGCCGTAACGCTAACAAGCGTGGTGACTATGGTACTTCTTGTCCACCTTGTTACGAGTAAAGCAAATGCTGGAAGTTTGGAGGGAATACCCTGTCCTGTAGTGGACGTTTCATGGGATGTCATGATGACTCTTCTAATTCCAACTTGATTTTGGAATCAAGTTAAATGCGGGGTAAAATTATTATTGCTTATTTTCGGTCGTCTATTTTCTTTTTAGCGCATAGCGGCGGAAACGTATCGTTTGTTTACGATGCAACTTTTTATGCTCTCCTTAAAAATACAGCACCAAAAAGTTTCTAGAATTTTAATATGGTTAAAAATACCCGTCGTGCCGCCAAGGAAAATGCAGGGTCCAAGGTGGTCCAAGAGATGTTTAATATAATAATTAATTTATAGTAGGTACATTAAGATGCAAGTGCGCTATTTTGCTCGCGTGCTCGAGACGTGCCTCACCCAAACGCCGCCTCATGCAAGCCATCGGGAGGCGCTCTTTTGACTCTGCTCAAAGGCGCCTCGCCATACGCGTCTCGCAAGTGTGGACGTGAATTAAACATGGTTTTTGCGGCACGCACATAGTTTCTTCTTTTTTTTTATCAGTATTTTCGGACAGGCTAATAATCGAATATCATACTGCCTCTTTTTTACTGGCACTAAATACTATACGAGTATGTACAGGGTGTTAGGGTAAGTATACAGGGTGTTAGATTAGGATCACTATATGTACAGGGTCTTAGGGTAAGTATACAGGGTGTTACTACACAGGGTGTTAGGGTAAGTATAAGGGTGTCACTACATAGGGTGTTAGGGTAAGTATACAGAGTGTTACTACACAGGGTGTTAGGGTAGGTATGCAGGGTGTTAGGATAGGATAACTGTACAGGGTGTTAGGTTAGGATCATTATATGTATAGTGATCCTAACCTAACACCCTGTATTGTTATCCTAACCCAACACCCTGTGTAGTTATCCTATCCTAACACCCTGTATACTTACCCTAACGTATACTTACCCTAAAACTCTGTACATATAGCGATCATAACCTAACACCCTGTATACTTACCCTAAGATCCTGTACATATAGTGATCCTAATCTAACACCCTGTATACTTACCCTAAGACCCTGTACATATAGTGATCCTAATTTAACACCCTGTTTACTTACCCTAACACCCTGTATAGTTATCCTATCCTAACACCCTGTATAGTTATCCTATCCTAACACCCAGTATACTTACCCTAACACCCTGTGTAGTAACACCCTGTATACTTACCCTAACACCCTATGTAGTAACAACCTGTGTGTTTACCCTAAGACCCTGTATAGTGATCCTAACCTAAGAACGGTACAGTCAACGACAGGTCAAGCTTGACACTCGCTGTCCAACTCTAGCCCGTACATCTATTGAAATAAGAACGGTACAAAGTCCAATGTGTCAAGCCTCATGTGCTCTTGACTGTACAAGAAACAAAAAAATTATGTATGCGGCCAAAACACTTAGCATCCAGGCTAGAACTATAAAAAAATATATAACTGTGGATTTAATTCAGGTTATTATCAGCTGTTCGAACATTCGGCGCCATTTTGATTTAGCGCGGCTCGCCTGAGGCGCGCGTGCCTCAGTCCGTTGTATTTGATGTTTTACCGAGGCAGCCAGGCAGCGAGCCGTGCGGGTGAGGCACGCCTCGCCTGAGGCTGCGTCTAATCCGTACGCACCTTTACGCCCTCGCCTGAGGCTCGTTCTGCAATTCCTGAGCCTCGGGTGTAATGAGCAAAATAGCGCTCTTGCATCTTAATGTTTAATATTTGCTTAACATCCTATTAGTTGAACCATATAAAATGAAAAAATATCGGCCTCCCCATACAAAGTTCTCAACTTGATTGGACAGTTTCTATGGAGAAGCCGTTTCTTTTTTCATTTCCGGAAAGTTTTATTTAGCGAAAGTTGTTCAGTACGTTGACTGATCTTGCCCTTTCAGTATTTGCCAACCTGTCCCTTACACTCGTTATAGGATAATGGGATATTGTTACTTAGTTAGCGCGTGCGCTTTGGTCATAACAGTCACAGTCAGTGGACAGTCTGCTGGATAAACAACTTGAACAGTATCTCTGGATCTTCATGATGCACAGTTCGGGTTCAGACCCGGACTTTCTACTGAGAGTGCCATACTGTGTCTGAAGCAGACTGTCCAGTATTATACGGATAGATCTACCCCTGTGTACGCCTGTTTCCTTAATCTTTCCAAGGCATTTGACCTTGTGTCCTATGATCTGCTGTGGGGGAAGCTCTGGGACGCAGGCGTACCTAATGAACTGACCAAAGTATTCCAATACTGGTATGGAAATCAGCAGATAGAGTGCGTTGGAGTATGACGCTGTCTGAACCGTACCAGATGGAATGTGGGGTGAGGCAGGGAGGCTTGACTTCGCCTAAGCTCTTTAACCTCTACATCAATGAGCTGATCGTTGAACTCAGTAACAAACAAGTCGGATGTCATATCGACGGCATGTGTACGAACAATTACAGCTACGCAGACGACATGGTGCTGCTGGGTCCAACGGCCGGCTCGGTGAGGGAGTTATTGAGCGTGTGTGAAGCTTATGCTGCGAGGCATGGGCTGTCGTACAATGTTCGCAAAAGTGAGTATATGATATTTAAGGCCCGAGGAAAAGAAGTGCTTTATGAGCCTATTATCGCACTAAATTGTGCGCCGCTGCGGCGAGTGAAGCAATTTAAATACCTAGGGCATTTCTTGACTAAGGACATTAAAGTTCATATAGACATAGAGCGCGAGCGGAGGGCGTTGGCGGCAAGATGCAATATGCTGGCCCACAGGTTTGTTCGCTGTAGTGAGGAGGTTAAAATTATTTTATTCAAATCGTATTGTCAAACCTTCTACACGTGCAGCCTGTGGACCAATTATACGAAGAAGGCCTTTAACGCCCTTCGTGTGCAATATACAATAATGGCTTCAAAGTGCTGTTTGGACTGCCTCGTTTTTGTAGTGCCTCTGGCATGTTAGCACTTGCTCGAACAGATGACTTTTATGCTGTGATTCTAAAAAGAACAGCGTCACTGTTCGCCAGAATGCGTGGCAGTTGGAACAGCATCCTGAAGTTGTTCGCGGAAAAGTACGACACACCCATGTTTATACATTTTATGCGTGTATTGGTCAGGCCGAGTGTCACTTTGTCCTAGGCAAATAAATTGACAATTGATAATGGTTATATTATGATCATGATTAGTGATTTGTGACATGAGTGAGTGCTCCTTACAGCCCTTGCTACGCTTACGACACCCTTTTTGCTCTTCTGCTAAGATATTGTTTTCGGTTACGTGTAGACTAATTTCTTCGGCAATGCAGGATGTCACTATTTTATAGAAAGTTTGTAAGCACGTGATTGGGCGATATTTAGCGGGGTTCTGGTAGTCTGTGTCTTTAGGTATCATATAGGTTACACCTTGGGTTACAAAAGCGGGCAAGCTATCTGGATCTAAGATAAACTCGTTAATAGAGTTGTGTAGCATGGGGTGTATTGCAGTAAATTTTTTAAACCAGTAGTTGTGGATATGGTCACTACCAGGAGCTTTCCAACTGTGAGTTTTTTGTAATACTCGTTTAAAAGTCTCAACGGGAATATATTCAAATGTCATTTCAGGTATTGAATTGTTTTTTTGAGTTGTCTTTTGTAGCCATTCTGCTTCTGCATTGTGCTGCACCGGTTGAGCCCATATATTGGACCAGAACCTTTGCAAGTCATCAGGCGCTGGCGGAACAATTGTGGAATTGGGTGAGCTTTGATAGTTTTGTGAATGTGTTTGCAAGGATCTATAGAACTGTTTTTCGTTGTTTTTGAATAGGCTATTTTGTTTACTTTGTTTTTGTTTAATTGGCTGAGAGTACAATTTAAATATCTATTGAGCCGGTTAGTCGCGGTGTTAAGTTTTTGCTTAAGGGTGTCTAAATACTGGGTATCAGTTATGTTAGGCTCTTCATGCTGAGAGTGTAGTCTATGTGTGATCTTTATTGCCTGTATGAATCCCAACAGTCTGTGGCTTCTATTTCCTTGCATGTATTGAATTAACCTGCCTATGTCTTTTCTCAGAATTGCAATCTTTTTCTGCAGTCTTTTTTGCCAAGCTGGTGTCCTGTTTTCCGGTATGTGTGATGATCTATTAGAAGGATTTTCATTAATTTTGGCTCCATTGCAAATAGTTGCCGTAAACGCTGCACAGTAAACTAAGGTATGTATGTCATGAAAAGTGCTGTGTTTCGATAAGTAATCTGGGAAAATGTTTGTATTTATGTATGCGACTATCGCTGCAAATTTTCGGGATGTTTTTTGTTTCGGTATGTAAGGTTGTGACGTTGGATCTGTATTACTAAATCGCTCCCAGTTCTCCTGAAAGTTTAATTTGTTTGAGTTTTTGTTCATCCTTTTGTGAGCCGTCTCCTTGATCATTCAACTGCACTGCTGGGCTGTTGGATGTCTCTTCTTGACTATAATTTATTACTACTGAGTCTGTTACTGTTACTGCTCGGCTATCAAGGCCCAATGTGCTGTCATGCGTTAAATCTAGGCCATTAGGTCCCACTGCTGGGCTATCATGTCCTACTGCTGGGTCACGAGGTACCGGTGTTAGGTTATCATGTTCTACTGCTGAATTATCAGGTTCCATTTCTGGGAAATCTTTTGGTACTGCTAGGTAGCTATCAATTAACACCCAATAAGGTAGCTATCAATTAACACCCAATTGTTATACAACAAGTCTGTTGTATAACAATTGGGTGATACTACTGGCACAGGTGCCACTGCTGGGCTGTCAGCTTCTGTTTCAGATTCGTTTAATCTGCTTTGTCTAACTACTATATTTTCTTCGTCTGCTACTTGTTGCTGCAATATTTTTAGCCTTTTTTCACTGATATACTTATTTGAGATAATTGCACGTCTTTGATCTGCAATTCTTTGTTCCGAGATATGTGCTAGCTCTGGGAATGCTTCTAAAAATTGTTGGTGTAGTTGCTTTCTGTAAGATGTTAAATTAGTTTCTGACCTGGTGACTTTGTAATAAGCTTTCATAATTCCTTCGTTCATTTCAGTATTCCAAGCCATTCTATGGCGCGATTGAGATTGAGCAGATGTTATATTGTGTGATTTGGGTGTGCTGGGGATTTGAGTAATAATATTATAATCAGTTCGTATTTTGTTTGCCGTTTCTCTATATATTTTATCTATTTCAGTTTGTGGTAGAAGTTTGTTGTTAATTATTGCTCTCCTCTGGTCTCCTACTCTTTGTCTACTTACACAGGCCATCTCGGGGAACTTTTCAATGAACTTAGTATGTAGTGGTGGCAGGTACGATTTTACGTCAGTTTCCATTAAGGTGAGTTGCAAATATGTACGCAGGATGAATTCGTTCATTTGTTGACTCCATTTTTTTCGCGTATTTGAGCTGCCAGAGGTGGGCACGGAATTAGCGGCAGAACTCGCCTCCAGTGCAACATCCTCCTGCAGTAAACTACTCATTGTTGAGGTTGTGGGACTTCGCTGAGAAGATCGATAGGATTGCTTTGAGGACGGTATTGATAGGAACAGGCTACAGGTGAAAGATGGAGATGAGTGTGACTGTTCGGTTGTTACAGATATCGGCCTCAAGCTGTATCTTCGCTTGTGTGGTGATGATACGTTGCCCCCCCCCAGAGTACGCAGGGCTGCCCGAGCTGTTCAACTCGGGGCGGGATTCTCCAATGCAATCAGCACTGGTACCCGCCTGGGGTACTCTGCTTTTTCGCATCGTTTCCATACTTTGGGGTGTTTACCTTTGCCTTGTTGGCCGCGTAAGTTACTATAGTACGCGTGTCCGCCCCCCACGTGGCTAGATGTTTCAGCGCGGACGTAAGGTAGGATTTTAGGGGGCTTATTATTATTATTATTACTCGTACGCCCTCGCCTGCGGCTCGGGCTACAATTCTCGGGGCCTGGTTGTTATTATTAATATATAATCCCTAATAAATAATAAAAACTTTATTATTCTCTCACATAAATAATAGTACAGTATGTATTAGTAAGAGACACTAGTAAAGTTCATCTATGTGAAAGACTGGTGTCTATACTAGGAGACCTGTTTTTGTTATTTTTATAATTGGATATAGTACTATTAATGAGTCCGAAGCATTACTTCGCACACCACAAACTTTTTAAACGGCCAAACCTACCGATAGATATTTTATGAATAATCGGCTGATTTATAATCGATGCAAAAAAATATTGGCCGGTTAAAAGTATGCAGTGTTTGTTACCCTGTATAGCAGAAATGGGTGTAGCGCGTGCCGTTTTAGTTTTCCATTTATTTGCTAGTGTCAGCGCGAGTAGAACAAAGGCTTAGCAGATCCTATCTGTGCTATTTGCACTCGCGCTCCGCGCTCGCCGCGATAGGTACCTACTCACGTCACGGCCAGACAGCGAACAACAAACTTTGCAGAATGTCCCTTTCCTAAAATGTCCCCTGGTTCCAAAATATCCCTTTCCCAAAAGGTTCCCCTTCCCGACATCTCTCTTTTCCTAAGTGTGCTAAGTTTACTTTTGTTATGGTTCGTAGTCAACCGTTCCGTTTCGTCATGTCCGTCTGTTTATCTGTCTGTCCGTCCGGGCTATCAATTGTACATAAGGAGCCATTGATTAATAATTATAAACGAATCAGAGAATTATGTTTTTAATTATTAATTTGGAAATATATTCATAATTTTTTTACATTTATGTCTCTGCTTTGTTGACCTGTAAGCATTTAATAACAGGGAAATTTGAAAGGCAAAAGAGATTTCGAGAAGGGAAAATATATTTGGGAAGGAGACATTTCGGGAGAGGAACATTTTGGAAAAGGGACATTCTGCAACTAAACGACTTATTTTACTCAAGGAGGTCTACTTAGGTTACTTTTGACCAGTTTTTAAACGGGCGTTACAAATATACGATATATTGAAAAAGTCAATATAACCCTTTTGTTCTGTATTTAGTTATTATTAACGGGTTCTTGTTATGCCAAATTTTAACCCTATTATGCTAAGAAGAAAAAACATTTGTGTTGGTTGTGTTAGATAATAATAAATATACTTCAGAATTGAGGAATTGTTTCTTCAAAAGTAGGTACTATTTTCATCACTGAGTTTAGAAAACGTGGTCCGCTCATATCTAATTTCTGAGCTGCATAACTTTGGCGTTCCAGCTCAAACTTTGAGAGTCGCTAGCTCCGCGTATAGCCAGCGTAAAAAGCGCGCGAATTTCACGCCACTGGCATCTGGCCGATATTGCGATTTCGGTTTCCAATAGACAGTTTTTGTACCGCGTTATCTAGCTGGCTGCCTGTAAAAACGAAATAGGTTTCTACGCGAAATTGACGATATACAATAACGAGAATACGTGCGCTTTATCTACATAAACTAAGCAATGGTTTAGTAGGAACCAGTACCTACCTACTATTATGTACAATAAGGGAATTCTGCGTAAGACGACTAAGGGATCCTGAAGGTCCTTCAGCATTTCAGCATAATATAGTACCACCAAACTGCGGTCACCAACCACCGCAGTCCGTTGTGTCAGTCGCACCGCCTACAAACGTGACTATGGTATAGGTACCAAGCATTTTTGGTGTAAAAATTCTACGGGAAGCTCCCTGTACAGCAGTGAAGTTTTGACGGAGTTATGATGATAAAGATAACGCTTATTAATTAGCAAATCTCATTCAGTGAGATACAAGCATTTTCTTTAAGATGGAAAATGGAATCCTAAAAATTGCACCAAGATTTTGCAAAAAATCGCTACCTTATCGCTACTGACCGGTAAAGCTTGAAATTTAGGACGAAATTCAATCATTCATTCATTTCTTGTTGGGGAGCCGCGATGCACGCAGACGGGTGATCGGATCGCGATAGTGGAGCCGAGCCATTTCACCCTTTATCCCAGAAAACGGGCAGCCTACCCATGCTTTGTTGGGAGTTCTAGCCCCGAGAAGGCCATGTATTTGTGATGAATAGCAGGTCAGCGATCGATTCAGTAGCCAAAAGTCCAGTGTCCCCCTTCTGCTGGGTGAACCTCCGGACATATCACGCTTTCCATACCATTCAGACACTTTTACTGTTCCTCGGTGGTGTAGATTCCCCACTCCACATGGCACGCTGCACTGGTTTTACTGGTGCTCCTGCAGTGTCACCCCGTGGAATCTTCCCGTAGCTTTATATTTATTAAGGACGAAATAGAATATATACTAAAAAATACCTACAGCAATTTCTGCAATTTTCAGTATTCTGCAATATTAAGAATAGATCTTATGCTAGGTCATACTTAGGTACAATAAAACTCTACCACATCGATATCGACTGATAAAGCCTAAAAATTTTACTGTAATACCTATTAATATTTTCAACAATTACCTATTCTAAGACAAAGTAAAATATATTATAGGATACAACGATTTACCTACTCCACAGAATAAATTCTATCGTAGGTGCAATATTCAGTACCTACTTCACAGAATAAAGCCACGATCACACCTAGTTGAATTCAAAGACTAATTCGGCATACATTGCTCGTTGAAGTAAGGATATTGCAATTAACATAACCAAGCCTCCCAGCAATGTATGCCGAATCAGTCTTTGAATTCAGCTAGGTGTGATCGTGTGCAATAAAACTACAAAGATATTCCTGTGAACATGTTCTACGGCATGAATCGACGTTAAGTGAAATGGAGTGAGAACGCGATAGTACCGTCATACGGCTGACTACAAAGTCCACAATTTTAGTCAGGGCAAAATTATATAAGTACAATATTTTAAACGAATTTTTGACACAACTTTTGTTTTACAACTTTAGGAAATAAAAATTTTAAAAAATGTGATTCTCCATACAAATTGACCAGATCATAATTTTGTTTGGAGACTCGTTTTTAGGGTTCCGATACCAAAATGGTAAAAAAAAGGAACCCTTATGGTCGGCACTGTCTGTCTGTCTGTCTGTCTGTCACACCTCTATATCTCAACAACCACTTATGCTATCGACCTGAAATTGGAATAGTTTTAGAATATAGTTTCCCAACTTAATTGCACATGAAAAAATTTTGAAAAAAGTATGATTATTAATGTAAAGGGGGCCAAAATAGGGGGGGGCCAAACTTCAAATTGTCGCTACTAGGTCTAGTGGGGTATCATATGAAAGGACTTTACCTGTACATTTTAAAATAAATTTTTGAATTTTTTTTAAGTTTCTTAGTTTTCAAGTTATGATGAAAAATGACAAAAAAAATACCATTCCCCCCCTTATCTCCGAAGTTTGAGAAAGGAAAAATCTGAATTAATTACACTTGACAGAAGTTTATGTAAACTTTACAGCAAAAATAAAACGGTCTTTCTAAGTTGCACAGTTTTTCAGAAATCTGCAAAAAACCTTTACAAACAAATTTAGTTTTGCAGTCCTAAAAATATACTTTATTGGTTCCAAAAAAACTATAGGTAGGTATATCGGAACCCTCGGCGCGCGAGTCCGACTCACACTTGACCGGTTTTTTTTTATTTCATCATCATCATATCAGCCGAAAGACTTCCACTGCTGGATATAGGCCTCCCCTAAAGAACTCCATGACGACCGGTCCTGCGCTGCTCGCATCCAGCGGCTTCCCGCGACCTTGACCAGATCGTCGGTCCACCTTGTGGGGGGCCTGCCAACGCTTCGTCTTCCGTTACGTGGTCGCCACTCTAGAACCCTCACGCCCCATCGGCCATCGGTTCTTCTTGCGATGTGCCCTGCCCACTGCCACTTCAGTTTAGCGATTCTCAGGGCTATGTCAGTTACTTTAGTTCTTCTTCGGATCTCCTCATTTCTGATTCGATCGCGCAGAGAGACTCCGAGCATAGCCCTTTCCATAGCCCTTTGGGTGACTTTGAGCTTTCTGATAAGGCCCATCGTGAGCGGCCACGTCTCGGTGCCATATGTCATCACTGGCAACACACACTGGTCAAAGACTTTCGTCTTGAGACACTGCGGTATTTTGGACGTGAAGATATTGCGGAGCTTCCCGAACGCTGCCCATCCGAGTCGGATTCGACGAGTAACCTCTTTCTCTAAGTTGGATTTACCCAGCTGGACTGTTTGTCCCAGGTATACGTACTCATCGACAACTTCGAGCGTAGAGTCTCCAACTTTGAGTGGAGTGGGTACAACAAGGGCGTTAGACATAATTTTCGTCTTATCCATGTTCATTTTAAGACCCACTTGTTGTGAAACTCTACTGAGGTTATTGAGCATCGTGCCATAGAGTAATATAATACTGATCGTGCCGAGATCTTCCAGGGATCGCTTTTTTTATTTTGCCTAGGTTGTTTTGTAGTTTTCACCGTCTTCTTTTGGCTTTTCTCTAATAAATTTTTCATTAGTGGTTTTTCTTTGGTTCCTTATTTATTTCTTTTTCTTTTATCTCCCTCTTATAAGGCGAGGCACTTATAATAAGTAGCACACTTCCCCCTTTTGCGAGAAGACCGTGCAACATTTTCTCGGACCGGTAATAGAGCCAAAGCTGAAAGCGATACATATTTGCGTTTTCCAATGGACGTTGGAGGTTCTGACCAATCCTGAACAAAAATTCAAAACAACAAACACCAACCAACAACTATTCTAAAAAAACTAAATAAATTTACTAATAATGCCCGCCAAAAAAAAAATACGTGTAAGAGTACGCGCGTCATCTTACACATCATGGAATTGCATACTCTTACACATATCGCCTGATTCCGGTACAAATTTTCCCTGTCGCCATTTACATAGGTACTATTTTTTTATGTAGCCTGTAGGGTGTCCCACTGCTGGACAAAGGCCTCCCCCTCTTTTCGCCAGCTGTCACGGTCCTGTGATGCTAACTGCCAGTCAGTCACAAATGCATCTAATTCGTCATGCCATCTCCTTCTGGGACGGCCTCGGCGACGTCGCCCGTCCTGCGGGATCCAGTCTGTGGCCAACTTGGCCCACCTTTCAGGATGCATACGAGAGACATGTCCTGCCCAGTTCCATTTCAGTTTTCAGCGCAGAAAGGTGTATCAAATGCGATCTGTCCTCCTGACACCCAAAATGCTGCGCTCAATGGCACGCTGGCAATCCTTGAGTTTGGACTTTTGTGCTTCTGTCAAAGACCATGTTTGCGCACCGTAGGTTAGGATGGGCAGAATACACATGTCGACAAGTTTTCGCTTAAGAGTCAAAGGAAGGTTGCCCTTTATCAGCTCTTTCATGGACCAGTAGCTCTTCCAGGCATTTTGGATACGTCTTTCAACCTCTTTATCCTGCCTGTTTTCGAAGCTTGCAGATGCAAGCTTCTTCATACTTGGGCCAGATGGCCCAAGTATGTATACTCGTCGACATAGTGTATAATCTGCCCATCAACTTCAACCCTACGTCTCGTGCTATTACACATAAGCTGGGTCTTCGACATGTTCATATTGAGTCCAACTTCAAGGCTTGCCACGCTTAGTTCCTGCAGCATAGTTTGGAGATCGTTGGCTGAAGTGGCAAACAGAACGATGACGTCTGCAAACCGGAGGTTGGTGAGATGTTTATCACCAATTTTTATGCCATTTAAATAATAAGAGTATTTATTTTTTCACCACAGAAGTGTCATTGTTGAACTTAAAACTAGTTAAATCACATTTTTGGAGTCTTAAACACTTGAATGTGGGAGACTGGCGCCTGAAATAAGTCAAAGACCTGTAGTACAGGTCACCAGGTTAGGTTAAGTTGAACGATCATGATGTGATAAATTTTTTGAACACCTCTTCCACAATGGCTGTGAATAGTTTGGGGGATAAAGGATCACCCTGTTTAACACCGCGATCTATTTTAAATGATGGTCCAGATGTTTGAAGTCTAATGCATGCTGTGCTATTTTCATATATGGTTTTGATGAGATTTATGTAAGTGTTATTTATATTTTGTATTTGTAAGGTATGAAATATTGCTGAGTGGTAGTTTCTGCTCTGTGGGTAGACGCTGTCAATTGCTTTTTGAGTAATCTACAAAAGCGAGGTAGAGAGTTTTATTGTACTCTGTGTGTTTTTTAAGTATTTGATTTAGTGTGTGGGGATGATCAGTGGTGCTGAAGCTTGGTCGGAATCCGGCTTGTTCGGGAGGCTGATAGGAATCTAGTTTTCCAGCAATACGTGTTTCTAAGATTTTTATGAAAATTTTGTATATGTGGGATACAAGGCTATATAATTGGCCGGGTAGTTGCCAATGTCGTTCTTATCTCCCTTCTTATGAAGAAGTATGATATTGGAATGACACATGTCTTTGGGCACACTATCGGAAGTTAACATACTTACTATTGCAGAATTTCGTAAGATAAGGTATTAAGAAGTGACTCAATATTTATATTATTTATTTGATGTCATAGATCAACTGTAATACTAATATAGTTTTATTTTTTCTTTGGATATGTCTCAAAACTTATTGTTCTTTTTAATTTTCCTGTTTATTTTTCATATAACGGGTAGTACCTGGGCGACCGAGCTATTCTCTGTATGATTAAAATATCATCGGGTGAGCAAGCTATGCTACTCAACAACAGATGGTGCTGTAAGTTTCTTGAACGCACTAAAACGCGCTAAGAAATATTTAAAAAGACGATAAAAACGAATTTTCCCAGACATGAGACCTAGCTAGATCGATTTTTTGTCCCCGAAAACCCCCGTATGGTAAATTTCATCGAAATCGTTAGAACCGTTTTCAGATTACAAATATATAAATATATATATATATGCCGTAAAGCGTACAATATATATATATATACTAGCTGTGCCCGCGGCTTTGCCTGCGTGAAATTCAGGCAATGTGCAGTCTCTCACTCTCCCCTTTCCCCACCCTTTCCCTCTCCCCCTCCTTCCCCCCTCCTCCTCCCTCTTCCCCTCCCTCCCCTCTCCTTCTCCCTCTCCTTCTTCCCCTCCCCTCCCCCTCCCCATCCCTCTCCTTCTCCCTCTCTCTCTCCCTATCCCTGCCCCTAACTACACCCCTATCCCTAAAACTATCTTAACCGCTATCCTTATCCTTATATAAACATAGAAACGACACCCATATTGATTTTTAGACATTTTAACCCTATCGCACCCCAACCCTATATATTCTTTATTGTGCACAAAATACATAAAATTGTAGTTAACATAAAATTTGTTTACAAAGGTGAGCTTATCTCTATAAGAGATCTCTTCCAGCCAACCTAGCTGGTGTGAAAGAATGACATGAAAAGGGGCACAGGAATGTGCATTTAGAAGTGTGAAATTAGAATTAAACAAAAAAAAAATACATATGTTTACCCCTATCACCAGGGGATGATTGTATTTCACATCCACCACGTTGGATTTCAAAATTGTTTCAGTTTTCTTAATCAGCGACCCGATAAACCATACAAACAATACCCATACTGGTTTTTCGAGTTTTTAACCCCATTTCCGTATTTGAGGGGTTGAATTTGCGGTGGAATTTCAATAACAGTGATGTACGTTCCACAGAATTACAACCCTTATGCCTAAATAATAAATTTAGTGGATTAACTTTGAAAATGAATGATTTTCAACTTCATCCCCCTTTTCACCCCTTAGGGTAAAGAATTTTCAAAAACCCTGAGACGTGAAACTTTATTTTTAGTCGACAGCCTAAATACAAATTTTGAAGATCCTAACTTCAAAACTGACGGTCTTTCATACAAACTTTCATCCCTTATTTCACCCCTTTAGGGGATGAATTTTGAAAAATCCTAAAATACGTGCTTCTTTATTTTTTACCAACAGCTCAGAACCAAATTTCTATAATTCTACCTTTAAAAATGAAAGCCTTATAGACCAACATACGGAAAAAAATCATCCCCTTTTTCACCCCCTTGAAGGGTGATTTTTAAGAAATGCTTTAACACGTGTTTCTTTATTTTTTACCAGAAGCTTAAATTCAAATTTGTGTGAATCTAGCTCAAGAAACAAAGGACTTTCATACAAAATTTCATCCCTTATTTCACCCCTTTGGGAGATGAAGTTTCAAAAATCCTTTCTTAGTGGGTAGTTTTGACGTGCTTAGAACCTGTGTACTAAATTTCAGATCTATACAAGGTGTAACAAAAAAGTAATATTAACCCTGAAGGATGTGATTCTGCCCATGAAACTGAACAACTTTCCCTAAGGAACATAGGTCGAAATATGAAAAAAAAAATTTGACGTCCCATAGAAACTGAATCAGCTGGTCGCACATTTTATATTGAGGTCAAAAATTTTTTTTCGTATTTCGACGTATGTTCCTTAGGGAAAGTTGTTCAGTTTCATGGGCAGAATCACATCCTTCAGGGTTGATATGCCCTTTCTGTTACACCTTGTATACAAATATTGCTCGTTTAATAGTGTAGGATATTTGTTAGGAGATACAACTGTTTCCTGTAACACAGGTTTTTACCTAGCTGAAATCAGTGTCAATATTATTTTGTGACTTTTATGGAAATAAACAACAATTTTATTTTCTATTTTTAATTTATTTTTATCTACACTGACCTGAACCCACGGAGTACAGATTCTGTACTCCGTGCCTGAACCAAGCGGCTCGGGACCCCGAGTAGAAAGTTCAGGCTAACTTTGACAAAATCGATATTTCATAAAATACCTTTATTCACAGATTAAATAATAGTACTTTAATTTAAGCTGTAGCACACTTCCAAAATGTGGAAAATAAGAAAAAAAAATGAATTTTGTTTCAAACTTACGTAGTTTCTCCGTTTTTAGCACTTTTGAAATTATTTTACACAGTGGCTCCTTTTCGCTTGCACTTCAAATCGACACTGAATTAAGCTGCGGAGTGTAGGTAAGTTTTTTCGCCGCAATTGGCATTGCGTACTCTTATCACGTGTGGTGCCGGCAAAGAATAGTACCAACCCATACATACCCGTGGGTGTCGTAAGAGGCGACTAAGGGTTATAAACTGGAGGATGGCCAGCAGCATCCTCCTTTGTATCTTACTTACTGCGGTCACCTACAACCGCGGTCCATGGTGCCAGCCGTAACGCTAACAAGCGAGGTGACTATGGTACTTCCCCTCTACATTTTTCTAGCAAAAGCTAGAATTCTTGAGGGAGCTCCTTGTCCTGTAGTGGACGTTTCATGGGATGTTATGATGACTCTTATCAACTGCGTCATCTTAGACCAGGCTACCCTAGCTATGTTAATGTTACATTGAATACTTTAAATCGTCACGACATTATTACTTTAGTGATACACAAAAAACAACATTACTGTTATTTATACGAGAGTACCTATTTATTTCTGAAACCGCTTTTGAAATTCTGGCTCATCCAAAAAGTATTTTATTCAACACCATAATAAATCTACACTCAGGCAAAAAGGTCTACAGAAACATGGGTCGAAATAAGAAAATTTTTTGGTCGGCATACATATACAAGATGGACCGCAAAAATATCTAGCTTTTAATAAACTGTTCGGATTAGTAGTCGAAACGAAATTTTTTGCTTAAATATAATGAGAACGAATAATTTGATGCAAGCCAGGCTTGAATCTGCGATCTTTGGCGTAACAAAAGCACCGACGTTTGTCAAATCCTCGTTTCGTCAAATCCTTCAGGTGCCGTGTACTTTTTTATTGTTAGAAAACCACCGTCTTAAGCTACGCCGTAGCAGCGTAGCTAGAAAATTGGGATCTTGTAACTAAACCTGGAGGATGGCTCTTCGAGCGCAGGTGGAGGTACCGGTGGCTTGTAGAACAAATTATACACAGCTTCCCAGAATCGCATGCGGTTGGACAGCAGACTTTCAGTATGCAACTGCGGCGATATCGTTATATCCATGTACGGTGAACCAGAGACGTTTGCGGCGGGCCAAGGTGGTAATATAGACCATGCGGGTACAGGTGAACTGGGGAACAAATTAATTATTTATCTAATTAGTGGTATGAAAACCCTAATAACTACTATTGACCATATCGGGTGTAAAAAAAAATGCACTAAGATCTGAGTAACAGGCTAAAATAGTGCTTAGATAGAATTTTTTTTACACCTCGTGTACTTATAAACTTTATTCATTTTATTCGTTTATTCTAACGTTTACGAAAACATTTCAAAATGTATTGATATTTTACTAATTAATTTTATTTATTAATTTATTGATATAGCTATCGGTTAAAGCTGTCAGAAAAAGCAAGTTTGTAAAACAATGTTATTATTCTGTCTAATATACTCTGGTTTTAGGGTCATGGCTGCAAAATGTATTCGTAAGCGTTGAAATAAACGAAAAAATAGATTATACAACATTGGTACGCCGGTGTGAAGTTAGCAGAAAAAGTTAGACGAATTTGATAACCCGACCAAATTGAGGAGGTCAATTTTCAAAAATGCGTAGTCTGCCTTAATTGGGCTCAAATCAAGTAGAAAATGAGTAAGTATGGTAAAACAAACCAAAATCTACCGCTAAAACCTAAAAAAAAGACATGAAATGCATTTAAACGACATTCTGTCAATATGAACACGAGAAAGTTCGAAGACCGATAGCTTGCGTTCTGGGTCACATCTGGAGGTCAAACTCATATCAAATGAAAGCCTACTTTATAAAATTTCTAATAGTATGCAACACAATAGGTTTACAATTCAAATTTTTTAGAAATAAAATGTTATTTTGGGTACCACTTATCGTCAGAAACATCTGCATTTACACTGAACCATATCTTCTGTTCCTTAAGACCTTGCACGATAAAAGTTATATCAAATGAAAGGTATTTTAATAGGCTTTCTAACAATATACATCTCATTTGGTTTGATACAGTTGGAGTGGTAGAAACTTTTTTTTTAATGAACAACTATTTTCTAAAACGTCTGAACTTTCCATGACCTATATCTTCTGTTGCTTAAGACCTTGCACGATAAATGTTATACGAGATGAAAGGTATTTTGATAGGCTTTCTAACAATATACACCTCATTTGTTTTGATACAGTCGGAGAGGTAGAATTATTTCTTTAATAAACAACTTTCTTCAAAAACGTCTGAACTTTCCATGACCCATATCTTCTGTTCCTTAAGACCTTGCACGATAAAAAATATACGAGATGAAAAGTATTTTGATAGGCTTTCTAACAATATACACCTCATTTGTTTTGATACAGTCGGAGTGGTAGAATAATTTTTTTAATAAACAACTTTCTTCAAAAACGTCTGAAATTTCCATGACCCATATCTTCTGTTCCTTAAGACCTTGCACGATAAAAGTTATACGAGATGAAAGGTATTTTGATAGGCTTTCTAACAATAAACACTTCATTTGTTTTGATACAGTCGGAGTGGTAGAATTATTTTTTTAATAAACAACTTTCTTCAAAAACGTCTGAACTTTCCATGACCCATATCTTCTGTTCCTTAAGACCTTGCACGATAAAAGTTATACGAGATGAAAGGTATTTTGATAGGCTTTTTAACAATATACATTTCATTTGTTTTGATACAGTCGGAGAGGTAGATTTTTTTTTTTAATGAACAACTATCTTCAAAAACGTCTGAACTTTCCATGACCCATATCTTCTGTTGCTTAAGACCTTGCACGATAAAAGTTATACGAGATGAAAGGTATTTTGATAGGCTTTCTAACAATATACACCTCATTTGTTTTGATACAGTCAGAGTGGTAGAATTTTTTTTTTTAATAAACAACTATCTTCAAAAACGTCTGAACATTCCATGACCCATATCTTCTGTTCCTTAAGACCTTGCACGATAAAACTTATTCGAGATGAAAGGTATTTTGATAGGCTTTCTAACAATATACACCTCATTTGTTTTGATACAGTCGGAGTGGTAGAATTATTTTTTTAAATAAACAACTTTCTTCAAAAACGTCTGAACTTTCCATGACCCATATCTTCTGTTCCTTAAGACCTTGCACGATAAAAATTATACGAGATGAAAGGTATTTTGATAGGCTTTCTAACAATATACACCTCATTTGTTTTGATACAGTCGGAGTGGTAGAAACTTTTTTTTTAATGAACAACTATTTTCAAAAACGTCTGAACTTTCCATGACCCATATCTTCTGTTCCTTAAGACCTTGCACGATAAAAGTTATACGAGATGAAAGGTATTTTGATAGGCTTTCTAACAATATACACCTCATTTGTTTTGATACAGTCAGAGTGGTAAAAATTTTTTTTTAATAAACAACTATCTTCAAAAACGTCTGAACTTTCCATGACCCATATCTTCTGTTCCTTAAAACCTTGCACGATAAAAGTTATACGAGATGAAAGGTATTTTGATAGGCTTTCTAACAATATACACCTCATTTGTTTTGATACAGTCAGAGTGGTAGAAATTTTTTTTTTAATAAACAACTATCTTCAAAAACGTCTGAACTTTCCATGACCCATATCTTCTGTTCCTTAAGACCTTGCACAATAAAACTTATTCGAGATGAAAGGTATTTTGATAGGCTTTCTAACAATATACACCTCATTTGTTTTGATACAGTCAGAGTGGTAGAATTTTTTTTTTTAATAAACAACTATCTTCAAAAACGTCTGAACTTTCCATGACCCATATCTTCTGTTCCTTAAGACCTTGCACAATAAAACTTATCCGAGATGAAAGGTATTTTGATAGGCTTTCTAACAATATACACCTCATTTGTTTTGATACAGTCGGAGTGGTAGAATTATTTTTTTAATAAACAACTTTCTTCAAAAACGTCTGAACTTTCCATGACCCATATCTTCTGTTCCTTAAGACCTTGCACGATAAAAGTTATACGAGATGAAATGTATTTTGATAGGCTTTTTAACAATATACATTTCATTTGTTTTGATACAGTCGGAGAGGTAGATTTTTTTTTTTAATGAACAGCTATCTTCAAAAACGTCTGAACTTTCCATGACCCATATCTTCTGTTGCTTAAGACCTTGCACGATAAAAGTTATACGAGATGAAAGGTGTTTTGATAGGCTTTCTAACAATATACACCTCATTTGTTTTGATACAGTCGGAGTGGAAGAATTATTTTTTTAATAAACAACTATCTTCAAAAACGTCTGAACTTTCCATGACCCATATCTTCTGTTGCTTAAGACCTTGCACGATAAAAATTATACGAGATGAAAGGTATTTTGATAGGCTTTCTAACAATATACACCTCATTTGTTTTGATACAGTCAGAGTGGTAGATTTTTTTTTTTAATAAACAACTATCTTCAAAAACGTCTGAACATTCCATGACCCATATCTTCTGTTCCTTAAGACCTTGCACGATAAAACTTATTCGAGATGAAAGGTATTTTGATAGGCTTTCTAACAATATACACCTCATTTGTTTTGATACAGTCGGAGTGGTAGAATTATTTTTTTAAATAAACAACTTTCTTCAAAAACGTCTGAACTTTCCATGACCCATATCTTCTGTTCCTTAAGACCTTGCACGATAAAAATTATACAAGATGAAAGGTATTTTGATAGGCTTTTTAACAATATACATTTCATTTGTTTTGATACAGTCGGAGAGGTAGAATTTTTTTTTTAATGAACAACTATCTTCAAAAACGTCTGAAATTTCCATGACCCATATCTTCTGTTCCTTAAGACCTTGCACGATAAAAATTAATACGAGATGAAAGGTATTTTGATAGGCTTTCTAACAATATACACTTCATTTGTTTTGATACAGTCAGAGTGGTAGATTTTTTTTTTTTAATAAACAACTATCTTCAAAAACGTCTGAACTTTCCATGACCCATATCTTCTGTTCCTTAAGACCTTGCACGATAAAATTTATACGAAATGAAAGGTATTTTGATAAGCTTTCTAACAATATACACTTCATTTGTTTTGATACAGTCAGAGTGGTAGAAATTTTTTTTTTAATAAACGACTATCTTCAAAAGCGTCTGAACTTTCCATGACCCATATCTTCTGTTCCTTAAGACCTTGCACGATAAAAGTTATACGAGATGAAAGGTATTTTGATAGGCTTTCTAACAATATACACCTCATTTGTTTTGATACAGTCGGAGTGGTAGAAACTTTTTTTTTAATGAACAACTATTTTCAAAAACGTCTGAACTTTCCATGACCCATATCTTCTGTTCCTTAAGACCTTGCACGATAAAAGTTATACGAGATGAAAGGTATTTTGATAGGCTTTCTAACAATATACACCTCATTTGTTTTGATACAGTCGGAGTGGTAGAATTATTTTTTTAATAAACAACTTTCTTCAAAAACGTCTGAACTTTCCATGACCCATATCTTCTGTTCCTTAAGACCTTGCACGATAAAAATTATACGAGATGAAAGGTATTTTGATAGGCTTTCTAACAATATACACCTCATTTGTTTTGATACAGTCGGAGTGGAAGAATTATTTTTTTAATAAACAACTTTCTTCAAAAACGTCTGAAATTTCCATGACCCATATCTTCTGTTCCTTAAGACCTTGCACGATAAAACTTATTCGAGATGAAAGGTATTTTGATAGGCTTTCTAACAATATACACCTCATTTGTTTTGATACAGTCGGAGAGGTAAAATTTTTTTTTAATGAACAACTATCTTCAAAAACGTCTGAACTTTCCATGACCCATATCTTCTGTTCTTTAAGACCTTGCACAATAAAAAATATACGAGATGAAAGGTATTTTGATAGGCTTTCTAACAATATACACCTTATTTGATTGGATACAGTCGGAGTGGTAGAATTATTTTTTTAATAAACAACTTTCTTCAAAAACGTCTGAACTTTCCATGACCCATATCTTCTGTTCCTTAAGACCTTGCACGATAAAATTTATACGAAATGAAAGGTATTTTGATAAGCTTTCTAACAATATACACCTCATTTGTTTTGATACAGTCAGAGTGTTAGAATTTTTTTTTTTAATAAACAACTATCTTCAAAAACGTCTGAACTTTCCATGACCCATATCTTCTGTTCCTTAAGACCTTGCACGATAAAGGTTATACGCGATGAAAGGTATTTTAATAGGCTTTCTAACAATATACATTTCATTTGTTTTGATACAGTCAGAGAGGTAGAATTTTTTTTTTAATGATCAACTATCTTCAAAAACGTCTGAACTTTCCATGACCCATATCTTCTGTTGCTTAAGACCTTGCACGATAAAAGTTATACGAGATGAAAGGTATTTTGATAGGCTTTTTAACAATATACATTTCATTTGTTTTGATACAGTCGGAGAGGTAGATTTTTTTTTTTAATGAACAACTATCTTCAAAAACGTCTGAACTTTCCATGACCCATATCTTCTGTTGCTTAAGACCTTGCACGATAAAAGTTATACGAGATGAAAGGTGTTTTGATAGGCTTTCTAACAATATACACCTCATTTGTTTTGATACAGTCGGAGTGGAAGAATTATTTTTTTAATAAACAACTATCTTCAAAAACGTCTGAACTTTCCATGACCCATATCTTCTGTTGCTTAAGACCTTGCACGATAAAAGTTATACGAGATGAAAGGTATTTTGATAGGCTTTCTAACAATATACACCTCATTAGTTTTGATACAGTCAGAGTGGTAGAATTTTTTTTTTTAATAAACAACTATCTTCAAAAACGTCTGAACATTCCATGACCCATATCTTCTGTTCCTTAAGACCTTGCACGATAAAACTTATTCGAGATGAAAGGTATTTTGATAGGCTTTTTAACAATATACACCTCATTTGTTTTGATACAGTCGGAGTGGTAGAATTATTTTTTTAAATAAACAACTTTCTTCAAAAACGTCTGAACTTTCCATGACCCATATCTTCTGTTCCTTAAGACCTTGCACGATAAAAATTATACAAGATGAAAGGTATTTTGATAGGCTTTTTAACAATATACATTTCATTTGTTTTGATACAGTCGGAGAGGTAGAATTTTTTTTTTTAATGAACAACTATCTTCAAAAACGTCTGAAATTTCCATAACCCATATCTTCTGTTCCTTAAGACCTTGCACGATAAAAGTTATACGAGATGAAAGGTATTTTGATAGGCTTTCTAACAATATACACTTCATTTGTTTTGATACAGTCAGAGTGGTAGATTTTTTTTTTTAATAAACAACTATCTTCAAAAACGTCTGAACTTTCCATGACCCATATCTTCTGTTCCTTAAGACCTTGCACGATAAAATTTATACGAAATGAAAGGTATTTTGATAAGCTTTCTAACAATATACACTTCATTTGTTTTGATACAGTCAGAGTGGTAGAAATTTTTTTTTTAATAAACGACTATCTTCAAAAGCGTCTGAACTTTCCATGACCCATATCTTCTGTTCCTTAAGACCTTGCACGATAAAAGTTATACGAGATGAAAGGTATTTTGATAGGCTTTCTAACAATATACACCTCATTTGTTTTGATACAGTCGGAGTGGTAGAAACTTTTTTTTTAATGAACAACTATTTTCAAAAACGTCTGAACTTTCCATGACCCATATCTTCTGTTCCTTAAGACCTTGCACGATAAAAGTTATACGAGATGAAAGGTATTTTGATAGGCTTTCTATCAATATACACCTCATTTGTTTTGATACAGTCGGAGTGGTAGAATTATTTTTTTAATAAACAACTTTCTTCAAAAACGTCTGAACTTTCCATGACCCATATCTTCTGTTCCTTAAGACCTTGCACGATAAAAATTATACGAGATGAAAGGTATTTTGATAGGCTTTCTAACAATATACACCTCATTTGTTTTGATACAGTCGGAGTGGAAGAATTATTTTTTTAATAAACAACTTTCTTCAAAAACGTCTGAAATTTCCATGACCCATATCTTCTGTTCCTTAAAACCTTGCACGATAAAACTTATTCGAGATGAAAGGTATTTTGATAGGCTTTCTAACAATATACACCTCATTTGTTTTGATACAGTCGGAGAGGTAGAATTTTTTTTTAATGAACAACTATCTTCAAAAACGTCTGAACTTTCCATGACCCATATCTTCTGTTCTTTAAGACCTTGCACAATAAAAAATATACGAGATGAAAGGTATTTTGATAGGCTTTCTAACAATATACACCTTATTTGATTTGATACAGTCGGAGTGGTAGAATTATTTTTTTAATAAACAACTTTCTTCAAAAACGTCTGAACTTTCCATGACCCATATCTTCTGTTCCTTAAGACCTTGCACGATAAAATTTATACGAAATGAAAGGTATTTTGATAAGCTTTCTAACAATATACACCTCATTTGTTTTGATACAGTCAGAGTGTTAGAATTTTTTTTTTTAATAAACAACTATCTTCAAAAACGTCTGAACTTTCCATGACCCATATCTTCTGTTCCTTAAGACCTTGCACGATAAAGGTTATATGCGATGAAAGGTATTTTAATAGGCTTTCTAACAATATACATTTCATTTGTTTTGATACAGTCAGAGAGGTAGAATTTTTTTTTTAATGAACAACTATCTTCAAAAACGTCTGAACTTTCCATGACCCATATCTTCTGTTGCTTAAGACCTTGCACGATAAAAGTTATACGAGATGAAAGGTGTTTTGATAGGCTTTCTAACAATATACACCTCATTTGTTTTGATACAGTCGGAGTGGAAGAATTATTTTTTTAATAAACAACTATCTTCAAAAACGTCTGAACTTTCCATGACCCATATCTTCTGTTGCTTAAGACCTTGCACGATAAAAGTTATACGAGATGAAAGGTATTTTGATAGGCTTTCTAACAATATACACCTCATTTGTTTTGATACAGTCGGAGTGGTAGAATTATTTTTTTAATAAACAACTTTCTTCAAAAACGTCTGAACTTTCCATGACCCATATCTTCTGTTCCTTAAGACCTTGCACGATAAAAATTATACGAGATGAAAGGTATTTTGATAGGCTTTCTAACAATATACACCTCATTTGTTTTGATACAGTCGGAGTGGAAGAATTATTTTTTTAATAAACAACTTTCTTCAAAAACGTCTGAAATTTCCATGACCCATATCTTCTGTTCCTTAAAACCTTGCACGATAAAACTTATTCGAGATGAAAGGTATTTTGATAGGCTTTCTAACAATATACACCTCATTTGTTTTGATACAGTCGGAGAGGTAGAATTTTTTTTTAATGAACAACTATCTTCAAAAACGTCTCAACTTTCCATGACCCATATCTTCTGTTCTTTAAGACCTTGCACAATAAAAAATATACGAGATGAAAGGTATTTTGATAGGCTTTCTAACAATATACACCTTATTTGATTTGATACAGTCGGAGTGGTAGAATTATTTTTTTAATAAACAACTTTCTTCAAAAACGTCTGAACTTTCCATGACCCATATCTTCTGTTCCTTAAGACCTTGCACGATAAAATTTATACGAAATGAAAGGTATTTTGATAAGCTTTCTAACAATATACACCTCATTTGTTTTGATACAGTCAGAGTGTTAGAATTTTTTTTTTTAATAAACAACTATCTTCAAAAACGTCTGAACTTTCCATGACCCATATCTTCTGTTCCTTAAGACCTTGCACGATAAAGGTTATACGCGATGAAAGGTATTTTAATAGGCTTTCTAACAATATACATTTCATTTGTTTTGATACAGTCAGAGAGGTAGAATTTTTTTTTTAATGATCAACTATCTTCAAAAACGTCTGAACTTTCCATGACCCATATCTTCTGTTCCTTAAGACCTTGCACGATAAAAAAATATACGAGATGAAAGGTATTTTGATAGGCTTTCTAACAATATACAGATCGTTTGGTTTCATTTGGTAAGGCTTGTTGAAAAACGTTATTTTGTTGGACCCATTATGAATATCCTAGTGTGAATTTTGCACGACCCAAATCCTAGTTTTTAGACTACGTTTTGCCTTGATTGTGATATTAAACAAAAGGTAATTTAATAGGCTTTCTTACAACATACAGATCGATTGGTTTCATTCGGTAGGGCTAGTTGAAAAACGTGATTTTCCTTGGACCTATTATCAATATTCTAGTGTTAATTTTGCACGACTCAAATCCTAGTTTATAGAAAATCTTTGGTCATCGCTGTGGTGTTAAAAGAAAGGTAATTTAATAGGCTATCGAACGATATACAATTTGTTCGGTTTAATCTGGTAAGGCTAGTTGAAAAACGTGGTTTTGTTGGACCACTAATCAAAATCCTATTGTGAACTTTGCACGACCCAAATCCTTGTGTTTAGACTACCGTCAGCTTTGATTGTGGTATCAAACGAAAGGTAATTTAATAAGCGTTCTAACGATATACAATTCGTTCGGTTCGATTTGGTTAGGCTAGTTGAAAACCGTGATTTTATCGGACACCTTATCAAAATCTTAGTGTAAACTTTGCACGACCCAAATCCTAGTTTATTGAAAACCTTTGGTCATCGCTGTGGTGTTAAAAGAAAGGTAATTTAATATGCTTTCTAACAATATACAATTTGTTCGGTTTAATCCGGTAGGGCTAGTTGAAAAACGTGATTATGTTGGACCCCTTATCAATATTCTAGTGTGAATTTTGCACGACTCAAATCCTACTTTCTAGAATACCTTTGGTCATCGCTCTAGTGTTAAAAGAAAGGTAATTTAATAAGCTTTCGAACAATATACAATTTGGTCGGTTTTATCCGGTAGGGCTAGTTGAAAAACGTGATTATGTTGGACCCCCTATCAATATCCTAGTGTGAATTTTGCACGACTCAAATCCTAGTTTCTAGAATACCTTTGGTCATCGCTGTGGTGTTAAAAGAAAGGTAATTTAATAGGCTATCGAACGATATACAATTTGTTCGGTTTAATCTGGTAAGGCTAGTTGAAAAACGTGGTTTTGTTGGACCACTAATCAAAATCCTATTGTGAACTTTGCACGACCCAAATCCTTGTGTTTAGACTACCGTCAGCTTTGATTGTGGTATCAAACGAAAGGTAATTTAATAAGCTTTCTAACGATATACAATTCGTTCGGTTCGATTTGGTAAGGCTAGTTGAAAACCGTGATTTTATCGGACACCTTATCAAAATCTTAGTGTAAACTTTGCACGACCCAAATCCTAGTTTATTGAAAACCTTTGGTCATCGCTGTGGTGTTAAAAGAAAGGTAATTTAATATGCTTTCCAACAATATACAATTTGTTCGGTTTAATCCGGTAGGGCTAGTTGAAAAACGTGATTATGTTGGACCCCTTATCAATATTCTAGTGTGAATTTTGCACGACTCAAATCCTACTTTCTAGAATACCTTTGGTCATCGCTCTAGTGTTAAAAGAAAGGTAATTTAATAGGCTTTCGAACAATATACAATTTGGTCGGTTTTATCCGGTAGGGCTAGTTGAAAAACGTGATTATGTTGGACCCCCTATCAATATCCTAGTGTGAATTTTGCACGACTCAAATCCTAGTTTCTAGAATACCTTTGGTCATCGCTGTGGTGTTAAAAGAAAGGTAATTTAATAGGCTTTTAAACGATATACAATTTGTGCGGTTTAATCTGGTAGGGCTAGTTAAAAAATGGGATTTTGTTGGACTTTTATTAAAAATCCTAGTATAAACTTTGCACGACCCAAATCCTAGTTTTCAGACTACCATCAGCTTTGATTATGGTGTCATACGAAAAGTAATTTAATAAGCTTTCTAACGATCTACTATTTGTTCGGTTCAATTTGGTAAGGCGAGTTGAAAACCGTGATTTTGTAGGACCCCTTATCAAAATCCTAGTGTAAACTTTGCACGTCCAAATCCTAGTTTTTAGACTACGTTCAGCCTTGATTGTGGTATCAAACAAAAGATAATTTAATAAGCTTTCTAACAATATACACATCGTTTAGTTTCATTTGGTGTGGCTAGTTGAAAAACGTGATTAGGTTGGACCACTAATCAAAATCCTACTGTTAACTTTGCACGAACCAAACACTAGTGTCCAGAATAGCTTTTGTTTTGGTTGTGGTGTTAAATAAAAGGTAATTTAATAAGCTTTCTAACGATATACAATTCATTTGGTTTCATGCTGTCAGACTGGTAGAAAAAAAAAATTATGAGCACCTATCGTCAAGTACATCTGAATTTTCACTGCACCATATCTTCGGTTTCTTTAGACCTTGCACATCAAAAGTTATATCCATTGAAGGGTATTTTTATAGGCTTTCTAAAAATATAAAACTCATTGCGTTTAATATAGTAAGACTGATAGATTAATATTTTGTTTTATTTTCAGTAAATTTTAACTGTAACACTACAATACTATTCGCCAATAGATGGCGCACTCAGATTCTGAAACGCGCTATCGACTTGTTAAGTGGATTTTATAAGTAGACTAGGTTGCGACAGTATCAAGCTTTTCTCCTCTCACCGTCAGATGGAGCATTGCAATTAAAATTTTTCTGTTCACCAATTTATGGATGCCTCTGTTTACTTTACTTTTTAATGTTAGTTATGCTGCCAGGGTTAATCTGCTGATTGATGTGTTAGTAGAGTAGTCTTACTTTAATTAACCTGATCTGCTAATTTTTGTGATAATGATAGTTCAAATAAAAATGATTACAACAATCAAAACATAAGTATTTTTTTATTTATTATGACCAAATTTCTGTTGGAGTAATTTGTGGACTGGTGCGGCTCGATGACAGCAGGTGTGTTGGGCCGTTGACAGCGGTGCACTTGCAGATGTTGACTGGACCAGACAAAGGCTTGATTGTAGAGCCGCAGTAACTGGCGCTGGTTTTCAGCTGTCAAACAAAAGAACAGCTTTAAAATTTCATCAACACAGCTAACGTCACCCATAGTCTAGTGCTTAAGGCAAAGGCCTATCAAACCAATATTCCCGGGTTCAAAATCAATATCCCCAAGGACATTTAGTAACATTATAGGCCTTTTTCAAGTACTTGGTGAACCGAAAGCTGAAAAGGCTTTCTCAGTAGACTACAATGAACAACTTTCTTTAAAAATCCTGTGTGCAATCGGCAAAGATTTGTACAGACCCATATCTCTACCCATGGGTGTTATAATAGGCGACTAAGGAATTATAAACTGGAGAATGGGCAGCAGTGTCTTTCTGTGTATCATAACATCTTGCATACCATGCAGTCACCAACTACTGCGTTGCATTGTGCAACACTAACAAGTGTGGTGACTACGGTATTACCTCTCCACTTTGTTTTGGCAAAAACTGGATTTCTGGAGGAAGCTCCCTGTCTGGTAATGTTGGTTTCATGGGATGTTATGATAAACCCTTGCACAATGAAATCACAATTGCACAATTATACAATAAAATCGATTGGCTTAGAATGGGGGAGAAAGTTAGTAAAGCAGTATTAAAAAGAAACTTGAGAAGGTCAATGTTGGGTTAGGTAGGTATTTTTTGTCATAGCTGGTACTCGTACTCGTATAGTTTTATATTATGCATGATAGTTTATAATATGTTAATGTAAAATAATAGGTGCACTATTCGCAATGTGTGAGCGCGGTACTCGCCAACAAACTGTGTCAGTTTGGCGAGATAATAATTTTTTTATATGAAAATTGTACCTGATTTAAATAAATTTGAAAAAAAAACCCGGACAGCCTGCTGGCTATGCCATAGTAGTTGATAGTTACGTTGGTGTTCCTATTGAATCCCAGAATCTAAGCTCAAAAAAGGATATTTGGCTTTTGTGCTTGTTATATTTCTTATTGTTATTATTTCTGCGGCTGGCGAAGAGGGGTGATCAGATCACGTGTATGGAGCTATTTCACCTACTATCCCAGCTAGGAACGGATGGCATAACAAGCTTCGCTTTAAGCCCCATCTAAAATGAGGGCCTCTTTATGTGCGAGTTGCTTTTTTGGCTTCATCCGGGTATCCTCATCTTCAATCCCCCAATCTACTGATTGAGGTGTACTAAATGAGACGACCTCCGAAGCTTTTTTGTGACGCTGAGGCTCTCTGCTCCACATGCCACCCCGCCTGGGGCACTAGTTTACTGGTACTCCTGCAGCGTAACCCCGTGGAACCTATTTGTTGCTTTGTAAAATCTTACCATGTCGGCAACTGATACTTCCCTGATGTCCTCTTCTGATAGTCTGTTATATCTCTTACTAACCACAATGTGCCTCTCACCAAAGTGTGGCCGAGGAAGAATTTGGCTCTGATTAGATATTTACAGGTCGCAGTGACCGTTAGGAACTGAAGACTGGGAAGAAATACATTAGATAGGTTCGTGTATTCATTGAAGTGTCTTGCCGACTGCAGCGGGCGACCTGAGTCCGTTAAAAGTCTTTCAGGTCATCCATGAGAGCTCATGATGGATGGACTATGTAAAACACACGAAATGTTTAATTTTCTAAAAATAACCTAACTTAACTCTAAAAATTACAAAACGTCAACGTCAGCTGTAAGCCAAAGACAATTTTGATTTTTTTTGTAGTGATGTACTTATTTCATTCGTTCTTTTGGTCATTTCAATCTATTACACCACCGCTTACAAAGTACGGACATCCTAATCGAGGTTTAAGTAGCAGCTCTTTCTGCTAAGGAGGGAGCCATAAGCGTATCACTATCTTGCGATGGACCTCCATACTAAAATGTATGGATTTTTTTCCAATCCTAAAAACGGAAATTTTTTATCTTTCTCTCTGAGAAATATGTTCGCGACGACTGTCAAATTTAAAATTACCGCCAAATAATTATGGTTAAAAATGGCAACACTAAACACCAATCAAAATACTCCACCGTCTGCGGCTAGCCTGCCAGCTTCAACCACTCGACACAAGATGGCGTTATCGGGTAGACAGCTGTTATCAACCATCAACTAACTACGAGTTATTGACTCATCGACGCGCTAGATGGCACTACACGTTGGGGAAATTGCAATGTCTCTTAATCGTAGAAATAGTTATTCTGGTTCTCATCTGCGGCTCTACCGCCGAACACAATCGTTTTCGGCTCTGTCGGCTTCCCTGATTCCAATTGTAAAGAATATTAAAACAACTACGAACTTGAGAACTTTAACAAATATATCGTTTTATGAAATAAACTATTTTTAAGGATCGAATATGTGTTTTAATATATTTTAGCGAAATAATATTTTACAAACGTTGTTTACTTGACTGCACATAAATATGAAAGACAACTGACAAGTAACAAAACATTCGTTGCTGGGTGACGCATATTCTATGCTTCGTCCAAAGAGATCATACTCTTAACACTCACTCCCCTTCTTAAAACAAGCCAACTTGTTTTATTAGTTTGTTCAGCCGTGGTCCGAAGAGTGGCTTTGTTAGGAAATCAGCCAACTGATCTTTCGCTTCTATCTTCTCAACAATCAATCCCTTTGATAGGACGCACTCACGGACGAAGAAGTGTCTGAGCTTAATGTGTTTTGTCCGATTATGTTGTTCATAGGGAGGATCATAGGATAGTCTTATGGCTGTTTCGTTATCTAAAAACAGTTTGGGTGTGTTCTGTTTTCGGTGTCCTTCCATGAAAACAACTATTCTGTTTAGCCACAATATTTCTCTTGCAGCTTCACTGGCAGCTACAATTTTTGACTTAGTTGACGATAATGCTACAGTTAACTGTCTCTTGCTTTGCCATGCAATAGCACTTCCAGCATTTTTGCAAATCATGCCACTAGTCGACCTTCCAGTAGATTCATCACCTCCATGGTCGGCGTCGCTGTAGCAAATCAATCCTTCACTGTTGTGAGAGCCTTTATAAATGATTCCAAAATCTGCAGTGCCCTTTACGTAGCGCAAGATACGTTTCACTTGTATGACATCATCTGGAGTTGGGTTGTCCAATTTTCGTGACACCACTCCAACGGCATAGGCAATATCGGGTCGTGTCCCAACCATCAAGTAAGACAGTGCGCCAACTGCTTGCCGGTAAGGAAAGCTTCCAGTGGAATCCTTCTTAGATTGCGCTTCGGTGTAACTATCTTTAACAATTGGAGTAACAGCTGCTTTGCAGTCCAGCATTCCGAATCGTTCCAATAGTCGCTTCGCATAACCTTTCTGGTTAATCAGAATTGAACCATCTGGCTTCCTTTCGATTTCTATACCAAGAAAGTATGAACCACTTTTTGTAGTAATTTTAAAACGTTCTCTTATTTCGTTTAAGAACTTTTCAGCCTCTTTGCTGTCGGCGGCTGCTAGAAGTCCATCATCGACATATAACGCTAGCAACAGCTTGCTCTTCCCCTCGCCTCTTTTAAACAAACAGGGATCACTATCACATTGTTTAAATCCAATCCTTAGGATGTACTCTGTAATCGTAGAGTTCCAGCAACGGGGTGCTTGTTTCAATCCGTATAAACTTCGTTTAAGTCGGCAAACTTTACCATTACTGGGATATCCTTCAAGTGGCTTCATGTATATCTCTTCTTTCAAGGTTCCGTACAAGAATGCAGTTGAAACATCGAATTGAGAAAGTACGAGGTTTTCCCGAGCAGCAATACTGAGTAAAGCTCTGATTGTGCTTAACTTTGCAACAGGGCTGAAAGTTTCATAAAAGCCTTTGATCACAAAACGTGCTTTATATTTATCTATTGATCCGTCAGCATTCGTCTTGATTTTGAAAATCCATTTGTAGGGAATGGCTTTTCTTCCTTTGGGTAGGTCTACCATCTCCCAAGTCTCATTATCTTTGAGTGAATTAATCTCGCTGTCCATTGCTTCGCGCCATTTATCAGAGTCTTTAGCATTCATAGCTTGTTTGAAAGTTGTAGGCTCTGTGAGATGTTCACCTTTGGCCGAAATCACACTGTAGCAGACGTTGCATACGAAGTCTTTGTATCGAGCGGGAGGCTTCAGGTTCGATCGATCTCGAAGTGTCCTGTGGCCTTCAGCTTCAATTTCAGCTTCTGACATGTGAGAGCCAGAGATATCTGCTTCTAGTTCCGCTGGAGCAGCGTCAGAACTCGATGTATCAATTCTGTTCTCATGTTCGTCTGTATCTGGTGCTTCTACCTGATTATCAATCTCATTGTAAGGCTCCTCAATGATATGTTCCACAGGAGGTGTATAAACCGTCTCTTCAATCTGGCTAGACGATGGTTCGACTGCTTGTTCAGTAAATGACGTGTCACTCGATTGACCAGTCTGGCTAGTTGATGGTGGATGGTTTTCCCTGGATTTGCTTGGTTCAATGTCAGGTAATCTGAGATTTAATGGGCTTCGAGGCTTCATCTGATCATCATTGCTTACGGGAGCAGGACTGTCACTGATCTCTGCAAAGTGACCTGATAGGGGAGTTTCATCGAAGGTTACGTCTCTCGATCGTGTCAATTTAAAATTGTACGTGTTCCAAACACGGTAACCATCATCAGAGTCGTAGCCGATAAGTATTCCCTTCTTCGCCTTCTTATAAAGTTTCTTCCTTCGCTGTTTCGGAACATGAGGATAGCAAGTGGATCCGATTATTCTAAAATGGTGAATACTTGGCTTCTTGTTATGCCAAAGTTCATACGGCGATTTTCCTTCGACAGTTGTAGATCCTGTTCTATTAAGGATATACACCGAGGTATTAACCATTTCCGCCCATAAAGCAGCAGGTATATTGGCATGTGCATGCATCAATGATCTCGCCATTTCCACAACGGTACGATTGTCGCGTTCAGTGGGGTTTTGCTGTGGAGTATAGGGCATAGTCAGACGTTGCTTTATGCCTTCTTTGCTGAGAATGGCACGTACTTTGCCATTGTCGAATTCACCGCCGTTATCGCTTAGTAACTGTTCAATTTTGATTCCAGCAACCTTCACTTCAGCAAGCATCATTGACAATTTGGTGTATACTTCTGACTTTTCTCGCAAAAAATAAACAAATCTGTATCGGGTGTAATCATCTTTGAAGAGAACAAAGTATCTAAGCTTCGTGATCGAGTAAGGAAATGGACCACAGACGTCAGCGTAAAACAGTTCTCCCGGTCTAGTTGCTTTTTCTCTGGTTCCAAATTTCAATCGATGAGATTTACCATAGATACAACCTTCACAAAGTTCTTTGTTTGCTTCTGTCTTGATGTTAAATTCTCTCTCAATCAGTTTCTTTACATGAGTTTTATTTTGATGCCCGAACCTTTCATGATACAGCTGTAACAAATTTGGTTTCGTTGACAGCTGGTTTACCAGGGCAGGCTTGATGCATTTTAGTTTGAGCTTGTATAGTCCTCCAGATTCTTCCCGATTTCCGATAAGTTTGATCTTTCCATCCATTTTCATGACGCATTTTAGTGCAGTAGATTCGAAAATACTATTGTCTGATAGATCATGGGTAGCAAGGACTGAGAATAGGTTTCTACTGATCGATGGAACAAACCAGACATCTTTGAGCAGAATCTTTTCCGTTCGTCCATTAACGTCAGCTTCGGCGAGTATGTTGCCGATCCCTATAGCTTCAATGCACTGTCCGTTGGCTCCGGTGACCGTGTGTCTGCTGTTGAAATAGGTGAAGCTTTGGAAAATATCCCCACGATTGGTGATGTGAGACGTTGCTCCGTTGTCCACATACCAATTTTCATGGTCGGTTCCGCCAAACCCTTCAGCGATGTTCACAGTCATTGCTGTAATGTTAATGTCTGCTGAGGTAGATTCCATTTGAGGTCTTCCGTCTGCAATCCATTTTCTACAGTGGCCTTGTTTCTTACAGTAGTTGGCTTGTTTTAAGAAGGGGAGTGAGTGTTAAGAGTATGATCTCTTTGGACGAAGCATAGAATATGCGTCACCCAGCAACGAATGTTTTGTTACTTGTCAGTTGTCTTTCATATTTATGTGCAGTCAAGTAAACAACGTTTGTAAAATATTATTTCGCTAAAATATATTAAAACACATATTCGATCCTTAAAAATAGTTTATTTCATAAAACGATATATTTGTTAAAGTTCTCAAGTTCGTAGTTGTTTTAATATTCTTTACAATTGGAATCAGGGAAGCCGACAGAGCCGAAAACGATTGTGTTCGGCGGTAGAGCCGCAGATGAGAACCAGAATAACTATTTCTACGATTAAGAGACATTGCAATTTCCCCAACGTGTAGTGCCATCTAGCGCGTCGATGAGTCAATAACTCGTAGTTAGTTGATGGTTGATAACAGCTGTCTACCCGATAACGCCATCTTGTGTCGAGTGGTTGAAGCTGGCAGGCTAGCCGCAGACGGTGGAGTATTTTGATTGGTGTTTAGTGTTGCCATTTTTAACCATAATTATTTGGCGGTAATTTTAAATTTGACAGTCGTCGCGAACATATTTCTCAGAGAGAAAGATAAAAAATTTCCGTTTTTAGGATTGGAAAAAAATCCATACATTTTAGTATGGAGGTCCATCGCAAGATAGTGATACGCTTATGGCTCCCTCCTTAGCAGAAAGAGCTGCTACTTAAACCTCGATTAGGATGTCCGTACTTTGTAAGCGGTGGTGTAATAGATTGAAATGACCAAAAGAACGAATGAAATAAGTACATCACTACAAAAAAAATCAAAATTGTCTTTGGCTTACAGCTGACGTTGACGTTTTGTAATTTTTAGAGTTAAGTTAGGTTATTTTTAGAAAATTAAACATTTCGTGTGTTTTACATAGTCCATCCATCATGAGCTCTCATGGATGACCTGAAAGACTTTTAACGGACTCAGGTCGCCCGCTGCAGTCGGCAAGACACTTCAATGAATACACGAACCTATCTAATGTATTTCTTCCCAGTCTTCAGTTCCTAACGGTCACTGCGACCTGTAAATATCTAATCAGAGCCAAATTCTTCCTCGGCCACACTTTGGTGAGAGGCACATTGTGGTTAGTAAGAGATATAACAGACTATCAGAAGAGGACATCAGGGAAGTATCAGTTGCCGACATGGTAAGATTTTACAAAGCAACAAATAGGTTCCACGGGGTTACGCTGCAGGAGTACCAGTAAACTAGTGCCCCAGGCGGGGTGGCATGTGGAGCAGAGAGCCTCAGCGTCACAAAAAAGCTTCGGAGGTCGTCTCATTTAGTACACCTCAATCAGTAGATTGGGGGATTGAAGATGAGGATACCCGGATGAAGCCAAAAAAGCAACTCGCACATAAAGAGGCCCTCATTTTAGATGGGGCTTAAAGCGAAGCTTGTTATGCCATCCGTTCCTAGCTGGGATAGTAGGTGAAATAGCTCCATACACGTGATCTGATCACCCCTCTTCGCCAGCCGCAGAAATAATAACAATAAGAAATATAACAAGCACAAAAGCCAAATATCCTTTTTTGAGCTTAGATTCTGGGATTCAATAGGAACACCAACGTAACTATCAACTACTATGGCATAGCCAGCAGGCTGTCCGGGTTTTTTTTTCAAATTTATTTAAATCAGGTACAATTTTCATATAAAAAAATTATTATCTCGCCAAACTGACACAGTTTGTTGGCGAGTACCGCGCTCACACATTGCGAATAGTGCACCTATTATTTTACATTAACATATTATAAACTATCATGCATAATATAAAACTATACGAGTACGAGTACCAGCTATGACAAAAAATACCTACCTAACCCAACATTGACCTTCTCAAGTTTCTTTTTAATACTGCTTTACTAACTTTCTCCCCCATTCTAAGCCAATCGATTTTATTGTATAATTGTGCAATTGTGATTTCATTGTGCAAGGGTTTATCATAACATCCCATGAAACCAACATTACCAGACAGGGAGCTTCCTCCAGAAATCCAGTTTTTGCCAAAACAAAGTGGAGAGGTAATACCGTAGTCACCACACTTGTTAGTGTTGCACAATGCAACGCAGTAGTTGGTGACTGCATGGTATGCAAGATGTTATGATACACAGAAAGACACTGCTGCCCATTCTCCAGTTTATAATTCCTTAGTCGCCTATTATAACACCCATGGGTAGAGATATGGGTCTGTACAAATCTTTGCCGATTGCACACAGGATTTTTAAAGAAAGTTGTTCATTGTAGTCTACTGAGAAAGCCTTTTCAGCTTTCGGTTCACCAAGTACTTGAAAAAGGCCTATAATGTTACTAAATGTCCTTGGGGATATTGATTTTGAACCCGGGAATATTGGTTTGATAGGCCTTTGCCTTAAGCACTAGACTATGGGTGACGTTAGCTGTGTTGATGAAATTTTAAAGCTGTTCTTTTGTTTGACAGCTGAAAACCAGCGCCAGTTACTGCGGCTCTACAATCAAGCCTTTGTCTGGTCCAGTCAACATCTGCAAGTGCACCGCTGTCAACGGCCCAACACACCTGCTGTCATCGAGCCGCACCAGTCCACAAATTACTCCAACAGAAATTTGGTCATAATAAATAAAAAAATACTTATGTTTTGATTGTTGTAATCATTTTTATTTGAACTATCATTATCACAATAATTAGCAGATCAGGTTAATTAAAGTAAGACTACTCTACTAACACATCAATCAGCAGATTAACCCTGGCAGCATAACTAACATTAAAAAGTAAAGTAAACAGAGGCATCCATAAATTGGTGAACAGAAAAATTTTAATTGCAATGCTCCATCTGACGGTGAGAGGAGAAAAGCTTGATACTGTCGCAACCTAGTCTACTTATAAAATCCACTTAACAAGTCGATAGCGCGTTTCAGAATCTGAGTGCGCCATCTATTGGCGAATAGTATTGTAGTGTTACAGTTAAAATTTACTGAAAATAAAACAAAATATTAATCTATCAGTCTTACTATATTAAACGCAATGAGTTTTATATTTTTAGAAAGCCTATAAAAATACCCTTCAATGGATATAACTTTTGATGTGCAAGGTCTAAAGAAACCGAAGATATGGTGCAGTGAAAATTCAGATGTACTTGACGATAGGTGCTCATAATTTTTTTTTTCTACCAGTCTGACAGCATGAAACCAAATGAATTGTATATCGTTAGAAAGCTTATTAAATTACCTTTTATTTAACACCACAACCAAAACAAAAGCTATTCTGGACACTAGTGTTTGGTTCGTGCAAAGTTAACAGTAGGATTTTGATTAGTGGTCCAACCTAATCACGTTTTTCAACTAGCCACACCAAATGAAACTAAACGATGTGTATATTGTTAGAAAGCTTATTAAATTATCTTTTGTTTGATACCACAATCAAGGCTGAACGTAGTCTAAAAACTAGGATTTGGACGTGCAAAGTTTACACTAGGATTTTGATAAGGGGTCCTACAAAATCACGGTTTTCAACTCGCCTTACCAAATTGAACCGAACAAATAGTAGATCGTTAGAAAGCTTATTAAATTACTTTTCGTATGACACCATAATCAAAGCTGATGGTAGTCTGAAAACTAGGATTTGGGTCGTGCAAAGTTTATACTAGGATTTTTAATAAAAGTCCAACAAAATCCCATTTTTTAACTAGCCCTACCAGATTAAACCGCACAAATTGTATATCGTTTAAAAGCCTATTAAATTACCTTTCTTTTAACACCACAGCGATGACCAAAGGTATTCTAGAAACTAGGATTTGAGTCGTGCAAAATTCACACTAGGATATTGATAGGGGGTCCAACATAATCACGTTTTTCAACTAGCCCTACCGGATAAAACCGACCAAATTGTATATTGTTCGAAAGCCTATTAAATTACCTTTCTTTTAACACTAGAGCGATGACCAAAGGTATTCTAGAAAGTAGGATTTGAGTCGTGCAAAATTCACACTAGAATATTGATAAGGGGTCCAACATAATCACGTTTTTCAACTAGCCCTACCGGATTAAACCGAACAAATTGTATATTGTTGGAAAGCATATTAAATTACCTTTCTTTTAACACCACAGCGATGACCAAAGGTTTTCAATAAACTAGGATTTGGGTCGTGCAAAGTTTACACTAAGATTTTGATAAGGTGTCCGATAAAATCACGGTTTTCAACTAGCCTTACCAAATCGAACCGAACGAATTGTATATCGTTAGAAAGCTTATTAAATTACCTTTCGTTTGATACCACAATCAAAGCTGACGGTAGTCTAAACACAAGGATTTGGGTCGTGCAAAGTTCACAATAGGATTTTGATTAGTGGTCCAACAAAACCACGTTTTTCAACTAGCCTTACCAGATTAAACCGAACAAATTGTATATCGTTCGATAGCCTATTAAATTACCTTTCTTTTAACACCACAGCGATGACCAAAGGTATTCTAGAAACTAGGATTTGAGTCGTGCAAAATTCACACTAGGATATTGATAGGGGGTCCAACATAATCACGTTTTTCAACTAGCCCTACCGGATAAAACCGACCAAATTGTATATTGTTCGAAAGCTTATTAAATTACCTTTCTTTTAACACTAGAGCGATGACCAAAGGTATTCTAGAAAGTAGGATTTGAGTCGTGCAAAATTCACACTAGAATATTGATAAGGGGTCCAACATAATCACGTTTTTCAACTAGCCCTACCGGATTAAACCGAACAAATTGTATATTGTTAGAAAGCATATTAAATTACCTTTCTTTTAACACCACAGCGATGACCAAAGGTTTTCAATAAACTAGGATTTGGGTCGTGCAAAGTTTACACTAAGATTTTGATAAGGTGTCCGATAAAATCACGGTTTTCAACTAGCCTAACCAAATCGAACCGAACGAATTGTATATCGTTAGAACGCTTATTAAATTACCTTTCGTTTGATACCACAATCAAAGCTGACGGTAGTCTAAACACAAGGATTTGGGTCGTGCAAAGTTCACAATAGGATTTTGATTAGTGGTCCAACAAAACCACGTTTTTCAACTAGCCTTACCAGATTAAACCGAACAAATTGTATATCGTTCGATAGCCTATTAAATTACCTTTCTTTTAACACCACAGCGATGACCAAAGATTTTCTATAAACTAGGATTTGAGTCGTGCAAAATTAACACTAGAATATTGATAATAGGTCCAAGGAAAATCACGTTTTTCAACTAGCCCTACCGAATGAAACCAATCGATCTGTATGTTGTAAGAAAGCCTATTAAATTACCTTTTGTTTAATATCACAATCAAGGCAAAACGTAGTCTAAAAACTAGGATTTGGGTCGTGCAAAATTCACACTAGGATATTCATAATGGGTCCAACAAAATAACGTTTTTCAACAAGCCTTACCAAATGAAACCAAACGATCTGTATATTGTTAGAAAGCCTATCAAAATACCTTTCATCTCGTATATTTTTTATCGTGCAAGGTCTTAAGGAACAGAAGATATGGGTCATGGAAAGTTCAGACGTTTTTGAAGATAGTTGATCATTAAAAAAAAAATTCTACCTCTCTGACTGTATCAAAACAAATGAAATGTATATTGTTAGAAAGCCTATTAAAATACCTTTCATCGCGTATAACCTTTATCGTGCAAGGTCTTAAGGAACAGAAGATATGGGTCATGGAAAGTTCAGACGTTTTTGAAGATAGTTGTTTATTAAAAAAAAAAATTCTAACACTCTGACTGTATCAAAACAAATGAGGTGTATATTGTTAGAAAGCTTATCAAAATACCTTTCATTTCGTATAAATTTTATCGTGCAAGGTCTTAAGGAACAGAAGATATGGGTCATGGAAAGTTCAGACGTTTTTGAAGAAAGTTGTTTATTAAAAAAATAATTCTACCACTCCGACTGTATCAAATCAAATAAGGTGTATATTGTTAGAAAGCCTATCAAAATACCTTTCATCTCGTATATTTTTTATTGTGCAAGGTCTTAAAGAACAGAAGATATGGGTCATGGAAAGTTCAGACGTTTTTGAAGATAGTTGTTCATTAAAAAAAAATTCTACCTCTCCGACTGTATCAAAACAAATGAGGTGTATATTGTTAGAAAGCCTATCAAAATACCTTTCATCTCGAATAAGTTTTATCGTGCAAGGTTTTAAGGAACAGAAGATATGGGTCATGGAAATTTCAGACGTTTTTGAAGAAAGTTGTTTATTAAAAAAATAATTCTTCCACTCCGACTGTATCAAAACAAATGAGGTGTATATTGTTAGAAAGCCTATCAAAATACCTTTCATCTCGTATAATTTTTATCGTGCAAGGTCTTAAGGAACAGAAGATATGGGTCATGGAAAGTTCAGACGTTTTTGAAGAAAGTTGTTTATTAAAAAAATAATTCTACCACTCCGACTGTATCAAAACAAATGAGGTGTATATTGATAGAAAGCCTATCAAAATACCTTTCATCTCGTATAACTTTTATCGTGCAAGGTCTTAAGGAACAGAAGATATGGGTCATGGAAAGTTCAGACGTTTTTGAAAATAGTTGTTCATTAAAAAAAAAGTTTCTACCACTCCGACTGTATCAAAACAAATGAGGTGTATATTGTTAGAAAGCCTATCAAAATACCTTTCATCTCGTATAACTTTTATCGTGCAAGGTCTTAAGGAACAGAAGATATGGGTCATGGAAAGTTCAGACGCTTTTGAAGATAGTCGTTTATTAAAAAAAAAATTTCTACCACTCTGACTGTATCAAAACAAATGAAGTGTATATTGTTAGAAAGCTTATCAAAATACCTTTCATTTCGTATAAATTTTATCGTACAAGGTCTTAAGGAACAGAAGATATGGGTCATGGAAAGTTCAGACGTTTTTGAAGATAGTTGTTTATTAAAAAAAAAAATCTACCACTCTGACTGTATCAAAACAAATGAAGTGTATATTGTTAGAAAGCCTATCAAAATACCTTTCATCTCGTATAACTTTTATCGTGCAAGGTCTTAAGGAACAGAAGATATGGGTCATGGAAATTTCAGACGTTTTTGAAGATAGTTGTTCATTAAAAAAAAAAATTCTACCTCTCCGACTGTATCAAAACAAATGAAATGTATATTGTTAAAAAGCCTATCAAAATACCTTTCATCTTGTATAATTTTTATCGTGCAAGGTCTTAAGGAACAGAAGATATGGGTCATGGAAAGTTCAGACGTTTTTGAAGAAAGTTGTTTATTTAAAAAAATAATTCTACCACTCCGACTGTATCAAAACAAATGAGGTGTATATTGTTAGAAAGCCTATCAAAATACCTTTCATCTCGAATAAGTTTTATCGTGCAAGGTCTTAAGGAACAGAAGATATGGGTCATGGAATGTTCAGACGTTTTTGAAGATAGTTGTTTATTAAAAAAAAAAATTCTACCACTCTGACTGTATCAAAACTAATGAGGTGTATATTGTTAGAAAGCCTATCAAAATACCTTTCATCTCGTATAACTTTTATCGTGCAAGGTCTTAAGCAACAGAAGATATGGGTCATGGAAAGTTCAGACGTTTTTGAAGATAGTTGTTTATTAAAAAAATAATTCTTCCACTCCGACTGTATCAAAACAAATGAGGTGTATATTGTTAGAAAGCCTATCAAAACACCTTTCATCTCGTATAACTTTTATCGTGCAAGGTCTTAAGCAACAGAAGATATGGGTCATGGAAAGTTCAGACGTTTTTGAAGATAGTTGTTCATTAAAAAAAAAATTCTACCTCTCTGACTGTATCAAAACAAATGAAATGTATATTGTTAGAAAGCCTATTAAAATACCTTTCATCGCATATAACCTTTATCGTGCAAGGTCTTAAGGAACAGAAGATATGGGTCATGGAAAGTTCAGACGTTTTTGAAGATAGTTGTTTATTAAAAAAAAAAATTCTAACACTCTGACTGTATCAAAACAAATGAGGTGTATATTGTTAGAAAGCTTATCAAAATACCTTTCATTTCGTATAAATTTTATCGTGCAAGGTCTTAAGGAACAGAAGATATGGGTCATGGAAAGTTCAGACGTTTTTGAAGAAAGTTGTTTATTAAAAAAATAATTCTACCACTCCGACTGTATCAAATCAAATAAGGTGTATATTGTTAGAAAGCCTATCAAAATACCTTTCATCTCGTATATTTTTTATTGTGCAAGGTCTTAAAGAACAGAAGATATGGGTCATGGAAAGTTCAGACGTTTTTGAAGATAGTTGTTCATTAAAAAAAAATTCTACCTCTCCGACTGTATCAAAACAAATGAGGTGTATATTGTTAGAAAGCCTATCAAAATACCTTTCATCTCGAATAAGTTTTATCGTGCAAGGTTTTAAGGAACAGAAGATATGGGTCATGGAAATTTCAGACGTTTTTGAAGAAAGTTGTTTATTAAAAAAATAATTCTTCCACTCCGACTGTATCAAAACAAATGAGGTGTATATTGTTAGAAAGCCTATCAAAATACCTTTCATCTCGTATAATTTTTATCGTGCAAGGTCTTAAGGAACAGAAGATATGGGTCATGGAAAGTTCAGACGTTTTTGAAGAAAGTTGTTTATTAAAAAAATAATTCTACCACTCCGACTGTATCAAAACAAATGAGGTGTATATTGATAGAAAGCCTATCAAAATACCTTTCATCTCGTATAACTTTTATCGTGCAAGGTCTTAAGGAACAGAAGATATGGGTCATGGAAAGTTCAGACGTTTTTGAAAATAGTTGTTCATTAAAAAAAAAGTTTCTACCACTCCGACTGTATCAAAACAAATGAGGTGTATATTGTTAGAAAGCCTATCAAAATACCTTTCATCTCGTATAACTTTTATCGTGCAAGGTCTTAAGGAACAGAAGATATGGGTCATGGAAAGTTCAGACGCTTTTGAAGATAGTCGTTTATTAAAAAAAAAATTTCTACCACTCTGACTGTATCAAAACAAATGAAGTGTATATTGTTAGAAAGCTTATCAAAATACCTTTCATTTCGTATAAATTTTATCGTGCAAGGTCTTAAGGAACAGAAGATATGGGTCATGGAAAGTTCAGACGTTTTTGAAGATAGTTGTTTATTAAAAAAAAAAATCTACCACTCTGACTGTATCAAAACAAATGAAGTGTATATTGTTAGAAAGCCTATCAAAATACCTTTCATCTCGTATAACTTTTATCGTGCAAGGTCTTAAGGAACAGAAGATATGGGTCATGGAAATTTCAGACGTTTTTGAAGATAGTTGTTCATTAAAAAAAAAAATTCTACCTCTCCGACTGTATCAAAACAAATGAAATGTATATTGTTAAAAAGCCTATCAAAATACCTTTCATCTTGTATAATTTTTATCGTGCAAGGTCTTAAGGAACAGAAGATATGGGTCATGGAAAGTTCAGACGTTTTTGAAGAAAGTTGTTTATTTAAAAAAATAATTCTACCACTCCGACTGTATCAAAACAAATGAGGTGTATATTGTTAGAAAGCCTATCAAAATACCTTTCATCTCGAATAAGTTTTATCGTGCAAGGTCTTAAGGAACAGAAGATATGGGTCATGGAATGTTCAGACGTTTTTGAAGATAGTTGTTTATTAAAAAAAAAAATTCTACCACTCTGACTGTATCAAAACTAATGAGGTGTATATTGTTAGAAAGCCTATCAAAATACCTTTCATCTCGTATAACTTTTATCGTGCAAGGTCTTAAGCAACAGAAGATATGGGTCATGGAAAGTTCAGACGTTTTTGAAGATAGTTGTTTATTAAAAAAATAATTCTTCCACTCCGACTGTATCAAAACAAATGAGGTGTATATTGTTAGAAAGCCTATCAAAACACCTTTCATCTCGTATAACTTTTATCGTGCAAGGTCTTAAGCAACAGAAGATATGGGTCATGGAAAGTTCAGACGTTTTTGAAGATAGTTGTTCATTAAAAAAAAAAATCTACCTCTCCGACTGTATCAAAACAAATGAAATGTATATTGTTAAAAAGCCTATCAAAATACCTTTCATCTCGTATAACTTTTATCGTGCAAGGTCTTAAGCAACAGAAGATATGGGTCATGGAAAGTTCAGACGTTTTTGAAGATAGTTGATCATTAAAAAAAAAATTCTACCTCTCTGACTGTATCAAAACAAATGAAATGTATATTGTTAGAAAGCCTATTAAAATACCTTTCATCGCGTATAACCTTTATCGTGCAAGGTCTTAAGGAACAGAAGATATGGGTCATGGAAAGTTCAGACGTTTTTGAAGATAGTTGTTTATTAAAAAAAAAAATTCTAACACTCTGACTGTATCAAAACAAATGAGGTGTATATTGTTAGAAAGCTTATCAAAATACCTTTCATTTCGTATAAATTTTATCGTGCAAGGTCTTAAGGAACAGAAGATATGGGTCATGGAAAGTTCAGACGTTTTTGAAGAAAGTTGTTTATTAAAAAAATAATTCTACCACTCCGACTGTATCAAATCAAATAAGGTGTATATTGTTAGAAAGCCTATCAAAATACCTTTCATCTCGTATATTTTTTATTGTGCAAGGTCTTAAAGAACAGAAGATATGGGTCATGGAAAGTTCAGACGTTTTTGAAGATAGTTGTTCATTAAAAAAAAATTCTACCTCTCCGACTGTATCAAAACAAATGAGGTGTATATTGTTAGAAAGCCTATCAAAATACCTTTCATCTCGAATAAGTTTTATCGTGCAAGGTCTTAAGGAACAGAAGATATGGGTCATGGAAATTTCAGACGTTTTTGAAGAAAGTTGTTTATTAAAAAAATAATTCTTCCACTCCGACTGTATCAAAACAAATGAGGTGTATATTGTTAGAAAGCCTATCAAAATACCTTTCATCTCGTATAATTTTTATCGTGCAAGGTCTTAAGGAACAGAAGATATGGGTCATGGAAAGTTCAGACGTTTTTGAAGAAAGTTGTTTATTAAAAAAATAATTCTACCACTCCGACTGTATCAAAACAAATGAGGTGTATATTGATAGAAAGCCTATCAAAATACCTTTCATCTCGTATAACTTTTATCGTGCAAGGTCTTAAGGAACAGAAGATATGGGTCATGGAAAGTTCAGACGTTTTTGAAAATAGTTGTTCATTAAAAAAAAAGTTTCTACCACTCCGACTGTATCAAAACAAATGAGGTGTATATTGTTAGAAAGCCTATCAAAATACCTTTCATCTCGTATAACTTTTATCGTGCAAGGTCTTAAGGAACAGAAGATATGGGTCATGGAAAGTTCAGACGCTTTTGAAGATAGTCGTTTATTAAAAAAAAAATTTCTACCACTCTGACTGTATCAAAACAAATGAAGTGTATATTGTTAGAAAGCTTATCAAAATACCTTTCATTTCGTATAAATTTTATCGTGCAAGGTCTTAAGGAACAGAAGATATGGGTCATGGAAAGTTCAGACGTTTTTGAAGATAGTTGTTTATTAAAAAAAAAAAATCTACCACTCTGACTGTATCAAAACAAATGAAGTGTATATTGTTAGAAAGCCTATCAAAATACCTTTCATCTCGTATAACTTTTATCGTGCAAGGTCTTAAGGAACAGAAGATATGGGTCATGGAAATTTCAGACGTTTTTGAAGATAGTTGTTCATTAAAAAAAAAATTCTACCTCTCCGACTGTATCAAAACAAATGAAATGTATATTGTTAAAAAGCCTATCAAAATACCTTTCATCTTGTATAATTTTTATCGTGCAAGGTCTTAAGGAACAGAAGATATGGGTCATGGAAAGTTCAGACGTTTTTGAAGAAAGTTGTTTATTTAAAAAAATAATTCTACCACTCCGACTGTATCAAAACAAATGAGGTGTATATTGTTAGAAAGCCTATCAAAATACCTTTCATCTCGAATAAGTTTTATCGTGCAAGGTCTTAAGGAACAGAAGATATGGGTCATGGAATGTTCAGACGTTTTTGAAGATAGTTGTTTATTAAAAAAAAAAAATCTACCACTCTGACTGTATCAAAACAAATGAGGTGTATATTGTTAGAAAGCCTATCAAAATACCTTTCATCTCGTATAACTTTTATCGTGCAAGGTCTTAAGCAACAGAAGATATGGGTCATGGAAAGTTCAGACGTTTTTGAAGATAGTTGTTTATTAAAAAAATAATTCTTCCACTCCGACTGTATCAAAACAAATGAGGTGTATATTGTTAGAAAGCCTATCAAAACACCTTTCATCTCGTATAACTTTTATCGTGCAAGGTCTTAAGCAACAGAAGATATGGGTCATGGAAAGTTCAGACGTTTTTGAAGATAGCTGTTCATTAAAAAAAAAAATCTACCTCTCCGACTGTATCAAAACAAATGAAATGTATATTGTTAAAAAGCCTATCAAAATACATTTCATCTCGTATAACTTTTATCGTGCAAGGTCTTAAGGAACAGAAGATATGGGTCATGGAAAGTTCAGACGTTTTTGAAGAAAGTTGTTTATTAAAAAAATAATTCTACCACTCCGACTGTATCAAAACAAATGAGGTGTATATTGTTAGAAAGCCTATCAAAATACCTTTCATCTCGGATAAGTTTTATTGTGCAAGGTCTTAAGGAACAGAAGATATGGGTCATGGAAAGTTCAGACGTTTTTGAAGATAGTTGTTTATTAAAAAAAAAAATTCTACCACTCTGACTGTATCAAAACAAATGAGGTGTATATTGTTAGAAAGCCTATCAAAATACCTTTCATCTCGAATAAGTTTTATTGTGCAAGGTCTTAAGGAACAGAAGATATGGGTCATGGAAAGTTCAGACGTTTTTGAAGATAGTTGTTTATTAAAAAAAAAATTTCTACCACTCTGACTGTATCAAAACAAATGAGGTGTATATTGTTAGAAAGCCTATCAAAATACCTTTCATCTCGTATAACTTTTATCGTGCAAGGTTTTAAGGAACAGAAGATATGGGTCATGGAAAGTTCAGACGTTTTTGAAGATAGTTGTTTATTAAAAAAAAATTTTTACCACTCTGACTGTATCAAAACAAATGAGGTGTATATTGTTAGAAAGCCTATCAAAATACCTTTCATCTCGTATAACTTTTATCGTGCAAGGTCTTAAGGAACAGAAGATATGGGTCATGGAAAGTTCAGACGTTTTTGAAAATAGTTGTTCATTAAAAAAAAAGTTTCTACCACTCCGACTGTATCAAAACAAATGAGGTGTATATTGTTAGAAAGCCTATCAAAATACCTTTCATCTCGTATAATTTTTATCGTGCAAGGTCTTAAGGAACAGAAGATATGGGTCATGGAAAGTTCAGACGTTTTTGAAGAAAGTTGTTTATTTAAAAAAATAATTCTACCACTCCGACTGTATCAAAACAAATGAGGTGTATATTGTTAGAAAGCCTATCAAAATACCTTTCATCTCGAATAAGTTTTATCGTGCAAGGTCTTAAGGAACAGAAGATATGGGTCATGGAATGTTCAGACGTTTTTGAAGAAAGTTGTTTATTAAAAAAATAATTCTACCACTCCGACTGTATCAAAACAAATGAAGTGTATATTGTTAGAAAGCCTATCAAAATACCTTTCATCTCGTATAACTTTTATCGTGCAAGGTCTTAAGGAACAGAAGATATGGGTCATGGAAATTTCAGACGTTTTTGAAGAAAGTTGTTTATTAAAAAAATTATTCTACCACTCCGACTGTATCAAAACAAATGAGGTGTATATTGTTAGAAAGCCTATCAAAATACTTTTCATCTCGTATATTTTTTATCGTGCAAGGTCTTAAGGAACAGAAGATATGGGTCATGGAAAGTTCAGACGTTTTTGAAGAAAGTTGTTTATTAAAGAAATAATTCTACCTCTCCGACTGTATCAAAACAAATGAGGTGTATATTGTTAGAAAGCCTATCAAAATACCTTTCATCTCGTATAACATTTATCGTGCAAGGTCTTAAGCAACAGAAGATATAGGTCATGGAAAGTTCAGACGTTTTAGAAAATAGTTGTTCATTAAAAAAAAAGTTTCTACCACTCCAACTGTATCAAACCAAATGAGATGTATATTGTTAGAAAGCCTATTAAAATACCTTTCATTTGATATAACTTTTATCGTGCAAGGTCTTAAGGAACAGAAGATATGGTTCAATGTAAATGCAGATGTTTCTGACGATAAGTGGTACCCAAAATAACATTTTATTTCTAAAAAATTTGAATTGTAAACCTATTGTGTTGCATACTATTAGAAATTTTATAAAGTAGGCTTTCATTTGATATGAGTTTGACCTCCAGATGTGACCCAGAACGCAAGCTATCGGTCTTCGAACTTTCTCGTGTTCATATTGACAGAATGTCGTTTAAATGCATTTCATGTCTTTTTTTTAGGTTTTAGCGGTAGATTTTGGTTTGTTTTACCATACTTACTCATTTTCTACTTGATTTGAGCCCAATTAAGGCAGTTTTCGCATTTTTGAAAATTGACCTCCTCAATTTGGTCGGGTTATCAAATTCGTCTAACTTTTTCTGCTAACTTCACACCGGCCATTGGTACCTACTATTGTCTAATCTGTGTCTACAATAAATTAGTCCTTCCATGCGTCCTTTTGTCAGAATATCTTAAATCGTCATGGAAAATTCCTCTCAACTTTTCACTTCCACTTCTTTCAACATTCGTATCATTCAGTTCCTCAGGATATTATTAAAAAGAAAAACAAGCTACTTACCCAGTAGTTATAAAATTGAGCCACAGCCGTCTTGTCATGTTTTTAACACTTCTAATAACATCAGAGAGGTTTTCTTCAGCAAACCCGTCAAACACGGCCAATGTCGGGGCGCAATGGATGGCACCTCTTATGTGCTGTGCTTCTTCTGGCATCGGCGGCACCGTCAGGGGAAACGAAAATAAATATAGGAACACCTTATCATTACCCGCTTGCACTTGCAGCTTGAGGGATCGCAGAGCTGGGTAAGCAAAAATAACATCCGTATAATAATTGATGTACCCCAAAACTGTATTAACGCTGATCTGCTTATTCCCAAAATAAAATTCCTTAATTATTTTAGCAACCATTTCTTTTTGCGTTTCATTTTTAAATTGCAAATCAACAGGCAAGTAATCGGAAAATTTCTTGTTCATTCCATGTTTGAAAGTGCTAAAGTCGTACATTACTCGAAACAATCCCGCCATATTCGAGAGTCCAAACAACATGGGAACCTTAATAATATCTCCCTTCTTTAGAATGTTTACAGGACTGTCGTCAAGGAACGCATTACCAGAATTTCGTTCCACGCAGGGCACAAAAATATAGTTAGTATCTTTATTAGCAATACGCAGAATTGCATCTTTAGTTAGCAATTCAAATGATGCAGTATTGTAGAATTGTTGCAATGCATAAATGTCATCTACGTTTTCAAAGTTGTGTTTCTTAGCGTATTCTTTCGCGTTAGCGATTGGATCCCCCTGCACTGACCACATTGCTACACCGACTCCGCTTTCAAATATCGCCTGCCGGAATAATCCTCTGGTAGATTTCGATAGAAGCAATAGTTCAACAGCGGTCGAACCAGCACTTGAGCCTTGTAATGTAATGTCATCAGGGCTTCCTCCGAACTTGGCGATGTTTTTATGTACCCAGCGCAGCGCGGCCACTTGATCCTTCATACCGGCATTACCAGGAGCGTCTGTAGTGCCGAGACATAGAAACCCGTGTGCCCCGAGACGATAGTTAAAATTCACATAGATAACTTTCTTGCTCCGCACCATATATTTGGGAGTAACCATGTCTCCAAATCCCACCTGGTAGCCTCCACCATGAACGTAAAAGACCACAGAAAGATTCTTCTGATCTGTATCTGGCACATATATATTGACAATCAGGCAATCTTCCTGCATATGCTTATTACATGCATTTCGTAAGAAATTTTTATCTTGAGGACAAATGATTCCCTTGTCTACGGCTTCTAAAGGAGTCATCCATTCCGGTGGCGGCAATGGAGGCTGGAACACAACAACCATATAAATAAACAAATACCTACCGACTTATAAAGCTGATGGGCAGGATGGTGTAATTTTAATAATATCTACAAACCTTAAACCTGTTCTTTCCGGGAGGGGATGTTGCATATGGTATACTGTAGAATACAAACAAGTCCCCCTCAGGGGCCCTGTACCCTTTCACAGGGCCCTGTTCTAAAGTGACTATTCTATAGTCGCCGGATTGCGCCATCGCACTCGATAGCATAAGACAAAATGTGATCCACATCGTGCAACCAGCTACACTAACAATCATCTTCTAATTGTTGTAACCAATAATTCGCAATTCGCAAATAATAACAAGCGTGTAGGTACAATAGGTCCAATTATATCATCAGCTGTAGTTGACAACAATATTTTTGTACAAGTTGTTTACATACATACAATGTGTGTGTGACGAATTTTCCCATATTTTCCTAGATCGATTGTTCGTCCCCAAAAATCCCTATATTGTAAATTTCATTAAATCGTTAGAGCTGATCTGATATCGAAGGAACAAGAAAAATATTAATACAACCAAATTTGTTTGCCAATTTTAGCGTACATTTTAATTTGCTTTGCTGTTAATTAATGCATAAATTAACTTACATCTACTTATATTAAATTAACTAATCAATATAAATTAAAAGTCCAAGATACACGAGATAGTACAAATAAAAAGGAAGCCATCACAATTCATTGAAAATCTAGTCCATCTATACATAAAATCGTGAACTCGCCTTAAGGCGTATTAATTTTTGCGTCAACAACTCACAAACCACTGGACGCACTGGATCGATTGAAACGGGGATTTTTATTTTGTATTTGGCATATTTCCGGGCAACATCTAAGCTTTGGATCTTTTTCATTGCAATCGGTTCGATCAAATAGAAGATACTTTGCATTCGTGTAGCTTACGTGAACCGATTGAAACGGGATTTATAGGGTTCCATAGTCAAAAAGGAACTCTTATAGTTTTGTCATGTCCGTCCGTCTGTCTGTCCGCGGCTTAGCTCTGAGACCCTTGGTACTAGAAACCTGAAATTTTGTACGGATATACATTTCATTCACGCCAACAAAGCGGTAGAATAAAATTTTGAAAAAAAATTTTTTTTGGTTACCTCCCCCTACATGTAAAGTGGGGATGTTTTTTTTGCCTACCCCATAGTGTGGGGTGTCGTTGGCTAGGCCTTTTAAAAAGTCTGCGAAGATCATTTTTCTATTTAGGGATCCGTTTGCGAAATATTAAGCTTGAAAGCGCAATTTTTTGTTGAAGTCAAGTGTCCCCCCGACTAAACGGTTGTTATTAGAAATGTGAAAAAATTCACAGTAGTAGATATGATTAAATTAAAAGGAAAACTATCACAGTTAAGTAGACTTCACAGGTTAATAAGCTATATCCGAAAAACTAAAAATAATAAAAATAGCAATCAAACGCTAGGACCTCATGGGCAAAAATTTTATGTTATAAACGTTATGAAATACTTACTCAAAACCCGATTTGCGATAAAAAAAATCGTTAAAAAACTACGGAACCCTATACTGCCCGTGGCCCGACACGCACTTTTTTTTGTATTGGGCTTGTTACCGGGCAATATCTAAGCTGTAGGGCTCCCGCACACGACCGAGAATCGGTGGGCGATTATCGGCCAGAACAAGGAGGGAAGATGCAGGTGATAACACGTCAGAGCGGGATGTCGACAAAAAATCGGTCACCGATTCTCGGTCGTGTGCTTAGATCATTGCAATCGTGACACTCAGTTACACTCAAACAGAAGCTATGCAAATTATCAAACTGCCTGTGCACCAATAACTCACAGACTACTGAACTGATTCAAACGGAACAGAGGGCACTAGTGACTTATTTTTTTTGGCGTGTGTGTTTCATACTTAATATACATTTTTTAAATTACTGACAAATAAAAACATGTGTTGACTAGTTCAATTTAGTCCCAACAGTACACACAAAAACTACCTTCCATGAAATAATTGATAAGATCAGGCAAAAGACCACATTTATACAGCGCAGTGACATACAGACAGAATAGATGCCGTCACGCAGAGGAGCTCAGCAACAGCAGCAGCACGATCCAGATAATACTGACAATGGCAAAAAAAATACATTTGATCTTAGATATGACTTTAATGTAAGGGATGCTGCCTCGGAATAATGTAGTCATACTAATAGGCTATTTGACTAATTTGGAAATCGTTTTGAATGATTATTTATTACTTAATAAGCACTCTACCTTGATATTTTAAAATTTGTTGTATATTTTCGAAGTTGTCAAATAGCCCATTCTTTAGTCATTGTTACGAGGATGATGCTACTTCAGCAGCCTTAGCACGATGATGCCCTAGATAAAAGTTATATCTAAGGTCATTTTTTGACGTTTGCTCCATACTCGATATAATTTTATCTAGGAGCTCGTGCTGGCGATGCAGCAGCGCTGGAATGATGTCCTAGATAAAATTTGTTCAATATATAGAACAAGAGTCAATATTGTCGCGCAAGAAAAATAGGGTGTTTATCTATCGCATCATACTGGCGTTGCTGGACGAAGGCTGACTCGCCGCTGTAACCAGTATTCGCACTTAGTTCTCATTCACACGAATGCTCTCGAATGGATGCAGCTATAAGAAATAAAGAAAAAGCTATTCGACTATTTCTTTTTTACGGTCCCGATACCAAAATGGTAAATAAAGGAACCCTTATGGTGCGACTTAGTCTGTCCGTCTGTCTGTGTGTCACACCTGTATATCTCAACAACCACTCGTACTATCGACTTGAAATTTGGAATAGTTTTAGAATATGGCTGCTCAATTAAATTGCACATGAAATAAAAAAAAATATGATTATTAATGTAAAGGGGGCAAAAATAGAGGGGAAATTTCAAATTGTTGTTACTAGGTCGAGTGGGGTATCATATAGAAGGGATTTACTTGTACGTTCTAAAATATATTTTTGTATTTTTTTGTGATTCCTAAGTTATGATGAAATATGTCAAAAAAAATACCATTTCCCTCCCTTATCTCCGAAGATTGTGAAAGGAAAAATCTGATTTAATTACAGTCGATAGAAGTTTATGTAAATATTACAGCAAAAATAAAACGATCTTTCTAAGTTGCACAGTTTTTTAGAAATCCTCAAAAAACCTTTACAAACAAATTTAGTTTTGCGGTCCTAAAAATGGACTTTATTGCTTCCAAAAATACTATAGGTATATCGGAACCCTCGGCGCGCGAGTCCAACTTGCACTTGACCGGTTCTTATTTTCCTATAGCTGCATTCCTCAGTCATCATCATCATAAGATCCCATAAAACGTCTACTGCAGGACTCCACTCCTTCCAGAACTCCAGCAAAAATGCGTGGTATATAGGAGAGGATTTACTATAGTCACCACGCTCGTAAGCGTTGTAGCTGATGACCGCTGTTGTTGGTGACCGCAGCACTTATGCAAGATGGTACGATACACAGAAAGGTGCTGCTGCTTACGACACCCAAGGGTAGAGATGGGGTGGTACTATTCTTTGCCGGCACCACACGGAGCGATCGAGCGATCCCTCAGTCAGAGGCGCCAAAATTTTGTCTTCGTGTACATCAGCCGTTACTTCTCCTTTTCCACCAGTGATGTGCGAGGGAGTTAAGCTGTGAGCTGGGAAAATTCCGACCAATAGGATTGCGCCATTTTCCTAGCTTGTCAAATGCGCTGTCAAACGAAGCAATCCTATTGGTTGGCATTTTCCAGCTCACAGATTTCCCTCGCACAGCACTGGTGGAAAGAAAGGCAGCATCATAGTTAGGGTGCTGGCTGCCATTGCGGTATATGATTTGTTCATGATTCATATTGATAGGGATGATAGTTCAGATCAATACGAATAAGGCCGTAGTTCGCTGCGTTTAAGTTATCGCAAAAAAAGAAAGGTAGGTACTAAATAATATTTTTATATTTGCCTGTATAACTGCTTTTCAGAATACCTACTTCTGAAAATGTAGAAAGTTTAAGAGGCAGACATGTAGGGCTCTGCATTATCACAGGATGTAGTAGTAGGTTTTTTCATTTTGGAGCGCTGTCCATTTACAATTACAATGCAGGGCTATTATGAAGAAAAACTCTCACACATTGTACTTAATCGAACAATCCTGGTCTGCCAAGTGTATTTTGTATACACATATTTGAATAATAACAAAAAAATCCTACAAATCTCATTGTAGATGTATGTCCCTTCTATTTACCTCTTTTAGCGGATGATTCTGACTATCAGTCTAAGAAGCAGACATGAAGAAATCATATGGAAATTTTGGCACCCAGCACCCTAACTATCAGTGAGGTGCTGAACCGGAGGATGGGCAGCAGAATCTTTCTGTGTATAAATCTACTCCAAAGTTCCACGCGTTTTTGCCGGAGTTCTAGAGGGAGCTCCCTGCCCTGCAGTGGATGTTCCATGGGAATGAGTGGAAAGCATGGTGCAGTGCAGTGGATGTATGATGATGACGATGACGCTAACTTAACTGTTTCTGCGATCATTGGTTACAGCGCGGACTAATAGCAAACATACTCCCGTCGATGCGCATCACTCACTATCACAAAATAGATCATTAAACTAAGTCGATACTCAGATCTTTTAAAATGACGCGATCTGATATAATAAACAGGTAAGTATTATACATTTATACATAAATACAAAAATAGCTTTTTAGATTATCTAATAATCCAAGAGACAAAAGTAAGTATAGTAGGTAATACAGGCAGGTACGGAATCATACATACCATGCTTAAACAACTAAAACCACTTATAAGAAAACAAAAGGAAAACATTAAGTCTGTCGAGTACCTTGACAAAATTTTAGGCCTTGGTACTTTGGCGGCGTATTTGTATCGGCGGTTCATTTGTATCTTGCTGGGTGTTTGCATACAAAACCATAGTTTTGAAAAAATCATAACCCAGAATAAATTACACCTCTACCGCAAACGAACAAAGGACGTACAAAAAAAAAATTACGCGGATTCACACGTCACAAATTTTAGTCGGCGCAACGCAACTTTAGCTGAGTAAATAAAATAGAATGCTATGATGTGAAGTTTGTGAAGACTTGGTCTGCGCTGACTATAGTTTGACCTCAACCGCTGTATGCTCACGGCGAGACCGCGGGGCCATCGCTCGTCATCGCTCACGGCGGCAGGCAACTAGTTCTTGCTCTTTCCTTCCCGCTCCCCCACCTCCCCGCGCATACGAGTATACCTAAGGCGCGGTACAGCGGTTGCCGTCAGAATATACAAACTCCACGACCACACGTCCTATTTGCGACGCGAAGCAAGTTGGTGCTGCCGTGTGGACCCGCTCAGACCGCCAGTTGCATAAAGGCTTTTTTAGTTATAATTCTGGTATAATCAAGTATATAAACTAAGATAAACTAGGGTTGTTCAACTAGGTACGTTGACTGTTTATACTCTTTCAGTTTTCGGAAAGCTGTCCCTTACACCCCATACAAAAAATTCAACTACGTTATGAGAACTAAAATTCATTTATATTTGTTTTACAGCAGTTTTTTTTATCATTTGGCGGATTGTAGACTCGAGAGGTACTGACATGGTACTGACCAGTACCTATTGGTACACCTTGGATTGTACATTGTGCAGCACAAAATCACCACCTATCTGATACAAAGGGTTTTAGGGACAGAACTCTGTAAACTGAAAGGGGCAAGATAAAACTTACAGGAAATGAAAAAAATATCGACCTCTCCATACAAAATTGCAAACTTGATTGGACAGTTTATATGTAGGCCGATTTATTTTTTCATTTCTTGAAAGTTGTTCAGTTACCTTGGGTGACTATGCCCTTTCAGTTTTCGGAAACCTGTCTCTTACACCGGGTATCCCTGATTTAGCACCCGTTGTAGCGCTATCCCCGCAATTGCCACGCGATAAAGGGGGGAGATGTGAGGGCAGAGTGTCCTTTCAGAAGGATAGTATGTACTGTTACCATTTTCTGTGGTATTGGTCAGTATGGCCCGGCCCTACGCAAACACGTGCCAACAGCAACAGACAACCCGTAAGGCTGAGCGTAAGCTGAGACACAGAACGTAGAGCCTAGCAGTGGATCCAAGTGGAATGACCCAGTATTTCTACCTTTGAGTCTTCGTAATAAAGCGAGGGAAGACGCGTTCTGCCCTGCGCTGCGCCTCAGATTACGCTAAAATAGAGGCCCCATTACACGTCGCTAAATCAGCTCACCTTGAATTGGTTGCGAGTGATGGTTAAAAGTAGTGTTAACATTTTAAAAATCTGTTTTGAAACTATTTTTGGATGATCTGTAATATTTGAATCACAAAAATCTTGAATAGCACTTGCGAGACAGCTAAATAAGTGCCGCCAAAAAATCGCTATGCTTTTCAAATGAGAATCACAGTGGTTTGTACTCATAGCTAACTTCACAGTGGTTCCAAGTGGATGTGCAAAACGAAATCGAAACAGTGAAGTTAGTTTGACAGCTACTACTTCATATGACTGCGGCTGCAAGTCTATTAGGCTCAGTCCCATTCTCATTTGAAACACATCGTTCTGTGTTCTGACATAACTGGCAATCCCGAGTCAGTTAGCAAACTGATTCAGCGACGTGTAAAGGGACCTTACTTATTCATTAAATAAATAGTTATTTGATTTGACGGTTTAAAATTACTTGTATGTATAAATCAATAAAATAAATTAATAAATAAATCCTCACAATATACCTGTAATTTTTAAAGGATTGTCGATATTATTTTTCTTTTCCAAACATAACCTACTCTGTGAAATCACAATAAATATTAAATTAATACATACATACATACATACATAACATCACGCCTCTTTCCCGTTGGGGTAGGCAGAGACCACAGTCCTCCACCTGCTACGATCTTGACATACTTCCCTTGCTTCCTGTACTTTCATCAATCCTTTCATACATGCTCGTCGGTTTAGGGTACTTTTAACCTGGCCTTTATTCAGAACGTCCTGAATTTGGTCCTGGTACGTTCGCCTAGGCCTTCCCCTTCCAACGTTTCCATTCACTCTCGCCTGGTAGATCTCTTTCGTCAATCTTCGTTCATTCATCCTCTCTACATGACCAAACCATCTCAGCATCCCTTTCTCGATTTTGGTCACTACGTCTTCTTTTACGCCACACCGTTCTCTTATTACACTATTTCTTATCCTGTCACTCAATTTAACACCAATCATACTCCTTAGCGCTCTCATTTCCACTGCATTAATTCTACTTTCATGCTTCTTCTGCCATACCCAGCTTTCACTGCCATACATCAGTGTTGGTACCAAAACTCCCCCATGAACAGCCAAACGAGCCTTGTGAGACACCTTCTGACTCTTCATAAAGGCGTGCAGGGCACCATTCACCATGTTTCCAGCATTCACTCTTCTTTCAATATCACTTTCACACTTTCCATCTCTCGTAAACTTTGAGCCCAGATACACAAACTCCTTCACTTGTTCGACTTGTTCACCATCTATTAATATAGTACACTCTGTCATACATTCTTCTCTTTCAAGTACCATTACTTTAGTCTTGCTTACATTTACTTTCATTCCTTTCTTGTCCAAAGCCACATTCATTATTGTTACCATCTCCTGCAACTCGTCAGCAGATGACGCAAGTACAACTTGGTCATCAGCGTAGAGAAGACATTTGATGAGTAACTCATTCATTCTCAGTCCACACATACTCTCTTTCAGATCAATCAAACAATTATCCATGAACAGGTTAAACAGCCAAGGTGACGCTACACATCCCTGCCTAACACCTTTTTCGATGCTAAACCATTCAGTGTACGCCCCGTTTATTCTGACACAAGCACTGGAATCCTCATAGAGAGATTTCAGTGCTTGAATCAGATGACCGTTTACCCCATACATAGACAATGCTGACCACAATTCATTCCTCACCACTCGGTCATAGGCCTTTTCCAAATCCACGAACGCGCAGTAGACTTTTTGGTTTTTAGCCAAAAACTTTTCAGCTATGCACCGCAAGGAAAAGACCTGATCTGTACATCCCATTCCCTTTCTAAATCCCGCTTGTACATCCCATATTTTATCGTCAGTATCTTTCATCACTCTTTCAATCAAAACCTTTGCATACAGTTTGCCGACGACACTGAGAAGGCTTATCCCGCGATAATTTTTGCAGTCCTGTTGTGACCCTTTTCCCTTGTACAGCGGCACAATCACAGCCTTGCACCAGTCACCTGGTACTTGGCCGTTCGTCCAACACAAGTTGAAAAGGCGGTACAACTGACTAGCCACAATGCCTCGCCCAGCCTTCAACATCTCGACCGACACTCTATCATACCCAGCTGCTTTACCTGATTTCATACTTTTCATCGCTTTCATAATCTCATCCATACTTATCTCACTTACACAATTCTCCTCTTCATTCTCATTCATTTCCACAGAAGACCTAGGTTCGCTGGCCTCTGCTTTTTCTCTCTCAAACAGACTTTCAAAATATTCCTTCCACCTCCTCAGAACACATTCTTCACCTTTTATAATACTTATTAATTAAATTAATAATTAATTAAATCTTATAATTACACCTGATATAACAGAGATTTTACTCTGATTGGAATGTATTATTATTATGTTTATACCTATTATTATCACAAAATATATAGACACCCAGTACATAAAGCTTCAGCAATACATTTTTTTTACCATGTCTGACACTCCCAAGTTATTTTTATTTCATACACAAATGCGACAGATGTCATACAACTTCCAAGATTGATTTCCATTCTTTCTTAGTCTAATTTTGTCATATTCAAAAGTAAAGCATAATGATAAGAGTAGTTAGATTAACACAAATGGACAACAAAATAAACTACCAAAACACAATCTATAACTATCCCACTCAATATATTCCTCGGTTGCTAGGTGTGAGTGAGATAGACACAGGTACTCCTTTTAAGTTTTAAAGAGGAAAGTATCAAGAGTCAGTCGTTACACGCACACAGCCACAATATTCACACTGGAGTGTCCACGCACACACTGATCTCGGGCCGTTGATTGGTTGGCATGTGTTAGAGTAGAGATTGCTCAATCATGATCTTCTCGTACCCTGCAGGAGGTGGATACAGGAAGCTTTCCAACATTATATCTAAAATGGCACCATCGTCAACTGGAAATAGAAAAACAATCAATCAAAAGAAAGTGTTATTGCTATGAAAATGTATGTAAGTATTGATTTTACCGAGCTTTTTTTTACTTATCGTAGTAGAATCATTATGCTCGTATTGATACACCTTGCATACTTTTTTTTTATTCATCCTTTGAAACTTATTAATGTTATAAAGAATTTATTTAATCTCTAGCTGTGCCCCCATTTTCCTTTAACCCTTTCTTCACCCAAACTAAACATGGAAAGCACTTTTGAAATGATTCAGTTAGTATGTAATTTTAAGTGAATCGTGGGCAGCCACTTGAAACTTTGCATACAAATATCTTGTTTAAGTTAACCAGTTGTAATAAAACAAAGCTTATAAAATTGCAGCGAAATAAGGCTAATGCATTATTGAAATCTATATTTATAATAGTTGGAGAGTGAAACGGACGAAGAAACAGACAACCACAAAAATTCCAAAAATTAACTTTATGGATTCTGTAACTCTATAAGTGCACCATAAAGTTGAATTTAAGCACATATTTTCAATACACAGATTCTTAAGTATAAATACCAATCATAAGAAACTTACCATATAAAGCTGGAAATATCGTCCCTCTAATATTCCGAACAGGTATTTCCATGTTCTTTCCATTTAGGAAGAAGTTCATTTCCACATGATCATAGGCGATTCCAATCGTATCTCCTTCAACCGGCATGGTGGCAGCTGATTGTTTTTCTTTGTCTATCTCAGACTTCTCACTCTCGTGGTTTGGGGACCCCGTGGAGACTAGTAAGTCTTTGATTGGTGAATCTCTGGGCGCTGGCGAAAGGTGGTATAACTCGTTATTGTCATGACGAACTGTACCGTCGCTGTTCAGACACCAGGACTCTTTGTCCATGCCACCTGCAAAAAACAATTTTATTCAAACAATTACTTAGAATTTTAAAGTTGACAAGTTAACAGGGAATGTGATTTTATTTCTGAGATATGTTTTAATGCACCAATTATACATAGTGCTAACTGAAAATAAAATTGCATGCCATAACTCAGTTCAGAATCAGTAACTGGACAATTTTTCTCAAAAAATTTAGGTTGTAAAAATTAAAAGAATGTATCATCCCCTCCATACATAATGCGCTATTAGCGTTTCCATGTATATGAAGTTGAAATTATTCTATATTCAACATGTTATTTGGGAAAAGTCACTGACACTGAACCAGCCGTGAGCTATGGCACGCAATATAATTGGCATCCATAGTTTTTAAATTACCTTGCATAGAAACCGAAGTTTTTATCTGATTATTACCAGATATTTATTTATTTATTTCAGCATAGGGAAACATACAGCTATAATAAATACATAAAAAATAATGTTACAGGTAATCACATAAGCCAATTAAGTATCCACATAAAATTATACACTACGTCGAAAAAGACAAGAGAACATAAGTTAAAAAAATAAATAAATTGAAATATTAATAAGAATAAACTTTTAACCTTATATATCCGGAGAGTTTAATTGACAATTATAAAAAATATATATATTAACAGCATCAAACAATAAAACATTTTAAAAAGATTAAGAACCGACCATTATAGTAAAAAACAAATCTAAAACATATTAGGTAATATCATTTACCTTTGATTGCTTTTACCTCATTACCTTTCATTACCATTTACCTTTGATTGGTTTATTTTTTTGCTTTGATTTACCTTTGATGGTTTAAGAACTTTATTTATCAAAAGAATTACAACTGAAATTGAAAACTGTGTGTAAACTGTGTTTTTGAGGCAATGGTTAAACCTTGCCAAACACTGTCATACAGTCAATATTTGGCAGAGTCATATGTTATTATTAATATTTTCTTCAAATAATAAGACCTTGTTTTTATCATTGTACTTAAAATTAATGAAGAAAAATGTGTATGACACTTATTGCAAAACTCAACATTGGATACTAACCTACTTACAATTTTGGCAACAACAAATCACAATAATGAATAATTGAAAACATAACACAGAATCCAAACATATCAAAGTGATTCATACAACCTTTTGTTATGTAATGACCTGACCTAGAGAGTGGTGATGACCTACAGTTTGTTCTCAGGTGGAATATTAAACACTCTTTTGCTGACTAAAACTTGACTTTGAATTTAAAGTCAATTTATGTAGCTAATGGTCTCATGTGGCTAAGATCTAAACATTGATAGAGATGTGTTTTGAATAGCAGATCAGAGATCTGCTTGCATAGGATTAGTCTGGTTAAGGCTAGAAAAATCTGCACAACGCAACACTCCTTTTGTTTCCAAATCTAGAAACAACTAATAACACAATTAACAACAAATTTTTTTCAACCCTCAGCAAAGAATTTGGAAGAAAACAAATCAGTTTATTTACGTAAACACTGCATTTCTTCTTAAGAAAATTAACACTGTAGCCGAAAAATTAATAAACAATAACCAACACTAATGGAAACACTGGCAATTTTTAACAGTGTAAAGCTCACCAATTAAATAAATAAATAAAGCCTTTATTACTGACTTTTTTTTTTACACTTTGTTTTAACCTTATATTCTATCTTATCATATTTCTTTTTATATTCTAGTAAACATAGTTTATTCTTCTCTGACAGCCCTGCTGTTGGTTTTGTCAGTTTGCCCTTTGGCAAAAGCCTCTCCTAGAAGTCGCCACAATTTTTGTCCATGGCCGTCCCTCTCCATGTTGTTCCAGCTAATTCTCTGATTTCATCCTCCCATCTTTTTCTTTGTCTCCCCATCCTTCTTTTTCCATCGCGAGGGTACCACACAGTGGTGTCTTTGGACCATTTGTTTTTCCTGCTACGGAGTGTATGCCAATCCATTTCCATTTTAGTTTTCTTACTGTGTATGTGACATCTGCCACATCTGTCTTTTCTCTGATATCAGTCAATTTAACTCTGTCTTTTAATTTGATGTTCAACATACTTCTCTCCATCCTGTTTTGGCACACTCTTAAAGCTTTTTTCTGTACTTCTGTGAAGCCCCATGTTTGGCAGCCATAAGTCATGCATGGTAGTATACAAGTGTTAAACACTTTCTCTTTTCCTAAAGCTCACCAATTAACTTATCTTGGCAAGAGTTATCGGAAGTGGACTGGTCCCCGGCTATGGAATTAAATAACCCAAATGACATTACTCATTTCATAGTTAAGAAATTTGATTGTGTATATAAAAACTGTAGAAAAACTATCAAAATTAAAAACAATAAGAGGTCTGAATGTGATTGGAAATCCGATAGAATAGAATATATGTGCAAAACCAGAGATAACTTATTAGAAATATGGTTAAAAGATGAGAATAATAGAGTAAATAGATTATTGTACAACAAGTATAGAAATAAAACACATAAACATATAAATACCGTAAGAAATACTAAAATGAAACAAGAAATATGCAAAAATTTTAGAAATACAAAGAAAGTTTGGGAGATAATAAATAAATTATGTGGCAAAATTATTCAATCCATAGATATGCTTATTACAAAATTTTTCAAAACCAATGCCAAAATTGTATGTAACATGTTTGCTACTGGCTTCACAAATAATGTCAAAAACATACGTACCAGCTGCAATATACCGTTAATGCGAGATAGCTCATACCAAATAAAACCCTCAGTTTCAATGAAAATAAAAAAAGCAACGTGCGAATCAGTATCTAAGATAATAAAAAACCTAAACAGCAAAAAAGGTCCTGGTTTTGACGAAATAAGGGCGTCAGATATTAAGCATGTAAGTACAAATATAACCCCCGCCATAACACATCTAATTAACTCATGCATAAAAACACAAATTTACCCTGAACAATTAAAGATAGGTATAATTCGTCCTATTTATAAAAAAGGAGCACACAACGACGTTAACAACTTTAGACCAATTACAATATTACCTTGTTTAGACAAAATCGTAGAAAATTTTATGACCAATGAAATAAATAAATTCTTAAATACACATAAAATAATAAATACAAAGCAATATGGTTTTCAAAAAGGACGAAATACCGCGCAACTTTTATCAGACTTTACGAATGAAGTAAATACCTACCTAAACGACGGTAAACATATAATAGCACTATTTATTGACTTCAGTAAAGCTTTTGAAACTTTAAATTTAAAGACACTTTTTTCTAAATTATACGACAACGGCATACAGGGTCCTCTGCTAAACTGGTTCATCGATTATCACAAAAACAGATACACCATAGTCAGTATAAACGGTGAGGTTAGCGAAAGAGTATTAACTGAGCAAGGAACAGCACAAGGATCAAATCTTGCACCGACAGAATATCTGTTATACGTCAACGAAATGTGCAACTTAATCACAGAAGGATCGGTATATCAGTTCGCTGACGACACCTGCCTAGTGACTGCTCACAGCGATATAAAAATAGCACAAAATACTATGCAGAGGAACTACAACATATTATGCAGATGGGCGCACGACGTAAGCTTGGTAATCAATGCAAGTAAAACCAAACTTTTACACATAGTATCGCCATATAAAACACCCAGTATATCACCATCAATAATTTCACATAATCATCAATGCCTTCACTCAATAAATGTAAACAAAAAATGTACTTGCCAAAAAATACAAGTAGTCGAACAACAAACATACTTAGGTATTATGATTGATAGTAAATTCCATTGGAAAAATCATATAAATAAAATTTCAGACAAGCTACGGGTGATACTTGCAAAAATGTCTATTCTAAAACACAAGATACCATACAACACACTTCGTACCATGTATTTGTCACTAGCTGACTCACTCATATCATATGGATTGACTAGTTATGGCCGCAGCTACAAAACATACCTATCTGATATTTACAATTTGCAAATTTCTTTATTGAAGACCATTGTACCAAATAAAATTAAAGTTAAATACAGTAGCGATTACAGTAAACTGTTTGGCTTTTGCAAAGTACTTAGTGTATATGATAAAATAAAACTACAAATAATCTGTGACGAATTCCATAAAATATTAACTTTGCAGAAGCAGAACAGACCAAGTAACCTACGCACACTAACATACTTACCTATTTATTTACTACCTAAATATAATAATGTGTACGGCCAAAGAACTAAAGATTACGCCCTACCTAATATTATAAATAACTTACCTAAGGATCTGATAGATAAAATATTGATTTGTAAAAACCAAAAACAATGTAAAAATGTATTAAAAAATCACTTCATTAAGCAATATAACAATGAACCTACCTAACTTAAGAACTTACCTACTCAAGAAATGTATTTTTGCTGTACTAACGATGACGTTTACCTACTACAAATAAACCCATCATAGGATTTAACGTAGGAGGTTAAGTTAAGAAACAATGTAATTTTTGTATTGGAAAATAAACTAAAAAAAAAAAAAAAAACTATAATTAGATGTTTAATATTACCTACACTTCTTTTAATCCATATTTTTATCCAACTGATTAATTGATTGTTCACATATTTTATTAAAACAATTAAAACAACATACCATGTACTCTATTGAGGTCCGTGTCTCTAGTAGCAAGTCCGACCGCCCACACTCCCCCCTGTTGCAGCTTCACCTCAAAGTATGCTTTATTCTGGACCAGGGGGGCATTGCCCAGCACACAGCCTGACCCGCATACTCTCTGACCACCTTTTACTACAACTACTTCATGGCCTGGAATTACACACATCATACAATTAATATATTTTTGTAGAACATCCTAAAATGTTGTATGTACTCTTCGGTGATGACTAATCATCATTGTACTGTGTGGGTTGAAAGATTAATGAATAATGACCGACCTCACAACATTGTTGAGCCACCAAAGGGTTTTGGCTCATTAATAACTACTTTTGTGTGCTTTCCAAAGAGCGGAATCTCAGATTTTTAGAAAATCTTGGAAATATCGCGTTTCAGAAACCCAACAGCACTACCTGTTGGTGGTCTTTGGTTAATATTATACAGAGCGAAGCTCGGTCGCCCAGGTACTCAATTACTGTGTAATACCAATAAAAAATTGATGCACAATAATAAGTTATTCAAAATCAAAGTACTCTTATTGTGTAGGCAGCGTCAGACCCAGTCAGACCCGGGGTGAGTACAAAATTAACTTTCTGAACACTAGTTCATAGTATGATCGTAACGTGATTCATAGATCTATAACGCGTAACATACATTTACGCCAAAATAGATAGAGGCAAAAATATTGTTTTCAATCCGTCATTGTAATGAAAAACCGAAAATAAAACAGTTATTCACCCATATGCAAAGTGTCCAGCTGTACTGGGTTTTCCTTTACTCGAACTGGTACACTAGGAGTCAGGGTAAACCCATTGAGACATCCTTTGAGACAACAAAACATTATGAACCGAATCCTGCTATAATTTCAGGGGTAAATCTGTGTTTTTTTCTTAAAATACAATTATTTCGTCTTCTATTTCGTTTCGTATATGACGTTCAAATAACCTATTTTTAGTTGACATTGACACTAATGACATTTGCTGTGCGTTCCAATATGCACTAACAGACTGCTTTAGAGCACTGTGAGCGCGCTTAAGTCGGTCCAAATTGACCTAAAGCGTGCTCTAAAGCACTCGCTCTTTCACCGCCTTACGTCATTGATGACGTCATCGTTTCTGCTATCAGTGCTTTAGTCAAATAGGTGGAGCAGTGAAAGCGCTAATGTCAAAATCGATTTGACACATATAAAATCCCACACGTTTGCAGCCAGCTGATGTTTCTCAAGTTTTGATTTTAATGAGTTTGTCTCTAATGGAAATGAGAGTGGATTTGGCGCACATTTTTCAGGGATTAGCTTAGGCTTTGTTAAAAAAATAAAAACAAAACTGACATTTTGACAGATGAACACGTGAGCGCGCTTAAATCCATTCCAAATTGACTAGAGCCATTAAAGCAGTGATAGCTTTGTGAGCGTGCTAAATCAATTTGGACCGTCCGTGAGTACTGTATACGCTTTTAGCAGCGTTTGTACAATTTGGAACACAGCGTTGGAAATACAGTGCTGCCAGAACCGATTTTTAAAACTTCGAAGGGCAACTACTTTATCCGCATGTAACGTGCATGTAACCGAGCAAGGGTGACCAAACGGTCATTTTTAAACTTAAAATTATAAGTAGATTGACAGTAGAAAGTGATGTAAAATCGAATCGAAATCAACATCGCAAGTAGCCATGCACCCAGAACCATAAAAAACATTAATTTAATTTAATCTAAATCAGAGTACCTACTGTTGTTGTTTAGCTGTCATATGCACTGTAAAATGGAGCAATCCTATTGGTTATAATTTTTCAGCTCACAGCTTAACTCCCTCGCACAACACTGGTGACGTAGTTCCCTGCTACATGATGAATATTAAGTTGGCCTTTTGCCACTTTTTCTTAAAAGTTGAAAGTGATGAATTAATAATAATATACGACGCACAAAATAACTTTGGCCCTGTCATTGATGCGCAGAAGTCAAAAATGTACCATTTCTTGCTACTGCGCATCAATGACAGGGCCAAAGTTATTTTGTCCGTCGTATAATAGTTTTTTATTTCAGGTCATACAAGATATAACAATTGCAGAGAACCCATTTTGATTCTTTCTCTTAGAGAAAATTTGCCGTCAGTCAGAGCGAGGACGAAGATGACGAGGAAGAGGAATTTCTGATAGAGGATCTTACTTTTAACTCAGCACACTCAGAAAATGTCACTCGTGGAAAGCATTTCAAAAAAAAGATTACCCAAATGCGTTTGTCCTGCTTGTTTCTTTTTCTTTGCCTTCTTCGTGACATCTCTTTCTTAAGAGCCGAATGAAAAATTCTGGTTTTGGAACGTGGCCGCTGTAGTGATGGTATCTTTACAAGGACAACAATACTTTTTGTTACATCCTGTATATATATATCTTTGAAAGTCTACATATATTTTTTTTTTATTGAAAATGGGCTTACTCTTGACCTCGATCTAGTCTTGAAGACAGAGATGAGGTCGACGATGGAACGAGCTTGCCCAGAAGAAGCCTATTCACTATATTCGCTATAATTTCTTTACTATTTACTGTTCAATGGTTTTCGACTTAGCGAGGCTTCTGGGGAGACAGTCACACCAAAATCCGTGGATCTACGCACAGATCCTTAGGTCTGGCATCACTGAGTTAATTTTTTTTTCGTCCTTGCGGTCAGGCTAAGCTCAAAGACCATGCTGCCTCTTCATCCGAAAAATTTTTCAATCGTTTTCTGAGGTCGTCTTTCGAAGTGTTCGAAGTCAATCTCAATCTCTTCAAACTCAATCGTTATCGATTCTCTCCTTATTCTCTCTTAAATAAAGTACAGGAGTACGAGTATCACGGGTGAATATTCTGAAGATTATGATAAAACCCAAAAGATTTCTCCGTAGTTTGTTCGTAAGTGTATTAAGATGAATCGATTAGTCCGTAGCCAAATGGCTAAAAACGGAACCCTTATGGATTCGTCATGTCTGTCTGTCTGTCCGTCCGTATGTCACAGCCACTTTTTTCCGAAACTATAAGAGCTATACCACGCTATACTGTTGAAATTTGGTAAGTAGATGTATTCTGTGAACCGCATTGAGATTTCCACACAATAATAGAAAAAAAACAATAAATTTTAGGGTTCCCCATACATAGAACTGAAACTCAAAATTTATTTTTTCATAAACCCATACTTGTGGGGTATCTATGGATAGGTCTTCAAAAATGATATTGAGGTTTCTTATGTAATTTTTCTCTAAACTGAATAGTTTGCGCGAGAGACACTTTCAAAGTGGTAAAATGTGTGTCCCCCCCTGTAACTTCTAAAATAAGAGAATGATGAAACTAAAAAATATATATGATGTACATTAATTACTATGCAAACTTCCACCGAAAATTGGTTTGAACGAGATCTAGTAAGTAGTTTTTTTTAATACGTCATAAATCTTAAACAGCAATTTACCTTTCATTCAATCAACTCAAATATAAATAGTTACTTACATTACATAATAAAGTTTTTTAGCAATGAAAATATCATAACTTTTACTTATATACGTACAGGTTTGTACGGAACCCTCAGTGCGCGAGTCCGACTCGCACTTGGCCGGTTTTTTATCAATTCTCTTCGTCTTTTCATAACTTTTCTGATTAATATAATTTGACTATTCCTTGGAAAATGTTTATTCCCACCTGTAATTTAATTCTCTACCAGAGTTTTGTTTTCATCAACTGTTTCTAAGGTTCCTTTTCTTGTTTTACCGAGTGATTATCATCCCACTTAGCGTTTACGTTGATAGATACGCGCCCGAAGCGCTTATGCCCTCAAAGGTTCAAACTAAATAGGTATACATCGTGAATTGTTTTTCATTGGCTTTTCTCCCGAAGCCCAGTAATTCTAATCATTATAACAAGCTACATTCGCGAAGAAAAACTTTTTTTACTCGAAATAATTTTTTCGTCTCCATAGTAAAGTGGTCACGTGATCGACTCATTTTGTATAGCCAAAAATTTTTATCGAGTTAATTTTTTTTTCTTTGGCCTACCTAATCTAAATCACTTGTAATCTTCACCACATACTTAACTAGTTAGATTCATTTCTCGCACAGTATTTTTTATCCATCTATATCTTAGCTAATACCCCATCTCTTTACTGTGCTAATACCCTTTCAGTAGGTACCAAACAGCACGTTACTAGAAAAACTTACTTTATGGCATGGTAATAGAGGTGCATATGTTTCTACTGACGTATGGTTGACCATACAATTAACATACAAGAAAAGTCGCAACATAACTAACACTTCAAGTAAATTCAATCAATCGAAGTACGGCACGCACAATGAAGTGCATTATATTGAGTCGGCAGGGTAGATACTAAAATTTAAAAGCCCCTTATCACCCAATCAATCAAATATGCCTCTGAAAGCGTAAAGCAGGGAAAGTTTTCTCAATGAATGAATACCGAGCTGACTTATTGCTTTAGACCGGTTGGTTGCCCTTTAACGTCCTGACAGTACGGCCGTTAACACTCTAGTACCAAATGGAAGTCAACAATCGGGAGTCCAGACGCACCGCAGGATATCACCCATACTTGGTTGATATTCCGCACATTCGCACAAAGCGCTTTGAAACATCTTTTATAATGCGCACAGCTAAAGAGTGGAATTCTCTGCCTGCGTCTGTGTTCCCGAGTTCATATAACCCGAATCTATTCAAGTCGCGAGTGAATAGGCTTCTACTGGGCAAGCTCGTTCCATCGTCGACCTCATCTCTGTCTTCAAGACTAGATCGAGGTCAAGAGTAAGCCCATTGACGATAAAAAAAAAAATAGCCATAAAATCCTGGAGCTCAATTCTTGAATATCATCGAGCCATATATTTTAATAAATTCAAAGTTTCAGATTTTTGAGGGTTCCGATATCAAAATGGTAAAAAAAGGAACCCTTATTCCAAAAATACTATAGGTATATCGGATTCGGAACCCTCGGGGCGCGCGAGTCCGTGAACTAAATAATGATACCCGTTTGATTGTTAATTTTCATATAATGTCACTATTTACATTTTAACAGCTTATCAGGTTTGAATTTTTCAAATTCCAATTCTTGAATCGGGCGATAATTTGCTCCCTGTACGGCCGATCTACACTAAAAACCATGATAAAAAAAAGTTGGTACGTTGCTCAGACGGTAAAACTACTTGTTTACTAGTGTTAGGTACATGATCTGTGGTAAAATTTAACAACTTTCCCTGGGAAATTTTAGTCAAAAAACGAGAAAAGTGTTTGGTTTGGCTTTTCCTTAAAAACCTTGCTGGTTTTGTATAATCACCTAACAGGACGACCACAAAAACTTTCTCATTTTTCGGCCGATTTCTTTGGAAAAGTTGTTCAGTTTTGTGGTTCAATGTAGGCTGCACGCGACCGAGAATCTGTGACCGATTTTGTTGTCGGCATCCTGCTCTGACCTTGAAAAATAACCCTCTTTATCTTGTGTAGTTGTGTGTAATAGGTTTTAAGGAGCTCCCTCCCGTCCACTAGCGTCCCCATCAGTTAAAAAAATATTACTCGATAAATACAAAACTTATCGAAAATCCGGAAAAACAGATTGAAGTTAAAGTACCCTAGTTTATTTTAAAAGGGCCACTTTTAGCAGTTTTTGTATCTGCAACTATAGTGAACTTTATATTAGAGAGTAGGTAAATAGTTTCTAAATAAACAAAGGTACCTTTACTTCAATTTGTCTTTCCGGATTTTTGTTAAGTTTTGTATTTAGCGAGTAATATTTTTTAACTGATTGGGGCGCTAGTGAACGGGAGGTAGCCCTTAAGTATAAGTTATAACGAATCCAATCAAACGAGTTGAAAAACGAAAATAGGTAGGTAACCAACCTAAATGAACTAAAGAGATTAATTATGTCCTCAAAAGAATTAACTGTGTATAGTCCTTCGACTTGTACATGCCTTTTAAGCGAAAAGGTCAGTTAAAAGCAATGCTGTCGGTACCTAATTTTGATTGCCTATTTGCCTAGACGAATTGAATTTCAGTTCTCATAATATTTATTGATAGATATACTTAATCTATTTGGACTTCTCACTCAATTCAATATTTAACGTTAAACCAAAAGTAAATTACTTACGCAATCTTTAATTAGTCGAGTTTTTATAGCGAATTCCATCACATCACGTTTCGCCCAATTTGTAATGAAATGAATCTCGGATTATTTGCACACTGAACACAAGTTAACCGAGAGTTAAGGCTACTAAAATTAGCAGCTACACGCTCCTCAATGTTAAGTTCGACCTTATTTACACGTTAATAACGTTCACGCGTGCCTTGAACGTGGCTATTACGACCAACGATGACCCCGAAATTCACAAAAATTGAAGAAAAGTATTTTTTTTCTGTTATTTCAAAAATGTAAAACGACCACATCATTAAATATTGTTTTGTCTAAAATATTGTAAATTTTCATATATTTTTAATAAAAAATGTAGCAGTAAAATGGGAAAACAAATAAGAAAAAATTTACAAAATAATTCAAAATTTAGATTTTTTTATTTTAATTTAGATTTTTTTTTTATATTTAGAATTTTTTTCTTCAGTTATACAAATTAAATTAAAATTCTCATCGCACTTCTCTTATCTTGTTTGTTACTATGTTTTTTGCTGTAAGGTAGGTCTGTCGAAATACGCCTAGACGATAATTACGCCTATGCTTCAAAAATCCTATTTACAGTATCGATAAAATCAAACTTAATATCTACGCACTACGGTTAATGTGCCCCGCATCGCGAACCATGCGCGTGGCGCTCCTTCCCTGCGTCGCAAGCTAGTAGTGAAAACGCTAGTGACTTATATACTCTTTGCTAGTAGTCGACCGATATCCCCAAAAACACACGCTGCGAGGATTTTTAATAACACAAATCAGGAAGTTCGTGATTAGTTTATATACTTTTTAAGAGTTTTGTACAAAGATGTGAGCTTAGTTCGCTAACATAACTACTATTCTCCCTACCCGAAGTTTTTATTAAGCGTAAGGCGATCGGTGATAATTAAAAAATATATATTGCTAGGATTGTTCTGAATGGGTAATTACGCCTAGGCGATTCCACACGTACGAAATGGTATCTAAGGCGCTATTAACTGTAACGTAGGCGTAATTAGCCCCATGAATCAACCTCATGATTTAGGCGTCCTTATATCAATAATGGTAATAAATAATATTTATTTATTGTTTGTATTTACTTTAGCCTTGATAAGACTTTTTTGTTGTTTTTAAAGTTGAAAATTGACCGCAAAATTTAAAAACATCGTTTTAGCAGGCGTCATTACCTGAACCTTAGTATAATGACGCCTAGTGGAAAATCTTGTTTTCGAAAAATTTTTCTTTTAAAAAATCTGTCGTATGATGGCATGCTTGAGTTTATACTATGTGCCATTGAATTTTTTTTTATAATTGTTGTTGTTACTTAGCAATTTAAGATTATGGTTACCTGATTCTGTAGCTGTGAAAAAACGTTAAAAATAATATTGTTGATTATGATAGTACAGGTAAGACTGATAATGTTTCTAAATGAAGAAAATTACAATAACTTACTAAGAGTAGAAAGTTATTGTAAGAAAACAGTTGTAGGCGAATTTAAAACTAAGTAGTTTAATTCCGCCAAAACCACTCCGTTTGAAATTTGAATTCTCTTTCTTTGGTTTTTGATAATATTATTATTGTTTTTGATTAATCTAATTAATAATTAAACGACCAAAGGGTACAGATACCTTTTATTATTTTCTCATTTAAAATACCAGAGATATTTAACTCTAACCTTAACTAGGCGTAATTTGACAGACCTACCTTATTTAATGTAAAAAAGTGGTTATGAAGTTATTCAGTCTCAAGGTCATTCAGGAACGATTACCTTAAACCGACAGTTAGACGGTTCCAAAATGTTACGCAGATGTCGCTGTACGGTGTACCATATTTCTTACATTGCGGTATGGTACAGCGTATTGCTCTATAAAATATAGACATTTTTTTCTTGCGTAGCAAGCAATTCACACGCAAGCCTACCTGGCACCCGGGGACACCGTGATCAAGAAGGCGATTCTTCCAGCTGGCTTAGCACGCTGGCCGAGAGAAAATATATCTCGGAGAAATGTCACTTTATTGAGGAATTATGTCATCTAATCTATCACCTCCAAGCGCGAAGAAATGTCAGTGGAGGAGAATGTTTAGCAAATCCACAAATTACGTTTTTGACATTTTAGACAGAGATAGCTTTATACACTAATACATGTAGCCGTCCTTGTCTTTCGAAATGTGTCGCACTGCTCGTATGTCAAAAAAACGTGACCATGCTTAGTCTTTAATGGGCCTAGATAAACTGACAACTGCAGCGTGCTAACTTAAGCCGGCAGGGCGAGGCCTTTCCAATATTGCACTATTTGCTTTGCACTGCGCTTGGGCTCAGGTTACCCCTATTGTGGGTAACTCGGGGTGCGTAATTTTTGATAGTGTGTACTATGGCTTATTACACTGCAATTATATTTCTTAGTTATACATGGTAATACTAAACAAAACCTATACAAGGTTTCTATAAATTGTACAGCTTCAATTACTTTTACAATCCTTTTGCTGCTTTTACCACTCCTACCCACGATGGAGGGATGTCGTTGCTCTTTTATGGGTCAAAGATTTCCGTAACCATCTCTCCAGCTAACATTAATTAAGATTAATTGCTTCTGTTTTTGTGATAAAAGAGTACCTAAGTAAGTATTTATTTAAATGCCTTGTGAAATTCTGGGACACCCTACAATCAAAACAAAAACGTTACTCAGGCAGATTATCATCATAATATCAACCGAAAAACGTCCACTGCTGGACATAGGCCTCCCCTAGACGACCTGTCCTGCGCTGCTCACATCCAGCGGCTGTCTGCGACCTTGACTAGATCGTCGGTTCACGTTGTAAGAGGCCTGCCCACGCTACGGCTTCCGGCACATGGTCGCCACTTCCTTACTCCGTGGTCGCCACTCAAGCAGATACTGTGCCCGAAAGCACAACTTTTCGTTTCGACCCATTTTTGACAAACGATTGATTCTCATTCACATTCGTCATTTTATTCCAAACGCAAGGAGAGTCGATTAGTACCACCGACACGTATAGCAAAGTAGCGTAAAGTCAGCGCCGCCGAACATTCTCCATATTTATTGGCTTTTTTCCATAGTCATTGCGCAATGTTTTCCGTAGCCAATTACTTTTCCATATAAAGTGGTGAAACTTACAAGCACCGATTTTGAAGTGTTGCGAATCTTCTGCATTTTCTGGATTTCGCAGCTCTACCCGCCACTTTTAGGTAACTTTTTATAAGAAAATTTAAAACCAAATAGATTAAGGTCAGTCGGGGCAAGTGCATCAACGGTCAATATTTTAAAAACTACCTAGTATTCATACAGCGTGAATTTTCATTGATTTTGCTCCGAAGCCTAGTGATTCTACTCATGAAAAAAAGCAACGTTTCCGAAGAAAAAAAAATTCGTCTTCCCGTACAAAATGAGTCGATCACGTGACCACTTTACTATAGACGAAAAAAATTTTAAGAGTAAAAATTAAGTTTCTTCGGGAAAGTTGCTTGTTATCATGAGCAGAACCATTGAGCTTCGGGATACCAATAAAAAATCACCAGTTACAACTTTTTTTATCATGAAGCATTCTAAGTTTTTGTTCTGGGTCGCATCACAGTCATAGCTAGAGATTTGAAAATTCTGAGAGCATTTTTTTCACTTTTACTTATTTAAACCGCCGCTGGTCCAGTCATCTTAAGAGTTGTCGAGCAGGAGAGCAGTTAAATAAGCAATTTATGAATCACAGGAAACGCCAGTAAATACACACTACACCACGACTCGTAATGAATACGACTTACGAACATAAAGGATTATGCAATCATGATGTGGGTGCGTACGTATCCTACCCATGTGTGATCTGCAGAAAGTGGGTAAACTGTATGTGCGTACATGCCGTTGTATGGAGATTAGGCTCATAACTCGAACATGATATAAATTTTTGAATGTATACAATCAGGTGCGGGAACAATTAACATTCTCAATCCCAGCTAAATAATGTTACAAATACCGAAAGCAACTTTTGACCTATTTACGAGTAACTTGCAAAAAAAGTGCCTATCATACTTGTCAGTTGTTCCATAAATTTCGAATACACCAAACCGAAAGCACAACTTAATTTTTATAGATAAATTCTTTATTGCCACTTAAAACACATAAATTATACAGGAATTTAATAATACATTAAAGTGGAGAATTTCAGCTCGTAATGGAGCCGAGAGTGTAATAACCTTAGACTATATAATACTAACGTATAAGTAATAACCAAAGCGCACGCGCTTCTTACACGTCGCTCAACACAGAATCCTCGGAGAAAAAAAGCATGAAAATTTATATTGACGATGGCAAAAAATTGACATGTCGAAACGCGCCCCTATTAGGAGTAGGTCGGACGGATGAACAGGGGCACGCAAAGCGATACTTGGTTGGATCGGTGGAAAGTCTTGGTTGGATCGGTGGAAAGTCTTGGTTGCGGACACTATCTCTGACTGAGGGGGTAACCAAACAATCTCAGGAGCTAATAGATTTTTTAAAACTTCTTAAGGCTCAAATACCCTAAACTACAGATTGACAGATAAAGAAACAAAATAAATAAAGAATAGATTACTTAACTCATTGTCAGTTTTATAATGGATGAGTAACGTAGTCTTTTTCTTTATTTGTTTTCTTCAGTCCCCAAATCTCCAAGAATTGTCTGAATGCAATTTTAATGCTCAAAAATATGTGTTAACTGTGTTTTATCTTTATGGATTTATACCATTCATACTATACATGCATGACGCACATCAGGTGACACAGCCGGGGTGAAGCAACAACAACCCTTGCGCCTGCGCCGCCGCCAAATCGTAGGATGCGCGTACGCTTCCTCAATATAAATCACACGCGCGCCGCCCGCGCATCAGTTTGTGACGGATTCTCTCACAAAACACACCTGTATAAGGTGAGTTGACTAGTTTTACGAAAATTTAAATTTTCATTCAAAGTTTGATAGGTTTTGTGACCGTATAAAGTTAGGGGTTAATTGAAGAGAAGTGAGGAACTATACCAATTAGTTTTTTGACGTGATAAAATACTGGGACACAATTCTTGAATAACACCGAGATTGAAAAAAATTAAAAGAACCCTGATAAACTCCTTAAAAGTGAAATATGATATTTGATCATTATAAAATAGTGAATTATTATTGATTAACAATCAGATTTGATGATTAAAAAAATCAAACTTCAAAAATTACTCGTTAATATTCATAAATTGGGTCCCTAATGTTATGTTATTAAGGGTGTAAACTTGTTTAATTTAAATATGATTTAAATCTAAACTATGTGCTATTTCGATAACGGATGAACGATCCTTTAATTTATCAACTTCTTATTTTATTGAGTAAGATGGATATTATTGTTAGAGAGCCCAAATAAATAAATTCACATTCCGTTAAAACACATAACGAGAATAGTTATCTTTTAACAAGTTTTTCTTAGAAGTTTTAAAGTATTTCTTAAATAGAGTCAATATTTATTTAGGTAGAGTTTGCTTTGCTTCTAGGATGTTCCGGACCAATTCATAAAAAACCTTACCTGGTATAGGGTTTTATCAAATTCGTGTACAAATAAGTTTTGTTCCAAGCAATTTTGTCGCTCGATACATAATGATCAGCTGATCGGTCAAATTAGTACGATAGCCTCCAATTATGGCCCACGTTCCTTCCAGAAGGATATTTTTAAACAAATTGCAAAAGTTAATTTTATCTGCATTTATTTGCATTATTTGTATTTAGAAATTTTTATAATACATAATAATACAAAGTTTTCACATAACATCATTCAAATTAATTTTATTTTGACATAATAAAAAAAAATAATAATAGAAATATTCTGGAATAGCAATCAGGGGCTGGAACTCGCTGGGCGTTAGAAGGTAGGATAGGATAAGATGATATAATTCTTTATTATTGTATTTTTTATTTAAGTACCAGCAATTGCCCTCATTTGTACAATATTTATTTATAATAATACAAATACAAGTAAAATATGTAAAATTTGCATGAGTTGTCAAATTCTTATTTGCGAATCTAAGTCATTGAACAAAAATTGTTGCATTTTGCCTCCAGAATTTATAGAACACTGTCCTATTTATATATACATATTTTTAAACCTGTTGCCAAAGCTAGTGGTAAGAAATAGCACCTTTTATGGGTCGATGACATAATCATAGGCCAGGTTGATACTTTTAGTAGGTATTTAGTTTATTTGAAGAGTCTTTGTAAATGACCGGTTATTAAGGTTCTTACTACCCTAAAATTAGCAGCTACACACTCGTTAATGCAAATATAGACTTAATTTACACATAATTAGAGTTCACATAAGCGTGCCTTTCAACGTGGCTTTTACGACTAACAGTGACCCCAAATTTCACAAAAAAAGAGATAAAAGTATATTTTCTAACAAATATGAAAAAAGTAAAACGAAATTAAAATTCTGTATCGACCATATCACATCTCATATTTTGTTTATTTTATTACTAAGTTTTTGTCTGCTAAGATAAATGCCATATTTAATGTAAAAAGTGGTTACGAAGTTATTCAGTGTCACAGTCATTCAGGGAGTATTAGCCTTAAGGCCTTAATAGCGCTCAGCGTTACTTGATCAAATTAAAAATTCACTTTAATCGTATGTGCACGCTAAGATGTCACGCGTTTACAGTTTTTGGTCGGGTTCGCGGCCGCACGCGCTCAAAAACTCGGTTTTTTGCACTTTTCATTAGTATTATGTGGAATAAAAATAAAACATTCAAGTAAAAATATAGATATTATAGATACCTTTTTTGTGTGTAAAAACTAACTAGTGAACTTTTGCGGATTCAGGTGCAGCTGGGGATTTTTTTCCTAAAACGTGGTTAGCAAAAATACAATACTGTTCAAGTAAAAACCTTTTAAAAATCTTGATATATCACCCTGTATTTTTTTTTTTTCAATGGTTTTGATGGCCATTTATTTTAATATTTCAACGTAAAGTTAGGCATTTGACCGCTATTAGCGCCTTAAAACCAAGTCTTAGATTGACAGCGCGTGATATGACACCTAGTCAAACTCGAAAATAGAGCGAAAACATTTTTATAGTGTTTACAATTACTGTCACGGAATTTAAAGTTAATCGCTTTGTTTTTTACGAATTTTAATGTTATTTGTGTTCTAACATGTAACAAAGCCAGGCCAGCTAAAAGAGTGATTACAACTTTAGATTTTTAGTAGCCCAAGGGATTTGCTCTACTGCCTCTTATTTTATTACTGAAAAGTTTTTCTCGAGATGATGAGATGTTTTAAGCCTAAATAATTATAGTGTAATTTTATCTTATCTTATCTTATTAGCCATTTCTGTCCCACTGCTGGGCAAAGGCCTCCCTCCGTTCCTTCCACTGGTCTCTACTCTGAGCCTCTTGTTGCCAGTCTTCACAGAAAGCGTCGAGTTCATCGCGCCATCTGCGCCGTGGTCGGCCTCGACGCCGTCTGTTACTTGGCGGTTGCCAGATAGTTGTGGTCTTGGCCCAGAGTTCCAGCGGCATGCGACTTACGTGACCAGCCCAGTCCCACTTTAATTTTACAAAGATAAAAATCGCAAGATTCACAACCACAGGCAGGATTCAAACCTACGTCTTCTCCGTATGTACTGGTCGCTTAGGCTTAACTAGTCCGGGCTACCGTGATTTCTTAACTATCTGTGATTTATTTTTAATCTGAGTTCAAAGGTTTCAGTTATGTCAAAATTTAAATTTTACGAGTGAAACATTTTTAATACGTTCAGCCTGCAGTTACCGAGCTTTATTTTATTACCCTACAAACGCGCATACATACCTGCTGACAAAAATGCAACCTCTTCGTGATGTAATGCGAATAATAAGTGTAAAAAAATGTATAACATTATTAAGTCATTATTTTTTTTTTAAGTGTAGTTAAATTGCTTAATCAATTTTAGTTTCTTTATTTTTTTAGAACAATGTTTTCAACAAATGAAAAAGCATGCAAAAACTGAATGACACTTTTACCTGAAATCTTTTAGAAATCGCTTCATTGTTTTAGAATTCCAACAAAACAAGCCCGATTGGATTTGGTTGAAACGTGTTTACGTTTTGAAAAGAAAGAAAACTGATTCACGCTCGCTTTTCAATAAGTTTTTCATTGAGACTTGTTTGTCGGGACTTGTAACTTTAGCCTTCCGTCAGAATTCGCCCGGTTTTATAATCTATCAGAATGTTTACTTATAAATCCCTCATCTATATTTCTGTAAAACGTTGCTACTTGTGTTTCATTTACTTATATACAAGGTGTAAGGGACGGTGTGCCGAAAACTGAAAGGGCGTGCTCAGTCAACGAAACTGAACAACTTTCCCAAAGAAACATATGTTGGGATATGAAAAAAAATTTGACCTCTCCATACAAATTGCCCACTCTGGTCGAACAGTTTGTATGGAGAGGTCAAAAATTTTTTAATTTCTCAACAAATGTTTCTTTTGGAAAGTTGTTCAGTTCCGTTTACTTAGCACGCCCTTTCAGTTTTCGGTACACCGTCCCTTACACCCTTTATAGTGTGGTTACAATATTTCACTTTGTGTGTGACTAAAATATCTGGATACTACTTTTAAACTGTCCGAACATATTTAGATTATTCCAATTTTTCATTAAACATTTCAGTCTTTTAATCCGTATTTTTTCAAGTTTCGAAATGGTCACCCTAGTAAAGGTGCGTACTTATCTTATCGAGAACCTTACTGTGATTACGGAATACTTTCCCTGGAGTTATGCCGGTTGCACAAGCACTGCCATTGTCAGGGAGTCACACACACGCGGTCTGTCTGACTAAAAATTTACGAACTGTGGTCAACTACCATATTTTAGAATCAACCTTCAGGATGGAATAGACCACATTTTAAATAGGAAAAGTATCTCATTCCCACGGGAAAGATATTACCACGGTAAAAAGTTCAAGACGGTAAAATAGGTTTTTGTAAATTTTACCGTAAAAATTACTTTTACATTTAAATCAGAATTGAAAACGTTGGCCTATGTAGATGAGTATCAAAGGGAACAAGGCAGGACAAGACCGGTCCCAGTTCCAGGGAAAGGCCGCCGCCGCGCCGCCGCGCCGGTAGAAAGTGACCTTGCCCCTGGTGCCCCTTACGACCCACCGCCGCCGCCGTTGCCGCCTCGTATCGTACACAAAACGTTTCGAGTTCATTCCTCCCGTTTTTTTCCTTTTTTTGGCAATCGATTATTACAAATGAGTATTACAAAAATACATCGCAAGATTAATTTGGATCGGTGGATTTCTTATCGTTTTAATATATTATGGAAGGTTTTTATTATTGAAAAGCTCGAAGCACTTGGATAAAAATAATGAATTATATTTTTTTTTCAAAGACACATTTTAGGATACATACCTATATTTACTACTTATATTAGAAATAGTAGTGTTATTAATCAAGTTCATAATTATTTAAATATAATATAATAACCTTTTCACCTTTCTTCGAGTCTAAAGGTTAATGTTACCGGTATACAGCACAGCACTTGCAAATTGCAGCATACTTGCAAACAGCTAGGTATAAATGCACCGCTCGGTTGCAAAGCCGTTTGAAGGTGAAAGTCTTTAGGACTCTGCAGGGGCTTTGTGTACTTTAATACAGGTTTTTACCACGAAAGCAAATAGGGACATGAACGTGTCATTATCATCATGACATCCCATGAAACGTCCACTACAGGACAGGGAACTCCGTCCAAAACTCCAGCTTTTGCTGAAACAATGTGGAGGGGAAGTACCATAGTCACCGCGGTTGTTGGTGACCGCAGAATATAAGATGATCCGATACACAGAAGGATGCTGCTGCCTATCCTCTGGTTCATTAGCCCTTAGTCGCCTCTTACGACACCTACGGGTAGAGATGGGTCGGTAATATTATTTGCTGGCACCGCACAGGATATAAACGTATAAGGAACCAATATTACGAAATGAAGAACTTTATATAGCACTAGCTTTTGCCAGCGACTTCGTCCATATTACATATAGGTATATATATACCAGTGTTTAAGTCAAACTATTACCTATCACACAAAAAAGTTTCATTAGCATCGGTTCATTATATTTTGCGAGATGCTCGAACAAAAAAACAAACAGACAAAAGGTCCAAAATTCAGTGATTTGGATTCAGGGGCATCAAAATAGCATATTATAACTTGATATTTTTTTTATAAATATCTTCAATGTACAGACCGAATCAATTTACAATTTAATAATATCTTTTTGAGTAGAGATTTCTGAAAGGGACCGTAAACGTTGGGCCTTTGGTGGCTCTTCACCTCTGACAAAACATATTTAAAAGAGCGCGTGGGTTTTTATTGTCGCTTCTTTTTAGGGTTCCGATACCAAAATGGTAAAAAAAAGGAACCCTTATGGTGCCGCTCTGTCTGTCCGTCTGTCTGTCACACCTCTATATCTCAGCAACCACTTACGCTATCGAGCTGAAATTTGGAATAGTTTTAGAATATAGTTGCCCAACTTAATTGCACATGAAAATTTTTTGAAAAAAGTATGATTATTAATGTAAAGGGGGCCAAAATAGGGGGGGCCAAATTTCAAATTGTCGCTACTAGGTCGAGTGGGGTATCATATGAAAGGGCTTTACTTGTACATTTTAAAATATATTTTTGTATTTTTTTAAGTTTCTTAGTTTTCAAGTTATGATGAAAAATGTCAAAAAAAATACCATTCCCCCCCCCTTATCTCCGAAGTTTGAGTAAGGGAAAATCTGAATTAATTACAGTTGACAGAGGTTTATGTAAACTTTACAGCAAAAATAAAACGATCTTTCTAAGTTGCACAGTTTTTCAGAAATCTGCAAAAAACCTTTACAAACAAATTTAGTTTTGCGGTCCTGAAAATGGACTTTATTGCTTCCAAAAATACTATAGGTATATCGGAACCCTCGGCGCGCGAGTCCGACTCGCACTTGACCGGTTTTTTTCCCACTATGGCGCCACATTGTTTGTGAAGCGATGTAGTTTAGCTGACCTCATTAAGATATTTTAATATCCAACAATGAATAAACGATTTTGACTTTGACTTTGACATCAGGGTTAGTGAGTTCGACTATCGATCTTACAACGATATAAAATTACTGAAAAAGGATATCGTTCTTGTTGTTTCAGATGAAGCAGTGTATAGTATTCATTGTGTCCGCGTTGGCGGTTGCGTACGCGCAGTTCCCCAACGGCCGCATCCTGGAGCCTCCCATCCCTTCACAATGTGTACAGAGGGTTATCCACGAGAGATACGCTGACAGTGAGTATTAGGCTTTAAAAAATACTGACACTAAACGCGCTGTTTGAGATAGTATCACTTCTACTGTTGTGCTATTATTTTATACTAGCTTTTGCCCAAAACTTCGTCCGCATGTAAAAAAAAGTATACCAGTGTTTATTAACTATCAATAAAAAAAAGTTTCATTAAAATCGGTTCGGTAGGTTTTGCGTGACGTGATGCTTGAACAAATAAACAAATTAACTCAAGATTTGGATTCAGGGGCATCAAAATAGCATAACGTGATATTTTTTTTTTATAAATATCTTCGATTTACGGAAAAAAATTATTTACAATTTTATAATAGTAATAGATAGATAGAAAGAGGATAAGGCGACTTTAGCAGGAATATGCACAAGCAGCAGCATCCTTCTGTACGACTCTGTAAAAAAGTATAGTTAGACCATAGAGTAATATAGTACGTTAGATAGAGTTTCCGAAACCTTAAAGGTGTGGCCTTTAGTTTCTAAATTAATAGGATTATTAAAGAGCTTGCGAAATTTTTTAATTAATTAAGAAGTTCTGGTTACCTTGATATTAAAGGATATTAAAGTTTTAGTTTATGCATAAATCATGACAACGATTGCAGGCATACTATACAGGGTTCTCGACGTTATGTTTATTTATTTTTTCGTTTAATTTATTATGAATAAAACAATTATTGATCGAGCCCAATACATTTTAAATTACTTATTTTGTACCTATTCAAAAAATAATAATATTTAACCGGCGGCTCTGGCGATCTTATTGCCTTATCGTTGCTTTACCCCTATACTAGAATCATTTCCTTTTAAAAAAGATAAGAGATAGAATTCCTTAATACCTACTAAGTTTGAATCTGGCTCATTCTTCACCAAGTAGTTTAGGTTAACATACTTTGTTTTTGTATTTTTAGTTTAAAGTAATTAATACGTTGGTAAATAATGTGCTAAGTAGTTCATTGATACAAGTGTTTTAGTTTCTAAAGGATTATTGTAGAACTTTCTTAGAATATTGCGTAGCTTCCTTTATACTTATTCAGATTACGAGAATAACAATAACATTCAACCACATACTATTTGTCCAGTTTTGGTTCTTACAACGACGGTCTGTGTCCAGCGTCAAGGAGCGGTAGTCTATGTCTACCTGCTGCACCAAAGGTCGCGTCTTCGTCAGTTTGGGATATTGTTCTCAAGTCCCGGGGTCGTATTGATAAATCCCTCTCGTCTGAGATTGCACTCAAGATTTGTAGTACCTGGGCAACCGAGCTCTTTGTTTCTGGTCTTAGTAGCTCTCTTTTGCTCTGTATAGTCTTAAACGACAACCGCTAACAGATGTCGCTTTTGGGTTTCTGAAACGCGCTATTTTCAAGAAATGCTAATTAAACGAGTTTTCCCGTGAAACCTATCCAGATAACCCCCGTATCGTAAATTTCATCGAAATCGTTAGAGCCGTCAGTGGGAACACTTTGACCTCCAGCGTATCTCTGGTTTCGGGTATTCGTAGCATAGCGCTGTTCAGCACGGTTTTGTTACCACTTACTTGCTGCCGTGCGTACAATAGAATATTCTTTTTGCATACAAGTAAATAGTGTAAGTATCAGTATAACGAGCTATGTTAAGATAAACTTGTTATTGATATTTTTAATTCAAATCAAAATCTATTTAAAAAGTCTGTTTTTGATAACCTTAACCTCAAATAAATTCTGTAGTCATCACATCAATGTTAGTTTTGTATGTTTTGTTTGTTTATTTTTTTTCTTGTAAATTCTTTCTTAAATGTACTTATACCAGATAGCATAACCTGCCCTAAAATGCTGTACGTTCACTTTTTTGGTGTGCAGTCTAGAACTATACTTACACTTTTAACATTTTAGAAGTTTTTACTGATTGTTAAAACTGTTGTGTACATCAAGAAATAAAATAAAAAAAAGTATAAACTTGTGTTACTATCGCTGCCGCGTGTTTAAAAAAATATACCCGAGTGACTCAGGCCCAGGCCCAGCCTTGTACTACGCGACGCGACTCGACACGCTAAGCATACGAGTATTTCGTTCACCTGACATCGGCCCGGATAGCTCAGTCGGTAGAGCATTGGACTTTTAATCCAAGGGTCCAGGGTTCAAGTCCCTGTTCGGGCGATTATTTTGGTCAATCTTAACAGTTTTATTATCGAAATAATTAAACATTTAAGGTTATCTATCAATCACTTACTTACTGGAGTTCAAATAGAATTCGAGGTATTTGATGATCTCAATTTCCAGCGAATTTTTGCTCTATATTTTTAATGTCTTGTGTGGAAACCTAACTTTAAGTAGAGTCAAGACCACATCAAGCTTGAAACATTAGACTTTGTACCGTACTTATTTTAATAGACGTACGGGCTAGAGTGGAACTGCGAGTGTCAAGCTTGACCTGGCATTGACTGTACATTGAAACAAGGAATCCATATGTATAGCGCGTTCAGGCCAAGTCTGTCTGTGACGGTTATTTTCTGCGCATGGGTGATAGGTGGAGAGCCAATAAACGACTCGCTCGCCTCCCCACACATGCTGCGCTCACACTCGGCGACACGATGCGACTAATTTTTTTACTTCTTCGCATTAACGGTCACAGACAGAGTTATTTTGCACGCCGTAATAGTCATCGGGTACAGTAAAGCCCAATTCTAGAATATAATCAAATATCATCCAAAAATTCAAAGCCACATATTCTGCTTAAAAATCGAAAGTGAAGAATGATAAGTATTCGTTAAATATAGAGTAGGTAATAAATATTCGATTAATAATTTTCATTAGGTATACTTATTATGATTTACCTTTTAAGAGCTTTTCTGGGCTTTTTTTAGTGTCTCAAAAATCGCTCGAAATTCGCGTAGTTATATTCAAGAATTGGATTTCAGGAGTAGTACGGCGGTAAGTCTCAAACGGTAGGTATTAACAATATCGAAAGTTAGAACTTTCCACCTTGTTTCTATCGAGTAACTCTCATCCCGTTCGTAGTTCCCACCTTAGAAATAACAATTTCGCGCGATTGTTTACTCTGTGTCCCTTATTGTTCTATATTCTATTATTATCTCCTCGTATTTTCTTTGTATAAGTAGGTTTTCATTATTATTATTATTATAGATGATATACATTTGATATCTACAGCGTGATTTTTCATTCACCAGAAAAAAATTATGGGTGATTCTGCCCATGAAACTGAACAACTTTTTCCAATGAACATAGGTCGAAATATGAAAAAACAAAGGACGATGGGCATTTTGGTACCCGCTTCAATAGAATTGACTATAGTCTTGTCAAATTGGTCTTGTTGAGACGAACAATTGTTACTATGACGACTTGACCTGAATCTTTGTCCGTTCGGAGATATAGTCATAATAAAATGACAGATTCCATAGAAAAAAATATAATTACCATGGCGCATGGAATGTTCTTTGCTTATTTTGCAATAGAATACAAAACCATTACTAAAGTATCATAATATAATATTATTATTATGAACATATATCATAACATTTTTATTGTATTCACATTTTTATTCATTACACACTACATAATACGATGCAATTGTATTTTTGTGCACATTTTATTTAGGGATTTAAGTTAGGGGGAGATGGTGTGGGGGGGGTGGGGTGTGGGAGGGGGGAATTGGTTAAAATTAATAAAATATCAGCGTTTTAATAAAAAATGGCATTTATTCTTATGCATGATGGTCAACAATAATATCGTCCAGAAAAGCTGCAGGAGCAGTAAAACCCTCATGTCTCGCGTATCCCAGATACCATACAATGGATATAATGTGAGCACAGGTGCCCATTGTACGTCGTCCTGTCAGACAGGTACAATAATATTGATCAATATCACTGTTGCTGTTTGCAATATTGTTTTTTACTAATACATAACAATAATACGTTCTTGATCTCGTATGGCGTGACTGTATACGCGCGCGTAATACTCGTAACCAAACGTCTTCGTTGATGCCGTAGTCTGGCAAGTCTTCTCAAGCGTTTTCTCTATATATTTCAATTAAATATAAGCCGTTTCTCAAGTGCTCACTGCAGTAGGACCTTGCTAGTTTTAATTGGTATGTTCCCAAAGAAAGCAATATGACATGCTCTTCTGTAAGGTGTGGGAAGTTCGGAAGATCATTTGCTTCTATTCTTTGGAAATCAGCTCTTCTGCTGTTTAATCTCTTCCTCTCAACATAGCTGTGTAGAAGATTTGGGGAATCCATCTTGTTCCTTATAATATTAAAAAAAGCTTCTGCATAATTGCTATCGGCGATAGGTTCATGAAAGTGGTTAATAATAGCTGCGGCGATTTTAAAATCGGTAAACATGTGAGGAAGAGCTTTGTTAAAATACTTTTGCCGCAAGAGCTTAAAATCCCGTTTGAATTTTCCGTTTACTACTTTCCCAACCCATCGGCATATCGTCACTGATCTGGCTTCATTAGCCTGCTCTGTAGTCAGCTGTGTTTCGTTTCTGTCTTTTGTTGGTGGCATGTACGATTCGTAGCCACAGGTTTCAATATCATTTAAACTATCCCTGAAGCCTCGGTCTAAAATGAATACATCATTTTCTTGTAGAAAGCAATGTAAAGGATGCTCTTCGTCGTTCATGATGTCACTCATTATATTAGCATCTGTCTTTGTTGCAGCATATGGACCAAGGACGTCTAGTATGTGTCCATCAGAGCATACAATCAAAAATGGTTTGAGCAGGTTTTGGAATTTGTGCAAACTATATGACTGCCTTTGAAACAAAAATTCGAGCTTTTGTGAATATAAATATAAGTGCCATCACATATCAGTATAAGTTTATCATTTTCTTCGTTGCCAAACAAAGCTTTTGGAATTGTGAGGTTCCTTTCTAGTGCCTCGTTTCTGTTTATGTGGTCCACTCCTAAATGTAGTATGACATATTCATTATCAAGACATTCACGCACAATAACCAACAAACGCTCCAGCTTTCTTCGCGACATATTAAATAATGTTGCTAACCTCTCGTCTGAATCTCCGGTACGTAGTTTTATTAGGTATATTCCTAGAGCAGTTCTAGGTTCTTTACACCTCTCACTTAAAGATGGCACTAGTTCTAGCATGGCATCGAAATGATCGCCAGTACGTCCGGTCCAAAAATGCATTTCCTCATTGTTCAAAGCACCTCTTGTGTTTAAGTCCAGCCTAGGTCCACGTTCTAAAGCCCTTCTCAACATGTCGCAGACGTCAGTAAACTGTTCTGCATTGAAAGTATGAGTGGTATTGCAGGATTGAGGCAGCTCATCCCAAATATTGCTCTCAAGGTGTGGTCTGCATACTCTAGCACCATTGGGAATATATAACTTATATTCACAAAACATGTGAAGTTTGATACTTTCAGGAATTCGATTACGGGTTGTGTTAAAACAATCGTTGAATATGCAGTGCCTTGGAGTGTTTGGAGCTCGCAGGTATTCTGGAACCTGAAGTTCTTCGACATACGGTTCCACATCTGGTATAGCAGCAGGTGCCACAGCTACCTCAATTCTTTGCCAACATCGATGACAGACACGTCGAGTATTGTTGAACGCCACCTGAAAAGGGCAAAAGTACGATTTACACGTTGTTTTATTTACCGCGGTTTCGCTGACGTTTCGTTATAAAAACATTAAGTGTGACAAGTGAGATTGGTCCGATTGCCAGGTATCTAGAACAATGGTACAAGTATACCTACTCCTAATGCTTCAAAACAGTAACGTAAGCAGGTAGAAAATGTCGGTCTGGCCAGTGTGTTCATCATAATAATTGTCCACGTGCACAATAGATGTCAAAATGTCGTGCTATTGTGTGAATTACTACGAACAGAACAACTAATTACAGAACTATATCAGCACATAACATAAGTCATTTCAAATACAATAGAGGGATAGCACTTTAGATTAAGGGCTGCAATGTTAAATCCCACCAAAAACATAACTGTTAAAAAGGGGGCCAAGTTACTATCGGCTAATTGTTTGCCTAAAAAAGGGTTGAAATCCGATCCAATGCCTAAGTTCAGATGCACTTTAATATCAATCATAATCGTCTTCATCAGCAGCCTGATCCACTAGTAAACATTTGCCAATCCCAAGACTCGCCACCACATCCAGCCTCCGCCTTCCGCATCCTGCTACTGAGCATTAAACAATAATATCAGTTTATTCAGTCAACGACAGGTCAAGTTTGACACTCACAGGGCGACTCTAGCCCGTACGTAATTACGTATATTGAAATAAGAACAGTATAAAGTCCAATATGTCAAGCTTGAGGTAATCTTGACTGTGCCTAAACGATCAAAACTGGTATCCCTCCACAAAAATACCACGCTGAAAAAGGTCTTTCCTTTCTTATCGGTTGTAAATACCATCATTATGTTATCGCATAATGACAACCTCAAGTGCTATCTGGCCATACTGTTTGACATAAACTCACACATAAACTATACCTAGATAGACCTATGTTTAGCCGGTGTAACGTTGACCAGTCTTGTTGTGATCCAACTAAAGTCTTTAATGTTGCTCAGACATAAACGAATAAGTAAAGATTTTGGGTTCGCTGCTTTACGCCAATTGCATCAAAACTGGACAACATGCGAGCATTTTTCACTATCACATATAAGACTAATAATAATGAAGTGAGTACTAACCTCCAAAACAGCGTGATCTTGTATATACGCCACTAACGCTGGACGTGTTCCTGGGAGGTCATCAGTTAAAACATGATCCTGGTATCTTGCGCGATGTAAGCCTCGCTGGCACATCACACAATTGCGATATTCATCCATTACAACAGTCCAAATCAGTAGCAAAATCAGTAGTCCAAAACACAAGCCGAAGTCAACGTTTTAAGCCGGTTCAAATGTCCAAAAAAGGGTGCAGTGGTCGGTTATAAAAGCGAGATAAGTAAGTGTTCTGTTAAACAGCAGCGGGGCGTTGTCTTTGGTACGGTACGACTAAACGACTGATAACGCGCTGAATGCCCAAGCGCATGGCAAAGGATCCAGCAAACCACGCTCCCCGCCCCACCTCCGGTCGGGATAGTTACGCGGGAGCTCCCCGCGGTTACCTGCTCACTCATTTAGTTCTTATATCTATAGGTTGTCGTCAATGTAATAAAAAAGGAATTATGTTAAAAATATAACTCGTAATATTAAGTAAAATATATGTATATTTATACATAATAATAATTATAGTTAATAATCTATTAACAATGATAGTAAATAATAAATGTCCCATAATGTTAAAAAAAAAAGAAAAAAAAAGAAAAATCACGAAATAGCTCCGTCCCGACAACGAATGATGACAAGCAACCTTGTTAACATTGGTGTACATAAAAAGATCTTTCAAATGTGATATATATTATTTCTATTGAGGCGGGTACCACGTTCCATACATTTTTGCCCATCATCCTTTGCGATTTGATTTGATTGGCGTGAGGAGGTGCAGAAAAGGGCCGACTGGCGGCTTTTGGTGTCGGAGGCCAAGATCCTCTTTGGGTCCCTGAGCCAGCGAAAGTGTAAGTAAGTAGTAAATTTGACCTCCGATACAAAATGCGCTATCAGCTGATGCAGGCAGGTCAAAAATTGATTTTTGACTTTCGACCTATGTTCCTTGGGAAAAGTTGTTAAGTTTCAAGGGCAGAATCATCCCTAAATTTTTTCTGGTGAATAAAATATCACGCTGTATTTCGCCTTGGCCCTGCGACGTAAATTAAAGACGACCATTTTTCGGTTGTCGGGCTTTTTTGTAGACCTGCCGTAATCGGGCGTTTCGATTCGAAATGTACGAGTAGCTAATGAAGTTAACAAAATTAAAGTCATATCACAGTCACAGTGGGTGTTATTAGTTATCACGGTAGGCACTAGGCAATGCCATGGACGAATGCGGATCATAAAGTTTCTGAGTAGACATACTGTACACACGGCCGCTCGTCGGTGGAAGCACTTTGACCTTGATGGGTCTCTGGTTTCAGACGTTTGTAGCGTAACGCTGGTTCAGCTTATACTGGTTTTGTTTCTACGTGCTTGCTGTCGTGCTTACGTTTCACGTACAGTCCTCGGTAAAGTCAGTCGCACGTCAATTGTAACACTATGACCAAGCTCTAGCTATTACGAGTATTTATATTTAGATTAGGGTTTCTGAAACGCGCCATTTTCAAGAAATGCTTTTAAATGCAGAAAACGATATTTCCTGAGGCCTAGCTTGATCGATATTTCTCCCCCGTAAAGCCCCGTACCTATAGTAAATTTTATCGAAATTATTGGAGCCGTTTTCGAGGAACCGATTACAAATACAGGGTTATTTTTGGACCCCTAGCCAAATTTTAGTATCTTTCTTTGAATACAAATCTGAACAACTTTCCCAAAGAAACATGGGTCGAAAAACGAATTTGATTTGTGGGTGTCCCATACAAAGCTTGCACCAGCAACAGTGGAATTTGTATGAGATGACCAAAATTTTTCTCGTTTTTCGACCCACGTTTCTTTGGGAAAGTTGTTCAGTTTCATGTTCTGAGGAACAACTAAAATTTGGCTAGGGGGGGTGTAAGGGGATTTCGACCTCTCCATACAAAATTACCGCTTGGCTCAGGCGGCTTGTATGAAAAAGTAGTTTTTTTTTATTTCCCCACAATATTTCTTAGGCAAAGTTCTGCAGTTTTGTCTAATGAGTAAGCTCTTTCAGTTCTCGGTACACGGTCCCTTGCACCATGTCAAGGACGATAATAAAACCATGTATACTATACTTAAACAAATATTGCTCTTTTAATTGTTTAAGATGATTTTATATGCATGTTATGAATCTGAAAAATGGATACGGTCAACCTAACCTATTATTACCAGGCAGTAGCAGACACTGTCGTTTGAGGATTACCTCATCAACATTCCTGCCCGGACCTTTCGACTCGATTAATAAAATCCAAGAAACAAGTATTTATAAAACATGTAAATATACATTTTTAGGGTTCTGAACCATAATTGTAAAAACGGAACCTTCGATATTGTTAAGGTGGAATTTACGATATTGTTTAGTAAGGTTCGTCTTCGTCTGTCTGTCTGTCACACGTGTTTATTTCAGCAGCTACTCGTTCTATCGACTTGGGAATACTTTTAAATTATGCTTGCCCAAATTTATTGCAAATCAAAGAATAACAATTTATTTTTAGGCAATTTTTATGGAGCCCAATAGAGACATTAGAGACATTCCAAAATATAATAGGTCTTTACCTATGAAATTGCCGAAATTTTCTTACAGATTAATGAGATCATAATTCCTATAATTCTAATTCTTTTTTTTTTCATTTGTCTTACATTTGAAAGTTGACTTCAAGGTTATCAATTCACGCATAAAATAAAGTTTTTATTTTTAGTTTGATGTATAAAATTAAAGGTTCGAAAAATTGTTCGTCTTAAATGTCGTCCGATTTCATCATTAGATTTGTTATATTTTTTTACAGATAATATTTTTCAAAAATTAAATTTAAGCTTCTGTTAGCTTAATGTCTTCCCAATAATGCAAAAAAAAATATGAAAAAATTGGATTTATAATTCCTAAGAAAAATGCAAAAATGTTAGTACTGAAAATTGAGTTTACCTAAAATTCGCCATACAAAACGGCAATTTCATAGGTAAAGACCTAATAATTTTGCTTTTTTAAGTCTTAATTTTCAAGTTATATTGAAAAATGTCTAAAAAATACCATTCCCCTCCCTTATCTCCCAAGTTTACTAAACGAAATATCTAAATTAATTAAAGTCGATAGAAGTTAATAAATATTACAGGCAAAATTAAAAAAGCTCGGAAGTTTGCACCCAGCTGTAACTTATCCCGGTTCTGAACAAACCCTATGTTGCCACTCACAATTGGCCATATATTTTTAATGTCGTCGTAATCCATATGGTACGCATGGCAGCCAGAAGGTGGTAACAAAAGTATAACAGTATAAGCAGAACCATGCTAGTCATGCTACGCTAAAAACAACCCGCTCAAGGTCCAAGTGTTTACCACTGGCAAGCGGCCGGCTGAACGTTATGTAGGTACACACGGCCGCAGATCAGTAGAAACACTTTTGGACCTTATGACGTGGTAATAGAGTTGAAAAAGTTTCTACCGACAAGCGGTTGACCGTACCTATCGGAAAATAACAAGAATCGTCGATCGTCGTCATCATCACCAAGCCTTATTATTTTTGACCAATGGTTTTTTACGGAGTCGGCTATACTATCATTGAAAGTAGCCGGAACTAACGGCTGAACGTGCCCTCCGAAGCACGGAAACGCTCTAGTTGTTGTGCCACTAGCGGCCACCCATCCAGGTTCGGACCACGGCCAGCGTTGCTTAACTTTCGCGATCGGAAAGCAATAGCAACTACCACTCGGCCGCGAGCGCTTCAATAACAAGAGTCGTAAATAAATTTTCGAGGTCAAAAATTGTAAGAAACTTGCAGATGCTAGTTTACTTGTATTATATGATATGTGTAGATGCCATAGGTCCGTTAGGTAAGACAACCTTGGTTGTTTGTGTTAGGCTCTCTTCTGACCAAACGCACGAGCCGAGCGAGCGAAGCGAGCGTGCTGCGCTAGCCAGCATCCGGCGAGGGCCAGAAGCGAATTCAGTACAATTTATTATTTTTTAACAGACGATTCTTGTTATTTTCCGATCAATAAGAGAGACCGTGTATTTTTCGATAGGCCTAAGGCTGGCCGTGGTGTGTATGCACCTGCCACTTCTGCCAGTAAGCGGGCCTATTACCGGCCGCAGTCACTTTAGAAATAATAACCGCATTTTTCTTCACCCACCAGACAAGGGTTACTTCTTCTCGTGGCGAGACCCAGCTCTCCGTGGCGTGGAAGAAGACTGGCTGAGTGCTCGCAACTACTGCAGACAGCGGTGCATGGACCTGGTGTCTTTGGAGACCAGCGATGAGAACGAGTGGGTCAAGCAGCGCATCGTGCAGGACAAGGTTGGTTATATGTTTATTTTATTCCGGGTACAACAAAGTCTCGAACTGATATGGAGTTGGAGGAAAATATAGTTGGAAGTGAATGACGGTTCTAGATCTGATTTACATAAATTATCTGAAGGTCTGTCGTCAGAGTGTTTCAGTAACAAAAGAATTGTTTACGAAAAACATTCCTAATAAGTACGCAAAACCATTTAGTTAAGGACGGGGTATTTTCAAGCAGTCTTTGAATATTTTAGGTCAGTAATTCATATGTAGTTAAGACTTTAAGAGCCATACGTAACCCTTTTAAAAAAATTATGTTGAAATGCCTAATTACTGCAGTCTAGACGCTAGCCCACCGTTTGGTCATCTTTACAGTAATAATTAGTTACTGTTGGGGATACAATGCGGAATCCTTGACCCGAATGACGAAGGGACGTAATATTCAGCATGCAGTGAAATTAGCAAAGCAAACGTGACTAACTACAGGAAAATGAGAGACAATACGTGACCGTGACGGGAGTCTAAATACGAGTAGAAAGTTCTCTTCCAAGTATCTATTCTTCGAAGCTCCAAATTCTAGTTTTTGTTATCTCTGTCTTGGACAACAACTGATTAGAATTGGGTCAGTTTCAATTCGATTGTGTTGTCATTCACAGCATGCAAATCATCTCATAATATTAGGAGACCGCTGATCAACACAATAGTACACTTAGTTTCACTTAGGTGCTTCCATGCCTCGCATTCGTGGGAATTTGTTGTTTTGCTACCGGAGAATCTTCTTGAACGTATTGCCTATTGAAGTATTGACGATATCGTAAAAACAAAATAAGATAATTACTCTTTGGCGTTTTCTTCTTACATGATTCTAGAGATCATGGAAATGGAAAATCACAGCATTACTTGATAACAATGCCAGCTAGAATACTCGTATGCGTAGAATTGAGGTCAAAAATTGTAGTACCTATTTCTATGACCTGGTATAAAAGCGTTTGAAATAACAATGGCAAAGATTCAACCAGAAACGCATGAGAATATCCAAGCCACTACATTCCATATACAGCACACACAAGAATGCTACTCTTATCTAACCTGACCCAACGCATAACATTAGCATTCTCACTAGAAGCGCTGGCGCAGGACCCTATACTTTTTTAGACAGGGTCTTTCTAACGTTAAAATTAAATAATGTTCAGTTTGTTTACAATTGGTTCCCTACAATTTTAATTTTACGCACGTTACGTACAAAAGAAAATGTCAGATGGTCAACGATGGGGCGAGCTTGCCCAGAAGAAGCCTATCAATCGTAATTTTTTTGCTTTTGTTTGCGGTATCCTGTTAATTACAAAGTACAGCGCGTTCAGGACAAGTCTGTCTATGACGGTTATTTTCTGCGCATGGGTGACAGGCGGAGAGCCAATTAACGATTCGCTCGCCTTGTAGGGGGATGGCGCGCTCACCCCCGCGACAATTTTTTTGACTTCTGCGCATTAACGATCACAGACAGAGTTATTTTGCGCGCAGTATAGATACGGAAACCTAGTAAATAGGTACTAAGTATTGTTTTTTTTTTATTTCGATCTTTAAAAGACCCGGTATACCTAGCTAATATCTATTTTGTATGGCAAATTGCCCAGCACCAACGACGTATTGTCATTCAAATGAACCGACAGATTCTTCGGCACTGCGATTGCGACGGCGGCAACAGATAACTCACTATTTGCTGTGAGTGCTGTGACGAATTACTACAGTACCACAGTAGGTACTGTATGCGTGAATTGCCTTTTAATAGGCGGCGTTGTTTACTATGGTGTTTAATGAAAAATACGTTAAAGGTACTAAAAGGTTAAAAAACGTAAAAATTAACTAACGCAGGTGGCTCTTATATACAGTATAGAGCACGTCAATCTTGACACACTGGATTCTGTGGCGTTTTTAATTAAATCACCATTTGGCTACTCGCGCTGCAATTTTTTCCGTGAAACAAATAAAAGCAAAGTCGCCTAGACGGGCCACTTAAAAAATATTTAGTAGATGACGCTTAAGCCCCTAAGAAGTGAAGGAACTGACTGATAAGATAAGGTTCATTAGAAGTTTGGAAGGAAATAAGGATCCTTGAATAATGAAATTAGGTTGCCACTACCTCCCAAACCTTTTACATTATTCGCCTGCGCAGCCCTGCGTCGGCGCAACATGTTTATTGCTTTCATTTCTCTCTATCGACCCTCATCTCAACATTTACTTCTGCTAACCCTTAAAATGTTACAGAAAAATAATTTATACCAAGAAAATTAAAATAAACTAACCCAAGCAATAAATTTTCAGGTGAAATACATCTGGACATCAGGCCGCCTGTGCGATTTCAAAGGCTGCAACCGGCCCGACCTGCTGCCGAACGAGATCAACGGCTGGTTCTGGACAGCTGAGCTCCAGAAGTTGGCTCCCACTACCAACCGCCAACAGAACGACTGGTCTGAGGGTGGCGGCATTGGGAAACCACAGCCCGACAACAGGGTATGTATTTAAACATATCTTACGAATTCGTTTAGGAGTTAAGGAGTGAACACACCGGGCTGAATTCAAAGACATACCTTGCTCGTTGTAGTAAGGATATTGCAATTAACATAACCAAGCCTCCCAGCAATGTATGCCGAATTAGTCTTTGAATTCAGCTAGGTGTGATCACTCCTTTAGGAGTAACATCTTCTCTGTTCATTATTCGTCAGACAGAACAACATATGGCTTGAACAACACAAACTAATATCGTAGACAGGACCAAAAATTTATCAGAGGGTACGCGCGGCAGCAAGTTAGTAGTAACATCAGTATCAGCTGAACCAACCCTACGCATATTCTTTGGCTGCTCCACGAACCCCCGAAACCGTGCGCTTTTGTGCACAGTCCGTCTAGGACCACCCCCTTGCCTATTACCACTTTTGAAGGAAGGGTAAGGGAGCCAGTGAAACTGTGAAATTACCGGTACATGAGACATACCATGTTAGTTCTCATGGTGGATAACCTTCTAGTGTCAAGTCATGCCACTAATAAGACAGTGGGTGTTATGGGCGGTGAGGTGGTGATCACTTATCATCATGTGGTCCAGTTTACCGAATTGTGACATTAAAAAAAAATCAGACATCATCAAGGTCAGTGTTAATAAAGACTTGCAGCCGACTGCACTAGCTTTGAAACCCATGGAACCCTGTTGTGATGAAAGAGGTGTTAGGTATAATACTATGGATGGACCAATTGATTAATGCGGGCATTATTCGTAATGACCGGACATTTTGAATGATAACCAGTCAAATTGAACCAAGTGATTATTTATCACGTAAACTTCATTTAATTTATCATAGTATCTATCTGGTCATACTTAGATGAAACCAACCTATGAAACGATCTTATTTGTGGTATGAAATAACGGCTGGAATTATGTAGGTACTAACAGCTTTCTAAATAACAAGCTGTTAGTTAGTTACCTACTTACTCATGAAAATTTTTGTAGTTATCGAATGCGGGTGGTGAATAGATAAAATATATATATTTCCGCAGCCATTAGGTAGATAGGTATCTGATGGTACAGTCAGCATTGTAAATCGCTAAAAAAATCAGATTTCCAAAATCACTATAGGTAGGTACACCATATTAAACGGGTATAGTATCATTACGGGTAAATAGTAAATTGGAAATCTTTTGTTCAGCGACTTTCAATGCTGACCGTATCGAGTACTACGGAAACACTATTCCTATAAATCTAACCGCAGCAGCCGCAAATAAAATACGAAGTGGAAAGCATGCGCACGTCATAACATTTTATTAATGTATGATCGGCACAACTGCAACAGCCTTAGCTGCGTTTACATACGACGCAACAATTAAAGCAACAGCTGAAGCGCTATTGCGGAACCGATCTTACGCGGTGATGCAACTGCAAGCGACCGATTCCGCGAACGTTAAGTAATGTTTGCCATAAACCGCCCAAAGCGATCCGGCGGATGTCACGCAACGAAAACGAAAGCCGTCTCGCATATTTATGGGTCTACGAAATGCGCGAGCGCTGAAGGGCGTACCCGTATGAGACGCGGGCGCCCGGCTTTCTACAAACTGCACAACAAAAGCTCATCGGTATTCGTCGTGCGTAGTGTCTGTTTGCGCGTGCCTCGCTTTCCCCGCGACCAAATACTTAGTCGCACACTATACGTAACCCTCACGCGGTATCTGTACCGAACCTGCTGCGTGACCTCACTTCAATAGTTCCAATGATGGATTCCATTAATGAACCTGGTGATTTTTTTCACTTATGGTTCCAATGGTTCAAATCACCCACATCCGCTTTTTGTCCAAACTCATTTGAGCGTATATGCCAAGGCCCTTACATTATTGTGTGGTTAAGTTTAACCTACCGCTGCCGGCTATTGACAATAGATTTACAATTCATTCATAAGCACATGATGAGCATGATGAGCACTAACAAAAAGAAAACAGTTTTTAGATTCAAAGCTCACGATTTATCTTTGTTATGTAAGCAAAACATTAGCTTTCATTGAGGCTTAATGCAAATTGCTGGTGAACACCTTGTTCTTGACGAAGATGGAGCCTTACAGCCAATAGTGAGAAAAGCAGGTTGATAACGACTGTAGATAATAGTGGCCCATCCTAGGCCCCACATATCGTTACGTTTTACTAGAGCTCTAGAAATACAACTAAAACTGCAGTGGAGCCATTTAAAGAAATAGTTTAATTCGCATATACAAAACCTTTCCTTATTATTGTTGCTTTTAATAACCCAGCAATGGTTTCTTGAAGTTTATTTTAAGCTGCCAGCCATACCACGTATCCTTAACGGTAGTAGGCTGGCTCTATTAGCATAAGTATTCTGTAAAGAGCATTGAATACTCGTAAATAATCTGAATCCTATCGCACATCCAAATTATATTCAGCAGATAAGTTTTGTGTTACAAAAGACAAAAGTTAGTTGCTAATACTTATGATGGGTTGTACCTACCTCAGCACAAATTTAAAGAATGCATTTAGGTCTTAAACACAATAGATTTATTTTTGCGGCGGCCGGCGAGCGCTCCTCTCCTAAAAACGCCTGTAGAAAAAATATAGCACTTATGTTTACTTGCCTTTTTTATTAATTTTCAGGAACTGATCCAAGGGGGTGCTGCAGAACACTGCGTTGCGATCTTGAACAACTTCTACAACGATGGAGTACATTGGCACGACGTCGCTTGTCACCACCGCAAGCCGTTCGTTTGCGAAGAAAACGATGCTCTTCTAAAATACGTGCGATACACCAACCCCAATCTCAGAGTTTAGATCATTATTAAAGCACTATGCTTTGCTCAAACTGTTGAATGTGAAAAGTAGCTAGCTGTGTTGTTGAAGTACAAATCGAAATCATTATGCATAGTGCAAAAACAACCAAAAATTCATAACATCGAAAACACTGCCAAATCCAGAAATTTTAATACTGTGAATACATAAAAATATTGTTTGGCCCTATACCCCAAGATAATTAGATTTTGGCCTAGACAAAAATCGGAACCAAGATTTTCTTTTTGTGGTTTATGAAGTCTTGGAAGTAATTACATAATTTTTTAAAATTAAGCATATCACCAAATGGGACAAGGCGGCAGATTAAAAAAACCCTATTATATAAATAGTTACTGTGGCAAAAATGCCAACTAAACGAAATGTTTTCTGGGCTCGTTCAATGATAAACTTTTAGTATTTTACAAACTAATTAAGCACCTAAGTTCTTAGGTAAAGCCTAAAATCAAAAAAATCCCACTAAAAGTTTTATTTCTTTTTGTCTGCTCGGGCAAAATACATAACTATCTCGTGACTTTTTGTACTTCAAAATTTTGTTGTACTTGATCAAACAGTCATAAAAGTGAACACAATATGTTAAAGCTTTACAGTGGTATAATTATTGAGAGATTTCTCTTTGGCCAAAATAGTTAACTGAATGAAAAGTGTTTGATTATACTCTAAAACTGTACTTACGTTGATTACTTTGAAAATTAAACATTTCAGGCAATAGCGTATCTTTTTATATAAAAATTACATTATGTAGCGCTTTATATCGACCCTAAAGAAGTTGAAATAAAGTTCATAATTGACATTAACATAGTACACGGCTCGTGATTGCACGGTACGGCAACGTCGCATTGCTTCGCTGTTTTTTTCGGTACGCGCTTCGGAATTTAAAGTTAAACATAAAAGATGAAAATTTACATCGGGTGTAGTAAGCTGAAAATACTTTTGATCTTCTGATCTAAATCTAAATATATAAAACAGCATGCCCTGACCGACTGACTGACTGACTGACTGATTCATCAACGCCGAGCCGTAACCGATAAAGCTACAGATGTGAAATTTTGTAAGTAGTTTTTTTGTACGTCAAGACTACACATTAAGAAAGGATTTTCTGAAATTCATCCCCTGAGGGGTTGAAAAATGGGGTGGAAGTTTGTATGAATATTCTACAGGTTTGACATGAGACTCAAAAGAATTGTGGATTTGATCTAATGAAAGGGAAAAACCGGCCAAGTGCGAGTCGGACTCGCGCACCGAGGGTTCCGTACCACCACATGATATATATTGTATTAGTTGAAATGTCAGTAAATTACTGTGGTCGATTTTTAAAGTTAAAACTTCTTCAGCGGCGCTTGGCACTTTTTCAGATGGGGAAAAAATTATTAACTCGCATCAGAAGTCGCGTCAGATCTCGGATGAAGTATAGAAATGGATTTGAAAATAAGCATACCAAGTTAGAGCAGGCTCAATATATACAAAAGTTCTAAAGTGTGATAAAGATCAAAACATCTTTTTTATCTTTGTCGCGTCAGATCTCGGATGAAGTATAGAAATTGATTTGCAAATAATCATACCAAGTTAGAGCAGGCTCAATATATACAAAACTTCTAAAGTGTGATAAAGACCAAAACATCTTTTTTGTCTTTGTCGTAGCAGGCCTGTCTGTGAAATAGGCAGCTTTTTCCAAGATCAAAGGAGTGCGACTCCTGTAAACTTGTTTACTATTATATATTCTGTGGTCATAGTCTCGGCTTTTTTTGTTGTGCACAACGTGATATGTGCACGACAGACTTGACGTACTGGTTTTGATCGTTATTTAATAGCGAATCCTAAATGTATGAGATCTACATTTCGGATGACAGCTGTCAAACTAAAAATCGCTATAACTCGAAAACTACTGACCCTAGCCTACTCGTGTGCTGAGACAAATGATAGGACTCGATGATATCTACATTTCGGATGACAGCTTTCAAACTAAAAATCGCTATAACTCGAAAACTACTGACCCTAGCCTACTCGTGTGCTGAGACAAATGATAGGACTCGATGATATCTTCATTTCGGATGACAGCTGTCAAACTAAAAATCGCTATACCTCCGAAACTACTGACCCTAGACTACTCGTGTGCTAAGACAAATGATAGGTCTCGATGAGATCTACATTTTGGATGACAGCTGTCAAAGTAAAAATCGCTATAACTTGAAAACTACTGACTCTAGTATACTCGTGTGCTGAGTCAAATGATAGGTCTTGATGAGATCTACATTTCGGATGACAGCTGTCAAAGTAAAAATCGCTATAACTTGGAAACTACTGACTCTACAATACTCACGTGCTGAGACAAATGATAGGTCTTGATGAGATCTACATTTCGGTTGACAGCTGTCAAAGTAAAAATCGCTATAACTTGAAAACTACTGACCCTAGACTACTCATGTACTGAGACAAATTTTAGGTCTCGATGAAGAAGTACACGAGCAATGACGCGATTGACCCTTACAAAAACATCATATTCAAAAATTCAAGTTTTCACTTCTGCCGGCACTCTCGGAGTGCAACTCGTCCTTTTTTGAGTCCGACTCGCACTTGATCAGTTTTTATATTTTATAGCTTATGCAGCATGAGATACAGCCCACTGACAGACAGTCAGACAGACATCGGAGGCATATTAGTATGATCCCGTTTTTCACCCTATGGGTACGGAACCATAAAGTCTGAAATAATTAAAGTTTACAACCTTTCTCAGAACCAATTAACGCTAGCTAGCTTCCACTTCAAGTAAATTCTTATTAAAGAGGAGTCAAGATCGGGGCGTCAAGAGCAAAAGCTTAGCACGCTAGTCCGACTCGCACTTGCCCGGTTTTTTGTAACACTGTATCCCACAATGATATTTTCTCCTTTCAATGGACTGTTTGAAATGTTGTTGTTTGTACAAGCAGGCAGCCAGACACTTGCAGCCCACTCTAGCTACTTGGACTGTTGAAATAAGAACACTAAAAGTCTAATATTATGTCAGGCTTGACGTACTCTTGACATTACGTAGAAGAAAAAAGTCTCGGGGCGCACGGCACGCCATACCGGTTCCAAAGAACATATAATATTACGCCGGTTCTCGCTCGCTTGACGCGATCTATTGAATTAAAAATCAACTTTTTTATCTTTTTATAATTATGCTTAATTTTATAAATAAAAGAAAGAACACACGATGAAACCTGTAATTAAACAAAAGTTTTTCAGTTGGTATTTTTGCTTCAACATTAAATACGAAAATATTTAACTTTAGATTAATATGCTTAATTTTAGGTAATTTGCTCAAAAACTGTCCTGGAAAGTCTATCAAATTTAAAATAATTTGGTTGCCATTTTTGCCTGGACTTTTATGTAACTTGCATACAAATTTGCTAATAAAAAAATAAGCGCAAATATTTTTTGCTCAGTTTTAATTGAAGTAGGTACCTTGGAACCCACATCAAAAGTTTACCCCATCAGATATTAGTTACAATTTTTGGCTTGACTTCACATGCATAAACAAACAAAAAAATATATTTTCTGGAGAATCTAAAAGCCAGCCAATTCATTAAAAAATATTTTTTACATAAGTGTTCCACCACCTATTATAATACATAGCAACTTTATGGTAAATCGACGGTTTCGATTTATGTCCAGCCAATTAAAAATTACAGCTTCAGGACTCGGCCTACTAGCCCTAAGTTTACCTCAATATTTATTACAGTATTTTATTCTATGTATAGTAGTCAACTGAAGAAAATGTTCTTACTTTTTAGTATTTAAGATCTGTCAATAAAGACTGCTTTAATTTAATTGTGTTCTTTTATTCAATGAACTTAAATTATTTTGATGTAGGTACATTTATCATACCCGCAATAAGAAACTTGGTAAATCTTCGATAAAGTAAATGACATAAATGGGTACATAAAAATTTATTTATTCCATTAATTCATATTTAAAATAACAAATTATTCTTAACTGTAGAGTTGTTAGGATGGGATTGTAACATGAAAATGATACCGGAGTGAGCCAGGCGTACTCTTCTTGGTCATTATGAACCAGAGGCAAATATTGCAGAAGTAGACTAAAGTTAGCAGCATTGTCACATGCATAAGGCGGCAAAGCCGAAGAAATGACTGCTTTAGGCTTGGACTGCAAATCAAAAAGATTTAAATTATTATCGATAACAAGAAAATGCAATAATCTAAGTTATTATCAGAGGTCGGCATCTGCCGGTCATTCCAGGTCAGTACTTAAGTCATATGATTGGGGCCTTCTTTTTAATGACTCTACTGGCTTTGCAAGAAGTTCTAATATTTATAATAATGAATTCTTTGTTATTTTGAGATTCTAAACAAAGCCAATTCATAGGAGCCCTCCCCTCCCACTGACACAATACAATTTAATAAGAGGGCCCCAATCATATCACTTACACTCACAGATTTCGACCTCTGGTTATTATTGATACAAACTTACTCTTTGCTAGAAAACTCTTCTATACTAGACTGCACAGACTCACTAGACCTGCGTGGTTCTGGCAGCAATGAGAAGTCTTTATCAAACTGTTCTTGCAGGCAACAGATTCGCTCCATAATGAACAAGAGGAGTATGGCCCAAAAATACTCGAATTCAAATACCATGTCTGCTGTCATTTTTTACCCTCTACCATTATTATATGATAACCAAATTTGGTCTTTACTGGTGGATCCGTATACACTGGATTGTTTACACTCGACACTGGCAAGGCGAATGCTGCATCCTGAAATGGACCAACCATGGAGCCTCGTGTCATCCACCCCAAGTCTCCGCCTTGCCTTGCCTTATCTTCGCTGTAAGCTGACGCTACATCAGGGAATTTTTGTCCTGCTATCAATTTTTCCAGCGCCTCCAAACATTTTGACTGTTTCTCGCACAATATGTGACGGACTTTGACAGCTGTACCGCCTTTTTTCTCTTTACCAGCCGATTCTAAATTTAAAGAAAATTAATATTAGCAAGGAGTTCTGTTTACTTTTACGTAAGTTAAATAAGTCACGTACTAGTTTTCAACAAAAAATATATTAGCCAGATGAAAACCACATGAAACTAACGGATGCGGCACATAACCAAGGAAGATAATAAAACATAACCTAACCTTTTGTATCACCAGCAGATTTTCCCCCGCCTTTAGCACTACCACCTGCTTTGCCACCTTTCTCGGGTTGTTTCTTTGGAGGCATTTAAAACGGGAGAATACAACTTAATTTTCTTACTCAACCTGTCTCAACACAACAAACAACAACTTTTGTTTTGACTGGTTTTGTTTTGACAGACCACTAGGGTTGCCAGATCTTCGCCAACTCAATTCGCCAAAATTTTACTGCCGAGTAGCCTAAATCGCATAAATATTTTTTTCTGTCAAATAGCCTGATTCGCCCAATATTTTGAATCAAGTAGCCTAAATGTAGCCTAAATAAAGATAAAATCTTGAAAAATAAATCAACTAAATCCTCTAAAACAAAACATTTAAATTAAAAAGAATTCAAGCTTTTTATAGGGGTATGATAATAATACAGTACCCAAGTTATGTACTAGATATCATATCTTTTTGACACATAAAACAACGTCAAGTGACTTCTCTGCTTTTAATTATGAAGTTATCCTAAAGTAGCCTAAATCGCCCGATCGGTCTTTCCTTGGTAGCCGATCAGATTTTTTGGTCGTCATGGGACCCCATGAGGTAGCCTAAATGGCGATATTTCGCCTAATCTGGCACCACTGCAGACCAGACAGACGGCACTTGTGGTTTGACATTTATAAATTATTGCCAGACACAAAAAAAATAGAGCTTCCAATAACCGGTATTATGAAAAATCTATATACGACGCACAAAATAACTTTGGCCCTGTCATTGATGCGCAGAAGTAAAAAATGGGACATTTTTTGCTTCTGCGCATCAATGACAGGGCCAAAGTTATTTTGTGAGTCGTATACATGGTTGATATGCGTTCAAAAACTTAGCTTTACATTTAATTTACAATGTTTTTCAGCAAAGAATCCTTAAAGAGCAATGCAAAAACTGGCCGCATCAATGTAAATTTAACAGTATCACATGTTATTTAGGGGGTTTTGTTGATATAATTCACGTTATTTGATAAATGTGAGAAGACTTGGACTCTAGCTCGCTAACACTACGGATTGTTTCTTGAAATCAACGCACACATCACATTCACTGAATACAAAGATTTCGGACCTCCTTGCTTCGCTCGGAATAGATACCTTGCTAATTTATTTTACTATGGGATGACATCTGCCAACATGTCCCAAATTTTTATGTCAAATCATCAATGATCACTAGGAAATATTCAAAATAACTTGTCAAATCCATAGAACGACGCCTTCACTGCCTTGTGACGAATTATTTCTTTAATCCTCCTTCTAATTACCCTTATTTTTCTGTGACTGAATATAGTCGGTTTATTTCTATATGCGTGCATTCGTCGAATATCATCGAATACAGTTTCAAAACAGACTAGAGCGCGCTTATGTCAATGTCACTGAGAAAATTAAAAGTTTGATTTTGTTTTGCGTTTTAAGAAATTATTGAGAGATAATGATTATTCGATAAGATAATTTAATCTAAAACCCCAAAAAAAGTTGAATAAAATCTCTCGAAAACGAGATTGATGACAAATGTCTTATGAATTTGACGTTTCGCACACGCTGCACTACCTCATTTTCGTATGCAATGATAGCGCGCTAAAGTGACGTCACTGATGACGTCACGTCGCTTAAACGAGTGAATACGAGCAAGTTTTGAACCGACTATTAGCGCGCTAAAACCGCACACAAAGCTCATGAGCAGGTTTTAATCCGTACTGTAAGTTTGTAGCAAAGGTTTTTAGTTTTTGAATACAAGCCGTTTCGTGCATTGCAGTGTGACCATTTGTGGCAGGATCCTGCCTTTTTGGCTGTTTTAGCTCTTTATTTTAGTCTGGCAGTTTCGTTTGACGTTTTTTAAGTCTGGCAGAATATGGCAGTATTGCAATATTGCAATATTACGCTAGCAGATCTGGCCGTTTAGGCTAAAGTAAGAGTATAAAGCAGTATCGAGGTAAAAATCAATCAACTAGGAGTTTTTGTAGACTTTCCGTTGGAAAGTTATGGCAATTCCCTTACTCTCTTGTCCAATTTGCAGTTCGTTCAATTTTAAACTTTAAGGATTTGGATGCAAAGTTAATAATTCTTTGATCTGCTTTTAAACATGTTTGTGAATCAGAGACTGTGGCAGTTTTGACATTGAAATGTCTTTTCGTTTGCTCCAGTCAATGGATCTACTACACTTGAGTCCAGTGTAGGCTCCAATTTCACGAAAAAGTGCGATCCCCTTATATCTCGGAGAGTTTTGTAGATATGATATTCAAAAGAAGCTCAAAAGACGTGGATTTACAAGAACTGTTTATTCGATAAAATAAAAAACCAAAAAAGTTATGGCCAAAGTAGTGAAAAAAAAAAAAATCTTTCCGAATTTTAGATTTTGGCGCTCGATATTTTGGAAACGAAGAATGATACAGTGCGTTCAGAACAAGTTTGTCCATGACAGTTATTTTCCGCGCATGGGTGACAGGCGAAGAGCCAACGATCGATTCGCTTGCCTCCTGGGGGGAGCCGCGCTCATCCCCGCGACTAATTTTTTGACTTCTGCGCATTAACGGTCATCGACAAAAATATTTTGTACGTGCAAAATTTGAGAAAAATTCCTCTGGACAATTTAGTCAGCTGCAATTTGAGCCTAAAACAAAGACGATCGGGTTAAGGGTTTGCACTGTAGCCAAATCTTTTTGAAGATATATTTTCGAATTTCGTAGATTCATTTCCAATGTGGTCGATAGTCGTGTGAGGCACGAAATCTGTGGTTTTTTCCCCTGTGTGAGGCAGGATTTCCAATTTGAAGTTTGTCACACTGGTGATCAGTGTGACCATTTGTGGCAGATCATGCTGACGATTTAGAAAAGTGGCAGATTTAGGCAGATTTAAAGGATTTCAAGAAAATTCACATTACCTTATTTGAATTTTCAATGAATTCATCTTTTTTCAAAGGAATTACATTAGGCTTTATATATAATTAGATTAAAAATTACTAATCGAACTTGTAACTTTTGTTTCATGGGCAGATCAAACGGGGATATCCCTCTTATTCTGTTTTTTAGCTATTATGATACTGGAATTGTGTGTCATATTCTTTCTTATCTTTTGATTTATTTTCCAATCAACTTTCGATTTTACCTCATTCTCTTCTGGTTTGTATGTTTTTTTTTTATGTGGGCAAACGAGCAGGTAGGCCACCTGGTGGTAAGTGGTCACCACCACCCATAGCACCTACTGTCTCACTACTTCATTAGGGAAACAATTTGACACTAATAAGACAACAAAGCGCGTAACCCTTCCTGAGAGCTAAGATTGTATGCCACATATGCCAGTAATTTCACTGGCTCCCTTACCCTTCAAACCGAAACACAGCAGTGCAAACACTGCTGCTTTACGGCAGAAAAAGGCAAGGGGGTAATACTTCCCTAGACGGACTTTGCCCAAAAGCCCTACCACCTACAAAATGGTATACGGTTCTGTATAATGAATTATTAATTATGAAGATAAATACGAGCTTTCTTATTATCGACCTGAGTGGGAGTAAGATCCCTTGCTTTTTTCCTGGTTGTTGAGGGCTAAGGATGACCACGTTGAATTCTGTAAAGCTAGCAACTGGAAAATAATTAATTAATGAAATGTCATTAAATTCGTGTGTATTTTTATTCGTTTCCATGAAGGCATATTTTTGGCATTTTTGGCGCCAAATGTGGCAGATTTTTTTGCCCAGTCTGTGGCAGATTCACTATTTATGAGAATTGAGATGGTTACACTGCTGCCCTGCGTTGCCATCAATCAAACGTCATGAATGGATTTGTTCTACGTTTTTTCTGATTTTAATTTATTATTTGTATAGTTTCTTTACATTATTCTTATAAATTTTACATCTAGTTTTAAGTATAATCATGTTTCTTTTAGCAAATTATTGATGAAAGGTGAATTTGCTCCTTTGATATGTAAACAAGCTTTAGTGTTGGGCATCTTTGTGTACATAAATTTTACGTCTTTCGGGTATTTGTAGACAGCCCGTCACCCACTACGATGGGGATAATGTACGAGAAACGACCGCTTAAGCGGCCGCGGCTGGGCCCCCCGGATGTTTACCCTCAGGAGCCTCGTCAGAAGGAAGACGAGCTCACTTCCACCAACGTCAAACATGGCTTCTCCACCACCCCGCAGTCCAGCGATGAATTTGGCACCGCCAGAAACTTCAACTACTCGGCATCAAAGGTAAACATTGTGGTTTTTTCATATGCTATGCCTTGACCTCATTTTGATCTAGTATTTGAGTTACTTCTCAAACAACTTGGGCACTACTACTGTGTTAAATGTAAGGGTTAGTCCATCTCAATAAATCAATAGATAAGTTTGTTTATGACCCTCCTGCATATTCATTGATATTGATTGGGGCGAGGTAATGAGATGTTAGCAGTGTAGAGGACAGAGGAATCATGAATAACAGAAATCACCCTGAAATACATCACCTTACCTCCTCCAAGGTCTGCACCCAAGATACACAAAGTTATTAAACTTTGTTATGTTGTTACCATAGCTGCATTCCAAATTAACGATGATATCGATTTTATCACTCACAGCACGCTCAAAAGCGTCCCAAATCAGTTTGGCATTCTTTTGACAGTGCTGTGAGCGATAACAGCAATATTATTGTGGATTTGGAACGCAGCTCATGTTGTTAAGGCGGTTGCTGGATGGCAGCACCTTACTTTTAGAAATAAATTTATTGCGTCGCAAATACAAAACTTTTCGCTATATGGTAGTTATATATGTTATAACCCATGACATCATAGCTTAGCTTATCATTTATAGCTTTGTATTGGTAAAGTGCTAAAAGTGGCCGTTTTTGCCAGTTTTACAATACAAAGCTATTCTCGATAAGCTAAGATGTGATGTGGTGGATAATAAAATATAGAACTACCCTAAATAGCCGCCAATCAAACAATCTTTATTATATGTCTTGTATTTATGATGCAATAAATTTATTTCTCAAAGTGGCAGCACTTCTGCTCAGCAACCACCTTAATGATTATTTTTTCTATAGGTGGCGGTTTGTTATCGTCACAAACAATAATAATATTTATCTTTAAAGATTATTGATAATTAAGTTAAAACCTTCCTAATATGAAATAAATAAACCATGAAAGCTAAATCAATATTTTCAGATAGGGCAATTTTTCTCTGGGATACTATCAAAGAAGGAGGAACTAAATACCCTTCCTGACTGTGGGAGAAAAAGACAGCAGGTGAACCCTAAAGATAATTTCTGGCCGGCTACTGCTCGCACTAAGGCCCAAATTGAAGCATGGTTCAAGGACTTGGCAGGTTGGTTGTTGTTACTAAAGTTATCAGTTAATTTAAATATTGCTACAAATTCTGAGGTGCTTTTCATCAACTATTCGTTAATGAATTTTTTAATTTGAAAATCCCGGCTTATTTATTCCTTGAATAAAATAATCTGATCTTTTCAAGACTAGAGTGAACAGGCATTATTTAGTTAAGCGTGCTATATTCTCAACCCTGTCATCACTTACCATTATTTAGTGGTATTTTGCATTAAAAAAAAACCGGCCAAGTGCGAGTCGGACTCGCGCCCTAAGGGTTCCGTACCTTCTACCATATGATATACTAAAAGCTTTTGCTCTTTGATTTTAAAAACTCGCAACCATCCAACTTGACCCCTCTTTTATAGAAAAGTTCTTGAAACGGGAGCTCACCTTAATTGGTTACTATTAGTTGTGAGAAAATTTTAAATATTTAATGATTTTAGACTTTTCCCTTTATTTGTACTGTGAGACCTAGCTTCTTGCCAAATTTCATAATTTTAGGTCAATGGGAAGTACCCTGTAGGTTTTGCTTTTTTGCATAAATGTATGGAGATGAGGACATAAAAAGCCATATCTTTTGATTGCGTCGTTGTAAAAAATTTAAATTTTCAGATCTTGTGTGGTTCATGGACCTTAATATTCGTTATCAATTTCAACCTGATACCTCTTCTCATTCGTCAGAAAAAGGGTCTTGACAGACAGACAGACAACAAAGTGATCCTATAAGGGTACCGTTTTTTTTATTTTGAGGTACGGAACCCTAAAAACAGCAGTCCTAAATTTTTTTTTCATATTTTAAGTTCATTTGTAAAATTAAGAAATTATGGATAAAAAAATATATTTTTAAAATAAATAAGCTGCTCAGTTAAAACCAGGTTCAGAGGGTTTCTATACTTAGCAAATTGTATTGATTGATATCCTTGTATATCAACAATGATATCAATGCAAACAATTTGCTAGGTCGGTCACATTACATTGCTTTGTTACACAAAACTTTAATATCTCAGGTAGCAAACCCCTCTCCCAACTGGCAAAGAAGGCTCCAAACTTCAACAAGAAAGAGGAAATATTTATCACCCTTACTGAATACAATGTGTCAATGCCAAGAGCAGCATGGTTCATCAAATTGAGTTCTGCTTACACTGTAGCTGTGTCTGAGGCTAAAATAAAGAAGAGGCAGCTACCAGACCCCACCACAGGTAAGAGAATAATGTAATAATTTTTTATCCATTACAGTCCCTACAGACCCTCAAAAAATAATAATAAGTTTATTGATTCAAAAGTGGTTACAGTGATTTTTTACAAAATTTGCTTCTATAATATTCTTATATATTTTGTATTGCACCCTACTTGACAAATCTCTTAAATTTTTATACTTCTTCTAAACGAAAAATAAACAAATTTAAAAAGTAAAGTTGAATAACTTGTGTGCTTTCAGAATGGACATCAACATTGATAAAGTTTCTAAAAGACCAGATTCCTAAGCTAGCCGAGTACTACCAGAGTGCGATTCCTGGCAATATCTCGGATAAGACACCACCCTCACAGTCAGGTAAATACAAACAAAATTTCCAAATCTACTAATTTTAGAACTTATAATTATGCACATAGGTTCCCATATAAGGCAACCTCACTTGTTTAATGTGTTAACGCTCTTACCCAAGCGAAGACGATGCAGGACTCTCTATAGGCAAATTGATCCTATCCCAGCAGCTACTTGGCGAGTTTGATAAAGCCCGCGGAATCTGTCAGCGTCTTCAGACCGCCATATTGCTTGTCATTAAGGGGCTGATAAGAGCTGAATTACCTTCCTTTCTAACAAAGGGCAGAATGTGCGTGCTAGAACGGAACGTATTCGCGCTGTTTTACGTTTTTCGCAAATTTTTGCATTTTTCTCAAAATCTGTACTCATAATAATAATTATCAAAAAATAGCTATATTATTGTGCATAATGTATTGAATAATGTGTAAAAGTTTTGGCATCATAGATTAATGGGTACTTAAGAAAAACGGTTTAAAAGCAAAAAGCAGAGGTAACTTTGGATTTTTTTATGGCATACAAAATATATTTAATCGTGTTTTGGAGTCGGCCATATTCTTGTAAAGATGCTTAATTATCACATAAATTTTTTTCACGGCCATATATTCATCACTTTTCGTTAAAAACCTGCTCAAGTAAAGCGTATTTAGCTCTTATCAGCCCCTTAAGGAATCCATTGATTAGCAAAATGGCATATAATAAATTTTCTTAGTAAGGTCACTTTTAGTTTTATTGGTAAGATTTTTGGTGTACTTGACTAAAAACTTCTTGGTTTTCCTAGGACAAGGCACGCCAAGCCATAACTCATCTGGTAATCCTCCAGGTAGCTCCACTCCAAATAACACCGTCCCTAGCTCGATGCATTCACCAGGTAACTCTAGCAGTAAGTGCCTCTGCATATTCTTTGTCTGCTGAAGGCAGACATTTCACAAGCTTTTAACATCAACTGTATTTTATTTATTTGAGGTTTAGCAACTACGTATTGAGCCGACTAAGAGGTCACCGCAAGATACTGCACATTTTTATTGGTCTATAATTCAATCTTTAAATGCTTCCTTACCTTAAACACTTTTTTCCTTCATGTCATAGAATGCACCACTACCAGCCAATATACAACGTGTTAACGGAATAAACGAAACTGAGAAAATAGTTTGTTCAGAATCGAGAGTAGAATCAATTTCACGGGTTTTTGATAGTGGTAATTGTTTGTTTATTTTTATTATTAAAATTTTTGCCGCTTCTATTCTAAATATTTCAGTGGATACGCGCGCTGGAGGGCGGGCGCCGCGCGGCGTGGTTCATGAGCGGTGAGGAGGGGAGGGAAGTGGTCGTGGCGTGCGCGGACTAGAAAAACGATGAAACTAGAACGATGATGAAACTTTAAAATAACAATATCTAGAAAAATAAATCTTTTTTAAGATTTTTTTTACGGGAATGGATTTCTTTTAATAAAAATCAGTTGGGGTGTATGAAGGTTTCGCTTATTTCATTAAAACGTTGTATAACTGACTAACAGTTGCATTTTATTCAATGGAGGTAAGGTATCAAAATGGCGGGGGCGGGAGGAGCTAGTAATAGCAATAGTACTGTAGCCTAGTTGATTAAACCCACGTTAAACCGGCTCGATGACAGAGAAAGAAGCAATTTCGAATACTGCCCATGTTTGTAAATTTTGCTATTTTCAAATTTGTTATTCTGCATGTTTCTTTTTAAAAACATGTCAATTTTGAATCCTCCTGCACCCCGCATGCGTTTCGATATCCCTATCGAAACAAACAATGAAAATTTTCCCTATCCCTTCTCGTTAGAACGGGCAGCAGAGTCCTGTTGCGTATTGTGCCACTAACTAGCTTCCCAGCATGAGCACATAGCCAACTTTTTGCATATTTAATGATGATATGACTTTGTTGAGGTTATTTTAATTTCCAGCTCTAGGTTCGTCGACTCCAGGTGGCAGCGATAGCTCGGACTGGCGGCAAGCGCTAAAACTATGGGCTTACTGCTGTAGACTCGCTAAGCATCTTCTGAACGAAGGCCTGTTGGATAGACATGACTTCTTGACCTGGATCGTCGAACTTCTGGATAAACGACCAGCTGATGATGGATTGCTCAGGTAAACTACAGAGGCATGTAGCAGAAATTTCATTGTTTCTACAGAAGTTTAATAATGACACTTCATGTATAAATAAATTCATATTTCGGGACAATCCACACAAAGTCATCTGATCCCAAACTAGGCAAAGCCTGTGCTATGTGTACAAGAGGCTGATAAACATACATAAATTAATAACACCCAGACACAGACCAATCACTCGTGTTCATCACACAAATGTTTGCCCTGGGCGGGAATCGAACCCGCGACCCACGGCGTAGAAGGCAGTCTTAGTACCAACCACACCAACGGGTCAGTCAACTACTACTACAAAACGTTTGAATAAGATTAATCTATACTATTTATTTATTATTTAATTTGATATCTAGAATTTCTCTATCTGTCTATCTGATTGTTTTAATGATGGTCAGTCAGCTACAGCTTCTTTCATCAATTGGGTATAAAAACTTGTATTTTAATAAAACTTGTATCTAAATGTAAAACGACAAGGCATCTGCGACAGCTACATGCCACCCGCATTCCCGAGTGTCCAAGCTGTCACGTAATTTTCTTATTGCCGTTTTATTCGCTGTTATGTTTCCTTTTCTGCGCTGCAATATATTGTCGAAGTGATTTATTTATTAAATTGGTCAAGCTGTACTACAAAGATAAGAAAACTTTTATCTTTCGAAAAGTTGACTTTTGTCTGCAAGGGCCCTGAGTCAAGTGGCTTTCTACAATCGCAAACGCCAGTAGAATAGAATGAAAATGTATGGGATTGACATTAGCTAACGAAATGTCACGTGACAGCTTATGTCAAATCCATAGAGTTTTATTCTATTCTACTGGCGTTTGCGATTGTAGAAAGCTACTTGACTCAGGGCCCTGGTAGCCAAGGTGTAAGAGAAAGGGTATATCAACCTAGAAGGATATGGTTCTGCCCATTAAACAGAATATAGGTCCAAATACGAAAAAAATTGGACCCCCAACAGAAACTGAATCAGCTGATAGCGCATTTTGCGCGAGGTCAGCATCCGTATTTCGTCCTGTGTTCTTTTTCAGTTTCATGTGCAAAATAACATCCTTCAGGGTGGATATAACCTTTCTGTTACACCTCTTTAAAAGTTCTCCTTTATTTCCAGATTATTTCTACCGCTAGCTTTGCAGCACATGTGTGAGTTTGTTTGCTGCGAGGGCTTATCGCGGAGACTGGCGACGGCCTGCGCTAAGAAGGCGGCTACTATATGTTCTGTGCTGTCAGATACGACGTTGCGAGCGCTCAATCAGCCTGCCGTTTTTAATAAGGATAGAACAGGTAAATAACAGATTTAGAATTTATTAGCCAAGAAAAGAGGTAAATGTATTTTTTTACTGACTTCTACTTGACCTCGATTCAGCCCCGAGGACAAAGATGAGGTCGACGATGGAACGAGCTTGCCCAGAAGAAGCCTATTCACCCGTGACTTCAATAGATTAGGTTTATACGAACTCGCAAACACAGACGCAGGCAGAGAGTTCCACTCATTAGCCGTGCGCATTATAAAAGATGTTGCGAACCGCTTTGTGCGAAAGTACGGAATATCAACCAAGTGTGGGTGATATCCTGTGGTGCGTTTGGATACTTGATGTTAAAAGGGTTGTCTTAATGTCTAAACAGAACCGAACGGAATACCGATGTCGCCGGCTCCAGATACGAACTCGGTTGACGTGAAGCCCAACATATCTCAGATCAAACGATCGGCGACGCCTGCTGAACAAAACCATGGCACTCCCACCGCGCCTATCGGCACTCCCAATCCTAATTTAGGAACACCCAATTTAGGTAAGCAAGTAAATGTTACATTTCCAAAAATGTCCAAAATCTGTTAAAAAAAGCTTAAAATAATTCATTCAAGAAATAATACTAAAGATTGAAAAAAAAACTGTATAGGTACATATACAATACACATCTAAGTAAAAATTTTTTGGGCGGTATTCGGTTTACGGATATGAAAGTTTAAAACTCGCAAATGTATCCCAAAACTTTGCAACCATGAACTAAACATTCACGAAATAATTTATTACATTATTAATATAACTTTCAAAACAACAAGTATTGATATGAAAGAGCCTAATTGGTGGACAAAATTACCCTAAAAAATATTAGAAAAACTATTTAAAATAAAGTACACCAGTCCCTTTTGTTAATTATACATCGCATAGTAACTTTTTTCATAGATAAACTGTTCTTTGTGAGTTTTAACCATAGAATACATGAAACAGAGTTAGAAAGGCAATGCTGACAATTTTGTACGAGAACCGGTGTCGCTAGTTTGCACACATTTAAACGATGAATTATATTTTCACTACATAAAAAAACTGCTAGCTATTTGTCGTCTACTGGTGAATCGAAAAAGTCAAAAGAGCCAAATCCAAGCAATCAAAAATTTACCGTATTACATTACGTTATAACATTATTTTCAAAAACGTCAAAATCTGACGTTTTTGGGTGAGAAAGAGACAAAGATAAAATGTGGCCATACTAATAAAGTTTCCACAAAACGGTTCAAAAAGTATCCATTGGACCTTTCTTTGTTTTACCTTTCCTTTTAAATATTTCCCTAACAATATATTTATAAATGTGTGCAACATTATGCATAATACTTAAAAAAATAATTTAGATTTTTCTTTACTGAAAATAGAAAGTTAGCGATTTTGAAATATTAAATTGTTGTGTTATACTGGTATCATTATTGTGCAAATGCTAGGGATGTATATTTCATTGGGCAAATTATCGATAAAATGGATTATTGTACTCTGTATTACAACTTTTCCACGAAACATAGGTTTTTTTTAGATTCGTACAGCTTGCAATAACTAACTCTAGCGATGGCGGTTAATGCGCAGAACACAAAAACGAGTCGCGGGGGTGCGCGGGGTATGGTGGGGGAAGGACTGCGAAGCGTTCATTGGCTCTCCGCGTGTCACCATGCGCAGAAACTAATCGTCACGCTAATGTTAGGTTGTGCAAGCTGTTTTATTTTTTATATCTCACTAAAATCACAGATTAAATAATAGTAAACTAACGTTTACAGATCCGACATTCTCAGGCGGCGGGGTGAAGAAGGACGTAGATGATGATAGGGAATCCAGGCGCTAGTTCTTATTAGAGGTCACACTGCATCAATCAATCTTTACACAAAACATTGTAAATTCAAAGTCACTTTGTATTATAAACAGGTGTTTTTGTCGTTTTAGATATTATTTTCATGAGAACAGAATTGCGCGCGCGGCCATTGCTTTTTCATTGATGTTTCAGGCAGGTACGGGGGGGGGGGGAAGAGAGGAAAGGAAAGGGTGCGTTCTTAATTAGTTTTATTGTGTTGTGTATTGCCTGGAAAAGCATCATAATAACTTTTGTTTGAGAAGCCAAGTATTTACTTACACCTTGTATATGGGTTTTAGTTTTATACTAATTCTTTATTAGGGTTTCGTACCGAAAGGGTGAAAAACGGGACCTATTGATATGCCTCCGATGTCTGTCTGACTGTCAGTGGGCTGTATCTCATGAACCGTAATAGGTAGAAATTTGAAATTTTCACAAATTGTGTATATCTGTTGCCGCTACAACAACAAATACTAAAAATTTAAAAAATGAAGGGGGGCTCCCAAACAGCTAAAGGGGGGAGCGTAAAAAAAGTTTGACCCACCCCATTGATTGGAGCTTGTTGAGTAAATAAATAATGTATTTTTTGTTTAAAAAAATATTTTAAACCAAATGAAAAAGATGCCACCAAAGTCATCTGTTTTTACAAAATTTTGTTTGAGCTGTATCTCATGAACAGTAATAGCTAGACAGTTAAAATTTTAACAGATTATGTATTTCTGTTGCCAATATAACAAAAAATACTAAAAATAAAAAAATATATAAATTATGTGTGGCTCGGCGGTTTTTGTTTATGCTCTATCTTAAAAACGGGAACACTTGAAAACAAGAAAATTGTAATATTTATAGTGCATAAGGTATAAAATAACAAAAAATTATAAAATCTAGTCAAGCTCGTGTCGGACTCAAAAAATCTAGCACAGGAACATACTGAAATTTCTAATACAATCGTGATTATGTGGTGGTACGGATCCCTCGGTGCGCGAGTCCGACTCGCACTTGGCCGGTTTTTTATTAGAAGATCCCTGCGTGTAAATATTCTTCAAAAATAAAATAGATCATAAAGCATTGTTTTTTTTTATTATTTACATGATATTTACATATTTCTTATTTATATCTCACTAATATTATAAAGATAATTTATTTTAGTTTGAATTTTTATATGTTTGGATGTTTGTTACTCTTTCACGACCCAGCCACTAAACAGAATTTGATTAAATTTGGCAGGAATATGGACTTAGACCTAGAAAAGCATAATATCTACTCTTTTTTCGAATCCCACGCAAATGAAGCCGTGGGCAACTGCTAGTCAGCAATAAGAAGAACCAACAACTTAAATTAATATAGCAGTAAAGACGTGTGTGGTAAAGTTGGTGTCCCTCCGGGAAGTGATTTCGGTTTCTTACAGGTATAGCGTATAGCAAGAGGCTTTAAATGTCTTCTTTGTGCCGAAAAGATGATGTCACTCTCCAGAAAGTGTTTGGAGCAAGTAGAACTTGTTTTGGTGGCTAACCAATCTTTTCGCCCTGTGGCATCGATCCATCTTTGCTTTTCTTTTGGATCACCTGGGTAGCTGCCAAAAATCTCTTTCTAAAGTTGGGATTTAGTATGAGTGCAAACAATTTTTAATTTTTTAATTATTAAGGAATTATTGGTTAACTTCAAAGCTAAAAAATATATACAAGTAAGTATTCAACATTACAGGAATAATGAAAGTTTGTATACAGAAATTTATCGATATCGATGTATTTTTGGAAGCACTTTTGCTCTGGTTTCGACCGACTAAAAAATATTTTTGTTTTAACAAATATAGTGGATAAAAAGGTATTCTAAATGGTTATCGGTGGTACAATAGGCCTCCATTTTGCTAATTTTTATCTTTGCTGTGAGCTCGACGTGATAATATCGCACAAAACGGCATTTTCTTAAAAAATACGTCGCTGCTCTTTACGCCATTGAGTCGGGCAAATGACTGAAGGGGTCATTTTGATGTTTTGACGTTTATTTGTCCTACGGACCTATCCGTGGCACGCGGGGCCCGCCTACTTCGCCTTTCTAACTCTGTTTCATGTATTCTATGGTTTTAACAGCCTCAATGGTCCAGTGTTTAGAGCGCTCGATCCGGAGGTTCTGGGTTCGATTCCCGGTGGGGACACTGTCAAACATAAATCCCTTCGTGCGACCTCCGCAGTTTGGTTTGGTTAGGACATTCTAGGATGAATCATCTGATTGTCTGAAAATTTTGATGATTCCGTGCTTCGGAAGGCACGTTAAGCCGTTGGTCCCGACTACTCTACTATCTACGGATGTAGTCGTTAATGAGCCATGTCACAGGCCTTCGGCCGCTCAACAACTCTGACCCCAGGGATGGTAAGGTCGGTTATCGACCTTGTAAGAAACATGATATCATGATAATGGATGAGTATGAATTCCATGTGGCGCTTCTTGCTCGTGCGTATGCGACTGTTACAGTCAAAATAATGTAGCTTGATCAGAATGACAGCAGTGTGAGAAGAGGACGGAGCGATGCGTAAGATATTGGAGCGACAGAGACATGTATCGCTCCGTCCTGTATTGAAAATGAAGGTGTTTAATTTATTTGCTTCTTTGGTCTCAGTAAAGAATGTGTCTTCTAGGCACCCCAAACCCTCCCCAACCAATGGACGTGCAAGTTAAGGAAGAGAACGAATCTCCGCCAAGAGATGCCAAACAGACAATCAACGCGGTTATAACAGCCTCGCTGAACCCCGTACAAGTTGGCTTCGGAGAGATACTGAACTGCGCTTACCACAGAGATGTTATTATACAACTAGCGACCATTCTACAGGTAGGTGTAAAACCGCTTAGTGTAAGTAATAGGTAGTTAAATTGTTTATAACGCCGCCCCACAACCCTCAGAGTAAAAAACTATAGAGTCCGCCATATGCATATTCTGTATGAGCTAGTGAAGCGTGAAGCGTCTCACTGTCGCCCATGCTAGTCGGTCAAAATACTCAGTAAAGTTTTACAAAAATCAAGATATCTTTAAAAATCTAATGTTTTAGTATAAACTTTGTTTGCGAAAGTGAAAATATATCGTTTTTTACTTGTGAATTGATCATTAATACAAAGAACGGAAGCGTAAATAATTCGTAATAGCCATTTTAACACCGTTTTTTTCCTGAATGGAAAGTGTTTTCACCAGAAAACTGTGTTAGTAGCATTTATTAGTCCCATGTCACATATTTCTCAGAGAAAGATAATAATTTTACGTTTTTAGGATTTGAAAAAAATTCCATACATTTTAGTATGGAGGTCCCTCGCAAGAAAGTGCTACGCTTATGGCTCCCTCCTTAGCAGCAAAAGCTGCTACTAAAACCTCTTTGCCACAACCTGTGGGGTTAAGTGCGAAGCACCTGGAGGTGACCCCCAGCGTAGCTGCCAACCAGCCGATTGACCTCGCCATTCAGCTCCTGCTCTCCGTCCTCAAGGCTATGAGAGCAGGATCGAACCCGACGACGATCGTCATGGAGGTTGTCGCCATCCCGACTCGTATGAGGTCAGGATGTTGAGGTCCCTCCCCTCCCTCCGCCGCACCCCGCGGCCACACCAGGCAGCCCTCATTCACTACTCCTCACTGAGTAGGCAGTGGGCCCCTCACCGGACTCGACACCTGACGGGCGCCGGGCGAGCGTGCCGACGCCGCAATGGGCCCGAATGATGCAGCAAAGTTGCCGCCTGGTGGCACAAAGGCACTCACTAGGCCACCCCTAACGGGGAATCACCTGGTGGGCTCTCCTCGCCGGCGGCGTGAAGCCTGGACGTACCAGATCTCCAAAGAGACCACCCTAGTGATGCGCCTGTTCTCGCAGGCGCCGGATAACAACAGCTTGTCTGGCCTTGGGGCAGAAAGGCTTTCCTCATGATGAGCCTATATTCGTACTGTTGCTAGAAAGAGATGGGAGCCCATTGACCTTTTTTTACAGTTTGGAATGATACATGAAATCTGTTTGGTGTTCGTGTAGATAATCTGCATCGAGTGCGGGGCGGCGATGGTGTGGTCGGGCTGCGGCTCGTTCCTGCAGGGCTCGCCGCTCGACCTGCTGCCGCTGCCGCCCTCCGCGCTGCCCATGCCGCAGATGGAAGCCGCGCTCACCGGGGACCACAGGCGAATGGTACTTACTCGTATTACAGTCCGCGCCACGAGTTAAGAGCAGCTCAGCTCTCATGGTATATGGGTATGCGCAGTTGCAATATTTTTAACAAAAATACTACTGTGTATACTCCCTCCACTTTCCCCCGGCGCTCATAACTCGTCGCGCGGACATTGTTCATTCAAGCAAGGAATTCTGGATTAAACTCCCAGTCCTGCAGTTGACGTTTCATGGGATTTTATGATGATGAACCAAGGTTGCCTGTGTCTACTCTTAAAAATAAACGCGCAGTAAGCATTCACACTAGTTAGACGATTTTTTTCTTGACGTTGTCCATAACATAAGGCAAAGATACACTTCTGCATTCTAGTGTATCTTTTGGTACATGTGAAGCTTTTCAAATGAAAATTTTGAGAAATCAAATAAACTAAAATATACGAAAATATTAAATTTTGATAACTTTTAATATAATTAGTGTATCAACCAAATTTAGGAATTTTCTTCATTTCATAGGTTTACGAAGCAGAACAAGAAATAGCTGCCAGAAGCAAGAAAGCCGAAAGTAAATGGTGCACTGACAAATGGCAAACCAGTTCACAAGGTATCAATTTAAATTGGACTCGATTGTTTTGTTTGTGTTTTATATAAAAAAGTGACACTCTTCTTTTCTGAACTCTTTTTAGTCTTATAATATGTGCATAATTTTTAAGTAGCTACACTGCATTTAATAAATTGAAACAACATATTTTACCTGAGTCAGTAAAGTAATCTGCCTTAGCAGACAACGAATCTGAATGAAGGTAAAGATACAGAAGGACTACTTTTTATTGACGTTAAATATATTCCAAAAAGGTTTCATATCCACTTCACAAGAAGAATGCGCTCGCGAAGGGCAAAAGCGTACCCGATATCTCAAAAACTAGCGGCCTACAGAAATCTTCGCTTATTTTTAGCATTACTGCTAACACTTTTTATTTTTATTTTCAATGAGATTACTCTTGAATAGATGAATGAGGTCGACGATGGAACGAGCTTGCCCAGAAGAACTCGCAACTTGAATAGATTCGGCTTAACTGAATTCGGGAACACAGACGCAGGCAAAGAATTCCACTCTAGCCGTGCGCATAATAAAATATGTCTCAAAGCGCTTTGTGCGAATGTGTGGAATATCAACCAAGTGTGGGTGATATCCTGCGGAGCGTCTGGACTCCCGATGGTAGAAGGGGGATGGTGGAATAAGCTCATGGAGCTCTTGAGCTCTCTCCGAAGTACAATCTGTAAAAGACCAACAGACATGCAACCTTGCGACGGTAGGCCAGACTGTGAAACTTTTTTTTACCAGCACCTCATCACCAACTAGCTTCTTGGCTCTGGGATTAGAAAAGGATGATGCTGTCTGTAGACTTCTCTGTTAAGGACGCAAATGTCCCTTTATGTAAGCACTCTACTTGTGAAAAAAGAACTCTACTGGGGAAAAAAATCTACTTGTGAATATATGGAATCTCTTTGATGTGTTCTGCCATGTTTGTTTATTTTTCTTACAGCCAAAGTTTTAGCAGTACTGGAAGCCCTAGATAGACACTGTTTCGACCGTACAGACCCCAATAACAGTATGGAAACGTTGTACAAAGAAGTTTTCGCGCACTGCACGCCGCAATCTAAGGATTCTAACGGGGATGCTAAGGATGCGGTAAGATTTTTAGTTCAGTTCTTGTTTAGGTGATGAAAATTTTTCGCTATAATTAAACGGAGCAGCACAATATTCAAGTGTTTGTACTTAAAAACGAGCAGCATAATACTAAAGGTTTTCAGCAAACAAAATACCAGCAAATAAATGTAGTTTGATATGCAACTTATGTCCAGCAAATATCAATATCATAATTGATATGCAAACAATGATCAATCGAGCAACTCAAACATTTGTTCAGTAATACTATTATTTGTGTAGCAGAACAAGCAACTGACCAAATCGCAAGTTAGGATTAAGGACGCAAGATAATCTATTCTAACACAACGCTGATCTCGATCGATCGGTTCAATGAAAGTGTATGAGATCGACATAAGCCAACGCAATGTCATGTGATAGCTAATGTCATTCCCATACATTTTCCTTGTATTCTATTAACATTTACGATACTGAAAGCCTTTACCTGGTAGACGCAGTTTCAAATTCTGCGGGTGGTAGCGATCTTTTCTATTTTCTAATTTGTCATGTTTATGTGGTCAGGACTGGCCATGCTCATACGCAGTAGTGAAAGTTCTCTGCGAGTGGGCGGTCTGCGGTGCGAGGTGGGGGGAGCACAGAGCCATGGCGGCCGCCGCGTTACTCGACAAGCGGCAACAGCAGCTGCTACACCACCACGACACAGGTAACGTATACAATATTCATCATCATCATCATATCGTGTAGGTTGTAAGGTCGATGACCGACCTTACAAATCTGGTGTCAGAGTTGTTAAGCCGCCAAAAACCTCTGACATGGCTCATTAACGAATACATCCGTAGATAGTAGTCGGAACCAACGGCTTCACGTGCCTTCCGAACCTTGGAATAATTTACTTTTTGGACAATCAGGAGATTTATCCTGCAATTTCCATACCAATCTGGGTAAGTCGCACAGAGGGATTTTTGTTTGACAGTGTCCCCACCGGTAATCGAACCCAGAACCTCCGGATCGAGAGCCGAGCCGAGCGCTCGGCCCGAGCGCTCTAACCACTAGACCACAAGGCTATTGGTAGTGTTTCTTCTTGTATAGTGTCTGTTTACGAGAATTAATTCATCATCTTGCAAAGAAAGCTCTATGATTTTGCCCAACGGTGACTCTGATGCATTTATATTGTTTAGAATAGAATTAATCTGTGCCTCAATTTCTTCGCTGTCTAAATAAAATTTTGAAGAATCATTCATATCGAATGATCTAGACAAAGTATCAGCTAAATACAAATCCTTGCCACGTTTATAAACCAGTTGAAAATTATATTTCTGCAACTTAAGCAACATTCTTAAGGTTTCTCTAAAATCAAAGGAGCGTGATCAGTTTTAATAGTTATTTTTTTGACCAAAGATAAATTGAAAAACTTTTCACAGCCAAACATAATAGCAAAAAGCTCTTTTTTGAGCATATATTTTTTTACACTCATTCAAGGCTTTAGAGGCGTATAGGCTACAGAAGCTTATTTTGTAAAAGAAACGCTCCAAGACCATCTTTAGAAGCATCCATAGAAACAGTAACAGGAAGATCTAAATTAAAATACTGTAAAACTGGCTCTGAAGCTAATTTTTTCTTTAAGTCTTTGAAATCTTTTTTATGAACATCTAGCGATGAAAATTCAACATCTTTCTTTAAAAGATTTCCCAAAACAGCAAAGTTAGGAATGAAATTTTGAAACATAATTGATAACTCCTAAAAATCTTTCCAATTATTTTCTGTCTTGGAAATTCTTAATTTTGATTGGAAATCAGATTTCCTTTGGGAGCGTAGGTTCGTATCCTACCGACTGCGCTGTGTCGGGATTTATGATAAATACATTATAATAGAAAACGACCATGTTCGAGATCTATCATTATATATGAAGAATCATTCATATCGAATGATCTAGACAAAGTATCAGCTAAATACAAATCCTTGCCACGTTTATAAACCAGTTGAAAATGATATTTCTGCAACTTAAGCAACGTTCTTAAGGTTTCTCTAAAATCAAAGGAGCGTGATCAGTTTTAATAGTTATTTTTTTGACCAAAGATAAATTGAAAAACTTTTCACAGCCAAACATAATAGCAAAAAGCTCTTTTTTATTTGAGCATATATTTTTTTACACTCATTCAAGGCTTTAGAGGCGTATAGGCTACAGAAGCTTATTTTGTAAAAGAAACGCTCCAAGACCATCTTTAGAAGCATCCATAGAAACAGTAACAGGAAAATCTAAATTAAAATACTGTAAAACTGGCTCTGAAGCTAATTTTTTCTTTAAGTCTTGGAAATCTTTTTTATGAACATCTAGCGATGAAAATTCAACATCTTTCTTTAAAAGATTTCCCAAAACAGCAAAGTTAGGAATGAAATTTTGAAACATAATTGATAACTCCTAAAAATCTTTCCAATTATTTTCTGTCTTGGAAATTCTTAATTTTGATTGGAAATCAGATTTCCTTTGGGAGCGTAGGTTCGTATCCTACCGACTGCGCTGTGTCGGGATTTATGATAAATACATTATAATAGAAAACGACCATGTTCGAGATCTATCGGCGAATGCCAATTTATTTCTTGTTTTAATCAACACACTAAGTATTACGTAAAGAGACACTGTACAACATTTCTGAAACAGAGAATCGAAGGTGGTTGCTCTAAAGATATTGGAAGTTATGGCTAGTCCTGATATTGCACAAAAAATCTATCGTGAACAAAATTTCGAACGAATCAAAAAGCCGAACTATGTCCGGACGCAAGGAGAAAAGTCCGGACAAATCTGGACGTTTGGTTACCCTATGCTCGACCCTCCTGGCAGGTGAAAAACGTCAGCGGAGAATAGGTAGCAAAAGTCAGCGAGGGAGGAAGGTTTAGCAGGGGGAAGGAAACGCGAGCAACTCTGACGTACGTCATCTTATCTTCACCTTCTTTGTCACCCCGCCGCACACGAATATTTTGTACAATAAAGAGCAGGTCACGCAGCGCAACTGAAACCCCAACTGTGATTGAAATAAGAACGGTAAAAAGTTCAATGTGTCAATCTCAACGTGCTCTTGACTTAACTATGTGTCGTGTACCTGTAAGGCCTCTTGGGATAAGAGAAATATTTCAGATAAGTTTTGTGCTAAATACCTAATTTGCTGGCCGCTGCGGTTTTATACGTACGAGTATACTACACAGAGTCTTACTTAGGAGAAGTACTGCGATGTTCTACCCTCAAAATTAAAACTTTTCTAAGATTAACATTCTTAAAAAAATAATTCTTGAATTGAACTTAAAGCGATTGTTGTTTACAGGATCAGACGACAAGGAATCTGTGAGCTCAGGCACAGGGATGTACAATGGGCCCCCGATCTTCCAAAGCCTCCTATTACGCTTTTTAGATAACGACGCACCAGTATTAGGTGAGAATCTGTCTTTTATGGATTTTAAGTACTGGTGAAAAACGTCTTTTTTAAACACTTCCCATGTTCGGATGATTCTACAATTTTTCACAACCGCAATTGCAAAATTTCACAACCTCAGGCAGGATTCGAACTTGTGTCTACTCCGTGACTACTGGCGACGACGCCTTAACCAACTAGGTTACCGTGGTCCTGCCTGATGTTGTTAAATTTGCGACATTTGTAAGCATTCAACTTTGCGTTTGTGCTGCCATCTAGTAATCATTCGTTTTACTAATTCAAGTAGTCCATCATTAGACTAGTACACTGGTACTCACGGAGAAGGCGCAGGTTCGAATCCTGCCTGTGGATGTGTAATTTTACGACTTTCTACTTTCGAAATTATGGCTAATAAAATGGACGTCTAATTAATCATAAAAAGAAGAAAAGCAGCATATTTTGGTCACATCTTCAAATATAAACTTCTTAATTTATTGTATACAGGAGCAAAACGCGTCAACATAACAAAGATTGTTCTAACAGTTTCTATTCATTTCAGATGAAAGCCCGAACGCTCCGCCCGGCAACAGACAACAGTTTGCAAATTTAGTACATTTGTTCGGAGAGCTTATTCGACGGGATGTCTTTTCACACGACGCTTATATGTGCACGCTCATATCTAGAGGTAAGTTCAGAATTTTTGGAATCTCTAATGAAACTGAACCATTATAACCTTTTTTTCTCCTGGAGCTGTAAATTCTCATACATGCATAACTAACTTTTGCGATATCTTCTAAATTACAAAACACGTTATGACAAAATTTTGTACATACAATTGGATAATAGGGTAGGAAAGTTAGATTTATGCTCTCTAATAAATATGCACCAGCTAGAAATTGTCTTAATCGATGCTAGGCATCATGAAGAAGTGTTCTGTGAGTTTGCGCCGGTTTCTGGATAACGATAAACTTTAGAGGGCAGAAAAACCATGAAAAATTTGGTGATTTTTTTATTTTTCGCTTACAACTCAAAAACCATGCATTATGGAGAAAATGTTTCTGAGGAAAAACTAAATAACATAACATTTTGCGTTAGGTGACTTACTCGAAATTCAAATCAATATGGCAGTTTAGCCACAATCGATCGTTGAAGATCGGCAATTTTACCCATTTTTTTACGCAATGCAATTTTTTTCCATTTGCGCTCAAATTATACACAAACGGCTGAGATTATGATGAAATGTTATATTAGCGAATTTATCCTCGTATATTTACCTAAACAATGATACCTCATTTACTATCTGGAGTGTAGTGATTTCCAATTTATAGCTCTCAGCGCAATAGCCTCCGAAGTACAGTCGATCGAGTCGGGAAAAAACGTGCCTTTTGAGAGCTCTCTGGGCGTGCGCTGCGTAAATGGTTTCATTTTTATGAAAGTTATGTATGAAAGAGTTGTTGCTCTCCAAGAGCTCTGAAGAAAAGTCCGCGATAGTATTTGTCTATCTTTTAAGGATAACCCACAGTAACCAACTTTTTATAGCAAAAAAGTAGATTTTAAAATAAGGTATTTTTGAACGAACTTTTGCCCTCAAGGTATGGATCCTTATCTAATTTAAAAGGTTAGTAAAGTCCTAGAATGAGCTTCACAGTTCACACTCGATGCGCATTTCCGTTGATAGCAGAGCGTGGCCGAGAGTTTCTGAAGTTAATATCAGCGACCCAGGAACCCGACGGGGCACACACGGAGGGCACACGTCGTTGCGACTGGTCAAACAAAATATTTTAGAATGTTTTAAATATTGTGTAGCAAGTTGAAGGCTACGTCATATAGCGCAATAAAAGGCACCACCTCTACCCGTAGATTAGCACCCGTGCGAAGCCGGGGCGGGCCGCTAGTTTTCAATAAAGTTGAGCAACCATATTCCAAAACTATTCCAAATTTCAGTCGATAGCATGAGTGGTTGCTGAGATATACAGGTGTGACAGACAGACAGACAAAGTCGCACCATAAAGGTCCCGTTTTTACCATTTTAGTTTGGAACCCTAAAAAGAACATAAGCTATTTTTTATTGGAATCCCACGCGAATAAAGTCAGAAATCAAGTCCTTTTGAAAAAACTTACTTCAAATCAATCTTTGCTCGTAGTATTAAGGTCTCTTCCAAGTCGCGAAGGCTTAGGTCATTTTGAGTCTAGGTCGTTCTGCGTTTAGGTCATTCTGCATTTAGGTCGTTCTGCGTTTAGGTCATTCTGCGTTTGGGTCGTTCTGCGTTTAAGTCAATTATTGATTTTAGGACATTATGCGTCGAGACCATCACCCGTCTCGACGCATAATGACCTAATTTCTAAACGCAATGTCTTAAACGCAAAATGGCCTAAACGCATAATGCCCTAATCGCATAATGCCCTAAACGCATAATGTCCTAATCGCATAATGCCCTAACATATTTTTTAAACGGTAAAAGGTAGAAACCTGGAACTGAGGCAAAAAATTAACATTGATAAGTTTTATACGTGAAAAATAATTTTGTCTTTCTAAATTTGACGGTACAGAAAATAAATAAAAAAAACCGTAAAAATGGGATTAATATGGTTTTTCGTATCTATTTTCTAAACTATTAAGGTAAGAAAGACCAAACTTCTACTCCCTTAAAGTACCTATCAATATATGTTTGTAGTTTTATTTTCAGGTTTCTATATTTAACCATTTCAGAAATATAGGGTGTTAAGAAAAAAAATTAGTTTTTTTCGATCTTCACTTAATGCTACCAGCTATAAACTGAAAACTACTACATGTATTACATTAAATGAGATACGATTTTTTAGGCAAATAAATGAGGTTTTTTTTTATAGATTATTTTATCACAACTTTAGTCGATTGTCTATAAATTGAGCACAAATGAAATAAATATGCGTCCCAGAAGAGGATTTCTGCGGTTGGCCTTCATGGAGAGAGAGAATTTGATAATTAGGTACTAAAGGTTTTCTGTACCAGTGTGTTCGGCCACCTCTGGAGATGACCTTGAAAAAAGTCCCGAAAAGTCCCAGGTGGGAGCAGCTGGGAATGCTGGAATTAGTTCGTAAATTAATCCCTAACCTCGGTTTTGTTCATTTTCTGTAAAAACTATGTGATATAGGATAAATTTGTCAAAGAATAAAATAATCGCCATTAAATTCTCTACAATAGTAGCCCGATAGTAGAACCAAATATTTACTGTAATACATGTAGTAGTTTCCAGTTTATAGCTGGTAGCGTTAAGTGAAGAACTAAAAAAAACTCAGTTTTTTTTCTTAACACCCTATATTTCTGAAATGGTTAAATATAGAAACCTGAAAATAAAACTTCAAACATATATTGATAGGTACTTTAAGGAGATCCGTTTTCCATACAAAAATTCAAATGACTTGCATTCTTACGCGGGACATACATTTCTGTTGAAAAACGAACGAATATTGCTATTTTTAGTTAAAATTTTCGCTAATTAATACAAAAATACAGTTAATAAGAATAAGAATCATTTATTTGCAAAGAATACAGTTATATGATGATCTTAAAATTATAAAGTCCTGTGTATTCGCCTGCGTGCAAGCGTGCAAATATTTGTGAGAGCAAATTAATTATATTAACATAAGTACATAACTAAATTAACAAAACTTATTTGAATTCCATGTACTCCTTAACACTATAGAAGCAATGTTGAAGTAACCATTTTGTCAAACTAGATTTAAAATTCTGTTGTAATTTAATTTCGTCAGGAAGTCTATTATATACTAGCTGTTGCCCGCGGCTTCGCTCGCGTGGATTTCGTATTTATGTTGTTACCGGTTTTCCGAAGCAATGAGATATTTTCCCGTCATTTCGGGGTAATTTTAAACTAAGGAAAAACAGGACTCACCCTGCGCAAATCAATGAGTATAATTCAAGATCCAGCTGAATTTTATATAATATACAGACGTTACTCATAAATTACTCAAAACAGAGGAACTTAGCAGCAGTATCCTAACAAATGTAAAGAGAGAGATGAGAGACACCTTTTTGTAATATTTCAAAACAGAGCCAATTCGCAGAAGTAATTGAGAAAAACTAAAACCCTCTCCCCCCTTCCTCTCCCCCTCCCTCTGTCTCTCCCCTTCCCCCTCCCCCTGTCTCTCCCCCTCCCACTCCTCCCTCTCCCCCTCCCCCTCCTGCCTCTCCCCCTCCCTCTCCCTTTTCATCACCCCCTCCCCCTCCCTCACTCCCTCTATCTCCCCCTTCCCCTCCTTCTCCCTCTCCCTCTACCTCTACCTGTACCTGTACCCCTCTACCTCTCTACCTCTCTACCTGTCCCTATCCCTACCCCTTACGCCAATTTAACCGCTATCCCTAACATAGAAATGACACCCATATTTATTTTTAGACATTTCAAACCTATCGCACCCCAACCCCATCCCCAGGGGACGATGGTATTTCACGTCCACCACGTTGGATTTCAAAGTTGTTGTAGCTTTCGTAATCAGCGACCCGATAAACCATACAAACGACACCCATATTGATTTTTGGACATTTCAAACCCATCGCACCCCAACTCCATCCCCAGGGGGATAATGGTATTTCACGTCCACCACGTTGGATTTCAAAATTGTTGTAGTTTTCGTAATCAGCGACCCGATAAACCATACAAACGACACCCATATTGATTTTTAGACATTTCAAACCTATCGCACCCCAACTCCATCCCCAGGGGGATGATGGTATTTCACGTCCACCACGTTTGATTTCAAAATTGTTGTAGTTTTCGTAATCAGCGACCCGATAAACCAAACAAACGATACCCATATTGGTTTTTTGACTTTTTCACCCCATTTCTCTATTATAGGGGTTGAATTTGGGGTGGAATTTCAATAACATTGATGAACGTTGCATAGAATTACATCATTTATGCCTAAATAATAAATTATGTGGATTTTACTTTAAAAATAAAGAATTTTCAACTTCATCCCCCTTTTCACCCTTAAGGGTGTCAAATTTTCAAAAACCCTGAGACACGTAATTATTAATTTTTAGTCGTCAGCCTAAATACAAATTTTGAAGATCCTAACTTCAAAACTGACGGACTTTCATACAAACTTTCATCCCCTATTTTACCCCCTTAGGGGTGGAATTTTGTAAAACCCTTTCTTAGTGCACCCCTAGGCCTCATAATTTATTTTATTTATTTATTATAACTTTATTTCAGGTAGATAGATACCCATATACAAAAGAAATATAGTTTAAAAACTGAGTTATATAATCTACAAGTAGATTAAGTCCAACAAGTATATATTACTTTCTGTTCTCACTCTTGTGCAAACTCACCCAGTGTTTAAGTATCTTGTTTTGATAGATATTATCAACACAGACCTTAATGAGACTGTTACTGGAACACCTTAGTCTTTCCCAGAATGCGGCAACACGTTGTCTGATTACAGCAAAATAGTCGGGGACCCTGGCGTCCGCGAACATACCAGATGCGCTGCAAAATCTTGGCAGCTTCAGTAATATTCTTAACGCATCGTTGTATTGTACTCTAAGGATGTTATGTGATTTTCGTTTATAATTTGTCCACAACTGACAAGTGTAGAAGGCTTGACAGTGAACATAAGGAACCTACATGCCAAATTTGGAATCTCTAGACCCAGTGGTTTGGGCTGTGCGTTGATATGTCAGTCAGTCAGTCAGTCAGTCAGTCAGTCAGTCACCTTCTTCTTTTATATATATAGATTAAGATACACATGTTAAATACATTTCTCTTATAGATATCCTTTTGGCAACAAGGTTGGTATAAAAGATTAGAGTATTTTGCTCTGATATTTTGTCGTCCAGTTACTTCACTACGTTTCTGCCAATACTGTGGGTGAGAGTGAACGAAGGTGCAAAAATCCCTGATATACATGCATGGCAGTGGCAGTATATTGAGCTTCTTAAATAGTGGTTTGCAGCTATCATCAAACCAAGCATTGCACAAAACACGTATACATTTTTTTTGAAGAATGTACTTAATGTACTGAAAGTACTATTTTTGTTAGCAATTTTAGGTTCAATATTACGATTGTGGGTGTGCGGTCAAAACTGTACGGTTGTGCTTTGTGTGCATGTGTGAGTGATCGTCATGAAGGAAAAAAAAATTACGCGCCCAGATGGAGTAGTAATCATGCCCATTTTGTATCGAAACCGATGCGGCCGCTCAGAGGGGTGGGAGGGTAGGTGGAAGCGGGAGACGGGGTTTGTCTTTTAACTCTATCACACATCTTTGAATACGTTACGTTAGAAAAAGATAAGAGACATTAATGTTATGATATGCCCAATTAAAAACAAAATATCAATAAAGTACGACATTTATTTGTCTTTATTTGGCATGTAAAAAACAAGAAACTTCATGGTTGCTGAATTTGAAAATAGTGATGTGATGTATATTTATCGATTATTTACTTACATTTTATCACATGGCTCCTGGACTTATTTATCGAACCTCTCATATACAATGGTGATCAATTTGCAACTTGCAATAATATTGGGAACTGCTTACTTCTTTGGGCATTTGTTATTTTGTCTTTTTGCTTCTCCATACAAATATATCTTTTATTTCCTAGAGTGAGCGAACTACCGAGAGACGCACAGGGATAGACGGCCCACCTGATAGTAGGTGGTCACTGTCGTCTAGGACATCTTGCAACTTAGGGGAGCAGATACGGTGCAGGCCTTTGAGATGTCTGTAGACTTGCCTTTTGAAGGACCCTAAATTGTTGTGCAAAGGTAAAACACTTCGAGAGGGAGATCATTCCACACCTTGCACGTGAGCGGTAAAAGCGTTATCCACGTACGTTAGTTCGAGATCAGACGTCCAGGTGGTGAGGATGAAATCTATCACTTATCGGAATTAAATATAAAATTGCAAGGACCACGTCAAATTAAACATAAACAAATAAAAATACATAACAAATTTTTAAACAATATTTTTAATTTATATTTTTAACTATTTAAATTATTGTAAAACGTATTTACATTACGTGTAAAATAACTTTTGACCACCTATTTTTCTCGTAAATCACCATTGATATTGACATAATATTTATTACAATGCAAATTATTAACAACAAAAAGAAAAACAATGTTTTGTAGTCTAATTAAAATGTAATAGCATTAGTAACACATGCCATAGTTGATTGTTTTATTTTCTTCCTTTGCTCTTCAATTTTGTATTTTAATCTTGTTTCTGACAATGTAGAGCTACCTTCAGAAGCATGTATCGTTGAGTTCTGAGGGGGAAGCACTTGTTCATCAACCTGTAAGAATGAAAATATATTATTTGGATAAAGAGATAATGCTGAAGCTAATATAACACCAATACTTCGTTCAGTATGGTCTGTCTGCCTAACTGTTAAACGAAGCACAAAAATCTTACAGTTCTTAGAATAACTGAAAAACTAGATCAGCAAGTATTTGCCATCGTTACGAATAGTCAAATCTAGATATATAAAAGAAGACACTGATTGACTGAATGAATAAATGAATGGCTGACTGACTAAGAATCAACGCGCAGCCCAAACCACTGGGTCTAGAAACTCTAAATTTGGCACTTAGCTTCCTTGTGAGATCTAGGGCTGAATAAGAAAGAATTTTTCAAAATTCATCTCCTGAAGGGGTGAAACGGGGGTCCAAAGTTTGTATATGGCTAGTTAATAATATTAATAAGACACTGCACAGAGTTATAAACGTACTACATACAGCTGTTATTCAGATGGGATAGCTGGTAGAGATTATGGATTTCTGAGGATGGAAAAAACTAGTTTTTCATTTACCTTGTGACATAAGTTCTCGGTTGAAATGGCATCTTTATGAAGTCTTTTTCTGCGGGCTTCAGTTAATTCGTAATTACTGTTACTAAAATGAGCTGAGCAGATTCTGCTATATTTGGTTGGAATCCAATTTTGGTCTCTCCCGCATGTTGGCACCCATTGACGTTTTTGCGTCGGATCTTTTAGAAAACTGCGATAAATAAATTAAATAAAATTATAACGACGACTCGATTCTATATTATTTTTTATCGACTACTTCACATCACTAAAAATCAACAACACAATTCTCTACAAAAAATTTGACCACGAAAATTGTAAAAACCAAGCGGTTTACTACTCACCAGAAAAATGTGATACCAGCAAGCTTTGTAGTTTTGCTTGCGGCATAGTTTCGGCACAATTTCACCGCTTTGTGTTATTTATTTTATTTCTGATATTTTATGACAGAGATGTTGTCCATGTCACATGCCGTGAACGACTATTTGGAAGAAAAGTGTGAATTTGTGTGTGAGTTACAAAATTGCACCGGCGGCACCCATAGTACGTTTTGATTACTACTCCATCTGGGCGCGTAATTTTTTTTTCCTTCATGGTGATCGTACTCATGTAAACACGGACTGAAGAGAGTAATTGACTTTAGTGGACATATGGAGATATTTTTCTTATCGAAATTGTTGTTAGGCGTTGAAGTTGCACGATGAAATTTACGCGAATCAACTTTTTGCTAGTTTTGATGAGGATTCCGCTTCCTCATTATGCGGAAGTTCCGCATTTTTCAGACTTCCTCAACCGCTACCGATTCCCTATAAAAGCAAGTTAAAAATTCCTCTTCCGCTTTCTCTTAGAAATAAGAGGAACTTATGAGGAAGTCTCAGTAGCGCTGCGATTGTCCATACGACAGTGAGCGAGCCGCCACGCCCGCCACCTTTCCTCACAAATTTGATTATTAAATAAAAATTAAAAAATATTGCCTTATTTGAATCTTTAAAATTATTTTTATTTCGAACTAAAATTTATTATCAATCTTTAGGGTCCTTCAAAAAAGTGTATAATAGAAAAAAGAAGAAGAAAGAAGAAGAAGTGTAAAGAAAGAAACATTAGTTGAAATGGAATCGGAGAACATTTTTTGGCTTTTGGAGAGAATTTGTGTGAAACTATCAATAAATTTCTTTAAAGAAGTTGTTCATTTTCTTTATTTCACTATCCTCTTAAAATATTATACACTATTTTTGTAAGACCCTATGTATTACTTTCACTCTTCTCAACCTTCCTCTTCCTCAACCGCTTCCTCTTACTCATAAATATATCATGAAATATCCTCATCCTCATCCTCTAAAATTCTGCTCTATGCTTCCTCTTCCACTTCCTCTTCCTCATAACCACTTCGTCATCAACTCTACTTTTTGCACATACATAGTTGGTACTTATTGCATTAAAAAAATAAAACCTTATATTTGCAGCAGTGGCTCCATCTAGTTGCGTTCGGGGCTAAGCTGGCCGTCACAGATCACCTTAAGGGAGTAGAAGTTTGGTCTTTCTTACCTTAATGGTTTAGAAAATAGATACGAAAAACCATATTAATCCCATTTTTACGGTTTTTTTTATTTATTTTCTGAACCGTCAAATTTAGAAAGACAAAATTATTTTTCACGTATTAAACTTATCAATGTTTATTTTTTGCCTCAGTTCCAGGTTTCTACCTTTTACCGTTTAAAAAATATGTGGTGTTTTATTTTTCATCCATGCTTCTTCTTAATTTCGCTAAAACTAGACAACAAAAATAATTTAAAATTACATATTTATAATACACTAACCAAGACCTTACATAATGATGTCATATAAGTTAGGATCTAAGAAAAAAAATATACCCAATTATATGAAAATTCACCACTGTACTTAGGACGTTCTGAATAAAGGCCAGGTTAAAAGTACCCTAAACCGACGAGCATGTATGAAAGGATTGATGAAGGTTCAGGAAGCAAGGGAAGTATGTCAAGATCGTAGCAGGTGGAGAACTGTGGTCTCTGCCTACCCCGACAGGAACAAGCCGTGATGTTATGTATGTATGTATGTATGTACTTCGGAGGCTATTGCGCTGACAGCTATAAATTGGAAATCACTACACTCCAGATAGTAAATGAGGTATCATTGTTTATGTAAATATACTAGTGTAAATATACGAGGATAAATTCGCTAATATACCATTTCATCATAATCTCAGCCGTTTGTGTATAATTTGAGCGCAAATGGAAAAAAATTGCGTTGCGGAAAAAAAATGGGTAAAATTGCCGATCTTCAACGATCGATTGTGGCTAAACTGCTATATTGATTTGAATTTCGAGTAAGTCACCTAACGCAAAATTTTATGTTATTTCGTTTTGCCTCAGAAACATTTTTTTCTATAATGCATGGTTTTTGAGTTATAAGCGAAAAATAAAAAAACACCAAATTTTTCATGGTTTTTCTGCCCTCAAAAGTTTATCGTTATCCAGAAACCGGCGCAAACTCACAGAACACGTATTCATGATGCCTAGCATCGATTGAGACTATTTCCAGCAGGTGCATATTTATTAGAGAGCACTGCCTTAAATCGGGATAATTTTCTTCCTCTACGAGTATAAAGGTTTGAAATAGGTTTTTAATTAAAAACAATCTATCGGTTTTTTATCTATTTGAAGATATAGTGAGTTAATTTTATTCATACATACGTGGGACACTCAGAAATATTTGCGACACTAAAAAAAATTGTTCTACAGGTACATATATTTTTATTAAATCTTTTCAAAGTACTCTCCACCAGCCTCTATACAAAGATTCATGCGTCTGAACCAGTTTTCAAAACACTTTTTCCAGTCCGCCGTAGACACCTCGTTTACAGCCTGCTGGAACGCAGCCAGCGCATCTTCCGGCGACGAAAATTGTATCCCCTTGAGCTGATTTTTTATTTTTGGAAATAAAAAGAAGTCACACGGTGCTAGATCAGGGCTGTAAGGAGGGTGACCCAGGAGTTTGACTGGTGTGCTGTCCAGGAAGTCCCTCGTTTTGAGCGCGGTGTGTGCAGGCGCATTGTCGTGGTGGAGCAGTAGTCCGCGGAGCCCTGTGTTTGGTCGCTTGTTGCTCACAACAGAAAAAACTTCTGGTAAACATTTGGTAGTATACCATTCGGCGTTGATGCTTCTTTGATCTCGTAAGGGAATTGAGGCCAAGTGGCCAGTCACATTAAAAAAGCTGGCGATCAAAATCTTCCCCCCGCTTCGAGATCGCTTCACTTTGGTAGGCGTTGGTTCATTTTGAAACACCCAAACTGTCGACTGGCGCTTGGTTTCTGGATCGTATTGATAAATCCAGGACTCATCACCTGTTACGATGTCGTAAACACGCCGAGACGAGCCTGCTTCAAATTTGTTCAGCATATCACGGCACCATTCCACCCGGGCCTGCTTCTGAGCGTCGGTGAGGTAGTGCGGCACCCAGCGCGATACTATCCTCCTCACGCGAAGATGCCCGTGTAGAATCTCGTGAACGCTTCCCGATCCAATCTTTAATATGTGCTGAATCTCCTGATATGTAATTCGCCTATTATCTTGGATTAAATTTTTCACTGCTAGCACGTTTTCTTCCGTAATAGCCGTCAAAGGGCGACCGCTTCTTTCTTCATCCCCCAAGGTTGGTCGACCGCGCCTAAATTCGTTATACCAACGATACACGGTTGCCTTGGAGGGGCCTTCATCCATAAATGCCATTTGAAGTCTATCGAACGATTCATCCGGTTTCAGGCGACACTTGAAATCGTAAAAAATCATAGCTCTAAAATGTTCCCGGCGCAGATCCATTTTTCAGTAAGACACGATACTTTGAATTGGCTCGCAAAAAATGTGGAGGGAAATTTTGAAAATGGAACACACATATTTTTACTTACAAGTAATCATATTTTCGAAAAAGATTCTGACCGGCCAGTCTCCCATATATAAAAACTATTTTTCGCAATACTTTCTGAGTGGCCTGGTATTTTCAACTCGCTCTATCTTTATATTTACTAATTGTTTTCAATTAAAAACATATTTCAAATCTCATAGATCAAATTTTTATCTTGATGTTTCGTAGTCTAAACTCAATAACTTCTAAACTCACACCTCCAGGAGACCCTTAATTATTTTTTTTTTACCAGAAGCAAATTAAACCTAATTCACGTTTTGGTCAATTGCTTGTTCTGTTCTGCTACTGCTAGTAAAAAGATAAAATCCCGAAATAAATCAGACTGAATTTATAACTTTAACGTCTGAAGAATTTTGCGAGAAATAGGTTCATTTCTATAATACTTCATGAAACACAATTTGGTGAGCATTTATCCGTTGTGGCAGGTATTTCCACCAGTAGGAAGTAATATAGGTGCATTTCTGGTAGTAAGCCTTTTTTATTTAATGTTACTTACTATTCAGGCGACTTGATATCTCCAACGGAGCCTGCATCAACAGGCGACTCGAGAAATCATGCCGCAGCGCCCTCTGCCAATAGCACGGGAAACAACCACAACATGGACGACGATATATTCGCCGGCATAGATCTCAAACCTAAAATGGAGGTAAGGATAAAAGAAGTTTTTTATTCATATTATTAGGATCAGTTCCGTATGTATCACTTTATGAAGCCAGTAAAATTACATCGCTTCAAAAATTGCCGCCATGTAGCAAAAAAAGAAGCGATAAAAAAACACACAAAGCTAAAATGTGGTTTGGTGTTATTCAATAAAATTTTATACGCCAAGTTACTACTCGTAATTTTAAAACGATGGCGAAAAGCCAGTATATTGTGTTGCGAATCATCGAAACTTTTCTAGTATTACTTAACCTTTAAATATAATTGATTTTGTGGGATACTAGTTTCAGATTTTCTTGGTAAGAATGTTTACGTTTGTTATCTATCAGTAATCACAAATTTTTATATTTTTTTTTTATTACAACACTATCATTATTACAGATTTTCAATCAAAAATTAACAAAGTTTATGAACTTTGTTGAGGCGGAATCAATAATTGTTACAAGTTTATTTTTTATGGTTATGAACAACGAATTGTAAAAAAATAAATAAATAAATAAAAATTGTAGGTTTTGAAGTATTACTATTCTGATGACCAATGAATACAATTGAAATACCAAATTTATTTTTACATTCAATACATGTAATTTTGACGACACTATTACAAATATAATGTTTTCAGGAGAACGTTCGAATGGATTTAGACGATTCCAAGATAGACGATGACCTAGACAAGTTACTGCAACATATCAAAGAGGACCAACAGAATTCTATGGATGCTCCTGACAGCCCTAAGGACCCGGGAGAAACTTCGCATAGGTGAAGTTTTATAACTTTTCCTTTATATTTTTTTAGGCATCTGCCTTCCTGCTTCTATCCAACTCTGATATAAAAAAAATGACAGCTGCTTCGTACATTCCCAATAAATGAACCAATTACAATTATGTGTAAAGGTCGGTCTTCAGAAAAACTGAACTTCCGAAGATATTTTCTTCTGCAATTCCTTAGTTAAAAACCTCCATTCCTCCGTTCCTTCATTGTAAAAGTTGTTTGTAAACATAAGTATAACACTGTCTTACCTTTACCAAAGGCATTTGTTTTCTTCCCACTGATCACTAGTAGGACACTTGGTTTCAGTGTTCTACACCTTGTATGGGTTGGTATGATAGCGAAGTTTCCTATTTGTGAAATAATTTTAATAACGATCCAAAACTAAGTAGTAGATATTTTTCTTTCATTACTACCTTATTTTTTTGTAGTCGTATTAAGTAGTCACAACATCTTAATGGGTCCGTGTAGTGCCGACAAGGAATAGTACCACTCTATCTCTATCTGTGGGTGTCGTAAGAGGCGAACAAGGGATTATGAACTGCAGGATGGGCAGCAGCTTTCTCCTATGTTTAGAGTCATCTTATATACTGCGGTAGCCAACAACAGCGGTCCATGGTGCCAGCTGCAACGCTAACAAGCGAGGTTGGTGTCCATTGTACTATTTCCCCTCCACATTGTTTTAGAAAAGCTGGAATTTTGAAGGGAGGTCCCTGTCCTGCAGTGAACGCTTCATGGGATGTTATGATGAACTCCTTAATGGCGTTTAGGTAGACAGTTTTCATCACCGTTGCGTACATAGCGAACAAGTTACCACGACGCAACTTATAAAAAGTGTAGAGATCAGAAGAAGAAAAGAAGAAGAAGGTTGGTGAAGTTCTAATGTAAAGTTCAGATACTGACGAATGTCTTATTTTCTAGTGTTACTTCACCAATGATGGGACCAGGAAGTATAGGTATCCCGGGCATGCAATCCATTGGAATGGGACCAATGTCTGTACCAGGTAGGTTGATTTTTCAACAGAATTCGACATATAAAACTTCTGTTAATAGAACCACACACACATTCAGTGACGATAATAATCTACAACGATAGTTACAACAATAGTTTTCAAATTGTTGTGAGTACGTTTTGTTTTACAGGAAGTCGACAATAATTTGTATATTAGTGTTGTATAAGGCCGATCGTTGAATTTGGCCGATCGAGATCTGCCTGGGCACATGACGATACGCCGGCATTTCTTGATTTGCCTATCTGATACCCGCCATATCGTTCAAAGCATAACGTTTGAGGATTTGCCCAGCCATGCTTGGGCAAATCGATTCTATAGGGTGACCAAAGTACAATGAAATAAAATGAAGTAATTAATAATTGTTTTACTAGATAATAAAACCTAGCCTAACTAACTTAACCTAACACAAGGCTAACAGCGCGCAAAGAGCGCCACAATTTTACTAGATAATAAAAACTTACCTAACCTAACACACAGCTAACAGAGCGCAAACAGCGCCACAAGCGTCGAAAAACGGAACTACATTACGATGCGCCCAGCCATATCTCGATGTGGCCAAGTGACTAGTACGGCAAATCGACAAATGGGCAGATAGGATTTTCAAAAGTTGCGGATATTTTATTCTTGTTATTTACTCTCTAATAATGGATTTTTTATATGGAAGTACCTCTTTTAAATGTTTTATATACTCAAAAATCTCTAAAACCGCGCAGCAAGGCCTCTCTCGAAATTGTCGAATTAAATTTTTTGTTGGTTTATGATATCCATACTTAGTGCGAGTACCAAAGTAGCCATTAGTTGAGGTAGCCTATGTCTTGCCAGAACTCGTTCGTACTATAAAAGAGCTGTGTGCAACTAGCAGTAAGGTGTATTCTTTTAACTCCGATGCTGACCGTTAATGAGCAGAACTCAAAATGTGTAATACGTTAATTGGTTCTCCTGTATTCATGCGCAACAAATGATTACTGTCAACGTCGTACTAAAAAAAAATCTATTTCATGTGAACCCTTTATGTGAACCTCCGGGGCTAATGGTTAAAAAAACATCCACCCAGGTATTCGCACAACAAGCGCGGGCGCATCAAGCAACGGAGTATCCACCCCGACGTCGCGCCACTACCACTACACCATGCACTTCCCCCTCCCCCCCGCCGAGCCGGACCACACCCCGCACGACGCCAACCAGCGCCACATCCTGCTGTACGGAGTGGGGCGGCAGCGGGACGACGCCAAGCATGCCGTCAAGAAGATGACCAAAGGTGAGTGTCCATCATCCAGCCAGCAATAACCACGCTCTGCTACCAGCGCCACATCTTGCTGTACGGAGTGGGGCGGCAGCGGGACGACGCCAAGCATGCCGTCAAGAAGATGACCAAAGGTGAGTGTCCATCATCCAGCCAGCAATAACCACGCTCTGCTACCAGCGCCACATCTTGCTGTACGGAGTGGGGCGGCAGCGGGACGACGCCAAGCATGCCGTCAAGAAGATGACCAAAGGTGAGTGTCCATCATCCAGCCAGCAATAACCACGCTCTGCTACCAGCGCCACATCTTGCTGTACGGAGTGGGGCGGCAGCGGGACGACGCCAAGCATGCCGTCAAGAAGATGACCAAAGGTGAGTGTCCATCATCCAGCCAGCAATAACCACGCTCTGCTACCAGCGCCACATCTTGCTGTACGGAGTGGGGCGGCAGCGGGACGACGCCAAGCATGCCGTCAAGAAGATGACCAAAGGTGAGTGTCCATCATCCAGCCAGCAATAACCACGCTCAGCTACCAGCGCCACATCTTGCTGTACGGAGTGGGGCGGCAGCGGGACGACGCCAAGCATGCCGTCAAGAAGATGACCAAAGGTGAGTGTCCATCATCCAGCCAGCAATAACCACGCTCAGCTACCAGCGCCACATCCTGCTGTACGGAGTGGGGCGGCAGCGGGACGACGCCAAGCATGCCGTCAAGAAGATGACCAAAGGTGAGTGTCCATCATCCAGCCAGCAATAACCACGCTCTGCTACCAGCGCCACATCTTGCTGTACGGAGTGGGGCGGCAGCGGGACGACGCCAAGCATGCCGTCAAGAAGATGACCAAAGGTGAGTGTCCATCATCCAGCCAGCAATAACCACGCTCAGCTACCAGCGCCACATCTTGCTGTACGGAGTGGGGCGGCAGCGGGACGACGCCAAGCATGCCGTCAAGAAGATGACCAAAGGTGAGTGTCCATCATCCAGCCAGCAATAACCACGCTCAGCTACCAGCGCCACATCCTGCTGTACGGAGTGGGGCGGCAGCGGGACGACGCCAAGCATGCCGTCAAGAAGATGACCAAAGGTGAGTGTCCATCATCCAGCCAGCAATAACCACGCTCTGCTACCAGCGCCACATCTTGCTGTACGGAGTGGGGCGGCAGCGGGACGACGCCAAGCATGCCGTCAAGAAGATGACCAAAGGTGAGTGTCCATCATCCAGCCAGCAATAACCACGCTCTGCTACCAGCGCCACATCTTGCTGTACGGAGTGGGGCGGCAGCGGGACGACGCCAAGCATGCCGTCAAGAAGATGACCAAAGGTGAGTGTCCCTCATCCAGCCAGCAATAACCACGCTCAGCTACCAGCGCCACATCCTGCTGTACGGAGTGGGGCGGCAGCGGGACGACGCCAAGCATGCCGTCAAGAAGATGACCAAAGGTGAGTGTCCATCATCCAGCCAGCAATAACCACGCTCTGCTACCAGCGCCACATCTTGCTGTACGGAGTGGGGCGGCAGCGGGACGACGCCAAGCATGCCGTCAAGAAGATGACCAAAGGTGAGTGTCCATCATCCAGCCAGCAATAACCACGCTCTGCTACCAGCGCCACATCTTGCTGTACGGAGTGGGGCGGCAGCGGGACGACGCCAAGCATGCCGTCAAGAAGATGACCAAAGGTGAGTGTCCATCATCCAGCCAGCAATAACCACGCTCTGCTACCAGCGTGACATCCTGCTCTACGGACTGGGGAGGCAGCGGGACAGCGGGACAAGAAGATGACCAAGGTTAGCGTCCCGCAACCAGCCAACAATGCTTACCAAAGAGTCAAGAAGATAACAAAAGGTTTAAGTCTCGGAAAACTATATTTTTTGTCAGTTGTCTTTGGTTATTACAGTCGAATTAATGGCTTGATTAGAATGACAGCAGGGCGGAGCGATTCGTAAATTATTGGAACGATAGAGACGCGTATCGCTCTGTCCTGCTTATTCTAATCAAGCTACAATATTTCGACAACAACGTAGTATGGTGACAATTTTCTTTGTCTATGGTCGCCTATTTGTGAAAATTAAATATTCATTGATTCATATTTATTACTCCTTATTTTTTATTTTTTTCAGAAATATGCAAACTATTCTCAAAAAAGTTTTCAATCGACGTTGCTGAAGGTGGTAAGATAAAGAAGCATTCTCGAAGCGAATTCATTTTTGAAGCAGTCACACAGAAATTTCAGGTGAGTAATCATGATTTGGGTCAATTTTGAGATTTAAAAGTCGTGTTGTTTCGACTGAGGTGTATTATTGTTTGTAGGCGATGTCGATGTACGAACAAGGCGCAGTCTCGTGGGCGGTGGGCAGCGCAGTTTGCGAGGCGCTATCATCATTCTCGGGTGGCGCTACTACCTACGTCCCGCAACCGGAACACGTGGCCTTCGCTCTAGATCTGTGCGAGATCGCTCTCAACGTTCACGGGCTAATGGACACGTGCATATCGGTACGTTGAAGACATATTTGCCTGTTTATTAATATAGACGTTGTCGACAAACACGGTACAGTATGCGAGGCGCTATCATCATTCTCGGGTGGAGCTACGGCGTACGAGCCACAAGCGGAACACGTGGCCTTCGCTCTAGATCGCTCTCAACGTTCACGGGCTTATGAACACATGTATATCGGTGTGTTTAAGCCTTCAGAAAAAGACAAGATCGGATAAACAACGTTGTTTTAATGGGGTCCGGGTTCAGCAAACTCAAATGCAACCAATGCACACAGAGATTAAAACAATAATTTGAATTACCTGCAATATTTGCATGTAAAAACTGTACAGGATGACGTTGTTCAAGAAATGTACTCTCCTATCGCACTCACTTATTGTATGGAAGTGCGTACTGAGCATACGATCAGACGCATGTTGTAACAGACTCTTTTATCGCGCCTGGAACACGTGGCCTTCGCTTTAGATCTGTGCGAGATCTCAACGTGCATGGGCATATAGATACGTGCATCATTCTCGGTACGTTGTAGATATACATAACAGGAAAAAAGGGGATCTGGAAACCTAGATAAAATTGAGAAAATCTCATTACTATGAGATTAATATAATATGGTATACAGCGTTTAACAAAAAGCGTATAACAACTCTGTAGAATCTGCCCTTGAAACTGAATAAGTTTTACTGAGACAAAGATGGTTATACGAAAAAAAACTGAGCTGAGAGCGTATGAGATAAAATTGTTTCTACATCTCAGGTCCTTAGTAAAAGTTCTACAGTTTAATGCGCAGGTTCACATTCTTTAGGGTTGATTACACTTTATGTTACACCTTGGAAGTTTCGACTGGTATTAAATTTTGCTACGTTTTGTCGTTTCTCCTGACAGATTCTCAAAGAGCTGTCCGAAGTGGAAGCCGCCCTAAACGCCCGAGGCGCCCCAAGCAGTGGTCTGGCTGCCCCTCGCGCTTACACTTCTGCTTTAGCTTTGTACACCGTTGGCGCTATTAGAAGATATCATTCTTGTCTACTATGTAAGTATGGATTAAAACGAACGGTCGTTGGAAAAGGCAATGCTCTACTCAGGCAGCGAGACTGTATGTACGTACAACTGAAACGTGTCGCACAAATAAAATAATATATACTTGATTTATTTTGAACTTTGCCGCACTTTCTTTCACACCTGAATCAAAGAAAGAAGAATAAGAAGTAGTAGAGAAGAAAGAAAAGAGAAGTAGTAGTAGTGTATTTGTTTGTTCAATATTTCTTACATACCTGAATCAAAGAAAGTAGAATAACAAGTAGTAGAGAAGAAAGAAAGAGAAGTATTAGTAGTGTATTTGATAGTTTAATAGAATAGTATAAAGGAGTGAAGTAAGTTTCATAGTTTATTTATTGTATTTTAGAATTCCATTGTATGGATCTGCTCGTGATTTCTTGAACTAAGGAAACAACGGATAATTTATACAAAGCCAGGTGTTTTGTTATCATCATCATCCGACCGTTTTCAGCCATGGCGACTTGTCCCAACTCCAATATGCCTTTATATAAAGCCATATGGCTTATGTAGCCAAACTTATCATTAAATAGGCTCTATGGTCCCCTAATTCTCTGATTACTCAGCATAACAGCATTTTAGTTTATAGCATTGACCCAAAATTTCAAATGATTTCTTTATGGATTCCCCCAGTATCCGTAGAGCAAACATCAGCAGTGTTCGAGCAGCTATGTCGACTGGTCAAGTGCGTTCCGAATCCCGGCGACTGCGGCTCGGCGGAGCGCTGTGTGTTGGCACAACTACACGACTTGTACAAGTCAGCCGCGCACTTGTGTCACGCGCCACACGCTGACACATTCGCCAACGCGTACCCTAAGATCAAGTAAGTCTGTTTTAGTTGTAGATCGAAAAATGACGGCCTATGGAGACCAGAGTGGCGATCACTAACCGAAAGCCGTCACGAGAGTAAGCTATGAGACTAGATGGACTAATGATCGGGTCAAGGTGGAAAAAAGCTGCAGAATGCAGGAAGCGTTAAACTTCGCAGAAATCCAGAGGAGAGGCCTTCGTCCAGCAATGCCTTTTGGCTGACACAGTTGTGCTAAATTGCGTTTTAACCCCGGCGCTGTGTGTTCACACAACTACACGACTTGTACAAGTCAGCCGCGCACTTGTTTCACGCGCCACACGCTGACACATTCGCCAACGCGTATCCAAGTAAGTCGGTTGTAGTTATAGATCGAAAAACTTACGGCCTATGGGGTCTAGAGTGTGGACATAATTTGTAAGACGTAGCACGAGTAGACCACAAGACTAAGTAGACTGAAGAACAATGTCACTGGTTGAACTGGGCATCGTGCCTACAGTGGCCGTCTTTTGGCTGATATGACAAACCATATTGTACTTGAATTTAACTCCCTGTCTTAAAACGCGTATCCTGAGATTAGGTCAGTCGTTTAGTATCAGGATATACACATTGTCTTGATAATTTTAAATTGCGTGAAATTTCAAACTGATCGTTACTTATTGGATACTTATAGATACTCGTATTTTAACTAAGAGATTCGCGAATAAATGTCGGAATTCTAGACCTATTTTGGTATGAAGTTATATGAAATTAAATTTGACAGCCTGTGTTCTGAAAGTTTACTTAACTGTACGTAAACCTGTTCAAATAAGGATTATGATGTAATCAAGATGTTTGTTTCAGACAAGCTCTCTATTCTCCTCTACAACCTACACCGTCAAACTACCCTTACAACCCTCAATTCTTAAGCGAATTCTTCACAAATCCTCGCAAAGGTACGATACTCATTGATCCATAGTTTTTCGGTTTGTTAGTTATTGCGGTCCGTTTCTGGAATAGGCAAGTTTACTAATGTAGTGTACATTTGCAGGTAAAATAGAAATAGCATGGGCGAGGCAAGTGGCGGAATCTCCTGCCAACAGATACAGTTTTGTATGCTCCGCGATGCTGGCAGTTTGCAGAGAAGTTGATAACGACAGGTAGGATTTTATTAACTAATAAATGTTTTGATCTTTTTAGTTGTGATTTATTGCTTAGTTATTGTATCTTAGTTTCACTGTAGTTGCTGATATGTTATCTGAGAGAAGATGCTATTTTCTTTTCTCCCAAATCAAACATTTTCGAATTGTTGTGTTGAAAGATCTCATTCTTTGTTCTTCAGATTGAGAAATAAATTTGAGGAATGGAATTAAAAATATAGGCTACTAAAAAAAATTCATCTCCACTCAATAAATAAAGAATTTATCCAATAGCCTAGATAACATTCCGCTCATAATTTCATGAATCTATTATTGACAACTTAGTATAGGAAGTCCATATTTTCGCCAGCTATGGAATTTGATTAATAGAATAAACTTTTAAACAAAAGCGGTTTGGTGTTCCGCTCGTGTTTTAATTTAATTCGCTTCCTCTACGATTTCGGCATAATGTGCTAAGATGTTATGGCAGAGAGAAAGGAAGACCGACTAAATATCTCAAAGATTAACAACATGTCTCTTTCCTCAAGGGTGAACGAACTAGGAGTCCTCTGCTCAGAAATGACAGCTTGGTGCAGTGGCCTGGCAGCGGAGTGGTTGGGGGCCCTAGTGGCCCTCTGTGGGGCACAACACTACCCCACGGGGGTCCCTACACACACGGGGCCCCCGCAACTGTATCCAGATCTACTTCATCACAGGGATCTGCATGACGCCGCGGCTCACGATTCGTTGGCCGTCTTCACTTGTATATTAGTAGGTTAGTGCAATTCATTGAATTATTGCAATTTATCAAAATTAAGCTGAATATAATAATAATAATTCCCGAATAAAAATAAAATAATATAGAGAAGCGTTGAATATACTTTCGAGTTTTTCAATTGGGGCAATGTTCATTGTTCGTGTCATATTTTTAAACTATTTCCACCGTGCTGCATATTGATAGCCATACCAACCCATACAAAACACAAATTACTATCTACTAGAAAAATACCACATTCTTTAATGTTCGCCATGGGAAATTTCGATTCCTATTCTGAATTCCGTTTCAGAATATCGATTCGGGTTTTTGAATGCACCAAATCCATAGAAATTGCAGTTCTGTTGCATACAGGTCAGGTAAAGTGTTTTTTTTTTTTTCAAGCAAATCCAAATCACTCCAAAGCACTCTTCACCGTACAGATTTCAACACCTGAAAGGTTGCCTGGTAGAGATTGCTACCTTAGCAATAAGGCCGCCTTTTGTATAATCTTTTGTATTAATATTTCTTGTTTTGTAAATTTCTGTCCTGTGGTGTGCAATAAAGTATATTTGTATTGAAATTGAATCCAGATTACAACTATCCCAAACTAATTTTTTTTTTTCAATACCACTTTAAAAAATTACTGCTAGAAGACCCGAGCTTACTGAAAAAAGATGTTAGTCAAATCCCTATCAGTTTTGGTCGCCTGAGCTAATCACTATTCCGGAAAACGAAACTATTCAAAAAGAGCCAAGCGGGGAAGCGGGTGGGCCAAACAAACATGGTCGCATCAAAAAGAGTCTTGACGGTAAACTTGCGCTGCTCCATGGTACAACGCATGGCGCGAACTGACTACACGGGTAGCAAAATTTTATCTTTTCATGTTTCAAATGAGATGCTTCCCGATTTTCGACTTCACCTCGACATTTGGCGCGAAATACAAATCTGCAAAGTTTCGTACCGCACTCTGTAATTAATTTTGTAAAAAATGTTATGAAACGAAATTTTGAAAAAGAGAATCGCCGACAGGACGAGATGATGAGAACCACAAAGTTCCTGTCACACCGCGGGCGTGGCGTAACGGTGACGTTGCCGTCATGCCTCGCCGTCTGCATGGCAAGACCTCTACTTTAACATGTTACTTAGAGTCTTAGACCATGAAACTAAACCTCTTTTCCCAAAAAACATAGGTCGAATTACGAAAAGAAATTCTTGACCTTTCATAGAAAATACGCTATCAGCTGACGCAGTGTCCATGGGAAGATGAAATTATGTTTACTACTGTTTACTATTTCAGTAAGACCTTATATAATTTTATCAAGTCCCGTGCCGCGCCGCGCTGCACGCAGTGTGATAATGATAAGACCGTGTAACCTTGTGTTCCTCCAGCGCGGCACTGCTTCTCGCTGGAAGACTTCGTGCGGCACGCGGCGCTGCCGTCGCTGCTGAAGGCGTGTAACGGCCCCCCCGCCGGCACGCCCCCCAACGCCCCCTCGCCCGACACCGGCGCGCGCCTCACCTGCCACCTGCTGCTGCGCCTGTTCAAGACTGCCGACACCCCGCAGCCAGGTAACTACCACCCTGCTGGTACCGTCCCCCCCTCCCTCTGTCTCACCTGCCACCTGCTGCTGCGCCTGTTCAAGACTGCCGACACCCCGCAGCCAGGTAACTACCACCCTGCTGGTACCGTCCCCCCCTCCCTCTGTCTCACCTGCCACCTGCTGCTGCGCCTGTTCAAGACTGCCGACACCCCGCAGCCAGGTAACTACCACCCTGCTGGTACCGTCCCCCCCTCCCTCTGTCTCACCTGCCACCTGCTGCTGCGCCTGTTCAAGACTGCCGACACCCCGCAGCCAGGTAACTACCACCCTGCTGGTACCGTCCCCCCCTCCCTCTGTCTCACCTGCCACCTGCTGCTGCGCCTGTTCAAGACTGCCGACACCCCGCAGCCAGGTAACTACCACCCTGCTGGTACCGTCCCCCCCTCCCTCTGTCTCACCTGCCACCTGCTGCTGCGCCTGTTCAAGACTACCGACACCCCGCAGCCAGGTAACTACCACCCTGCTGGTACCGTCCCCCCCTCCCTCTGTCTCACCTGCCACCTGCTGCTGCGCCTGTTCAAGACTGCCGACACCAGAAACTGAAACTGCAGCGCTAGAATTGAAACTAAATTGAAATCGTTTTCAAACCGATTCAAAGCTGTCAGACGCAAATGGGATCCGGTAATTTAATACTGGTTCTCTTACTCTTCGAACCGAAACTGTTGTACGGCAAAACTAGCCGAGGGGGGCTACTTCCTCAGACGGACTGCCACCTTCAAAACGTTATGCTTGCAGGTCTATACTCCGTGTCCACGTCACCCGGGCCGGGCGGCGGCGCGGCCGGAGTCCGCAACTCGTGCGACAGACACCTCCTAGCCGCCGCTCACAAAAACATCGGCGTCGGACCCGTCCTAGCCACACTCAAAGCTATACTCAGTAAGTATAACGATATAGGTATTTTTAGTATGTTTTTAGGGTTCCGATACCAAAATGGTAAAAAAAAGGAACCCTTATGGTGCCGCTCTGTCTGTCTGTCTGTCCGTCTGTCTGTCACACCTCTATATCTCAGCAACCACTTATGCTATCGACCTGAAATTTGAAATAGTTTTAGAATATCGATGCCCAACTTAATTGCTCATGAAAATTTTGTGAAAAAAGTATGATTATTAATGTAAAGGGGGCCAAAATAGGGGGGGGCCAAATTTCAAATTGTCGCTACTAGGTCGAGTGGGGTATCATATGAAAGGGCTTTACTTGTACATTTTAAAATATATTTTTGTATTTTTAAGTTTCTTAGTTTTCAAGTTATGATGAAAAATGTCAAAAAAAATACCTCCGAATATCTCCGAAGTTTGAGTAAGGAAAAATCTGAATTAATTACAGTTGACAAAGGTTCACGTAAACTTTACAGCAAAATAAAACGATATTTCTAAGTTGCACAGTTTTTCAGAAATCTGCAAAAAACCTTTACAAACAAATTTAGTTTTGCGGTCCTGGAAATGGACTTTATTGCTTCCAAAAATACTATAGGTATATCGGAACCCTCGGCGCGCGAGTCCGACTCGCACTTGACCGGTTTTTTTAGAATGAGAATGAGATGCATTACTAATCTGGAATGAGATGTTTTTATGACAGACTGGCAGTTATCATCTCAAGACCATGACAGGTGACAGAAAAAGGCCTCTTGCCCAACAGTTTGATACTTTATTGGTATCAGTTTTTGTAATAATTTTTTTTCATTCCATATTAGCTTCGTAAAAAAAGGATGCTCCATTCCTTTTAACTACACTTTCAACGAAGAGACTATAGTTGTTTATCATCATTCTTTTTCTTTCACGGGAAGACACCCACAGAAAGAGATGAGGTAGAACTTAGCCAGCACCTCATAGCTCCTTCTTCGTGTGACTCATCAAATTACCAGACTATTTAAATGTTCGCCTCCCAAAACAGAGTTTCTTTAGATGGAGTGTACCTTGACAGGTTTGGACATTTTACCACGTATCTTATGACTGTCTTATAGTCTGACCGCAACCGCTGTATCGCGCCTTAGGCATGCTCCCGGCGAGACTCACTCGTCATCGCTCACGGCGGCAACTAGTTCTTGCTCTTTCCTTCCCACTCCCCCACTCCCCGCGCATACCTAAGGCGCGGCACAGCGGTTGCTATAAATTAGTACTATAAATTCCGCTTAAGTTGTGAAGTCATAATTTAAAAAGTTATAATAAACAAAGCTTACATTTGACTTGCGTCTGCGAGATATTTCTTCAGTTTTTGTTATATCTATAAAAGAATAAAAATTACCCATAGTGGTGGGAGATTCCGGGCGTGACATTGGCAAGCCAGGCGGCAAGAAGTCTTGCGAACTTTCCCACATTCTCGGCACAAGCGACACCGTCCCTACCGACACTCAACTAGATCTCATGTCGTAAGTATATCTCTTCCTTTATTGATATGACGTAGAAAATTATCATAATTTAACACTAAATGTGTTTCTATAAATTAATCATCGCAAAATTTACTACCACGAGCAAATTTCAAATTCGCGTCTTCTACGTTCGCTAAACGTGACGATTTAACCAACTAGGTTACCTTTTTACAATCTGATATCGAGAAATATGCAACCTCTATAACGCATCACATTGCGTTTGTGCTGGTATCACATATAAGACGCAGGTTCGCATCCTAAGTGTAGTTGTAAATTTTGCGATTTTCTTTTTATAGCAATGTAATGTTATTGAGTAATACTAGTAAATACTCGTAAGTTTTTTCGAGTCTGTTTTGTTTGTCTTTTGATTATTAATTTATCCCACTTCTTGTTAGCGTGTCGATCAATCACAATTATTTAAATTTTTGTAGCCCAGAACGTTGCCACGTTTAATGCGTCCTACTGTATAGCAAATATTGAGCGGTAAAAATGAGGTTACAGTCAATGCAAAAAAATACAAAAAAAAATCATTACAAAAATATCGCTACTTGCCCAGTATGACGGGCAGTAAAATCCACCTGCCTATTTAAGTTTGTGCTCTGAGGAATTCGTCTCAAACTCAATAAATTTTTCATTAAAATAGTCCAAACGTAAGTCTTGCTTGATGAAGGACGCCACAATAAAGGTGATTATGAACGCTATGTCCTTTCAGTTTATTGTTTTTAAATAATGAAGAGACAATCGCAAACAAGGTGTAAGGGACAGGTTATCAAAAACTGTAACGGCATGATCAACGAAATGACGAGTCAACGAAACCATGGACGAAACTGAACAACTTTCCCCAAGGTACATATCACCAGAAATAATAATCGGCGTAAAAATGTATTTTTTATATCGGTATAAACTTTAACACATTATGACGTTAAATTATGTCGCTTCACATAAAAAGTGGCGTGCAAAAAAGAAAACGACAAAACCAAAAAAAAAAATCTTCCAGTGTTGTTTTTTCTTAGGGAAAGTTGTTCAGTTTCATTCACTGATCATGCGCTTTAAGTTTTTGCCAACCCGTCCCCTCCACCCTGTATTATATTTAATTGATAATGAAGCAAAATTTTCTATCCTTAGGATGGTAGACTCAGAGTTGAGTGGGGGCCATAGAACTCCTAGGTTTGTTTATTTTGTTATCCCATTACGGATGCACCTCACAACTCATGGGACCTGCGCCATTCCATTAGCCACCGGCTTGCTTTATGTTCTGCTGTCCATGTCCTTTACAGGGTTCAATGAAATAAAGCAAATATCGACTGGAATTCAATCTATTTGTCATAACTTTTAAACATGCAAAAGAAGTTTAAAAGAATTTATTACATACAGAATAGGTGTAAAGGATATGTACAGGGTGGACCATAAGTTTTTTACTTTTCAAACTAAATTAAAAAGAAAACTAATTACATCAGGTGAAAACCGTTTATTAATTATGAAAACACATAAAAAGGGAATTTATTTTTTAAAAATTACATCATCCATATGTGTTCCTTCATTATTTTGGCATTGCTGTAATCTGGAGCGAAAATTTTCAATGACGGCCTGACAAGTGTTCCGAGAAATGTTTTGAAGACCAAAGGGGACGCACTGTTACAGTGAATACAGAGCGGTATATTGTCATGTTACAAAACTTTTTTGCTTAAAAGTAAAGTTTTTGAGACCAACCCCGTGTCTGTTGCGGAATTGAAGCAACGTATTCGCGAGGAAATGCAAAACATTTCTCGGAACACTTGTCAGGCCGTCATTGAAAATTTTCGCTCCAGGTTACAGCAATGCCAAAATAATGAAGGAACACATATGGATGATGTAATTTAAAAAAAAAAAATTCCCTTTTTATGTGTTTTCATAATTAATAAACGGTTTTCACCTGATGTAATTAGTTTTCATTTTAATTTAGTTTGAAAAGTAAAAAAACTTATGGTTCACCCTGTATAACGTTTTCGTCAAATCAAATAGTTTTTCCGCCGGTTAAAGAAAGCGTCTTTAAAGTTGAAGCTCCTTTAAATCCATTGCTCTGTTTTGTGAACAAAGAAAGTTTCTCAATAAATATAAAAGATCTTTAAAGAAGTATACAATAACCGCCATAAAATCGTCGCAGCGTTAATTCCCTTTATTTAAATGACATGTCCAAGAAAAATGTTTGAGGAATGAATTTGTTCTTCACTTGCATAGATTGATTGAATTCTCAGTTCGTGAATTTTGCATTATTTCTTTGACCTGTGTAGCGTTATGAAACGATGCAGTAAGATGGGATGTGATCATGAAGTTTAATAACTTTCTTTCCGTTAGTGTTCCTATCTGGATTACACATAATTTTAACAAAAACGACACATTACTGGATAGTTTAAACTAGTTTAAAGGAAAGAATTGGTATACAAATAATCAATATTTTTCACCGATTATCCAGTTGCCGTTGGGGCGTAAAGGTTCTAGAGTGTTGACCACAAACCGAAAGATGTAGGTAGGGCAAGGTCCAAGGTGTACCGAAGAACTGGTCAAAGTCACGGGATGCCGCTGGATGCGGGCAGCGTAGAACCGGTCGTCGTGAAGATCTTTAGGGAAGGCCTGTGTCCCAGCTGTTTATATCTTTCAGCTGATATGATGATAATATGTTTTGAGAATTTGTTTACTGATATTAAATTTAACATTAGTGTTCATAAACTTTAAACAAAATTGAATACGTTGAAAAAGGCTAAGCATAAAGTTAGTGTTTCAATTCAATGACTGCAAAATCGAAAACTGGGGGTTAATTGATTCGACTATCAAGGATACGTTTCAAGTTTCATACGTTTATTTTTTACAACAAAGTTATTTACTTTCATGAACATATCCTAGGTCCACCGTTTCATAACAGCCTATCCACCACCCAACCATCACTCGAGGGGGCCTTTTGTCAATGTTTATGCTTTGTCCATACCTCAACTGTACCACCCTTCGGACTGTCTTAAAGGAATCTAAACTGACGCAATTAATACGAGTCCTTACAATTTGTAACCAAAAGGGTGTTCCTACTAGTCCATGAAACTGAATGAACCCCAAGCAAATGTTAAGGGCCCGTCCAGAACCTTTTTTACGCGCGAATTGATTCGCGCGTAGGCACTCGCGCTTTGCCGAGATACTAGAGCTACATATATTGCGTCCAGAACAGTTTCTACCAGCGATTTACGCGCGTATACTTGTTGACGCAATATATGTAGCTCTAGTATCTCGGCAACGCGCGAGTCGACTCGCGCGTAAAACAAAGGTTCTGCTCTAAACCGCAAAAGAAAAATTTCCCAGCTAGTACCATTTCTCAAAATTGTTATACCCTTTTTCTACACGTTGTTAAGGTGTTAGGTTGATTCTCAGCGGCAAGTACGAAAATACAGCAGCTGACTCGTGGTTTGTCGTCAATTTAGATTCCGATCTTAGCGAAGATGCTACAAACCTGACACTTGTGCAATCTAATAGTCTATCTGTCACTACTTCCATCCACGGTGTCATAGTATGGCGGGAAACACAACTCAACGTGACTAACACCACCCAAACCTTCAATAACTGCCCATTAATGTTGTACATGTGCTTCCTAAATACAGGAATATTTTTTTATCGCTGCTAACATTTTAGTACACTACTCCGACCATAAAATTGAAGTATTTTCTTAAGGAACATGGGTCGAAAAGTTTGAAAAATATTTGGTCGACCCATTCAAAATATATTGACGTCGTCTCAGCGAGCGTCACAAGATTTGTACAGGAAACCCATAATTGTTTTTCGTTTTTCGACTTATATTTCTAAGGAAAAGTTGTATGGTTTTATGGTCCAAGTAGCATCACTAAAACTTTTGTAGTCTTAAAAAAATCCTGTATAAAGTGATCTTTTAAAGAAAGGGATTGAGCGCAGCGGCGATTTCTAAATTCATCTCGCTCACACAATATAGAGATCGCCACTGCGTTCAATCAATCCCTTTATTTAATGGTTGCGGTAATCCTGTGTAATCCGTGTAAAAATTCTCTTTAGTGTTAAATCATCGAACGAAAATGTTTTTTTATTTTTATTTCAAGTATAATGAAAATACAAAGATTTTTAAAGGGTTCATACAAGGTTATTTTCACCACTGCAAATATTTTGTTATGCATAAAACTGAACAACTTTTACAAAAAAACATGGATCGAACAACTAGAAAAATCCATGGACATCCCATCAAAGTCTCTGTTGACAAAAAATCGCGTATTTCCACTTATGTTTCGTATAAGTAACATACAAAAATTTGTGCATTGATAAAATAACCTTATATAACGTGTTAACGGAATAAGCGAAACTGAGAAAATAGTTTGTTCAGAATCGAGAGTAGAATCAATTTCATGGGTTTTTGATTGGGGTAATTTTTTTTATTATTATTTAAATTTTTGCCGCTCCTATTCTAAATATTTCTGTGGACGCGCGCTGGCGGCGGGCCGCTCGGATCATGAGCGGTGAGGAGGGGAGGGAAGTGGGCGTGGTGTGCGCGGAGTGCGCGGACTAGAACAACGATGAAACTAGAACTATGATGAAACTTTAAAATAACAATCTACAAAAAAAATGTTTTTTTAAGTATTACTTTTCGGGAATGGATTTATTTTAATAAAAATCAGTGTGTATGAGAGTTTCGCTTATTCCGTTAACACGTTGTATATAACAAAAAACACACCGTTTTCTGGTATTCTTTTTCAATAAAACCTAATTTTACCTAAAACATCCTTTTCCAAGTCCTGTATAAAAAGTTAATAAAACTAATAAAATATAATTAAACTGTATGAAAAGATAATAAAAGTTACATAACTGCAGGGGTAGCGGTGGCGTCGGATCCACTCTCCTCGACTCTTCACAGTCGCTTTCGTCTCTGGCGCGTCGAGTTCTATCAGAGATTTGTTCCGAAGAATGGGTGCTACAGAAGTGTCTTCAGAATCCCGATGAACTTTATCAGTCCGATATGCTGTTGGATTCTATGCTCACAAATAAGCAGGCTCAGAGGTAAATAAGATTGTATGTTAGATTGTGCAAGCATGCTAACTTAAAACTCTCTCAAGTCTGAGATTGAGCTCAAGATGATAATTTGTATGTGTGAACCGCGCCGTTCAACAACGACGCCACTTAAAACGTAAAAATAACTGAAGATAGGTATTTCAAAGTTCACGAATTGACGCGACGTTTTGTAAATAAATATTTTGCAGTTAAGAAAAGATATCTCTTCAAATAAATGAGGTGCACGTTTGTAGTGCTTTGACTACTGTTTTACAATTTAAATACATAGTCAGAAATATCTACAGTTTTTACACTTTTTAGATGAGTTTGTGTTATTATTTTGTTAAAAAAAAACCCACCGTCATTCGGAAACTTTGGTATATCAATAAATTGGTTCCGTTTCTTTTGAGTATAGCCGTGGGAACGGCTCTCACCTACGAGTACGTGTTAGTTGCAAGTAACTGGTTAATGAAGTGGTATAAACCAGTAGGTGACTGGTTGCTTCGTAGACCGATCGATCCAATACTAATTAACTTACAACTTTATATGAATCTTTTCTTTCTAACAGGCTTTTACACATGATATGCTACCCAGAGACAGCAAGTCATACACTTCCAGATTTGGATCAAAAGACAATGATTACCAGATTGCTCGAGGTAAGCTTTATAAAAGTACACGACAGTCAAAATGAAAATAACTACGCTTATAATTTACCTACTCCTTCTCACTGTCAGTCAGTACACGCAAAAATGTGTTCAAAGCTCTCGAAGTAGCGTTGTTATTACTTCGCACAGTGTACGACTTACCTGCGCTCGCCCGGTAAGGCGTGCAATATTGTAGGGTTGACTCAATCATATAAAAATAAAACAAATTTTAATTAAGTACTTATAATTACTTTTATTTACGAAATAGTATGCCTTCGATTTGCCGACGATATTGTCGTAATGGCTGAGACCCTGGAAGATCTCGGCACGATGGTCAATAACCTCAGTAGAGTTTCACAACAAGTGGGTCTTAAAATGAACATGGATAAGACGAAAGTTATGTCTAACGCCCTTGTTGTACCCACTCCACTCAAAGTTGGAGACTCTACGCTCGAAGTTGTCGATGAGTACGTATACCTGGGACAAACAGTCCAGCTGGGTAAATCCAACTTAGAGAAAGAGGTTACTCGTCGAATCCGACTCGGATGGGCAGCGTTCGGGAAGCTCCGCAAATCCTCACGTCCGAAATACCGCAGTGTCTCGAGACGAAAGTCTTTGACCAGTGTGTGTTGCCAGTGATGACATATGGCACCGAGACGTGGCCGCTCACGATGGGCCTTATCAGAAAGCTCGAAGTCACCCAAAAGGCTATGGAAAGGGCTATGCTCGGAGTCTCTCTACGCGATCAAATCGGAAATGAGATCCGCAGAACTAAAGTAACTGACATAGCCCTGAGAATCGCTAAACTGAAGTGGCAGTGGGCAGGGCACATCGCAAGAAGAACCGATGGCCGATGGGGCGTGAGGGTTCTAGAGTGGCGACCACGTACCGGAAGACGAAGCGTTGGCAGGCCCCCCACAAGGTGGACCGACGATCTGGTCAAGGTCGCGGGAAGCCGCTGGATGCGAGCAGCGCAGGACCGGTCGTCATGGAGATCTTTAGGGGAGGCCTATGTCCAGCAGTGGACGTCTTTCGGCTGATATGATGATGATGATGATGACAAAATAATGATTGATGTAGGTACGTAAAATAAAATAATAATTAATAGTGGGCTGCAGTCAGAAGGTGAATGTAAAGTTGTCTCGTCTTCTCATTTTACGTACGGTAAAAACGTTGCGCTCGCTCGAGCGGCGGCTACCCATAAGTTTAGGTACTTATTGCGGTAGGTACCGTCAAGCGACGGATGTCTAATAGAAAATTCAATTTTTTATATAACAGGCAAAGCGCATATGTTTTTTTAACAGGCATAGCGCATAACTGATTAGGTTACTGAGGTAGCTGCGTGGTGAGGGATGGGTGGTGTCAGCCCTAGAGTGACAGGGACAACCTATACATCTGCGCTGCTTGCTCCCCCCACCCCTCCCGCACTGCTCCATTACTGCAAGAACCTACTAAGTTATGCGCTATGACTGTAATAAAGACATTTGTCCTTGAACGTAACTTTTTCCTCTAGAATCTGGAGCAATGGTCTCTGCGCATGTCCTGGCTAGATCTACAGCTGATGTTCAAGCAATTTGTGACCGGTTCATCGGAGCTCAACAGCTGGCTAGACACCGTGTCACGTGCAGTCATCAATGTGTTCCAGCAGCCCGCGCCGCCACCTCCAGATAAAGATAGGTATATTAACTACTGGAGCTTTATTTTGACAAGTTTAGGCTTATTTTGGATACAATTCTATTCCTTATTACAAAAAAGAAGTCAATTAAAAACTTTTCCAGATAGTTTACTGTCTTGTGTAACATCGAAAGAATTAAGTATAATATAAGTATAGAAGAACAAGCTGGATTTCGCCCCGGACGCTCATGTACTGACCACACTAACACCTTACGCATCTTGATAGAACAAAGCGTTGAATGGCAATCGGAAATATTTTTGACATTCGTAGATTTTGAGAAAGCCTTCGACACAGTGATTTTAAATGCGATGTGGTCAAGCCTTAGACGTAGGGAATACTAAATAAAATCGTCGGTATTATCCAAGCCCTGTATCGAGACAGTACTTGCAGCGTAGTACAAGAACTAGGCGCCCCTATTTAAATGACTGCTGGCGTCAAGCAAGGCTGTCTCCTATCACCGCTTTTGTTTATCATCCTACTTGACGACATCATGCAAGAGTTAGTTTCTACACCGAGAGGCATTGAATGGAGCAACAACATTCTAGAGCATCTTGACTACGCCGATGATATCGTGTTAATTTCGCCAACACTCACCCAGATGCAGGCTAAACTTGAGCATCTCAGACTAACAGCTGAAACTATGGGACTGCGAATTAACACGAAAAAAACAGTAGATATGCGAATTATGTCGAGTAACGCTATACCTCTGAAGCTCAATGATGCCCTGCTCGAAACTTTACGTACCTTGGCAGCTGCATTACCAATCAAGGAGGCTCGAGCAAAGATATTGAAGCCAGAATTAAAAAAGCATATAGCGCTTTTGCCCAGCTCAAGCCTGTCTGGACATCAAATATAATCACCCGTCGCATCAAACTAACCTTCTTCGAGTCGATCGTGAAGAGCTTGCTGCTGTTTGGCTGCGAAACGTGGAGAGTGACGAAGGCACTGACGGACCAGCTCCAAGTGTTCGTCAACAAGTGCCTTAGGTCCATACTCCGCATTTACTGGCAGGACACGATCACTAATGAAGATTTGTGGGCCCGATGCCAGCAAAGGCCTATAAAACAAGAAATTGCTCAGCGAAAGTGGCGGTGGATTGGGCATACCCTCCGGCGTAAACGCGGCGTCAATAGCATTTGAGTGGCAGACGTAGACCTGGGCGATCCGTTCACTCCTGGCGACGGACTGTCGAGCGCGAGCTCAAGGCTGCTGGGCTGACGTGGGAAGAAGCAAGAAGGACGGCGCAAGACAGGGGGAAGTGGAGACAGCTCGTGAAGGCCCTTTGCACCAGCGGGGTGCCCTAGGATAACAACAACAACATACATACCTGTGGGTGTCGTAAGAAGCGACTAAGGGTTATAAACTTGAGGATGGGCAGCAGCATCCTCCTGTGTATCATACCAACTTGCTTACTACGGTCACCTAAAACCGCGGTCCATGGTGCCAGCCGTAACACTGACAAGCGAGGTGACTATGGTACTTCCCTCCACATTTTTCCAGTAAAAGAATTCTGGAGGGAGCTTCCTGTCCTGTAGTAGACATTTCATAGGATGTTATGATGACCTGATGTGACGATTACGGCCACTAGAAAAGCGGATACACATTTTCAGGATGGGGACGGAGAGAGGTGTGGTGAGCACTAGCAAGTGGTCGGAGTCAGTGTGGCTGGTAGCGCCGCTGGTGGCCAAGCTTCCTCCTCCGGTGCAGGGGCGCGTGCTCAAGCAAGCTGGACAGGTATTTATGCCAAACGAACCCTCATTTTTAACTTATGATATGAATTATTGATTGCCACATGATTTGTACCTGTTGGCCTACAAAGCTGGCTTGGCTTGGCAACTTCTATAAAGTACTAAAATTCTGTCAAGATCGCGGTGGGCTTAAACGGTGTTGTTTACTGTGTTCTGTAACTTATTTTCGTCGTTCGTCGTACTTACTTTCTGTAACTATTTGTAGATATTGGAGACAGGGTGGGGCGCCGGTTGCAGCGGGAGCTGTTCCAGCGGGGGCGGGAGCGGCGGCGGGTCACATCGCGACTGCAAGAGCCATCAGAGCCCCA